>CM031621.1:5835631-5863131 GCA_018398815.1 Conus ventricosus
GATACAACACATATAGTAACAAGTAGGGGATGGTAGTGCCGCTGATACAACACATATAGTAACAAGTAGGGAATGGTAGTGCCGCTGATACAACACATATAGTAAGAAGTAGGGAATAGTAGTGCCGCTGATACAACACATATAGTAACAAGTAGGGGATGGTAGTGCCGCTGATACAACACATATAGTAACAAGTAGGGGATGGTAGTGCCGCTGATACAACACATATAGTAACAAGTAGGGAACAGTAGTCCCGCTGATACAACACATAAGTAACAAGTAGGGGATGGTAGTCCCGCTGATACAACACATATAGTAACAAGTAGGGAATAGTAGTGCCGCTGATACAACACATATAGTAACAAGTAGGGAATAGTAGTGCCGCTGATACAACACATATAGTAACAAGTAGGGGATGGTAGTGCCTCTGATACAACACATATAGTAACAAGTAGGGGATGGTAGTGCCTCTGATATAACACATATAGTAACAAGTAGGGAATAGCAGTGCCGCTGATATAATACATATAGTAACAAATAGGGATTAGTATTAGAAGTGCTGCAGTACAGCATATCTATTTAGAAGTAAGTAATAGCCGTGCTGCAGAACTCCAAACAAAATGGCGTAACACATGCGCAGTATCGCTAACGGAGATCACCGTCACTAATGGGTACGCGGAAGAGAACGTCATACTGTGACAACGAATTTGGTTTTATCTGCAACATATTTAACTGGGAGAGAACGTCATACTGCAACAACGAATTTGTTTTTTTTTTTTTCTGCAACATATTTAACTGGGAGAGAACGTCATGCTGAAACAACGAATTTGGTTTTTTCTGCAACATATTTAACTGGGAGAGAACGTCATAGTGTGAACGAAATTGTTTTTATCTACAACGTCCTTAGCTGAAGAGAACGTCATAGTGTGACAACGAATTTGGTTTTCATCTGTAACATCCTTAACCGGGAGAGACCTACGTAGTGTGATCACGAATTTGTTTTTATCTACAACATACTTAACCGGAACAGAACATCATTGTGTGACCTCGAATTTTTTTTAATTTTATCTACAACACTCTTAACCGGGAGAACGTCAATCCGACATCACGTACTTGTTTTTTATCTGCAACATCCTTAGCCAGAAGATCATCACAGTGTGTTCACCAATCTGTTTTCTCCTGTTCAGTGTCAAAGTATACCGTTGGTTTCGGATGATGCACTGGTTTCCGGACCCAAAGGGAAGAAACCCTAACTGATACCACAGATACTACAGTTACATGCACATGTGGACAATATATTGCGAGTGATTGTTGTCGTACAAAATTGAATTTGATCCCAAGCAGAAATCCTGTCCAACACTGCCTTGAAAAACAAGAAAGTCATACTATAGGGCCGAAAGCTAGCACGTTGGAAATACGTCTGTCTGTCTGTCTGTCTGTCTGTCTCTGTCTGTCTCTCTCTTCTCTCTCTCTCTCTCTCTCTCCTCCTCTCTCTCTCTCTCTCAACTGAGAGGTATCTCACTGACATGAATCTACAATGACATTGAATCCGTCACTGGCTGAAAATAACGGCAGTAATGAATGTAATACAAGGCTTACTTTTTAAAATATATATTTAGATTCAAGAGATAAAAGAAACTAGGTGTCAAAGTATTCGTTGCAATAACAAGTAGGGTAACTCGTTACAAGTTGTGTCAAAGTTGTTCTAGATACGAATAAACAGACCGATTAATTCAGAACGTGAAGCAGTTTTTATTTAATGAGTTCAAATAAAATTGATTTCATGTAAATGGCAACACTGGATGCCCACGTTAAAATCAGCGAGAGTTATGACGCCTAAAGGACATTTTGCACCACATACGATCTCAAAACGTATCTGAGCATGAAGTTCGACCGACATTTCAAATCTGTCATGACAAGCTTTACATGATTGTGGTTATTCAGAACTTGCTTTGCACCATTACCAATGCAAACACAGACTGAGAAGGATGTAATCTGCCCTCTCTGCAAAAGGAACTGAAGATGAAATGCATTTTGTAGTATGCTGCCTTGTTTTAACTGATTTAGAAAAAGTGTTATAACACGAACGTCTTCATAACCCAACCAGTTTTGATTAAGTTTGCTTTTAGTCTAAAAGAAAAAGAAAAGGGTCGATCAAAATGTATCGGTTTACTTTTGTGAAGTATTTCAGCTGCGTTCTGTATGACATCATAGTGTAAAAAAAAAAACAACCCTCTGTGAACTGCACTTTGTATATTTCAATTCTCTTCTTGAAAGACAATAGCCTTGATGAATAAAAATCTCTCCTCCTCTCTCTCTCTCTCGCCCCCCCTCTCTCTCTCTCTCTCATTTTAATAGTTTTGTTTGCAACATTATCGTTGTATTCGAGATTATCCAGAGATTTTCGTGGTTTGTTAAGTCTTTGATTGGATATAATTTATATGGTAATAATTGTGTAATTTTTAGTTTTCAATGAAAAGGGAAAATCTTATTACTCTTTTGTGCCGTCGCCCCCCACCCCCCCCCCCCCCCCCCCCACCCCCCACACTAATTCTTTGCAAAATATCTTTAATGGTGATAAAATATCAAAATGTTCATCTCCTCCCCCCTCCCCCCCCCCCCCCTCCTCTCTCTCTCTCTCCCCTCTCTCAAGGACAGATTGGAAGAAAAGGCATTGCCTTAAATCCCAATCCCCGATCGAATAAACGTTTTCAGAGCTCTCTCTTCTCCCCCCCCCCCCCCCCCCCCCCCCCCCCCACAACGTTTGCAACCGTTTTCAAAGCCTGATTCGCACGTGGGTGTAGTTTTTGTAGTTTTGTACGTGTTTAGATTTATACAGCAGTGGGCTTATTTGATGTTGTGGTCAAACCAACAGGCAGACGCCAGAAATGTCTGCCGGAGGGTGGGGGGGGGGGAGGGGGGAAGAGGCGCGGAGGGTTGGGGGGGGGGGTAGGGAGGGGTCGCAATCTAAATACATGCATATATTTCACAACTCTTCCTTCCTATTCAGGCGGTTAAGTTTTGTGTTCACTGTGGTTGACTGTTAGTGCTCGGAACGCAACGAAACGAGACGGAAGAGCGACCGTTCCTTGGGTTTGGGATTAAGCAGAGAAAAGGGGAGAGGAGGCGGGGGAGGGAAAGAGGAGAGGGGTGAGAGAATCGGAGTTGGGACTCGGATGAGGAAGTGTTGGTGAAGGAGAGGGGAGATGGGCAGAGAAAGCAGAGTGAAGTTAACAGTGTCGCTGAGACGGAGGAGGGTGGGGCATTAAAAGAAGAAGATGAAAAAAACGTTTCTTGGTTACTACTTCGTCAAGCGAATCCGTGACGATAAAAGACCCCCCCCCCCTCCCCCCCTCTACGGTGGTCTTTCAGTTTGTACCTCCGCCATGTGAAAATTGTGTGCAATAAATTACTCTTTTTCTATTGCTCGTTTGATTCTGCCTTTGTATCTGGTTTTACTGTCGTCTGCTACTGTTTCACTTTTTGTTCTTTATTTCTTTCCCTTTGTGGCCTCCGACTTCGTTCTAAAAAAGACCTCCTTACCGTTTTCAATTTCTGGTTTATTTTCTGTTAGTTAAACCGCTTTGATCTGCGAGAAGAGGATAAAAACTGGAATGGCACGACTACTATCATTATTAATCGAGGAGCTTTTGGGTACATTTTATATGGCATAAGCATGTTTCTTGATTTTAAAAAAAATGTTTTTATCGCTCGGTTTTAATTTCGCTGTTGTTCTGCAAAGTGACCGTGGTAATTAAAGTGGAATGGTCGACATGTCAATCATGGCCCACTCTTCTCTGCCCTGAGGACGTCAACAGAAAATGAAGGAAAGTTTTGATGACTCCAGGACCCATGTGATCAGAGATCCACGGGGGGGAAAAGGGGTGGTAAGGGGGGTCCTATCAAGAGTCCTTCAGGTTCACTCGCAAGGTCACTAACAACTTCCGGGCACCGCAGTGGCCACGCTGCGAAAGAATCATTCAACTGACTGGGCCGTGTACTAACTTCTTCTTGTTCGCTGTTCAGCGAAGTTTGCCCACTGCCTGCACGTAGCCTTTGCCCACGCGGAACCACCGTGTGTGTGCTTCAGACTTACCAGTCTGACACTATCAGATGTCATGTGTGGTGAACAGACAACAGTCTGACACCATCAGTTGTGATGTGTGGCGAACAGACAACAGTCTGACACCATCAGTTGTCATGTGTGGTGAACAGACAACAGTCTGACACCATCAGTTGTCATGTGTGGTGAACAGACAACAGTCTGACACCATCAGTTGTCATGTGTGGTGAACAGACAACACACACAGCCAGTTAGATCGACAGGAAGTGGTGAATGCCTTGAACATGCGCACTGGAACTCTAACTAGCGGAAGGCGAAATACTCATCCCATCAAATTCTTGACCCGAGTCATGGTCGAAACTGAAGTTACCAATTGCAGCAGCATGGATCCTTCTAAACACGTTGAATAATGGACGTTTTCATCTACACTTCAGTGTCACTATCGTCCAGACCACTACACAGGGCCATTTCATGGCTATCATCACCATTCAGGGTTTTTTTAAATAGGGTGGTTTAGGCCGTGTTCAGATCTTGAAACAAAATCAACCTGTCCTGGGGAAAGAATGGACAGCACGACTGTTCACAATCATTCACTCCATCAAGCTAATCTACAGGTGTTCTTGTGGCAGGTGGTAAGACTAGGCCGTGCTGAGAGCACCTGTCATTCCGCTTTTGATTTCATGATAAATGTAACAGTATCATACAACATATTCTTCTTCTTCTTCTTCTTCTTCTTCTTCCGCGTACGCAGGCTGATACTTCTGCGGACACTCCCTATATGGACAGACAAGTATTAATCCCATCTACCCAGCAAAGGGAGTGGAGTTTTGTGTGTATGCCCGTTTTTTTTTATCCCGCCATTAAGGCAGCCATACTCCATCTTCGGGGAAGGTGCATGCTATGTGTAACGTGTCATGCATACCAACGGCCAAACTGGCCTTCTCTTCCGAAAGTTGGTGATGGGATTTTACGTGTGTGCAAGATGTTACGCGTGCGTTCGGAACCTCGGTTTATAGTCTCATTCGATGGACTGTACGGGAAATGGAGTATATTATATAACCCATATCCGTAATTATGCACTGCATGGTAAGCCAGTGTTACTCTGCACAGTGTTTACCATTTCGCTACAAGTTCTATGTATTAAAAAAAAAAGCAGTAATATAAATTGTAAAAATATGTTCAAACATCTTTTTAGAAGAAAGACACACTAATCGACGACAAAGGCAGAAAAAAGACACGACTTTCAAGAAAGTAGGCAACACATACATACATATCTAAGGCAGAGTGAAAGAGAGTCATAGCACAGAGGAAACTACGAGCACAGAATGTCCAGAAGGTAGAGACACAATCTGCACTGAAACAGGCTCTGCCATGCCCACAGAGGCAAACGTTTGCAGCGCAGAGCTATGCTCGGTACAGAGTTACTGTGACTAACACAGAACTAAAGAAGTACGCTTGTGACAGTACTGAAGAAGAGACACGCTCGTGACGCTGTACTGAAGAAGAGGTACGTTTGTGACACTTACTGTAGAAGAGGTACGTTTGTGACGCTGTACTGTAGAAGAGGTACGTTTGTGACGCTGTACTGAAGAAGAGGTACGTTTGTGACACTGCACCGAAGAAGAGGTACGTTTGTGGCACTGTACTGAAGAAGAGGTACGTTTGTGACGCTGTACTGAAGAAGTACGTTTGTGACACTGTACTGACGAGGAGGTACGTTTGTGACACTGTACTGACGAAGAGGTACGTTTGTGACACTGTACTGACGAAGAGGTACGTTTGTGACACTGTACCGAAGAAGAGGTACGTTTGTGACGCTGTACTGTCGAAGAGGTACGTTTGTGACGCTGTACTGTCGAAGAGGTACGTTTGTGACGCTGTACTGTAGACGAGGTACGTTTGTGACGCTGTACTGTAGAAGAGGTACGTTTGTGACGCTGTACTGAAGAAGAAGTACGTTTGTGACACTGTACTGAAGAAGAGGTAAGTTTGTGACGCTGTACTGACGAAGACGTACGTTGTGACGCTGTACTGTAGAAGAGGTACGTTTGTGACACTGTACTGAAGAAGAGGTACGTTTGTGACACTGCACTGACGAGGAGGTACGTTTGTGACACTGTACTGATAAAGAGGTACGTTTGTGACACCTACTGACGAAGAGGTACGTTTGTGACACTATACTGACGAAGAGGTACGTTCATGACACTGTATGACGAAGAGGTACGTTCATGACACTGTACTGAAGAAGAGGTACGTTCCTGACACTGTACTGAAGAAGAGGTACGTTCATGACACTGTACTGAAGAAGATGTAGGTTCATGACACTGTACTGAAGAAAGAGGTACGTTCATGACACTGTACTGAAGAAGAGGTACGTTTGTGACACTTGTACTGTAGAAGAGATACGTTCATTACACTGTACTGAAGAAGAGTTACCTTTGTGACACTTGTACTGTAGAAGAGGTACGTTCATGACACTGTACTGAAGAAGAGGTACGTTCATGACACTGTACTGAAGAAGAGGTACGTTCATGACACTGTACTGACGAAGAGGTACGTTGTGATACTTGTACTGTAGAAGAGCTACGCTTGTGACACTGTACTGAAGAAGAGGTACGTTTGTGACACTGTACTGAAGAAGAGGTACGTTTGTGACACTGTACCGAAGAAGAGGTACGTTCATTACACTGTACTGACGAAGAGGTAAGTTGTGACACTGTACTGACGAAGAGGTACGTTTGTGACACTGTACTGACGAAGAGGTACGTTTATGACACTGTACTGACGAAGAGGTACGTTTGTGACACTGTACGAAGAAAAGGTACGTTTGTGACACTGTACTGACGAAGAGGTACGTTTGTGACACTGTACCGAAGAAAGGTACGTTTGTGACACTGTACTGACGAAGAGGTACGTTTGTGACACTGTACTGAAGAAGAGGTACGTTTGTGACACTGAACTGACGAGGAGGTACGTTTGTGACACTGTACTGACGAAGAGGTACGTTTGTGACACTGTACTGACGAGGAGGTACGTTTGTGACACTGTACTGAAGAAGAGGTACGTTTGTGACACTGAACTGACGAGGAGGTACGTTTGTGACACTGTACTGACGAAGAGGTACGTTTGTGACACTGTACTGAAGAAAAGATACGTTTGTGACACTGTACTGATGAGGAGGTACGTTTGTGACACTGTACTGACGAAGAGGTACATTTGTCACACTGTGCTGACGAAGAGGTACGTTTGTGACATGACACTGTACTGACGAAGAGGTACGTTTGTGACACTGTGCTGACGAAGAGGTACGTTTGTGACATTGTACTAAAGAAGCTCGAAGAGGTACGCTCGTGAAAAAGTACTACAGGAGAGCTACGTTTGAAACACATTGCTGAAGAAGAGCTATGCCCAAAACAGTAATGAAAAAGAATTGTGATACAATACGGAAGAACAACTACGTTCGTAGCATAGTACTGAAAATGCGCCACGTTCGTTAATCCGTACTGAAGAAGACCTGCATATGCAACACAGTACTAACAGAATGACGCTCCTGATACAGCGCTACAGAGGAGCTACATATGTAACACAGTACTAACACAGAATGACGCTCCTGATACAGCGCTGCAGAAGAGCTACATATGTAACACAGTACTACCACAGAATGACGCTCCTGATACAGCGCTGCAGACGAGCTACATATGTAACACAGTACTAACACAGAATGACGCTCCTGATACAGTGCTGCAGAAGGGCTACATATGTAACACAGTACTAACACAGAATGACACTGCTCATATAGCGCTGCAGAAGAGCTACATATGTAACACAGTACTAACACAGAATGACGCTCCTGATACAGCGCTGCAGAAGAGCTACAAATGTAACACAGTACTAACACAGAATGACGCTCCTGCTACAGTGCTGCTGAAGAGCTACATATGTAACACAGTACTAACACAGAACGACGCTCCTGATACAGCGCTGCAGAAGACCTACACTCAAACACGGTTTATTTTCCGGTTTTTTTTTTTTTTGTGTTCTTCTTCTTCTTCTTCTTGTTCTCTATCTCCAAAAGGACACGTATCATTCAACATCTCTACCTGCAGTGCAATCAGATTTTGCTAAGAGAGAAAATTCCACCAAACTGCCCACCAATCAGAGGACGATCTGTGTATTAGGATTGGAAAAAGGGAGCAGTGGTTAGTCAGAAAACGATTTTTTTCCTTTCTGAACTCAGAGAAACAGATGGAGGGGGAGGAGTCATCCTCCCTTTCGCTAGTCAAGAGTTCTCTCTGCCATTTCCCGTTGATCAGTTTGTCACTCTGTCGGCCTTCTCTTCTCGGGCTAGCTGTTCTGTCCTCCCCGCGTTGCTGCTGCTGATGTCACACGGTCAAGCTTGAAGCACACACACACGGTGGTTCGCGCGCTGGCGAAGGATACGTACAGGCAGAGGGCTAACCTCGCGAAACAAGCAGACAACAACAAGCTGATATACGTGGTAACTGAGGGGCGGCCCCCGGGCCCAACGAACAATTCTCCTCGCGGGCGAGCGTGTTTGGACGTGGAGCCGGGAAGTAGCTGGTAAGCTGCGGGACAACACAGGACCCAACAGAGGCAGACCTTGGTGGGAAACCCGGCAAGATGCTAATCCAGTCCTCGCCGGGATCTTTGCCGCGATCTAGCCTCCAAAGACATTTAACTTCTTGCATCGAAAAAAAGGGATGGGGATAAACGGAAAGAAACTGAATCTGACCTGGTTTGTTCCCCCTTTCTCTTTCTTCTGTTTTCATCTTTGTCTCTTTTAGGAAAGTGAGATTCCACCTTCCATCAGCTGGAGCCATGTAAGTTGATCCTCGGCTGGTCCTGCATGGATTTGTTTGTTATAATCAGGTTTATGTCCACATCCGCTCGTGGTACGATGGCAGACAGGGGGAAAACTCCCAGGAAAGTGGGGTCTGGTTCTCTCTCTTTTATTTGTGTTGCGGGCTACGCGATACCCCCCAAAACTGTAAATTTACTCGAAACTGATATAAACCCAAGCGTGGAGTTAACATTTTTGGTTTATTCCCGTACCTCTCCACTTTGTCGCCATACGTCTGGTGGGCGTGATGCTTCGCGAGTTGCGCGCGCTTGCCCCCGTCACGTTCGTTTGGGCTTTTCTGTCTCGCCCCGCCAACTGCTGCACCGTTATCAGCAGGCAGTGCCAGTTACAGGCTACTGTGCTCAACTGCCGGAGACAACTGCAGGAGATAATGACGAAGAAAAATGGGTTTGGCTCTTCCTGTCGGGGTGTGGGAGTTTCTTATCGTGCCGGCCTATGCTTTCGCGTCTCTGCACAGTCGTTTGCTGTGTCAAGGAATGGATAACTGGTGTAAACCTGGTAAAAGTCGCGTACCTGACACTGAAGAACAAAGGTGACTTAGGTCATGAGCCCGCTCATGCTCATGTGCCCGATTCTCAACAATTGTTGCACCTTTATGAAAATGTTACAACAAAAACACCATATAATTCGTGTAATCGTTATCATGATAGAGGTAACGTTTACCTAAAAGAATCGAATAGGCTTATGAAAACTAATACTCTCTCCCTGTCTCTCTCTCTCTCTCTCTAAATATAGAGAATTGAGAATGATTGTACAGACCAATAGAGACTGGCTGCACAGACCAATAGAGACTGGCTGCACAGACCAATAGAGACTGATTGTACAGACTGGTTGTACAGACTGCACAGACAAGTACAGACTGGCTGCACAGACCAATAGAGACTGATTGTACAGACCAATAGAGACATTGTACAGACCAATAGAGACTGGCTGTACAGACAAATAGAGACTGACCGCACAGACCAATAGAGACTGATTGTACAGACCAATAGAGACTGATTGTACAGACCAATAGAGACTGGCTGCACAGACCAATAGAGACTGATTGTACAGACCAATACAGTCTGATTGTACAGACCAATAGAGACTGATTGTACAGACCAGTACAGACTGATTGCACAGACCAGTACAGACTGATTGCACAGACTAATAGAGACAGATTGCACAGACCAATAGAGACTGACCGCACAGACCAATAGAGACCGATTGTACAGACCAACAGAGACTGATTGTACAGACCAATAGAGACGGATTGCACAGACCAATAGAGACTGATTGCACAGACCAATAGAGACTGATTGTACAGACCAATAGAGACTGACTGTACAGACCAATAGAGACTGATTGTACAGACCAATACAGACTGATTGTACAGACCAATACAGACTGATTGTATAGACCAATAGAGACTGATTGTACAGACCAATACAGACTGATTGTACAGACCAATACAGACTGACTGTACAGACCAATACAGACTGACTGTACAGACCAACAGAGACTGATTGTACAGACCAATACAGACTGATTGTACAGACCAATAGAGACTGACTGTACAGACCAATACAGACTGACTGCAGAGACCAATACAGACTGATTGCACAGACCAATACAGACTGACTGCACAGACCAATACAGACTGATTGTACAGAACAATAGAGACTGACTGTACATACCAATAGAGACTGACTGTGCAGACCAATAGACTGATTGCACACAGACCAATAGAGACTGACTGTACAGACCAATACAGACTGATTGTACAGCCCAATAGACTGATTGTACAGACCAATACAGACTGATTGCACAGACCAATAGAGACTGATTGCACAGACCAATAGAGACTGATTGCACAGACCAATAGAGACTGATTGTACAGACCAATAGACTGTACAGACCAATACAGACTGATTGCACAGACCAATAGAGACTGATTGTACAGACTAATAGAGACTGATTGCACAGACCAGTACAGACTGATTGCACAGACCAATAGAGACCGATTGCACAGACCAATAGAGACCGATTGCACAGACCAATAGAGACTGATTGCACAGACCAATAGAGACTGATTGAACAGACCAATAGAGACAAGCTGCACAGACCAATAGAGACTGGCTGCACAGACCAATAGAGACTGGCTGCACAGACCAATGGAGACTGACTGCACAGACCAATAGAGACTGGCTGCACAGACCAATAGAGACTGGCTGCACAGACCAATAGAGACTGACTGCACAGACCAATAGAGACTGACTGCACTGCACAGACCAATAGAGACTGACTGCACAGACCAATAGAGACTGATTGTACAGACCAATCGAAATTTGCTTACGTCAGTTGAGAGCTAACGGTCAGTCTAAGATGGGCGGTGCAGCTGCCACCTTGCAGGCAGACGTTGCAAAATCGAACCGCGCAAGGGTCAAACACAGCAAACGGCCACTTTCACTGGCTGCTCACCTTAAAACGTGATGTCGTTCTGCTATCACCAGTGCAGTGCTGGTTACGTCCCTTGCCCCCACTCGCCTGGGGATGTCTATCCCTGTCTGCCCTACTTCACCCAAGGTGAAAGACGGGCGAATGCCTAGTCGGCTCAGTGTGCAGCACCGACTTAACACTCGGATGTCCTGAGTTTAAATCCCGCAGGATGAGAACTGACCATTCTCGTCTTCTGGTACTCTGCCCACCTGGCATCAGCATAGACACTAGCGGACACCTTCGAAGTGTCCCAGCGACAGTGCAGGGACTCCTCTGATGGGGTGGTCTCACGGAGACATCGTATGGAAAGCTCCTTTCTGACTGCTGGTGCGGGGACAGCGTCGAGGATCAAACTAGGTGTGGCTTTGCAGGGCAGGATCACTTAGTCCGTGAGCGCGAGAGGGAAGGAAGCGGGAGTTGATTTCATTTCCGAGATCTGCAGTAGTCCAAGTTGTAGAGCTGAGTGACAGGAAAGGTGATCTGGCAGCAAAACGTACTTTGGTTCACAGCATGAAGTACGCTGGCAGCAAAACGTACTTTGATTCACAGCATGAAGTACGCTGGCAGCAAAACGTACTTTGGTTTACAGCATGAAGTACGCTGGTAGCAAAACGTACTTTGGTTTACAGCATGAAGGACGCTGGCAGCAAAACGTACTTTGATTCACAGCATGAAGTACGCTGACAGCAAAACGTCCTTTGATTCACAGCATGAAGGACGCTGGCCAGGGGAGATGATAAGAGGGGCGGAGGACGGGCGAGGGTGATCGTGTCAGAACTTCCATTCATTTACCTTCCAAAATGTTCTTTTGGAAACAGAGGGCGCGGGGACACAGGTTGTGATAATGATCACACTGCTTACATTATTGTTCATCTTGCCTCTCTTTCTCCTTCTTCTTTTCTTTCTTTTTAAAGTGCGAAAGGGGGCGGAGTAGTAGTAGGGGGGGGGGGGGGGGAGGTCCCGGAATGCCGTCTTTACGGCGCTTTCGGATTTTTTTTCTTTCATTTTTCTGAACAGAGAATGTTAACATTACCACGTGCCTTCTCCTGTCCAGTCGCTGTGCGACCTGTTCGCTATTTTAGCCCTCATCAGTACATAGTATTGGCTAAATCAGTTTTCATGCAGGAATGAATCATTGCAAATATATTCATGAAAGTAGTTTTTTTCTCGGTACGTCCATTCCTTAGCAAGAAATGTGAAAATACTAGTGTTTTGTGTGTTGATTAAAATGTTTAGTTGGTTAATTTACGTGATGTGTTGATTGCTTTGCATTTATTCTAGTTTTGTAGAAAGAGCTGGTATTTTGTGTTAATTAAAAGTTTTAGTCGGTTTATTTACGTGATGTTTTGGTTGATTTGCATTTACTCTTGTTTTGTTTAGTTTTTGTTTCTTTTCCTTGTGGAAATATTTAGACTTCGACAATGCAATAGGCAATGTGCACTACAAGTGCCTCCTAACTATTATTCGATAATGGTGCGGTCTTGTTGCTATAGTGTTTGGGTCAGTTCCAATGATAACTTTGTTTTCATTAGTTCATTAGTTCATGTTTTGTTATAAAGTGATAACATGAAGGAATCCAGTGTCTTCAAATGCCAACTTGTGTTAAAGAGAATGAAAAAAAAGACAAACCTGAATGTGTGTCTCAAGTCACTTCAGATCATCTTCATGTTGGAAGTTCAAGATAACTAATTTCAGTTTGGCTTTGTAAGAACAGTTTTGAAACTCGAATATGAGTTCAACTGTTTTGATCACAACAGACTTCTTTTTTCGAATAACAAAGTTTATATCAAGCAAATACAATCGATTTTCCGGCTCTTTTATTCTGCACGGTGGAGTCTCTATACTTCATGCTGAAATTAAGAAAAACGACAATACTAACCTTTAAAAAAAAACAGAAAAAGAAAGGAAAAAAGCTTAATCATAACTCTTCCCGATTGCTTTTTCCGCCATTTTGCCTACCGGAAATTGTCTGACATCGGCAGAATGACACATGTAACCCAGAGTAGGGGTGGGGAAGGGAAGAGGGGAGAGAGGGGGGGGGGGGGATATGTTGGCTAAACGATCTCCAGCGAGAAGAATAGGACGGACTCTTCTTATCCCCTCGGTGGCGGGAAAGAGCCATGCACTTTAGCAAGGGCGTTCACTCTGCCTCTGTCAACTCGTTCCAACAGCGGAGTGGCCGGATCCAATCGCGGGATAATGGATGGCCAGGGGAAGGGGAACATTATTGTTTGTTGGCGAGGAAATGCTGGAGGAGGGTGCTTGACGCGCGGGATCTGAGCAGAGGGGAGGGGGGGGAGGGGGGGGGGGGGGGGGAGGGGAGGGGTGGATGAGGGACTAGCTGCTGCAGGAGCCGTGGAGAGTGCGGCGGGGAAAGATCTCAACATCACCGGACGGTCAAAACTGCGGCGGAACGGCTCGGCCAAACGCTTCTGCAGCAGCAATCAATCACACCCCGATATCGTTTCCGCCCCCATCACGAAGTGGAGAACCCTCGCCCGCAGTTTTCGGCTATTTCTTCTCCAGCAGCCCCTTTCCGCGCCAAGAAGTCGAAGGTGGGGAAAAACAACAAAAAAAAAACACGATTCCTGAAATCACGCGTGCTTCTGATTATTCATGTCCACCCTGAAGTTTCTCGGACTGTTCCTCCGTGTGTCTAGTGTTTACCCGCGTGCCTGTTGACGGACACCGTGTCACCGGCGTTGGCCTCAACGTTTTGTGCGCTTGTTTTTGTTTTTTTTCTTGAATGAAGTGTTATGAGGCGTGGGCGAAAAAAAAAAAAAAAAAAAACCTGGGCCACTCCATCCTGTTGACGTTGTGACGCTGGAGGAAGTCATCTGTAGCGTGGGCGCTCATCGATCTGGTATCGTCTCTTAATTGGCTGATGTCACGAGTTTGTCACGAGGCCTACGACGTTCGACCACCTAGGGTGGCGGAATTACTTATTTGTTTATTGTCGTTGCTGTTGTCGTGTATCCGTCCCTTAGGGTGGCTTGTGGTGCAGTTGCACCTTGGTGTGGTTCAACTCAACTTCGGTTTGCTTTCTCTCTCTCTCTCTCTCTAATTCCACCGCCCGTGCTATTCATCCTGCAAGTTCAGGGGTGGCCGGTACCTTTCTCTCGAACTTTCTGTCTATCGGCCCTCTCGCCTGTCTTTTTACCTGTCGCACGTGCTTCGTTTCTTTTAGTTTGAAGTATGCTCACTCTGTGATGCAGCATGGCACGTTGGCCGCCATTGCTGAGGGAGGTTAGCTCTTCACTCGAGCGGAAGATGTCTCTGGGGCGCCTGCTCCAGTTTCCTGGTTCTTTACCTTATCGTCGAGAGTACAGTCAAATACTTTCAATTCCTGCAGTCGGCCTGTAGGAGAGGGACATCATTTCTTCTTTTTCCGCATCTTCGCCTCTGTCCTCTCGACTGGACAGAGGGTAGAGAGAGTCCTTTGACCCGCCTCTTCGGGGTCACCCACGGTAGCTGGTAAGCATCAGTTTCGTGGTCTGTTTGTTTTGATTTGTTGTTGTTAGCCGGCTTAGTCTTCGCTTTGCGCAATTTTCTTTTGTTTTCGAAATTGTAAGAGAAATATTTGTGTGAGACCTTTTCTCTGGTTAATTCCATCTTTAACCTGGCCATTCTAAATTATTTCCAAAATTCTTTCTCCTGTTTATGTATCTGGTGATGCGGTAGTCGGTGGGGAAGGGAGAGAACCTGGTGATTCAGGGTTGGAACTTGCTTGGTCTCGCTCGTCCGCCCCTGTCACATTCGCCGGACTTTTATCCTTCGGCCACCGTCTGTTTGTGTGTGCAAGGAGAACGAGTTTTATGTTTACGAGCGTGCGTACGCATGATTTGTCGTTCGGATGCGTGGTTGGAGATTTGTGTTATTTTGAAATGTGTTTATAAAATGTGACAATTATGCCATTGAATTACTATTTGCAAATGTGGTGGCAGTTATTAAGCGATGGTCGCTGTGTTGATTTATTTCCTAAGGAAGGAAAACGTTAGGCGTGGGTGAGAGAGGGGTGAAGATAATTCATATTTGTTTTATAACCTGTTGATTTAATGCAGTCTTTTACCTGCATCGTGTGAGAAGACTTGATTCGGTGGGTGTGCTGTGTGCGTTTGGTACACTTCCCCTCGCCCATCATGCGAGTGGCTGATAAGACTTGACAGCAATGGTCAGACGGTACTGACGGCAGGGTTCCAGTACCCTTCTTCCTTCCTCCTTCCTTCTTCTTTTCCTCCTCTCCGACTCTCCTCCCAGCTACGTCCTCCCCCTCCCGGGGGCTTCACCTGGAGCACGAACTGGATGGTGCCACGTGCTGGTCGAGGCCACGTTCTGGCTGAGACCACGGACGAGATGGTGCCACGCGCTGGTCGAGGCCACGCCTTGGTCGGGACCGTGGGACTGCTAGGGGAGCCCGCCGTCTCGACTGGCCGGCCTGGACCCCCGTCCAGGACCTCCAGTAACAGCTACGTCCCCCCCCCCCCCCCCCCCCCGGTACACGCTCTTCACTGCCCGCTTGGGAGTCGAGGGTGTCGGCTTTGGGCGACTCCTGCGAGAACCAACCCGGCTCGGAGCACCTAGTGCGACAGGGTGCTCCCTGCGGACTTGACAGGGGCAGGGATGTGGACGCACTCCGTGGTGTGAGAAAGGGTCAATACTGGAAATATTTCTTTATAATTGTGTACATGTCATATGTGCTGGAATGCTGTAATTGTGATTGTGTACGTCGTATGGTGAAATATTTTATTTATAATCGTGCATGTTGTGGGTGTGGGAGTGCTTGATTGCGATTGTGCGTGTTGTGTGCGTTGGAGTGCTTGATCGTGATTGTGCATGTTGTGTGCGTGGAGTGCTTGATCGTGATTGTGCATGTTGTGTGCGTTGGAGTGCTTTATTGTGATCGTGCATGGTGCGTGTGTGGAATGTTTATTTTGCTGGTGTGAATAAATGGGGTGTTTTGTGTCGTAATCTTTATTGTGTGGTCTCTTGCGGAGCGTGTGAGGTCAGTCACTCCCTTCACTCCCACCTAGACCGATCCTGTCAGGGCAGACCTCAGGGGTCGGACTTGACAATTGTGGGGGCTCGTCCGGGATGTGAAGGGCTCTGGCTGTCTCTCTCTCGTTTCGCAGAGTACCTGTTTAGTGTTGTCTGTTTTGTATATGTTTAGTCAGTTCGTCGTGTTTGTTCGTGGGTGGTTGGCTGGGTGACTCTAGAGTGAAGGGAGTCTTTTTGGTGGCCTGAGGGAACATCCGGCGTGACTCGGGGGTCGAGGTGAGACCAGGAGGAGTCGACCGCTTCCGGACCTCCTTCCGCCGGGTACCTCACGCAGGTACGGCCGTAAGTCTTGCCCTTCTGTTGCCGCTCAGTCCTCCATTCCTGTTTGTATTTAGCAATTCTTGTTTTTTTTTCTCTACCGGGTTGTTGAGTACAGGGGGTGTATCGGACGCTAGTGTTTTTTTTTTTTCCTCTCTCCGGATCCCGTCTGCTAGGTTTTTGTTTTGTTTTTTTTCCGGCCAGCCCCACCGCACTGTTGCTCGTGCTGTAGAGCGCGGTGTTGCCAGAGTGGGGGCAGCCGGACATAGTTTTTGTTTCGTTTTTTTTCGGTGAGCCCCACCGCACTGTTGCTCGTGCTGTAGAGCGCGGTGTTGCCAGAGTGGGAGCAGCCGGAACTTGTCCGCACACACGCACACACACACATACACACATATACACATGCCCCTAAAATATTTGTTTTTTTTTCTCTAGTGGAATTGTTTTTCCCCTGTATTTGGAAAACTGTAGGATATTGTTCTCATGGCGACGTCCGGCGCTGGTGGTATGGCGACGCGGGCGTCGAGAAGAAGGGTATTCAAAATGTTACTGTAGTCCCTACTATTAGTACCAGTACTTCGACTACGGTAACTTCTACCTATTCCAGTGCTGTAGCAGGTAGTCCAGTGAGTACTTTTACTACCTCTTCGCTGGGGGGTCTCCCTGTCGAGACCCCGACTGGCACTTCCGCTCGGAAGCGTCAGAGTATAGCGAAGCAACTGTGGGCTTCTGTTGAGTCGCGGAGACCGAAACCTTCTCCTCTCCAGGCTTCCCCTCGTAAGGGGCATGCCCCAGAAGACTTTCCTTATGGGAAAGTCGAGACCCAAGGGACGGGTCAGACGGATCATCCTCCCGTGTCGGGAGTGGTGAACCCCGCCCAGGACATCACTTCCGTCCTGATGTTTCTAGAGCGACAGCGACGGGAGGATGAGGCCCAACGTAGGGAAGAGGTTGCTAGGCAGGAAGCCCTACGTAGGGAAGAGGTTGCTAGGCAGGAAGCCCTACGTAGTGAAGAGGCCGCTAGGCAGGAAGCTCTGCGTAGGGAAGAGCGTAGAGAGGAGGGCCGCTAGACAGGAGGCTCTGCGCAGAGAGGAGACTGACAGACAGGAGATTATGCATAGGGAAGAGGCTATGCTGCGCAGAGAAGAGGCTGCCCGACAGGAGGCCCTTCGTAAGGAAGAAGCTGCTAGACAGGAGGCTCAGCGTAGGGAGGAGGCTGCTCAGCGTAAGGAGGAGGCTGCTCAGCGTAGAGAGGAGGCTGCTAAACAGGAGGCTCAGCGTAGGGAGGAGGCTGCTCAGCGTAGGGAAGAGGCTGACAGGCAGGAAGCCCTCCGTAGGGAAGAACTAGACAGGATGGAGGCTCTGCGTAGGGAGGAGATGGAACAACTTCTTTCGCGCCTCCCGCTTCTGTAAACCAGGGGTTAATCACCAGGCAGGTGATAGAGTTAGAGGCCCAAAGTTAAAGCTTCCAGAGTTCAGACCTAGTGAGGACATTGATATGTTCTTAGAGCATTTCGACAAGGTTGCTTGTTCATACCAATTGTCTGAGGAGCAAAAGGCTATGCACCTTTTTTCTGGATTATCTGGTGCTGCAAGGGAGTGTGTGCTCACTCTAAATGAAGGTGCGTCTTATGCAGACATGCAGTTGGCTCTGCGTAAGCGTTTCCACCTTACCCCAGAGACCTACAGGAGGAAGTTTAGGTCCATGAAGAAGAATAATGACGAGACCTTCGTGCAGTTTGGTGATAGGCTGCGCAAAACGCTAGGGTACTGGCGTCAGTTAGCTAAGTTGGAGCTGGAGGATCTGATCCTCATTGAACAGCTCACCAACACTGTGTCCCCAGAGTTGAGGATCCGGATAGGCGAGACAGCACCCAGGATTTCGCGGCTGCGATTCACACCGCTGAGGTGTTTGCTGAAGCTCGCAGGGCTTATGGGCATCGCCCAGATACGGAGAGGAAGCCCTCCACAGGATTTAATAGCAATAAGGTGCCGACAACTGCTAGTGGGGTGAACAGGGCAGGCAGTTCATCGGGGATTTCAGCGCCCCGACTGTGTTTTCTTTGTGGTCGTCCTGGCCACATCAGGAAAGATTGCCCTAGAGCCGCTGGTAGTCATGGGGCTAGTCCTTTCCAGCATCCTCGCGCCTCGGCTAACGTGGGGTCCATCCAAGCTTCTGGTGGTACAGAGTGTCCAGTGTTTCTTTCTGTTGTTGGTTTCCTCCTTGGTCGACACTATCAGGGATTCGGGAGCATCAACACTCTTTGTGGATAAGGATTTAGTTTCCCCTAAGGCCCGGCGGGGCGCTAGTTATGATGTGTGCGGGTTGGAGGCTGGTTTTACTTCCACCCGTCCTTCTGTACTTATTCCTATCTCCACCCCCTACTTCTGTGGCGAAGTATGGGCCATCGCGGTGGAGCGACCTATGTATTCCCTTATCATAGGGAATACTATCACCTTCGCAGACGGACGCAGTCAGTCCGGGGTCTACGGATCTGCCCGTACAGGCGTGTGTGGGAGTCACCACACGCGCCAAAGCTAAGAAGCAGGCACAGGAATTGCGTCCCGTTCTTCAGCCGATCTCTAACGAGGTTCTGGCAAGGGCCGATCCTGCTAGCATTATCCGTCTTCAGGCCAGGGACTTGGATGTCCAACGCCTACGACAACTTGTGGATCGTCCCGCTCGGTCGGCCCGACACGCCAAGGAGAGCTTCAAGCTCCACAAGGGGATCCTCTTTTGGGTTTTCACTCGGGCAGATCGTGTGGCCAAGCAGCTTGTTGTTCCCCAAAGCTTGAGAGAGTCTGTTCTCCGGCAGGCCCACGATTCCCCCATGGCAGGTCATATGGGCTCCAAGCGGACTCTCGAGCGAGTAAGACAAGACTTCTTTTGGCCAGGGATGAACTCACAGGTTAGGCAGTACTGCCGCAGTTTTCGATGTCTGCCAACGGACAACGCCTAAGGGTCGCTTGACGCGTGTTCCCCTAGGGTCAGTGCCACGGGTTGGGGAGCCATTCAGCAAGGTTGGGGTCGACCTGGTGGGACCCATTAATCCTCCATCCGATCGCGGTCACCGCTACACTTCGGTAGTGGTAGAATCTGCGTGTCGACACCCAGAGGCTGTCCCGCTTAGGACTATCGATGCCCTACTGTTGCTGAATCTCTCAGGCAGATTTGGACGCGCACTGGCGTGCCCAAGAAGAAGTACGGCCGGAAGTTTGTACTGGAGAGCGATCATCATCCTCTCCAGTGCTTGGACCGGATCCGGCTAGTCAGTCATCGACTCATGAGTTAGGCAGTGGAGCTGCAGAGTCATGCGTTCACTTTCCGTCATATCAAGGGTTCCTGTAATACGGATGCTGACTATCTTAGCCGAGCTCCGTAGTTAGCATATTGGAAAATCAGTCAGAGGGACACTTCCCCTCAACCAGGGTTATATCCCTTTTTGGTCTCTGTATCAGGTGTAGTGACAGTTTTCACTTCAGTGATGTTAACCGTAGTGAATCACCAATGGTTCGGATTGTTACTTTCATGGTTGGAAGGTTTGCTTAGTTGTTTGATAAATGTAGTATTATGTATTCCTCGGTGTGATTCTATCGTGGAATGTTTGTATTGGATTCATCGTACTCTGTCGATCACAGAGAGTTGGGTTCGGTCCCATTGTTGTGAAGTTGCACATGCGACAAGGTTCAAAGGAGCACTGTATCTCAGAGAAACAGATGCTTTAGAAGGGGGGTTTGTCACGAGTTTGTCACGAGGCCTACGACGTTCGACCCACCTAGGGTGGCGGAATTACTTATTTGTTTATTGTCGTTGCTGTTGTCGTGTATCCGTCCCTTAGGGTGGCTTGTGGTGCAGTTGCCACCTTGGTGTGGTTCAACTCAACTTCGGTTTGCTTTCTCTCTCTCTCTCTCTCTAATTTCCACCGCCCGTGCTATTCATCCTGCAAGTTCACGGGTGGCCGGTACCTTTCTCTCGAACTTTCTGTCTATCGGCCTCTCGCCTGTCTTTTTACCTGTCGCACGTGCTTCGTTTCTTTTAGTTTGAAGTATGCTCACTCTGTGATGCAGCATGGCACGTTGGCCGCCATTGCTGAGGGAGGTTAGCTCTTCACTCGAGCGGAAGATGTCTCTGGGGGCGCCTGCTCCAGTCCTGGTTCTTTACCTTATCGTCGAGAGTACAGTCAGTACTTTCAATTCCTGCAGTCGGCCTGTAGGAGAGGGACATCATTTCTTCTGTTTCCGCATCTTCGCCTCTGTCCTCGACTGGACAGAGGGTAGGAGAGAGTCCCTTTTACCCGCCTCTTCGGGGTCACCCACGGGTAGCTGGTAAGCATCAGTTTCGTGGTCTGTTTGTTTTGATTTGTTGTTGTTAGCCGGCTTAGTCTTCGCTTTTGCGCAATTTTCTTTTGTTTTCGAAATTGTAAGAGAAAATATTGTGTGAGACCTTTCTCTGGTTAATTCCATCTTTAACCTGGCCATTCTAAATTATTTCCAAAATTCTTTCTCCTGTTTATGTATCTGGTGATGCGGTAGTCGGTGGGGAAGGGAGAGAACCTGGTGATTCAGGGTTGGAACTTGCTTGGTCTCGCTCGTCCGCCCCTGTCACATTCGCCGGACTTTTATCCTTCGGCCACCGTCTGTTTGTGTGTGCAAGGAGAACGAGTTTTATGTTTACGAGCGTGCGTACGCATGATTTGTCGTTCGGATGCGTGGTTGGAGATTTGTGTTATTTTGAAATGTGTTTATAAAATGTGACAATTATGCCATTGAATTACTATTTGCAAATGTGGTGGCAGTTATTAAGCGATGGTCGCTGTGTTGATTTATTTCCTAAGGAAGGAAAACGTTAGGCGTGGGTGAGAGAGGGGTGAAGATAATTCATATTTGTTTTATAACCTGTTGATTTAATGCAGTCTTTTACCTGCATCGTGTGAGAAGACTTGATTCGGTGGGTGTGCTGTGTGCGTTTGGTACACTTCCCCTCGCCCATCATGCGAGTGGCTGATAAGACTTGACAGCAATGGTCAGACGGTACTGACGGCAGGGTTCCAGTACCCTTCTTCCTTCCTCCTTCCTTCTTCTTTTCCTCCTCTCCGACTCTCCTCCCAGCTACGTCCTCCCCCCTCCCGGGGGCTTCACCTGGAGCACGAACTGGATGGTGCCAAAGTGCTGGTCGAGGCCACGTTCTGGCTGAGACCACGGACGAGATGGTTGCCACGCGCTGGTCGAGGCCACGCCTTGGTCGGGACCGTGGACTGCTAGGGGAGCCCGCCGTCTCGACTGGCCGGCCTGGACCCCCGTCCAGGACCTCCAGTAACAGCTACGTCCCCCCCCCCCCCCCCCCCCCCCCCCCCCCCCGGGACACGCTCTTCACTGCCCGCTTGGGAGTCGAGGGTGTCGGCTTTGGGCGACTCCCTGCGAGAACCAACCCGGCTCGGAGCACCTAGTGCGACAGGGTGCTCCCTGCGGACTTGACAGGGGCAGGGATGTGGACGCACTCCGTGGTGTGAGAAAGGGTCAATACTGGAAATATTTCTTTATAATTGTGTACATGTCATATGTGCTGGAATGCTGTAATTGTGATTGTGTACGTCGTATGGTGAAATATTTATTTATAATCGTGCATGTTGTGGGTGTGGGAGTGCTTGATTGCGATTGTGCGTGTTGTGTGCGTTGGAGTGCTTGATCGTGATTGTGCATGTTGTGTGCGTTGGAGTGCTTGATCGTGATTGTGCAGGTTGTGTGCGTTGGAGTGCTTTATTGTGATCGTGCATGGTGCGTGTGTTGGAATGTTTATTTTGCTGGTGTGAATAAATGGGGTGTTGTGTCGTAATCTTTATTGTGTGGTCTCTTGCGGAGCGTGTGAGGTCAGTCACTCCCTTCACTCCCACCTAGACCGATCCTGTCAGGGCAGACCTCCAGGGGTCGGACTTGACAGCTGATCAGTGGCTTGTTGGCAGAGCGGTAACAGCGGATGAAGGATGTTGTCCCATGTACTGGATTGTATTCAGTTTACCTGAGATGGACTAAATTCAGGGATGGACTATATTCAGTTTACCTGGGATGGACTATATTCAGTTTACCTGGGATGGACTATATTCAGGGATGGACTATATTCAGTTTACCTGGGATGGACTAAATTCAGGGATGGACTATATTCAGTTTACCTGGGATGGACTAAATTCAGTTTACCTGGGATGGACTTATTCAGGGATGGACTATATTCAGTTTACCTGGGATGGACTATATTCAGTTTACCTGGGATGGACTAAATTCAGTTTACCTGTGTGAGTGTGGTACTACACAGCAGATGGGCAAAACCAGACACACTAAAGAATCATGCCACCCAATGCCTTTCCGTAGTCTCTGTCGATTCTTGTCATGGCCGACACAACCAGAACGATCTTCACCATGACCTTTCTGGATTTGCCGTCCATGCTCGTGAGCGTGACCCAAGACACTTACAACAGGTCCACAGCTTCCTGCACATGCTTCAGCATGCATGACAAAATGTTTATATGAAGCAGCAAGGGAATACACACACTGACAGACATGAACCATCCGTTCGCTTGACCGATAGAGACGAGCATCTTGCTATGACTTCCTGCTCCAGAGCATGGTACAGGGGACGATGGAGACTGACGATGCTATGGTGGAAGCCCTGGACCAACACTATGAAGGACTGGATCAGTTACACTTGGTGTCCCTGAGAGCCTTCAGCTTATAGGAGGTCAATCTCCGCCTGCTTACAATACCTCTACCCTGTCGCCCATGACGAAGGGCAGAAAGCAGTGAAGATGTCTGACTACCAGTCTGCATCCTTTCGTTCTACAGGGACAATAACCCACAGACACTTTTCTGGTTTTCCTTCCAGCAGGACGTCGGGGTATCGAGAGAAACTGAATACAAGCTTCAGAAATCGGCCTCACGCTGATCTTATTTACGTGTTCGATTTGTATTGCGGTGTTCGTGGTATATGGAACAAGCATCGTCTAAAATAGTCCGTCTGATTCAGATAATCAAAGGTCCCGGTACCCGCTTAGGTGGGAAAAAAGATCAGAAAACGTGGGGGAAAAGCAGGAAAAGGCGTCCAGAGCTACAAAGATAAGCACAGTAGCGAAAAAGTGGGAACAAGAGGGTTGTAAAAGACATGGAAGTGGCGAGAAGGTTTGAAAAGAAATGAAAAGAGATCTAGTTGCAAAGCGAGACGACTGCAGGCGGAAATCTAAACAAGTCTTAAATAAATGTTAGCGAACCGCCAAGAGAAACGTGGACAAACGAGTCACAAGACAAAACACAACGCGTTTCGACCTCTTAGGTCTTCTTCAGGTGAGACATAAACGAATAAAACCACGAAAATTCACTTAGCTTTGATCGCTTCAGATCATTTCAGAGTTCAGCGCAAGGAAGAAATGAAAAGATCTGTATGTAACAACTAACCAGAAATAATGTACCAAAACAGCAACATGTATGACAAATTAAAAAATGCATGAATGTTGCGGGTAGAAAACGTAGAATGTAGTAAATAAGCAGCAAAAGATAGGAAAAGCTAGTACCGATTGGGGAAAAGAAGCATATCTACGCAACAACACATGCTTTTAATCAGACAGGAAATACATCGCTGTGATCAACAATCTTTAAGTGTTAATGTTTTACCTGTTTCTGGTCAAGAGAGAGAGAGAGGAAGAGAGAGAGAGAGGAGAGACAGAGAGACAGACAGACCAGACAGACAGACAGACAGACAGAGACAGAGGACAGAGAGAGACAGACAGACAGAGAGAGAGACAGACAGACAGACAGACTGACAGACAAAGAGACAGAGAGAATGTTGCTTATAGCCCCACCAACCGCAAATTCCATATCTGGGTTGTCACTCGTTGAAGTCAACTTTTAAAACGGATTTTGCTTTTAAATACACGCAGAACATATCATGGGATTATTCGAGAACACACCGGAATTTCGTTAAAAGCTTTTTACACCAGCTGAAAAAAAAATGATCTTTTTCAGAAACTCGAAACAGCACGTCCGATGGGACTTCCTGGAAAAAAAAAAAGATGTTCACAGTATCAGCTGCAAAGTGTTGATGTCTGCTATCATGGAAGTCCCAACACTCGGTAAGAAAATGTTTCACTGTGAGTGGACCATCACAATTCACTGTGTGTGTATCTGACGCTTTCACTTATGCTGAAACCTACAACGACAAAAAAAAAGTGTGGAATACACTCTGAGGGCCCCGAACACGAAACTAGTGGTATGGACGACTTGGTCAACAGCTAAAAAAACAACAAGAAGTTGACCTTGGGTCAGAAGACAAAAAGGATGATTCTCATGGATCAGTTGTCTGTGTACCAGCACGGCACATAAACCAGGCAGGTTATGAAGCCACTTAGCAAAAGAAGACAGACAGGTGGGTGGAAGCGTCGGGGGGTGGGGGTGGGGTACTGGGACGCGAAGGAGGGTTTGTAAGAGGAGAGGGGAGATAGAAGAAGAGAATATGGGGTGGGGGGTGGGGGGGGGAGAGAGAGAGAGAGTCAGGGGAGGGGCGGAAAGCTCGTGAAACTTGAATTCCACAGATCATGAGTTTTGTCGACAAGCGCGACACCCAAGCAAGAAAGATGTTTTCGTCCAACAACTATGACTTTGTTTTCTTCAAAGTTTTGTTGTTGTTGTTTTAGGTCATCCTGTTGTGCATGTTTTTATTATCTCGCCAGCCCGTGAACAGACAACAAAGAAAAACACGCGCTCGCGGCACGCATACACACACACACACACACACATAGGCGCGCAAGCCATAGAACACCACACACACACACACACACACACAACACACACACAAAGCGCGCATATATACCACACAATACACACTCGCGCGCGACACACACCTTTCCCTTCAAAGATGACGTCCAGGTAGAGTTGTGGTGCGTGCGTGCGTGCGTTCGTGCGTGCGTGCGTGCGTGCGTGCGTGCGTGTGTGGTGTTGTGTGCGTGCTGCGCGCGCGCGTGGTGTGTAGTGTGTGTGTGTTTGTTGTGCGTGCGCGCGCGCGCCTGTGTATGTGTGTGGGTGTTGTGTGTGTAACGTGTTCCGCGCAAGAGCGCCGAATTGAAATATGGATCATTTTCCAAGTGAGGCTTTGTACAGAAGTGTTGGGATGGAAATGCGCGGAATAACAAACCAATATGAATGGCAAAACTAATGCTGGACAAAACAGACCAGAACAGAAGTGTGGGAATGAACTGCGATGCAGTGTATATCAACTCAATTCTCTGCAACATACTATCCTGACAACTCTCTCTCAGTCTTGGATTCTGTCCTCATCTCCATTCTCTCTCTCTCTCTCTCTCTCTCTCTCTCTCCTCTCTCTGTCTCTGCTCTCTCTCTTCTCTCTCTCTCTCTCTCTCTCTCTTCTCTCTCTCTCTGTCTGTGCTCTGTGTGTTGTGTGTGTGTGTGTGTGTGTGTGTGTGTGTGTGTGTGTGTGTGTATCTTCTGTCTGTCTGTCTGTCTGTCTCCGTGTGCGTGTGCGTGTGCGTGTGTGTGTGTGTGTGCTCGCGCGCGCTGGCGTGCGTGCGTGCGTGCGTGCGTGCGTGCGCGTGTGTGTAAAGTTTGCTTCTTACAATAAATTCTTTCTCAGCCCTGAAGATTAGGCACACCAACATTTCCACACATGCCTGAAACATAAGCGCGTAAACCCCGTGACGGAAAACATGATTTAATCCAGGGATCAAATGAAAAGATAACTCTTCACAGCTGAATTCCAGGGAACAGACCAGTAATTCTGCTTTGAAAAAAAAATAATAAAAATTTAAAAAACTTGAACGCGCAATCCTTGCTCCAAACATCCAGTAACAACATTCAGTAAAAGTTTACGGAATCGGAATATCAAGGTCCGAATTATTTACGAGTTAAGAGTGGTTTTGCGATTTTTTTTTATTTTTATTTTTTCGATAAATAGAATCTGGGAAAGAAAGACTGGACTTGTTAGTTCACACAACTGTAATCGTCGATGGGTTAAATAAAAAACGTGTCTCCAACTCAACCTGAAAACAAGATGCTTTCAAGCAAACATACACATAAAAATCTGTCACCACCCCCCCCCCCTCCCCCCCCCCCCACCCCCCCCCCCCCCCCCCCCCCACCCCCCACCCCCCCCCCCCCCCACCCCCCCTACCCCCCCATCTGCCATCATTTTTCTACCCCCATTTCTTCTTTTCATCGCCGTATGGCTTTCTAATGGTTTCAAGAAGAAAACGTCGAAACAGAAGCAGCGAACGGACACAGAAAACGGTGCTGCAACACATGGTGACAAACAGGCTTCGAGGCGTGGGCGACAAGACTAGAGGGACGTTAGTGTCGAAAACATCTGCTTCATCGAAGAACTGAACCAGTAGTCAGTCAACACACAGTTTGCTCTCCGTTCCTTCAACACCGCCGCCGACAGGTTCGGTCGGTTTAGCTCTCTAATTTTCTTTGATTTTGTTGTTGCTTGTTTGTCGACTTCTTTACCGTGATCGAAATATCACGCGCATTTTGACTGATATTCATGGAGTCCCTTTCATTTTCAGTCACTTAAGTAGTGCTGATATCATTTTTATTTGTTCTAATTACTGTCAAACATTTGTGTGTGTGCGCGCACACACACACACACACACACACACACACACACACACACACACACACACAGAGACACACACACACACCAAAACGGCAGAAAATGAAGTCCTCATTTGCGCCATTACATGCCCAAGACGAAATATTGAAGCGTTACATCGC
>CM031621.1:5868131-5870631 GCA_018398815.1 Conus ventricosus
AATCTGAACCAGTGCGTTACGTTTTGTCCGAAAACATGTCGATCAATCACGTTTCGCCAAGTCGCGTTTGACCCGAGTCCGTTTTTTTTTCCCACACACCCGTCATGTTTCGCTCAAAAGCAGCTGAAATCAAACTGAATAAAATCACTGATTGTATCACACACACACGCAAACACGCACGCACGCACACGCACACGCACACATATGTGTGTGTGTGTGTGTGTGTGTGTGTGTGTGTGTGTGTTGTGTGTGTGTGTGTGTGTGTGTGTGAATGATGACAGAGAAGTCTGACAACAGCTGACCGTAGATAGTATTGACAAATACCATTCGCGGGGAGTTAACACGAAACTTCTGGAGAATCGCGTAATCCGACATATAAATGTTTACGTACACAAGAGATCAGAGCAAACAATAAAGTTGAAATAACTGGTCTTTGTGATTATCTTCCCTTTAAACATTCACTGATACAACCAAAAAAGAGGTCAAAAAGGGTACCTTTTCTTCCTCGATAACTACAGCCATATGATTTCTTTTTGCTCCAATCAACCATAAACACTTCGGGGCGAACCGTGCGTCAGCGTTCGGGTAAAACGTTTACTTTTGAAAGTTTAGAGCTCCGGGAAGCGAACGTTCGCAACGAGAACAAAGAACTGGGCGAAACGTGACAGGGCAAATCGTGATGAACCCGTTTGAACACGTCCTTGAAAGGAACGCTATGAAAGCCTATAGTCAGGACAGTGGGTGGTGGGGAAAAGGTAGACATGCCCTTAACCAACCATCCCATGGCTTCTTTTACGCTCGAAGACACCGCCTCAAAGGGCGCAGGCCCATCAACCGTGGTGAGGGCAATGTAGAGAGGTCCGGAGGCCGAAGATGGGTGGAAGACCTTCAGCTGTGTGAAAGCCGTGAATGATGAACACGGTACGCGTGTTTGGTGCTGACAGCTGCGAGCGAACTGATCATGTGTGCGTCAGTGTGCGAGCTCGTGTACGTTCGCGCGCGTGCTTGTGTGTGTGTGTGTGTGTGTGTGTGTGTGTGTGTGTGTGTGTGTGTGTGTGAGAGAGAGAGAGAGAGAGAGAGAGAGAGAGAGAGAGAGAGAGAGAACATGCACGCACGCGCTAATGTCTACCTGTGTTTACTGTGCCCTGCAAGTTTCAGGTTTGTCCAATTAAACTGATAAATCAGGATCACGAGTTGCATGCTAGAAACCTGCACGACGCTTTTTATCTAACTCACAACACAAACTCGGTTAATAAACATACATTTACATCACCCCCATCACCAACCACACACACACACACACACACACACCCTACGCACCTCCCTCAGGAAAAAAAAAAAAATCATTGGTTCTCACGGTGTGTAAATTCACGAAGATGGCGCCGCCAGTCCCAAGTTTCGAAGATTCTTTATCATTTCATCTCCGCACTAATTGCGTAAAGCGACGTGGGTCCACTGGCAGTCCGAGTATCCCAATGGGTGACAACCTGGCACGTGCTTATGACAGTGATAATGTGACACATGCAATGATACCACTGATAAGATGGTGTGGTGTGTGTGTGTGTGTGTGTGTGTGTCCACGCGTGTGTCTCCACGTGAGTGTGTGTGCGCGCGCGTGCGTACGTGTGTGTGTGTGTGTGTGTGTGCAGTGATAAGATGCACTGTGTGTGTGTGTGTGTGTGTGTGTGTGTGTGTGTGTGGTGCGTGTGTGTGTCTATGTGTGTGTGTATGTGTGTGCGCGCGCGCGTGCGCGCACATGAATGCGCTCGTGCATTTTTGCGTTGGCGTATGTCTGGGATATTTTCTATTCGCCCGTTTCTTTTGGAGGGATGTCAGTATTGCTGAGTGACAACTACTTCAAGGGTCAAAAACGACCGTTCGCGGCTCTGCTGTCATTACCCATGGCCAAGTAGGCCGGCCCGTTTCACGCCTGGCCGACTTCCGACACTCGTAGCCGCACTTCACAATCAAGTAGAAACGGAAGCGAGAGATTTTCACCCCCTCATGGTAAGATGTGCGGGCAGTTACTGGCTCTCTGCTGGGGGGTGGGCTGGGGGGGGGGGGGGGGGGGGGGCAAAGAGTAAAGTAGTTCACATCCACGTCCGCTCCGAATCTTCGTGTCCAGAAAGATAATCAAAGTGGAACTTGGTTACGAACTAATGTTACTCGTGCTCCCCCCCCCCCCCCCCCCCCCCCCCGCGGCCCCCCCCCCCCCCCCCCCCCCCCCTCCCCCCCCTTCCCTCCCATGCCCCTTCCCTCCTTCTCTCCCCTCACCCCTCCCGTCCTCGCCCTCCGCTTCAGCCGTCTTCCACCACAGGGTCGTGATGACAAGAGTTCGGTGTCGAGTAAGTTCGCATGCAAACACAACATTGAAATCTTGCATCGTTTCGAAATACGAACAAACCACTTTCTTTTTTTTTTTCTTTTTTTTTCTTTTTTTTTTTTCTTTTTCCTTTTTTTTTTCTTTTTTATCCTTTTTTTATGCAGCCGCTTTGTCGAG
>CM031621.1:5880631-5888131 GCA_018398815.1 Conus ventricosus
CTTCGTGCAGAAACGCTTTATCATTTTTAACCCATTGATTTCAACATGTAATTCCAAACCCACTCTGAAATGATATTCATCGAATACTTCAAACCTATGTGAGTCTAGCACATTAGCTCCTCGTAAGCTATTATAGGTAATCTATTTCCACCCGTAAGTAATACCTTAAGCCAATATCTATCACAGTGAACAGACGGCTCTACACACACACACACACACACACACACACACACACACACACACACACACACACACACACCACACACACACACACACACACCAGAGAGAGAGTGGGGGGGGGGGATTCGCAGGCATCTGTGTCGTTTTAATTCTTTCTCTACGGACATAAACTTCGCAATCAACTTTGTGCATAGAGATAATCGTTGGTATCCTATTTATAACTTATTTCAATGGAAAATGTCCGAGGTCGTCTCGCACGAAATTTTCAGATCAAGAGACATTTTCTAAGGCGCTCTCACAAGAAACTCAGTATCAGAGCAAGAGGAATGTTTGAGGCCCACTGAAAGGAAACTTTATCAGATCAAGAGAAATGTTCCAAGGCCCATTAAAGAAGCTACCATATCTAGAGAAATATTCAGAGACCCAAAGAGAAGAAACAATCTGATTAAGACAATTAATGTTCCCAGGCCCACTGATAAGTAGCTATCAGAACGAAAGACATTTTCCGAACCCACTGATAAAAACTATCTGATCAAAAGGTTTGTTCCAAAGCCCACTGGGAAGAAACTATATGATTAAAAAGAAATGTTCCGAGGCCCATTGATAAGAAGCCATATGATCAAAAGAAAAGTTCCAAAGCCCACTGGGAAGAAACTATATGATTAAAAGAAATGTTCCAAGGCCCATTGATAAGAAACCATATGATCAAAAGAAAAGTTCCAAAGCCCACTGGAAGAAACTATATGATTAAAAAGAAATGTTCCGAGGCCCACTGATAAGAAACTATATAATCAGGAAGAATGTTCCGTGGCCCATTGATAAGAAACCATATGATCAAAAGAAAAGTTCCCATTCCCACGTGTAAGAAACTTTCTGATCAAGAGGAATGTTCCAAGGCCCACTGATCAGATACTATATGATTAAAAGAAACGTTCCAAGGCACATTGATAACAAACTGTCTTTTCAAGAGAATTGTTCCAAGGCCCACTGATAAGACAGGAATGTTCTGAAACCCACTGTTACGGTCGGATATCCTGCCTCTATGCGTTTTTTTTTAATACTGGCTTTTACCTCCTTCTTCCCCCCATCCTCAATATAATCTGTCCTCTTTTTATCTATGTAGTGTGGCGTTTTCTTTTAGCCCGAGATTTTTCGTTCTTCCCCCCATGTTTTGCGTAGCTTGTTCAACCTCCTTCCTTCCTCCTGCACGTGGTTCTGGCCTCAGCCACGTTCTGCAGAGTTGGAGAGATTCAGGCAGTTCACGTGGGCCGGTTATGAACTGCGTTTACGGGAGGTGTGCCAGCGGCTTGAAACCGGGGTTTGGTCAGGCACTTGCGAAGTCAGACCTGCTACAGTTTGGAGATTCGGAGAGCTCTCTCTCTCTCACTCCTCTGGCCAGAACTTTCCGCAGCTCAGCTTCGTTGCTGGTGAGTTCCCCTTCGCTGTGGGACTTGGGGTTTTCCTAGACGGGGACGCCCATCCTTCGTTGGTTGGGCGTCCGACCAGTTTCGTCATCCACAAGCTTGTTGGTAAGTTTTTAGTACTCCTGTTTTAGGACGTCGAGTCGCACGTTTCTCGTCGCCCCGTGATAGGATTTTTTAGTTCCTGTCTTGTTTCAAATTTAATTTTCTTCAAAATTATTTCAGATTCTTGTTTGTAGATATTCATTTTTATCCTTCTGGTGCTCGGGTTTATTCGCCACTAGTTTCGGGTCACGGCGACGAGCAATGGCGGTATTGTTCGTCAACAAACGGTTTTTGTGGGGTCACAGAGTTGTTGTTTTTTGTGATAATAAATTATAGCTATTTTTTCTAAATTTCCCCGGTGTGCTCTTCCCGCTATCGCTCGCTTTTCCCCTTTCCGTTTTGTCAGTGTCGTCACGTCGAGCGCGAAGGGTGTGACCGACAAGTTTTAATATTTCCTTTTGGTTGTCCTTTTTATTTCTCTTCTTCTCTATTTTTTTTTCTCCCGTTCTGTGGTAAATTCATATAGGGAGTCAAAAGAATATGTTGGTTTTTTTTAAGCCGCAATGCTGTAGTAGCAATGTTGTCAGTTCATTCTGTAATATTTCTGAATTTCATAAACTATAATTTGTCAAATTTACGGGGGTAAACTAAGGGAAAGTTTTTATGGTCAACCCCTCATTTCAAAAGTGAGAGGATAAGACAAAAGGAAAAAAAAAAAGGGGGGGGGGGGGGAGGGACAATCTAGAGTTGAAATGTTATGTCGGTTATTATAATATGTAATGTGTGCGACGTTACTCTTACTTAGACTGACTTCCCCTCTCTTTTCCACCTTCAAGACTCTTCCCCTTCCTGGTGACACCTCCCTCTTTCTTTCTTTTCCCACCCTTACCGTCCAGGTTTTCTGTATCACTTGCTTGGCTTTATTTTGGTCTTTGTTTTCTGTCTATATTTCTCTCCCCTTCCTGTAATTCTACCTTTGGACTATTTCTTTTACCTGCCACCCTCTCATCTCCGGGTTGACATGTTGTCGAGTCCGTTTGTTTTTGTTTCTTTTTCTTGACCACGGACCTCTGTTCTACCTCCCCACTGACAGACTGACCACTACAATCACGGGCTGAGACAGGGATTTGATTCGAGGCTTTAGGGCTTGTTTTTTTGGTTTGTGCGTTTGTTGTGTGCGATCCATCCCGCCTTCGACTGGGAACCGTCGTCTGAGGGGATTGGACAGCCGGGACGGGGGCCAGTAACGTTTGACGTGCGGTCCGTGATCCGGAAGACTGACCCCCTTTTGTTTTCAACCTCCCAGAGACCCTATCTTCGTTGGCGGCATTCTTCAGAGACCCTGTCTTCGTTGGCGGCCATTCTTCAAGGGGCCCTGTCTTCGTTGTGGCCATTCTTCAGGGGACCTGTCTTCGTTGGCGGCCATTCTTCAGAGACCCTGTCTTTGTTGTGGCCTTCTTCAGAGACCCCGTCTTCGTTGGCCATTCTTTAGAGACCCTGTCTTCGTTGGCGGCCGTTCTTCAGAGACCCTGTCTTCGTTGGCCATTCTTCAGAGACCCTGTCTTTGTTGGCGGCCATTCTTTAGAGACCCTGTCTTTCGGTTGCGGCCCTTCTTCAGACCCTGTCTTCGTTGGCGGCCATTCTTCAGAGACCCTGCTTCGTTTGGGGGGCCATTCTTCAGAGACCCTGTCTTCGTTGGCGGCCATTCTTCAGAGGGCCTTTTCTTTGTTGGCGGGCCCTTCTTCAGGAGACCTTGTCTTTGTTGGCCATTCTTCAGAGACCTTGTCTTTGTTGGCGGCCATTCTTCAGAGACCTTGTCTTTGTGGGCCATTCTTCAGAGACCTTGTCTTTTTTTGGCGGCCATTCTTTAGGACTTGTCTTTGTTGTGGCCATTCTTCAGGACCCTGTCTTCGTTGTGGCCATTCTTCAGACCCTGTCTTCGTTGGCGGCCATTCTTCAGAGACCTTGTCTTTGTTGGCGCCATTCTTCAAGAGACCTTGTCTTTGTTGGCCATTTTCAGAGACCCTGTCTTTGTTGGCGGCCTTCTTCAGAGACTTGTCTCGTTGTGGCCAGTCTTCAGTGACCCTGTCTTCGTTGTGGCCATTCTTCAGAGACCTGTCTTTGTTGGCGGCCATTCTTCAGTGACCTGTCTGTTGCGGCCATTCTTCAGAGACCCTGTCTTGTTGGCCATTCTCGGACCCTGTCTTTGTTGGCGGCCATTCTCAGAGATGTTGGCGGCCATTCTTCAGAGATGTGGCGGCCATTCTTCAGGATGTTGGCGGCCATTCTTCAGAGATGTTGGGGCCATTCTTCAGTGACCCGTCTTTGTGGCGGCCATTCTTCAGAGATGTTGGCGGCCGATTCTTCAGGACCCTGTCTTTGTTGGCGGCCATTCTCAGAGATGTTGGCGGCCATTCTTCAGAGACCCTGTCTTTGTTGGCGGCCATTCTTCAAGATTTGGCGGCCGATTCTCAGAGACCCTGTCTTTGTTGGCGGCCATCTTCAGAGACCCGTTTCGTTGGCGGCCATTTCAGAGATCCCTGTCTTGTGGCGGCCATTCTTCTGAGACCTGACTTGTTGGCATTTATAGAGACCCGTCTTTGTAGCGGCCAATTCTTCAGAGCCGGCTTTGTTAGCGGCCATTCTTCAGAGACCTGTTTTTGTTAGCGGCATTCTTCAGAGATGTGGGCGGCCATTCTTCAGAGACCCTGTCTTGGTTGGCGGCCATTCTAGAGACCCTGTCTTTGTTAGCGGCCATTCTTCAGAGACCCGGTCTTGTTAGCGGCCATTCGTCAGAGACCCTGTTCTTGTTGTGGCCATTCTTCAGAGATGTTGGCGGCCATTCTCAGAGACCCTGTCTTTGTTGCGCGGCATTCTTCAGAGACCCTGTCTTCGTTGTGGCCCTTCTTCAGTGACCCTGTCTTCACTTGTGGCCACTCTTCAGTGACCCTGTCTTCACTTGTGGCCACTCTTCAGTGACCCTGTCTTCACTTGTGGCCACTGTCTTCACTTGTGGCCCTTCTTCAGTGACCCTGTCTTCACTTGTGGCCCTTCTTCGTGACCCTGTCTTCACTGTGGCCACTCTCCTGTGACCCTGTCTTCACTTGTGGCCTCTGTCCATGTCCACTTGTGGCCACTCTTCAGTGAGTCCTGTCTTCACTTGTGGCCACTCTTCAGTGACCCCGTCTTCACTTGTGGCCACTGTCTTCACTTGTGGCCATTCTTCAGTGACCTATCTTCACTTGTGGCCACTCTTCAGTGACCCTGTCTTCACTTGTGGCCATTCTTCAGTGACCCTGTCTTCACTTGTGGCCACTCTTCAGTGACCCTGTCTCACTTGTGGCCACTCTTCAGTGACCCTGTCTTCACTTGTGGCCACTCTTCAGTGACCCTGTCTTCACTTGTGGCCACTCTCCTGTGAGCCGGTCTTCGTTCGCGGCCACCCTTCGAGTGACCCTGTCTATGTGTTGGTTGTCACTTCTTAGGTGACTGTCAGCCAGGTGTGCGTCGTGGCCATCTTCAAGACTCTGCTGGGGTACTTCCAGGAACCGTTGGAGCCAGACGTAAAGACTGCTTGACGCTCCGCCTTATGGATTCTTTTTTTTGGGGGGGGGACCTTGGGGGGACCCTGTCTTCGTTGGCCATTCTTCAGAGACCTGTCTTTGTTGGCGCCATTCCTCAGAGATGTTGGCGGCCATTCTTCAGAGATGTTGGCGGCCATTCTTCAGAGATGTTGGCGGCCATTCTCAGAGATGTTGGCGGCCATTCTTCAGTGACCCTGTCTTTGTTGCGGCCATTCTTCAGAGATGTTGGCGGCCATTCTTCAGAGACCCTGTCTTCGTGTGGCCATTCTTCAGAGATGTTGGCGGCCATTCTTCAGAGACCCTGTCTTTGTTGGCGGCCATTCTTCAGAGACCCTTGTCTTCGTTGTGGCCCTCTTCAGTGACCCTGTCTTCACTTGTGGCACTCTTCAGTGACCCTGTCTTCACTTGTGGCCACTCTTCAGTGACCCTGTCTTCACTTGTGGCCACTGTCTTCACTTGTGGCCCTTCTTCTGTGACCCTGTCTTCACTGTGGCCCTTCTTCAGTGACCCTGTCTTCACTTGTGGCCACTCTCCTGTGACCCTGTCTTCACTTGTGGCCACTGTCTTCACTTGTGGCCACTCTTCAGTGATCCTGTCTTCACTTGTGGCCACTCTTCAGTGACCCCGTCTTCACTTGTGGCCACTGTCTTCACTTGTGGCCATTCTTCAGTGACCCTATCTTCACTTGTGGCCACTCTTCAGTGACCCTGTCTTCACTTGTGGCCATTCTTCAGTGACCCTGTCTTCACTTGTGGCCACTCTTCAGTGACCCTGTCTTCACTTGTGGCCACTCTTCAGTGCCCCTTTGTCTTCACTTGTGGCCACTCTTCAGTGCCCCTGTCTTCACTTGTGGCCACTCTCCTGTGAGCCGGTCTTCGTTCGCGGCCCCCCTTCGAGTGACCCTGTCTATGTGTTGGTTGTCACTTCTTAGGTGACTGTCAGCCAGGTGTGCGTTCGTGGCCACTCTTCAAGACTCTGCTGGGGTACTTCCAGGAACCGTTGGAGCCAGACGTAAAGACTGCTTGACGCTCCGCCTTATGGATTCTTTTTTTTTTTTTTTTTTTTGGGGGGGGGGACCTCGTCTTCTCCAAAGGTAAGTAGTGGACCGTCTATGTTGTGTCATGTGAGCGTGAGGTACATGTCAGTGTGTCATTCTCTTCTTTCCACTTAAATTGATTTTGTAGGTGTGTGTGTGTGTGTGTGTGTGTGTGTTTTAATCTGAGATTTGGCCCTGTTCTGTTGATTTATTGTTTTGTTCCTCTTTTCTTCTTTTCTCTCAACCTCATTTATAGTAGGGGGTTAGGAAGGGAGTAGTTGGGCATACCTTGAGAGTTTGGTTTATTTCCATTTGTTTTATCCCTCAGATTAGCTAGCCTCTTGTAATCCAGTCTTCTTCTTTACCCCACTTTCTGCTATATTTTGTCTTTCTTCCCTCTTCTTGTATTTAACCCAACCCCACTTAAGAGTGAGTGTGTGAAGCGATTGGTTTGTGTAATACATGTTATCTGTGTGTGTGTGTGTGTGTGTGTGTGTGTGTGTGTGTGTACGTCCTGGGTTTCTTGTGCTTTCCGGGTGAGTGTGGTACGAGTGCTGACTCTACTCTCCCTGTGGTTCAAACAGTCGGGACACCCACCGATAAGAAACTATATGATCAGGAGAAATGTTCCGAGGCCCACCGATAGGAAACTGTATGATCAGGAGAAATGTTCCGAGGCCCACCGATAGGAAACTGTATGATCAGGAGAAATGTTCCCAGGGCCCCCCGATAGGAAACTGTATGATCAGAGAAATGTTCCGAGGCCCACCGATAAGAAAAATATATGACCAGAAAGAATGTTCAGAGGCTCAGAGAGGGGGAGAGAGGGGGGGAGAGGGGGGGGAGGGAGGGGGAGAGAGGGAGGGAGGGAGGGAGGGAGGGAGGGGAGAGGGAGGGAGGGAGGGGAGAGGGAGGGAGGGGAGAGGGAAGAGGAGACGGACGGAGACTCGGCAGTGTCAAGAAAGCGTGACCAAATTAATCTGGTTCCTTCACCTTTTGCCTACTGCTCACAGTCGTCAGTGGGTGTTTTCCATTCCATTCTAGTTGGAGATGTTACGGACACGCCCCCCCCCCCCCCCCCTCCCCGACATAACATTTCAACTCTAGATTGTCCCCCCCCCCCCCCCCCTTTTTTTTTTTTACTGAGCCCTCTGAACTCTGCGTCATCAAAACCAGAATGGAAGATGACGCACCTGCACATGCAGGTGTTTTTATTTTTTTAAGATCATGCCTC
>CM031621.1:5890631-5898131 GCA_018398815.1 Conus ventricosus
GAGGTTTTGACGTGGGCCTAAGTTCTGAGTAGAATACTGACTGAAGCCAGAAAATCAGAAGGACAAAGAGCCAGTGGAGAAGAAACAGGGGGGCACTACAGATTGCTGTGGACCGTTCTGGTGTACACACGAGTTTTCTTTGAAGCTTACACCTCGGAACTGATGTCATGTCTGTAAGTCAGTGACTACTCGGGCCTTTTTAGTCCTTTTTTTTTTTTTTTTTTCATTTTCAGCACTGAGAAACTTTGCTACATGTTATCTATGCGTAAAACTGATCAACATAAATGAATAAACAGAGAAATAAAAAAATAAACAAATATATATAAGCTTACAAACAAATTAATAGATAAATAAATATAGTTATACAAATAGATAAAGAAGCAAATAAATATACAAATTAATATATAAATAAATATAAATAGACAGACGGAATGATACATGCACACATACATGAATGGATAGATAAGACAGACAGACAGACAGACAATTGGATTGATAGGTAGGTAGCTACGTAGCGAGCTTGCGATTGATGGATAGATGGATGGATGGGTGGATGGATAGATAGATGGATAGATAGGCAGTTTTTAAAAATCTATAAAAAATATATATAGAAAGATAAATGGAGGGGGGAGGGGGCATATCAAATACAGCGATATTACACGAACGTAATACTTCAGTGAACATACTGAATAATTATGGTAATACAAAAATAGTCAAAATGTTTAAGAAAAAATCAATGATGTTGCTTTGGTGAACTTAATTCCAGGAAAGTCATCCCCAGTCCCTGGGGTCACCCGAAGGTCATTTAATCACAGCAGCTACACCTCTGCCTATCAGAGGGCATGGACCCCCACCCCATTCCCCTCCCCCAACCCCCTCCTTCCCGCCCCTCCCCATCATCAACGGTACCGACAGTGGTCCCGGACATTCAACTCCATGTCGCCAGTCAGGAAGGGAGGCGTTCAAGTACAAAGAGTGCAGGTACAGTCACAACGTTTATCCCAAACAAACCAATGGAACAATGTTTGTTGTTGTCCGTCGAGACGACGAAGACCATCTAGTCAACCTGGGATCGGGGGTGGTGAGTGCGTAGATGGCTGATCAGGCCGATCTGCGCCGGAAAGATCTATCGCAGTACGGACAGGGGATGGTGGCAGCAGCTGGAGATCTGTTGACACTGTGTCCAGGACGGGGGAAATCGTGATGGTATAGCTTAAGTGCACTAAGTTGATGTATTATTAGTCAGGCTTAACACACCAAGGTTATCTTTGCACTCATACACGCATATGCACACTCATGCGTCCACCAAACATTCACCTCTCTCTGGGAATGGGACGTCACGCATTCGTTTCTCTCCAACACGACTGAGCACAAGAATTACAATTTCTATGCTACTTATAATCAAACATGAAAAATCCAATTACACAAAATGAACAAATCAGCACATGAAAGATCAATACTTCCTAATCCCGGGTTACAATAAAAATGACTTCTTACCTGGCCAGGTTTTCACACACACAACCACGCCTTCACACCACACCACAGTTCTTGAAAAAAAAGTCTCTTCACGTCTTCTTCAGCACTGCTTGATGGTGATGCCCTTGGTTGACTGGCTCCAGGCTTCAGGACTGGGTCTTCGTGGTCGTCTCTGGGATCTCGACGTCGAACTCTTCTTCTTCGTCTTCTTCACCCACCTCTGGGTTCAAATTCAGTTTGTCTGTCTTCACCCCCCTCTGGGCTTCAAACTTAGTTTCCTTCTCTTCCAGCTTGTCTTCAACCCTAAGACTTAGCTGTGTCTTCTATCTCCCAGACCACGTTTCTCTCGACCCTTTCTCTGTCCTGCTCACTCCTCTCTCTCTCTCTCTCTCTCCTCAGCCTTCTCTCTCTCTCTCTCCTGGTGTTGTTCTCCCGACACGTTGTTCTCCCTCAGTTTATATAGGGAGGGATACAAAGGATTCCCCTTCGGGCCATTCCTTTGTCCACGCTGCTTCTCAAACCCCTAGTTCACAAGTACCCTGAATTCTCCACTCGCTACATTCCACACACATCGGCATTTACACACACCCCTACCTAATTGATTAGCAAACACACACTTAGCCCCAGATGGACATCGAAAATTCCCGCCGACTTCGATGGTCAGTTAACACAGTAATTATCTTAAGGAGGGTTACTACAACCTCCACACACATTCAGCCAGCCTGACAATAGAACCAACACAGTGACCCTCGGCAACACCATCCGAACGAATCCAAGACCCCTGCTCTTCACTGACTGTTTACACAAGAACCTCAGCTGACGAGCATTTAGCGCTCACTTGGGGCACCGAGGTCGTAGTGGTACATTCCTTCCCCTTTCGCCACCAGGCAGGTCCGAACTCTCTCCTAGGTGTTGTTTGTCATCTGACCACTTCGGTCGTGTGCGGTGGGTAAAGTACCCTGGTTAATTGGTCAATTACCTATTTGTATACCACATACAATGTCCCTTTGTCTCCAAGCGTCTAATGCCTTTTGAGAGAGGTTTCACGCTCCTTGACACACTGGTCTTCCTGATCATCCTGCGCTGCTCAGCTGCAGCAATTCTGTTGCTTTCACAGGTCTCTGCACCTTTGCGGACAACTGATCGCCACCCGTCTCTGTCCTGGGCAGTCTGCTCCCGTGTTGTGTGGCTGATGTTGAAGGCCTTCAGGGAAGATTTGAGGCTGTCTTTGAAACGCTTCCTCTGGCCTCCATGAGAACGTTTGCCTTGTTGCAGTTTGCCAAACAATTATTTCTTTGGCAGGAATTGTCTGGCATGCGAACTACGTGACCTGCCCAGCGAAGCTGTGACTGCATCCGAATGGTGAAGATGCTAGGCAGGCCAGCACAAGTGAGGACTTCAGTGTCCGGAATCTTATCTTGCCGCTTACTGTCCATGAGTCTTCTGAGGCAAGTAGTGTGGAAATGGTTCAGTTTCCTGGCGTGACGCTGGTAAACCGTTCATGTTTCACAGCCATAGAGCAGTGCTGAGAACAATGGTGGAACAAAAATATCAACCAGACTACACTACTCCGTACGAAAGAGACAACAGACCGGCCAGTGACGCAAGAGGATTGTGGAACTCTAAATTTCAATGCACGAAAAGCCAAGATTCCAGACCAATGTGAATATTCGGCTGTAGAACCTTTCTCTAACCAATGAGATGAGCTACAAAAATAACCACGACAAGAAGAATGATCACCTTGCTTACATCTTTTGTTTTTCGTTTTTTTGTTTTTGTAATAAACATTTTATTGCACTTTTTTCAAACAATAACACACACACACATAGATGAAGAAAGAAACGGGAAAGGGGCACATGAAGTGGGTAGTGGGGGAAAAGGGCAAGGGGGCATATACGAAAGGGGATATCTGAGATTATCATACTTCTGAAAGTAACATCATCATCAAATAGTAACAGTAACAGCAATAGCATCTCAATTAACAACAATACCTACAACAAGGACAAGAACAGCATGACTATCAAGTTTGGGGGGGAGGGGAGAGGGGGGGGGATGGCGAAAAAACATGTGCAAATGGGCATGGAGTATACAAAAACATTTTGACTTGCTCTTACGATAGCTGATTAAACATATATATATATATATATATATATTATATATATATATATTATATATATATATATATCGCAGCTAGCGAAGGGTTTTCACTTTATAACGTATATTTCCCCATTTTCTTCAATTTTTTTGCTTTTCTCAAATCTTTGTCAAGTCATTATTATAATGATGGAAGAATTGTTAGCCTGCACTTGTTTTCCCCCACTACTTAATTGTTCAGCATTATCTTGTTTGGTCAATCAGTGTGCGATTGCATCTCTTAGGAGATCCAAGTAAAGGTTGTTCTGCACAATTCTTAGCCGCTGACAATGCTTGGGTTATTGAACAGCAGAGCTGACCACTCAGACTGTTCCATATCTTTTGATCTCCCTTGCATCCTTAAATGGATCCTCAAGCATAGGTTCAAAGATTGTCCCCTACATTTTATACTGTTGGCATAATGTTTTTAGTTTTTCAGCAACTTTTTTTCCTCTCCACACTTTCGTTTTGTTTCATTTTCTACCCTTCACTGGCTGCTTTGGGGGTGCTGTTGGATTCTTTTTTGAACCCTTGGTGGCGAGAACACCACAGAATTACGGACTGTGGTGTGTCTCTATTTGACACCAAGAACACAGACACAATCAGCCGTGTCTCCCTGATGAGTCCGATCCAGCGGACGAAAGGCCTAGGAGCAGGCAATACCAATAAATCTGTCTTCAAGAGGAGTTGTGATGGTTCCCTCATGCAGCTAGCGAAGGGTTTTCACATTTATAACATATTTCCCCATTTTCTTCAATTTTATTTGCTTTTCTCAAATCTTTGTCAAGTCATTATTATAATGATGGAAGAATTGTTAGCCTGCACTTGTTTTCCCCCACTACTTAATTGTTCAGCATTATATATATATATATATATGTGTGTGTGTGTGTGTATGCACATATATATACATATATATATACACATACATACACATATACACACGCACATATATACACATACACATATCAGTTATACAGTGACAAGTAAAGGACCTTGCTTACATCTTCCTTCAACTTTTTTTTTTTTTTCAGCCAAGCTTTTTCAGCTTCAACGCGGATTTTCATGCTTTTTTTTTTTCATTTTCTCGTTGTAGTGATTTTTGTGGCTTGATATAAGTACAAGCGCTTGATACAATTCAAGTAAAGATTAGCACCAAGAATGCCTTTGGCTCACGTCTGGCAGTCGTAGGGTCAACCTTACCATTTGAATACGTGGTTGAGGGCTGGAATAGCTCAGTTGGTAGAGAGCACTGGACTCGGAATCTAATGGTTTGCGGGTTCGAATCTCCGCCGGGTCGTTTCGGTACAGGGGGATTTTTCCCTCGGAGTTAACATTGGTTCTGACTCCATTTCCCATACAGTCCTTCGAATGAGACTCTAAACCGAAGTTCCGTGTGTAAACGCACGCATAACATCTTGCACACACGTCAAATCCCTTCACCAACTTTCGGAAGAGAAGGCCAGTTTGGCCGTTGGTATGGATGACACGTTACACATAGCATGCACCTTCCCCGAAAATGGAATATGGCTGCCTTAATGGCGGGATTAAAGAAAACGGTCATACACACAAAACTCCACTCCCTTTGTTGGGCAGATGGGATGATTACTTGCCTGTCTATACAGGGAGTGTCCGCAGGAGTATCAACCTGCGTACGCAGAATAAGAAGAAGAAGAATACATGCTCAGTATTGCTAACCAGATCCGCTGAGGAAGACCGTTTAGCTCTTGTCTTCTGCACTGCATTGCATGGTATGGTGTAGCCTCGTTGGTACAAAAGAGTTCTCCGTGAGATCTTCAGGGCAGGCAAGGTCCACGTGCTGATGCCAGGGGCTCTTTCAATACCAACTGCTCCCCCCGCTTTTGGGACGTTCTGTGCTGCCGGCTTCCCCTTGTCTGTCACTCTCTTCAATTCTGCTTTGTCTCCCTTTTTTTCTTTTTTCTTTTTCTTTTTTCTTTCTTTTTCATTTTTTTTATTTTTTATTTTTAATTTTTTAATGTCGTCTATTGTGTCTGCCTTTGTGGATAATCGTCCTGTCTTTTTTTTTTCCCTGGAAACTTTTACACTTTTTTTTAAAACACAAATTATGACATGCCAACTTTTGTTGTTGTTGTTGTTGTTGTCTGGTAGTTACAGAGTGAAATCTGTCCACACTGTTCGTTCTGAAGAGCTTCTCCATTCTGCTGTGTTTATTTGCCAACTCGGATTTTCATTCTTTTCTTTTTTTTTTTAATTTGTTTGCCATTTGAATGTTGTTGTTTTTAATGGGGCCTCCAACCTCTATTGTTTCCCCATATGTTGTTTTCTCTTTTCTTCGTTTCTCTTCTTCTTTTTCAGTAATAAGTGGGACCTTCATCCTCCTATTTTTTCCCCACTTTCTAACTCTACTTCTGTCCTCCGACAAACTCTTACTCACCATGCATAGTCTGTGAGTTTATTTACCGATCGACATTATCTTCCAGATTTTTTTTTAACGTCTGATACAATGGTGTCTGGATTTGCTGATGTTCTAATGTTTGGTGAGCTGACATTTTCATTATGTTGCTTTTAATCTTTCTGACCGAAGGAAACAATTTAAATGTTGTTTGTTTTTGTTGTTTGTCTTTGTTGTTGTCTTTTTTTGTTTGTTTGTTTTGTTGTTGTTGTTGTTGTTTTACTATTTTGTGATCTTTTTTAAATCTGGACGTGAGAAATCAAAGGGGAGCCCCCTCTCTCTCTCTCTTTCTCTCTCTCTCTTTCTCTCTCTCTCGCTCTCTCTCTCTTCTCTCTCTCTCTCTCTCTCTCTCTCTCTCTTCTCTCTCTCTCTCTCTCTCTCTCCCTCCCTCCCTCCCTCTCTCTCTCTCTCTCTCTCTCTCTCCTCCTCTCTCTCTCTCTTCTCTCTCTCTCCCCTCTCTCTCTCTCTCTCTCTCAAAATACAATCTAGTTTATTCTGCCATGAGAATGCCAATAGAGTAAATACCATGTCACGATTTGCTTGTGTTATTATTCGTTCCTTGTTCGGTATACAGTCTTTTCTGATTATCTCCCCTGTTCAGGATGTGACCTTTTTTTTTCCTGTATGAAATCGACAGCCCTGGAAAAGTCCTGTGTGGGTTGGCTAAGCTATGATGATAAATTCTGAAGGAAAAAGAACTGCTGTGCTCAGGAAGAACGCGTCGCCGTTGTGTAAGTGCCACGTATTATTTTCACTCTGTTTCTGTTTGTCTGTGAAAGTGCTATGCCTAGGGAGATATAGCCAAGATGATACAGTGACGGCCTTCTTTTTTTTTTTTCTGTATGTTTCTGTTTACCTATCAAACAGTTATTTCCAGACAGAACGCGTCGCTATAGTAGTGTAGTGCCATCCATGTTTGTCTCTCTATGCTTCCTTCTACTTACCTGTCGAACTGCTATCCCCAGGGAGAACGAGGGGGGGGGGGGGATAGTGAGGTACCGTCCTTCTTTTAGTTTTCGTCTGTATGTTTCTGTGTACCTGTCAACCCAGGGAGAATGCCTCAAGATAGTGGGGTACCACCCTTTTTTTTCCTTCTCTGTATGTTTCTGTGTACCTGTCAACCCAGGGACAACGCCTCAAGATAGTGGGGTACCACATTTTTTTTTCTTCTCTGTATGTTTCTGTGTACCTGTCAACCCAGGGAGAATGCCTCAAGACAGTGGGGTACCACCCTTTTTTTTCCTTCTCTGTATGTTTCTGTGTACCTGTCAACCCAGGGAGAACGCCTCAAGATAGTGGGGTACCACCCTTTTTTTCTTCTCTGTATGTTCTGTGTACCTGTCAACCCAGGGAGAATGCCTCAAGACAGTGGGGTACCACCCTTTTTTTTTCCTTCTCTGTATGTTTCTGTGTACCTGTCAACCCAGGGAGAACGCCTCAAGATAGTGGGGTACCTCCCT
>CM031621.1:5903131-5910631 GCA_018398815.1 Conus ventricosus
TTGCCTGAGCGGGAGTGTTGTCTTTGCGTTGGTGATTGGGGCCGTGTGGGCATGAGGCGTGCGCACGTGTGTGTGTGTGTGTGGGGTGTGTGTTGTGTGTGTGTGTGTGTGTGTGGTGTGTGTGTGCTGTGTGTGTGTGTGTTGTGGGATGAGAGAGAGGGGGAGATTGTGTGTGTGTGTGTGTGTGTGTGTGTGTGTGGTGGTGTGTGTGTGTGTGAGAGAGGAGAAGAGATTGCTTGTGTGTGGGTGTGTGTGTGCGTGGGGTGTGAGAGAGAGAGAGAGAGAAAAGAGAGAGAGAGATTGCTTGTGTGTGTGTGTGAGAGAGAGAGAAAGATTGCTTGTGTGTGTGTGTGTGTGTGTGTGTGTGTGTGTGTGTGTGTGTGTGTGTGTGTGTGTGTGAGGTGAGGAGGAGAGAGGGGAGAGGAGAGAGAGAGAGAGAGAGCTTCGTGGTTGTGTTGTTGTTTTTGTTGTTTATGAATGTGAGGTTCTTTCACGAGTTTGAACAATACTGTCACGCACGAATCTTCCCTTTTGTCACCTTGTAATTCCCATCTGACCACATTCTTGCACACCACACTGCCCTTTGTGCCCCCCCCCCCCCCCCCCACACACACACACACCTTTACGCCGCCGCCTGACCAGATGGTCACAGCTAGACTGTTGTTTTGTCCGGCTGAGTCACGTGTTAACCAGACTGTCACAACCCTGTGTCAGGTCCACTCACGAGTTTTGCCGGACTGTCACGTCGAGACTTTTTTTTTCTCTTTTTTTGAATCGCGTCGAGTTGTGCATTTAACCAGACTTTCATACTTACCCACACAGACTCACGTGCTTATTCAGACTGTCACCCACAAAACCTTGTCGCTTTGAAAAAATGTGTGTGTGGACACTTAGAAGGGGTTGACGTTTAGAGTAATTGAAGACAAAGACTTATTATCATACGTAATGGTCACATTCAAAGGAGGGCTTTACACACAGAATGGTTAAATACACATAAAGGATTGCTGTTTATACGTGATACTCGAATTCAAAGGATAGTTGTACATACAGACTGGGTGAATACAAAGGATCGATGTTCAGACATAATGGTTGATTCAAAAGGCCATCTGTACATACAGGACAGCTGAATACAAAGGATTGCTGTACATACAGAATAGTTTAACACAAAGGATCGCTGCATATACAGAATAATTTAACACAAAAGATGGCTGTGCATACAGAATAGTTGGACACAAAGGATTGCTGTACATACAGAATAGTTTAACACAAAGGATGGCTGCACATACAGAATAGTTTAACACAAAGGATGTTGTACATACAGAATAGTTTAACACAAAGATGGCTGTGCATACAGAATAGTTTGGACACAAAGATTGCTGTGCATACACAATAGTTTAACACAAAGGATTAGCTGCACATAACACAATAGTTTAATACAAAAGATTGCTGTACATACAGAATAGTTTAACACAAAAGAATGGCTGTACATACAGAATGGTTGGACACAAAGCATCGCTTAAGATACAAAACAAAAACAAACAAGAACAAACAAGGCAAATGTTGCCCACCAAGACTAGAGCTCAGAAAAGGAGATCTTTACGAATACTAAACCGCCATTTGTACACACACACACACACACACACCACACACACACTGATAGCCAAGTCATTCTGCGCACAATAATTTGTACTCGCCCACTTATCACAAAAGTTTCACCGGAACCCAGCTGATAAAAGACAATGAACGGTTACGAAACGAAATGTGACACCTTTCTTTCTTTTTTTTTTTTCTTTCTTTTTCCTATTTCCCAAACAAGCGTTCGCCAAACACGAAAACGTGTTACAGTTTGTCCAGCGTCTTGAGTCGTAAGTGTCGTGGATTTTTCCGCCTCGGCGAACAGGTCAGCGGTGTCTTTTGTCAAGCGGTGAGGGAAGGGAGGCTATTTGGGAGGGAGGGCAGACAACTAGGTATTGTCTGTGTCCTCTCGCTTTGTACCTGAGGATGTGAACTGGACAAAAGAGCGCTCCTCCCCCCCCCCCCCCCCCCCCCACCCCCCCTGCCGCGTCTAATGCCTCTGTCAGCTAGCCAGAAAGGAGGAAGGGTTGGGGCCGGGGAGGGGGCGAGGGTGGAGGGGGGGGAGAGGGAGGGGGAGGCGAAGGGAGGGATGAGGAGAGGGAAACGTTACTGACAGCTAACCCGAAGAGACTGACAGCTAACCCGAAGTATCTTCTTTTCTAATCAATCAAGTACTTTACACTTACCGATTTGAAAAAAAATAAATAAATTGATCGGAAAATGGATAAGGGCTGTCTGTTAATCATTGTTCTGCCTCAATCGATCAAGCTGAAAAGGAAATCGATAATACAACTCGCTGTCACAGTAGCAAACATCTCGATGTCCTCTCATAAGAAGACCACATGAAGCTAAATCTGTTTTGTTTGTTGTTGTTTTTTTTAAAGGGCAAGACCATAGACTAGCCTTGATGCTGTTTTTTTTTTTTTTTTTATTTCTGATGCTGAAGATATGGAATAGACTTTTGTTTCTATACATTTATTTTCGATGGCTTCTAGTTAGATAGAAGAGAGAGAGAGACAAGAGAGGACAAAATCTGCTCTATGGAGTGAAAAAGAGATCGACTGGTTTGGAACTTCTGTAAGCAACACCCGAAATAAAATTCATGGATGACGACGACGACTGTGGCAGCAGAAGAGGCAAAACCGTAGGATCTTCTGGAGCTCAGAAAGTCCGTGGGATCAAATTCAACCATGTTTGCTGTTATTGTTGTTGTTAGCCGGTGGTGGTGGTGGGGGGGGGGGAGGGGGTGGTGGAGGTGGTGTGTGTGCGGGATTGTGTGTGTGTGTGTGTGTGTGTGTGTGTGTGTGTGTTGTGTGTGTGTGTGTGTGTGTGTGTGTGTGTGTGTGTGTGTGCGCGCGCTAGGCGCGCGCGCGCGCGTGCGTGTGCGTGTGTGTGTGTGTGTGTGTGTGTTTCAGGAGAGATGCAGAATGAGATATCTGAGGGGGCGTGAGTGAGAGGGAGGCAAAACAAGACGAAAAAAAAAATCAAAATGAACCAAAGCCACTGGATCTTTTACGACGTCAACACCGAGCCGTCGTTCACCAACCGCAGGGAAAGGCAAGCGGTCATTATTCGTGCGCACTTCCAACACAGCGTGGACATGACAACATCATTGTTTCTCTCTCTCTCTCTCTCTCTCTCTCTCTCTTATCGCTGCTCTTTGTTTGGAAATAACTGATTAAATGACAATTTCATTTTGTCGTTCTTAAAATGTTTTTGAGCGCGCGTGCACGCACGCACGCACGCACGCACGCACGCACGCACGCACGCACACCACACACACACACACACACACACACACACACCACACACACACACACACAACACAACACACAACACACACACACACACACACACACACACACACACACACACACACACACACACACACACACACACACACGGGCTAGCGACACTGGGTGATTATGATAGAGACATACTTTGCTACACGTGTGAATCCAAAAGGCCGACAATCTGTACAATGGAAATCCAACTGGGCTGGGCTTCACGAGAGAAGCACTCCTGAACTGAACAACGGACCAGGTCTTAAAACCTCTCTGCGAGGTGTTCAAGTACCGAGGGAATTCCAGCAACAAGGAAATGGCGGTTTGAAAGCGAGGTGACTGCCGGCGAATATTGAAGCAAATTTAAAAAAAAAAAAATAGAAAAAAAGAATGGTTAGTGAGTCCGCTAAACAACGGGCACACACAAATGACAAGACAAACCACGACGCGTTTCGACCTCTACGGTCTTCTTCTTCTTCTTCTTCAGACAAGATAAAACAATACTCCGGTCAATGAAAACGAAGAACAAGCAATCACTTCTCTTCTCTTTTTTTTTTCTTTTCTTTTCTTTTTTTTTTTCTTTTCTTTTCTTTTTTTTTTCTTTTCTTTTCTTTTTTTTTTTTTTTTTTGGGGTGCGCCAGATGGACGTTGAATGGCGCTGTATGGACGTTGATTTTATTGGCTCTCTCCGACGGACGCAGCGTCTGAATCTGGATCAAAACGCGACTAAATTTGTACTTTTGCGAAAAAGATAGGCATTGTAGTCTATGATGCTGAGGTGAGACATCTCATTCACGACGGACCTGACCAGACATCATGACGAATTTGTTAAGATTTCATTGTAGACAGTCCAGGCGAATCCTAAGTTCGTTGCTGTGTGAATGGGGGGGGGGGGGGGGGGGGGGGGGGGAGGGAAAGCACAAAGAGAGAGTGTGGCGTCCTAGGGGGAGATAGTCGGCCAATCCTTAAAGGGATGAGAATGTTGAGAACAGTGGGTCAGCCCTGCGCTGTGTTTAGTTCAATATCTCTCTCTCTCGCTCGCTCGCTCGCTCGCTCTCTCTCTCTCTCTCTCTCTCTCTCTCTCTCTCTCTCTCTCGCTCTCGCTCTCTCTGGCTCTTTCTCTCTCTCTCTCTCTCTCTCTCTCTCTCTCTCTCTCTCTCTCTGGTACTATTTCTGCTGCTGCTGTTCTTGTTCCTATCACTATTTCTACTGCTGCTGAAGCGCTGGTCTCGTTCTTGTTACTGTTCCTGCTGCTGCTGTTCCTGTTGCTGATTCTACTGCTGCTGTCCTTGTTGCTGATTCTACTGCTGCTGTTCCTGTTGCTGATTCTACTGCTGCTGTTCCTGTTGCTGATTCTACTGCTGGTGATTCTACTGCTGCTGTTCCTGTTGCTGATTCTACTGCTGCTGTCCTTGTTGCTGATTCTACTGCCGGTGATTTTACTGCTGCTGTTCCTGTTGCTGATTATACTGCTGCTGTCCTTGTTGCTGATTCTACTGCCGGTGTAGGAGGCAAAAAAGACTTCCAGGAAAAAAATACTGGGAGTGTATTTTTCCTAGGAAAGAAACACTGTGTGAGCACTCTCTCAGCCCTTCGGGCTTACGTTTCTTCAGCCTTCGGCATCAACCCATAGCTTCGCTACGGCCTTTATTTTGATGAGATCATCGATCAGACGGGAGTAGACTGGGACACAGCTTCGTATAAAAATATAAGTCAAAAGTTGGTCATGAAATGAAAATATCGACAGAATTAATTGAAAGAAAACTAGAGCAGTCTTTTTTTTTCCTGGGGTAGTGTTAATTTCCTGGGCGTAGTCATTTTTTCCTGGTGAAGCAGTGTAATCTTCCTAGGAAAATAACACTCCTGCAGTTTTTTTCCAGCAGTGTTATTTTCCGCCGACACCGGTGATTCTACTGCTGCTGTTCCTGTTGCTGATTCTACTGCTGCTGTTCCTGTTGCTGATTCTACTGCTGCTGTTCCTGTTGCTGATTCTACTGCTGCTGTTCCTGTTGCTGATTCTACTGCTGCTGTTCCTGTTGGCTGATTCTACTGCTGCTGTTCCTGTTGCTGATTCTACTGCTGCTGTTCCTGTTGCTGATTCTACTGCTGCTGTTCCTGTTGCTGATTCTACTGCTGCTGTTCCTGTTGGCTGATTCTACTGCTGCTGTTCCTGTTGCTGATTCTACTGCTGCTGTTCCTGTTGGCTGATTCTACTGCTGCTGTTCCTGTTGGCTGATTCTACTGCTGCTGTTCCTGTTGGCTGATTCTACTGCTGCTGTTCCTGTTGCTGATTCTACTGCTGCTGTTCCTGTTGGCTGATTCTACTGCTGCTGTTCCTGTTGCTGATTCTACTGCTGCTGTTCCTGTTGGCTGATTCTACTGCTGCTGTTCCTGTTGGCTGATTCTACTGCTGCTGTTCCTGTTGGCTGATTCTACTGCTGCTGTTCCTGTTGCTGATTCTACTGCTGCTGTTCCTGTTGCTGATTCTACTGCTGCTGTTCCTGTTGCTGATTCTACTGCTGCTGTTCCTGTTGGCTGATTCTACTGCTGCTGTTCCTGTTGCTGATTCTACTGCTGCTGTTCCTGTTGCTGATTCTACTGCTGCTGTTCCTGTTGCTGATTCTACTGCTGCTGTTCCTGTTGCTGATTCTACTGCTGCTGTTCCTGTTGCTGATTCTACTGCTGCTGTTCCTGTTGCTGATTCTACTGCTGCTGTTCCTGTTGCTGATTCTAATGCTGCTGTTCCTGTTGCTGATTCTACTGCTGCTGTTCCTGTTGCTGATTCTACTGCTGCTGTTCCTGTTGCTGATTCTACTGCTGCTGTTCCTGTTGCTGATTCTACTGCTGCTGTTCCTGTTGCTGATTCTACTGCTGCTGTTCCTGTTGCTGATTCTACTGCTGCTGTTCCTGTTGCTGATTCTACTGCTGCTGTTCCTGTTGCTGATTCTACTGCTGCTGTTCCTGTTGCTGATTCTACTGCTGCTGTTCCTGTTGCTGATTCTACTGCTGCTGTTCCTGTTGCTGATTCTAATGCTGCTGTTCCTGTTGCTGATTCTACTGCTGCTGTTCCTGTTGCTGATTCTACTGCTGCTGTTCCTGTTGCTGATTCTACTGCTGCTGTTTCTGTTGCTGATTCTACTGCTGCTGTTCCTGTTGCTGATTCTACTGCTGCTGTTTCTGTTGCTGATTCTACTGCTGCTGTTCCTGTTGCTGATTCTAATGCTGATGTTTTGTTCTTGTTACCGCTTTCCGCTGCTCCTACTTTCGAGCTTTCTTTTGTCTGCGGTTTCTGGCGTTCTTGTGACTGTTCCGCAGTGCTGTTTATGTTCTGACTTGTGGTAACTGACTTTGATGCTTCTTGTGCTGGTGTGTGTGTGTGTGTGTGTGTCTCTGTGTGTGTGTGTGTGTGTGTGTGTGTGTGTGTGTGTGTGTGTGTGTGTGTGTGTGTGTTCCTGTTTCTCTTGCTATTGTTGCTGTTTCGTTGTTGTTGCTGCTGTTGTTTTATCATTGTCTTAATCAGCACCCAGCAACGTCATGTGTTCGCGCATTTCGGTGACATTACGTATGATCATCAAAGCATATCACTTCTTTGTTGTAACTGCTGAAACTAGAACATGAAAAAGAACCACAAATACATGAAGCTCAAAACGTGGTGTAATTTTTTTTTTCAAACATTCAGTTTGCTTTGTTTTGTTTATTTGCTTTGGGTTTTTTTTTTTTTGTGAGTATCTTTTTTCTTTCTTTCTTTCTTTCTTTCTTTCTTTCTTTCTTCCTTTCTTTTTCTCTTTCTTTTTATTTCTGTTGCTTTTTCTTATTACTGTTTCTCTTATTTTCTTATTACTGTTTCTCTTGTTGTTTTTACTTTTTTTTTCTGCTGCTGTTGCTGCCATTGTTGGTTTTATCAACGTCGTTGTTCTTATTGTTCTTCTTACTATCATCGGTGCTACTGCTTTTGCTGCGCCTGCTCTTGTTATCTGTCGTTGTTTGCTGCTGTTGCTGCTGCTGTTTTTTTGTTCCTGTTCATGTTTCTGCTGCTGTTGCTGCGATTGCTGATGTCACAGTTTCAGCTGGTGTGGCTGTAACTGTTACTGATACTGTTTCCACTGCTGCTGTGACTGTAATGGTTCATGTTACTGTTTAT
>CM031621.1:5915631-5920631 GCA_018398815.1 Conus ventricosus
GTAGGACGGGGAAGGGTTGAAGTGGACATTGGTAGGACAGGGAAGGGTTGAAGCGGACATGGGTAGGACGGGGAAGGGTTGAAGTGGACATGGGTAGGACAGGGAAGGGTTGAAGCGGACATGGGTAGGACAGGGAAGGGTTGGAGCGGACATGGGTAGGACAGGGAAGGGTTGAAGCGGACATGGGTAGGACAGGGAAGGGTTGAAGCGGACATGGGTAGGACAGGGAAGGGTTGAAGCGGACATGGGTAGGACAGGGAAGGGTTGAAGCGGACATGGGTAGGACAGGGAAGGGTTGAAGCGGACATGGGTAGGACAGGGAAGGGTTGAAGCGGACATGGGTAGGACAGGGACAGGGAAGGGTTGAAGCGGACATGGGTAGGACAGGGACAAGGAAGGGTTGAAGTGGACATGGGTAGGACAGGGAAGGGTTGAAGCGGACATGGGTAGGACAGGGACAGGGAAGGGTTGAAGCGGACATGGGTAGGATAGGGACAAGGAAGGGTTGAAGTGGACATGGGTAGGACAGGGAAGGGTTGAAGCGGACATGGGTAGGACAGGGAAGGGTTGAAGCGGACATGGTAGGACAGGGACAGGGAAGGGTTGAAGCGGACATGGGTAGGACAGGGACAAGGAAGGGTTGAAGTGGACATGGGTAGGACAGGGAAGGGTTGAAGCGGACATGGGTAGGACAGGGAAGGGTTGAAGCGGACATGGGTAGGACAGGGAAGGGTTGAAGTGGACATGGGTAGGACAGGGACAGGGAAGGGTTGAAGTGGACATGGGTAGGACAGGGAAGGGTTTGAAGCGGACATGGGTAGGACGGGGAAGGGTTGAAGTGGACATGGGTAGGACGGGGAAGGGTTGAAGCGGACATGGGTAGGACAGGGAAGGGTTGAAGTGGACATGGGTAGGACAGGGAAGGGTTGAAGCGGACGTGACAGAAGGGTCCAGAACAGAGGGGCCTGGAAACCCTGTCTTTTCGGCGATGAGGGCTAGAAGGCATACACAAGATTTTTTGTTTATTCCTTCTTTTATTTCCTTCCATCTATTCTTTTCTTTCTTGTATGTTTCTCTCTTGTGTGTTTCTCTCTGTCTTTCTTTCACTCTCGTCATTTCCATCTTGCACTCTCTTTGTTTCCATCTTTTCGTTTCTCTTCCATTCATTTCATTGCTTCTTTTCCTTCTGCTTCTGCTTCTTCTTCTTCTTCTTCTTCTTCTTTTCCTTCTTCTGCTTCTTCTTCTGTTTTTCTTTCTTTTTGTATATTTTTTTTTGCTTTATCCTCTGTGCGTGTGTGTTCTTCTTCTTGTTGTTATTGTTTTATTTCTTGTCAATCTTATGTACCATTCAATATTTTCAGCGTTTTGCTATGTTTCTCAATGCAACACTCTAGATTTCACGCAAGAGCAGACGTTTATGCAAACGCTCCGGATCAGCTTAAAACATTACTGTATCATCACAAACCAGCAACATTCCAAGCGACTATCACACGGCCCATGAACTGGATTACAGGAGTATCACCAACTGCAAGGGATCTGGCAAGAGTGGGGACCTTTGTCGAGGTCCAACGATTCACGCATCCCAAACGTACTGGGATCGTTCTGAGGTCGCAGTCTCACTTTCCACGAAGTTTCGTTCAAACCAGTAACCAGTTTTTGTACAGTTTTCGTGTAATCGTGCGGACAGACAGACAGACGGACAAAGACAGCAACAGACACGGACTGAAAGCATGGCCTCTTTGGTAGATGTAAGTATGGACACTGAAACGTAGACTGGGGAGCAAGGGAAGTCAGAGTTTGTTCCCCTGTCTCATCACCAGCTGGCCAATGAAAGCTGTCGTCAAGGGTGTGATTTTCCACGGTTCGCGAAAACATGTCACACTGTCATTGTGCTGCATGGCGCCACTTCCCTCCCCCTTCCTCCATTTCCGTGTGTGTGTGTGTGTGTGCGTGTCGTGTGCGTGTGCGTGTGTGTATGGGAAGGAGGCACAGAGAGAGAGGAGAGAGAGAGAGAGAGAGAGAGAGAGAAAGTTTCTGTGTGTGTGTGGTGGGTGGGTGTGGGGGTGGGTGCGTGCGTGCGTGCGTGCGTGCGTGACTGCGTGCGTGTGTGTGTGTGTGTGTACGTGCGGTGTGTGTGTGTGTGCGTCTGTGTCTGTGTCTGTGTGTGCACTTGCAAGCGCGCCCAAACGATTATGAGAGAATTTTCATTCGTGTGTGTGTGTGTGTGTGTGTGTGGGGTGTGAGCGTGTGCGTGCGTGCGTGCGTGCGTGCGTGTGCAGTACAACCTTGAGCTAATCTGACAATAAATTGGTGTCAGTCAGTCAGTGTGTTGTGTGTGTGTGTGTGCGCGCGCGCGCGCGTGTGTGTGTGTTGGTGCGTGTGTGATTTCATCGGTGAAAACCCCCCAAACTGAGGAAAACAATTGGTGGGGCCCGGGGAGTTGTTCTTATGATCCATTATCAGTTTAACATTAAATGCTGGCTCAGATTTGACATGAGAGGCCTCCAACGCTCCCAGGATTATATCGTGTTTTGGTGCAAAACCTTCATTGTGACGTGTCGCCTCTACTGTGCCCAGAACGACTGTTCTTGAAACAGAAACACACCCATTCCTTTCTTTTCTTTTTTTCTTTTTTTCTTTTTACCGACATACAGCAGACAGAACGAATTGCAATGCAAAATGAAATTCGCGGTCAAGAAAGGGACGCAACTCTTCAGGCTTAAGCCATTTCAAACGGAAACGAAGAAAATACAACAGCTTCCTACCCCTTTCCACCCCCCCCCCCCCCCCCCCCCCCCCCCCCCCCCCCAACCTTCACTCTAAAAACCAGAGCTGAAACAATGTATTTGCCTGGAATTAAATCTTGAAGGTCCTTGAAAGAGAAATATTAAACTAAACAACAAAAAATGCTTTGAAACGTCTATTTGATGCTTACCAGTGTAATCTCGATTTTTTTTCTTCAGTAATTAATTACGTTTTCCTTCTCATACTGACAGCATTCAGCAACAATCAACCATTCAAACTACCCGTCGTGTACTACACTGAAGCGGACGAGGTTTCCAGTTAAAGCTGCTTTCATGTGTGGTCTCGCCTGAATGGAAATCTTCCCCTGCTGTGGCCTCTCTGTGACGTACATGGCAGCGTTGTGCCCTGTCTGCTGTGGCCTCTCTGTGACGTACATGGCAGCGTTGTGCCTGTCTGCTGTGGCCTCTGTGACGTACATGGCAGCGTTGTGCCTGTTGCTGTGGCCTCTCTGTGACGTACATGGCAGCGTTGTGCCCTGTCTGCTGTGGCCTCTCTGTGACGTACATGGCAGCGTTGTGCCCTGTCTGCTGTGGCCTCTCTGTGACGTACATGGCAGCGTTGTGCCCTGTCTGCTGTGGCCTCTCTGTGACGTACATGGCAGCGTTGTGCCCTGTCTGCTGTGGCTTATCTGTGACGTACATGGCAGCGTTGTGCCCGAATGCTTCTGTGGTTTGTTAGTTTCTCTGTTTATCTTATTTTTGATGGAGAGAGAGAGAGAGAGAGAGAGAGAGAGAGAGAGAGAGAGAGAGAGAGAGAGAGAGAGAGAGAGAGAGAGAGAGAGAGAGAAAACAGATAGACAGACAGACAGACAGACAGATGGGTGAGAGAGAGTACATAGATGGATGGATGGATAGATGGATAGATAGATAGATAGATAGATTGATAGATAGATTGATAGATAGGTGGATAGATGGATGGATAAAGAGATAGATAGATAGATGGATAGATAGATACGCAGAGAGAGACGAGACAGACAGACAAACGGACAGATAGCTAGAGAGATAAATAGATTGACAGACAGACAGCCAGCCAGACAGAGAGAGAGAAAGATAGATGGATAGATAGAGAGATAGAAGGATGGATAGATAGATCGATACGCAGAGAGAGAGAGAGAGAGAGAGAGAGAGAGAGAGAGAGAGAGAGAGAGAGATCATCTCCTACTCGGTATCCGTCAAATACTGACCTACAATAATCATGTCTGACAATTTCATTTTCATACGAACTCTGTACTGATACTTTACTAGTTTCTGGTTTGAATGACAGAATTGTTGGTTTAGGTGTACAAACTGCTCCTACATATGTTGTTGTTGTTGTTGTTTTTGTTTGTTGTTGTTTTTTGTTTTTGTTTTGTTTTTTTATAACAGAGCATTGCACTGAGATCATGTCACGCGATAAAATTCAAGTGATCCCTGAAAATAAAACTTTTAATCTGTCATGCGCATGGGCTCTACAACTATGTAATCCATCCGAACCTCAGATACACTGATGAGTTATATGCCTTTCAGGCAAGTAAGGAAAAAACAGCATTGATTCACATCATTAAGGACGGGGGGAGCGGGCGGGGAGGGGGGGGGGGGTAGAAAACATGAGAAAGCGGACATTTAACATTTCCCTAGGACTTGAAGAGAAGCCGTGCTCGGTTTGTTAGCGTGAAGACATGGATGGTTTCCCACTTGAGGGCAGAAGAAGAAGAAGAAGAAGGAAGAAGAAGAAGAAGAAAGAAGAAGAAAAACAACAACAACAACAACAACAACAACAACAAGAGGAAGGACACGAAGAAGAAGAGGAAGAAGAAGCAGAAGAAGAAGAAGAGGAAGAAGAAGCAGAAGAAGAAGAAGAGAAAGAAGAACAAGAACAAGAAGAGGAAGAAGAAGCAGAAGAAGAAGAAGGAGAAGAAGAACAAGAACAAGTACAAGAAGAAGAACAAGAACAAGAAGCAGAAGAAGCAGAAGCGGAAGAAGAAGAAGAAGAAAAAGAACATGAACAAGAAGAAGCAGAAGCAGAAAGAGAAGAAGAAGAAGCAGAAGCGGAAGAAGAAGAAGAAGAGAAAGAAGAAGAAACATGAGGATGAGGACGAAGAGGTGAAGGATCAGACGAAGAGGCCAGCCTACGCAAAGCTAATTAGGAAGGCGTTTTTTTTTTCCCTTGTGCCAGGTCAGATGTATGCACTCCAGCAAGTTTCTTCTTTCTTTTTT
>CM031621.1:5928131-5930631 GCA_018398815.1 Conus ventricosus
TGCTCTGTTTGTTTTCTCTGTAACATAAATCTCCGTTCTTATTTGCTCTGTTTCTTCTCTCTGTAACATAAAGCTCTGTTCTAATTTGCTCTGTTTCTTCTCTCTGTAACATAAAGCTCCGTTCTTATTTGCTCTGTTTCTTCTCTCTGTAACATAAAGCTCTGTTCTAGTTTGCTATGTTTCTTCTCTCTGTAACATAAAGCTCTGTTCTAATTTGCTCTGTTTGTTCTCTCTGTAACATAAAGTTCTGTTCTAGTTTGCTATGTTTCTTCTCTCTGTAACATAAAGCTCTGTTCTAATTTGCTCTGTTTGTTTTTTCTGTAACATAAAGCTCTGTTCTAATTTGCTCTGTTTGTTTTCTCTGTAACATAAAGCTCTGTTCTAGTTTGCTCTGTTTCTTCTCTCTGTAACATAAAGTTCTGTTCTAGTTTGCTATGTTTCTTCTCTCTGTAACATAAAGCTCTGTTCTAATTTGCTCTGTTTGTTTTTTCTGTAACATAAAGCTCTGTTCTAATTTGCTCTGTTTGTTTTCTCTGTAACATAAAGCTCTGTTCTAATTTGCTCTGTTTGTTTTCTCTGTAACATAAAGTTCTGTCCTAATTTGCTCTGTTTCTTCTCTCTGTAACATAAAGCTCTGTATCTAATTTGCTCTGTTTCTTCTCTCTGTAACATAAAGCTCTGTTCTATTTTGCTCTGTTTCTTCTCTCTGTAACATAAAGCTCTGTTCTAATTTTGCTCTGTTTCTTCTCTCTGTAACATAAAGTTCTGTTCTATTTTGCTCTGTTTCTTCTCTCTGTAACATAAAGCTCTGTTCTAATTTGCTCTGTTTGTTTTTTCTGTAACATAAAGCTCTGTTCTAATTTGCTCTGTTTGTTTTCTCTGTAACATAAAGCTCTGTTCTAGTTTGCTCTGTTTCTTCTCTCTGTAACATAAAGTTCTGTTCTAGTTTGCTATGTTTCTTCTCTCTGTAACATAAAGCTCTGTTCTAATTTGCTCTGTTTGTTTTTTCTGTAACATAAAGCTCTGTTCTAATTTGCTCTGTTTGTTTTCTCTGTAACATAAAGCTCTGTTCTAATTTGCTCTGTTTGTTTTCTCTGTAACATAAAGTTCTGTTCTATTTTGCTCTGTTTCTTCTCTCTGTAACATAAAGCTCTGTATCTAATTTGCTCTGTTTCTTCTCTCTGTAACATAAAGCTCTGTTCTATTTTGCTCTGTTTCTTCTCTCTGTAACATAAAGCTCTGTATCTAATTTGCTCTGTTTGTTTTCTCTGTAACATAAAGTTCTGTTCTATTTTGCTCTGTTTCTTCTCTCTGTAACATAAAGCTCTGTTCAAATTTGCTCCCTTTGTTCTCTTTGTAACACAAAGTTCTGTTCAAATTTGCTCAGTTTGTCTCGTTTTCTTCTGATCTGCGCTTTTCTCTTCTGTTCTGTTCTGGCTTCTTTTCTGTTTACTTTGTCTTCGTGTCGTGTTGGCTTATCCTGCTTCGTTCTGTTATGGTCTGTTTCTTTGTGTAACATGATTGTTCTATGATTCCCTCTGTTCTGATCTAGGTTGGTCTGACCTGTCCTGTTTGTTGCTGTTGTTGTCGTACCCTGGCTAAAAGACTCCAGGGATCAGCCAAACAGCCGAAGTACTTGAACACTCTGGTACAAATGCATCAGCTGGGGATGAGAACATGACGTGTGTGACCCGTTTTTGATTACCCCGCCAGGTGGGCAGCCACACTCCGACTTCGGGGCATTTTGGAGACTGATCATGTTATGCTAGGAGCTTGTCACAACTGAAGACAATCCCCGCATAACTATGCAGAGCACAACAACATTTTGGTGTAGCCTTGGTGTTCTAGCCTATGTCAACGGGTCTGACACAGCATAACAACATTTTGATGTAGCCCTGGTGTTGTAGCCTATGTCAACGGGTCTGACACAGCATAACAACATTTTGATGTAGCCCTGGTGTTGTAGCCTATGTCAACGGGTCTGACACAGCATAACAACATTTTGATGTAGCCCTGGTGTTGTAGCCTATGTCAACGGGTCTGACACAGCATAACATTTTGATGTAGCCCTGGTGTTGTAGCCTATGTCAACGGGTCTGACACAGCCTCAACAGTCTTTGAGATTTTTGCATTTTGCATGACGGGAAGTTCTTTGTTTTGTAACATTCTGCGCATTATTTCTAGAACAATAATCTTTTTGTGACGAATGTGTCTATTTCGGGCTTTTTAGGCAATATATTGCTTCAGATCACAAAAATGTTGTTTTAAAATACCGTAATTCCGGAAGAAAACCGTCGATCACCGGTGATCGAAATTCAAGGGAAAGAACTGAAGTTAAGCCAAGGCGAAATTGTCCGGTTAAGTTTTCAACTTTCCTGTTCTGTCTCTATCTTGGTGTGTCCTTTTCTGCAGTCTTTTGGTTTGGTTTGTTCTGTTTTTCTTTCTCAATGTTTTCTGTCTTGTTTCGTACTGTTTCGTCTATTTGTTTGCTAATCCATTA
>CM031621.1:5936887-5954155 GCA_018398815.1 Conus ventricosus
GATCACAGCTGATGTAACTGCATTGTGGAGAAAACATTGTCACGGCTAATGTAGCTGCATTGCTGAGAAACATGCAGAGTCACAGCTGATGTAGCTGCATTGTGGAAAAACAATCATAGTGACGGCTAATATAGCCGCCTTGCTGAGGAAATGCAAAGTCACAGCTGATGTAGTTGTATTGTGGAAAAATCATGTTCACGGCTAATGTAGCCGCATTGCTAGAGAAACATGCCGAGTCACAGCTAATGTAGCTGGATTGTGGAAAAACAAGCATGGTCACGGCTAATATAGCCGCATTGCTGAGAAAACATGCAAAAAACACAGCTGATGTAGCTGCATTGTGGAAAAAGTGATGAGAAACATGCAAAACATAGTCACGGCTAATGTAGCCGCATTGCTGAGAAACGTGCGAAGTTATGGCTGATGTATGTGCATTGTGGAAAAACGTTCATAGTCACGGATAATATTATGGCCGCATTGCTGAGAAACATGCAAAGTCACAGCTGAAGTAGCTGCATTGTGACAGAAAAGAAGTAACGAACAAAACAAGAGGAACATCAAATAGCAACTTCTGGTAATCTTTAGTGATATAACGTCATGGTCTGACAGCTGAAAAACATGTTAAGAAGACAACAAAAGTCAAAAACAAAATTCTGCCATGACAGTTTCTAAAAAGCACAGAAAAATGGTCTGCCATGATAACAGATGAAGAATACATCCTTAATACAAAGACCTCTTTTGTTGTTGTTGTTGTTGTTGTTGTTGATATTTCTCAGGTTGTTGCAGAAGATTCCATTGTATCTTGATTAACCTTCGCCGTACCTTGTTTTAAAACTCGCACGGAAGGGCTCCTGGGTGACTAGTCACCCATGGTTTTTATATAGGCATTCGCCTTGGTGCACATCACCAGATTTCGTGGGTGACCAGTCACCCATGGTTTTTACATAGACATTTCCCCTTACTATACCTCGCCAGATTTCATGGGTGACCAGTCACCCATGGTTTTTACATAGACATTTCCCTTACTACACCTCGCCAGATTTCGTGGGTGACCAGTCACCCATGGTTTTTACATAGACATTTCCCTTACTACACCTCGCCAGATTTCGTGGGTGACCAGTCACCCATGGTTTTTACATAGACTTTTCCCCTTACTACACCTCGCCAAATTTCGTGGGTGACCAGTCACCCTTGGTTTTCAGATAGATCAGACAGCAAAGCATATGTGATGTCGTAGAATCCAGATGTGTAGCGTTGATTACGAAGTGGGAAATAAGAGCTCATTCATTTGATCTGAAAGTGAAATTTTTACTAGCACCCATGTAAACTGAAATAGAGAGACTGACAAAGAAACAAACAAGCAAACACACACACACACACACACACACACACACACACACACACAGAACTATAACAAATACACTATGTTTTTAACATTGTAAGCAAAAAAAATTTCATAAATATGCGTTAATGGCATCAGATTTTAATATTGCAAATCAGCAACTTTGTGAGAGAAAAAATCAAGACACAGATCAGCAAGATTATTAATTCTTTAATATCTTTATGAATTTTTCCATGAACTTTTCAGTCAGACTCAAACTGGTCTGTTCATAACAGAACCCCCCCCCCAAAAAAAAAAAGTTCAACATGTGCAAAAGCCAAAAAGCGAAATAACAATTGTACTTGCTGATATCAATCATGAGTAAGGAAAGAAAGCATGTACATTTAAGAACAGAATAACCTATACCAATAATGTACATTTGAACGCGTACGCACGCACACACACACACTTGCAAAATGCTAGAAATATGATTCCGAACTGTTTGAATGCACAAAATACTAAGAAGAAATTCAAACCTGAACTGTCTGTACGGATAGTATCCCAAATTTCATAACTGAAGGTCTGGGACAAAATAACAACAAATCAAACAAACGAACAAAATCAAACAAAACAGCAGAAAATATTTTCATTCTTATGAAGGACGTCAGTACCAGTTTAGAGCTGAGACAAACATTTACCAGCATCAATACGAAGCTGCTAAAACTGATTTTGTTCTTGTATTTGTTGCCCCTGGTCTCAACGATTGCTGGGAGTGGGAGGTGTTGCTCTTGGCAGTTCATCATCACCAGGTTGTTGGATGACGGTCACCTGTGTCTGCAGCAGTAGACTGCAGTCTGGGCAGATTTGTACAGCGTGATCTCGACATAACCAGTTTCGGCAGGTAATGCAGGAACCTGTTGTTTTGGATCAGCCTTCCAGTGGCAGAAGCCGCAGCGGCCTTGTGGCTTCTTTAGTTTCTTTGGAGTTTGGCTGGTAGTGGACTTCCTTGCAGCAGATGCAGAGGACTTCCTCGCAGTTGCTGCAGAACGTTTTGCATCAGATGCTGCTGTTGATCTTGATGTTGCTGCCAGCCTCTTTCTTCTTTCCCCTGTCCTGCTTTCCTGTGCAGCACCTCTCTGTTGGACATGCTGGACAAAGTGTTCCATGGTCAGCCTCAGTGGTTTTGCCAAAGTTTTGATGTCCAGTCGTCTTTGTATCTGTTCCAGGCAAAGGTCTTCTACAATAGTGATGATGAACTGCTACCTGGTGTCCTTTTTGGCCAGGTGGTCATCGGGGAACTTCTTCATCCAGACTACACGTGCGGCAATGGTACAGAGGTCAATGACATTGAAAAACATGATCATGGGCCACCGTTTTGTGATCCTCTTGACTGTTTATGCATGTGCCATCTTGTCAAGGGCATGTGCCATCTTGTCAACAGCTCCCTTGGTAGAGTTGTAGAAACGAATGATGTCAGGTTTCTTCTTGAAAGCAAGAGGGTCAACGGCTTTGTCGTGATGCATCGTGCTCATCACCACAACGTTCTTGTTGAGTTTGCTCTGGTAGTTGACCAGCGTCGTCTTTCTTGAAACATAAAGGAAGAATCATGCAATGGTTGTCCTTTCTTGTCTTTGAAGGAATCTGGTAGGAAGCGTTTGTTGGCCCTGACAGTTCCAACAAAAGTGAGACCATTGGTCTGCAAAATGTTGGCCAGCTCTTTGTCATTAAAAAAATTGTCAGTTGTGACATTTCTTCCTGATTTGAAGAAAGGGTTGATAGTTTGATGGCAACGTTTCTTCCAAGGTTGACTTGCCTTTCTTGTCCAAGAGGCCGTCCCAGGTATGGCTCTGCAACAAGTGGAAAATTTGTTTCCGCATCTACAGCCCAGAATATCTTCAGGCCATAGCGGTCTGGTTTTGAGGGAAGGTACTGCAAAAAGGAGCAGCGTCCACAGAATGGTACCAGCTGCTCATCAATGCAGATAAATGGTCCAGGAATGTAGCGGTCTGCAAGGCACTTCGTGAATTCCTCCCAGAAGTCCCTAAATGGGGCAAAGACATCTCGGGCACCCCGGGCGTTCCTTGTGGTCTAGTCATCAAAACGGAGGTGGATCAAAAGCTGCATGAATCTCTTGCGAGCGATTGTAGACCGTACTAACCCTTCACCATAGAGAGAGTCAAAAAGCAACTCTGTTGACTGCATGTTCTGTTTTCTTGCTCCTAGGAACAAAAGACAACCGATGAATGCTTTCATTTCCACCTCATCTGTAGCAGTCCATTTGCCTGGATTTTCTCTCTTCCCTTCAATGTTTGTGAAGTTGACCTTCGCTTTGATGTTCTTGTTTGACAGAAATAGCAAAAAGGCATCAAGAGGTGCTGTCAGATCATTGCATCCAATCAACTGGTTTGCAGGTACCCTGAAAACATTTTGAGCAGATGCACGCTCAGTTGTTGGCAAAGTGTAGAAATAAAGGGCTACGGTCTATAAACGATATGGGTGGCCAGCCACCCACGAGCCCTAGCGTGTGTAGGAAAGGGTTGCAGTCTATAAAAGGTATGGGTGACCAGCCACCCACGAGCCCTAGCGTGTGTGAAAAAGGGCAGTGGTCTATATAAAAGGTATGGGTGACCAGCCACCCACGAGCCCCAGCTTGTGAGAATTAACACTGCTTCTCTGATTAGTATGGGTGACAGGCCACCCACGGTATCTGGCGAGGGTTATACAACATTTTTATTGTTTAATTACTCCTTTATTTACAAACATAAAACCCCCATATTGGTGAAATTATACACAGATGTATAATAAACAAAGTCATAAAATTTGAGCTTGATAGAGAAAAACTGACAGAGTTATGATAATTTAACTGAGAGTCTGGGTAATTTTTCACCCACAAGCTCTGGCGAAGGTTAAGGAGACTGTAAAAATGAAAGACAGAAAGAAGTAACAAACAAACAAAGCAACATCAAATAGCTACTTCTGTTAACCCTCTTGTATTCATAACGGGCGCAGACGGGAGCGCTGAGACAGCGCGCTAGATTTCGTAACGGGCGCAGACGGGAGCTGTCCTGCGTTGTAAGCGGCGAGTCGCGCGAGATGTCTCGCAGCGAGATCGGCGAGCTTGAGCTGCGGCTTTGCAACGGGCAAACAGCAGGCGAGACGGAAGTGGATTTATCCAATATGGCGTCGCCCGACAGAGCTTGTTTGAAGCGTGTCTTATTGTTGGAGTTTCTTGACGATTCTGACATAGAAGCAGCTGCAAGTGCCATCGGAATGAAACTCAGACGCCTTCACACACTCGTGCTTCACAACAAGGCGGACAAGGCGGAGACAAATCTGAAAATCCCGATGCACATGTGGTGAATTTCGTCGAGGTGACCGTGCCGTCGTACACTGCCTGGCAATTCAAGTCACATTTCCGAATGTATCCGGAGGTTTTTGAGGTAGGTCATTCTGATATAAGTAGTCTTTTTCTCAATTTCTAAGTTTCGTTTATCAAAATCAAGTCTCTGGCAATTCAAGTAAGCAAGTGCAATTCCAATTACTTGACAGGTACAGTAAATTAGTAATGTATGTGCGTCATTATGAATGGGAAGAAAGTGTATTCAAGTTCTGAACAGATCGGATTATATTTGTGAGACATAGTAATGCTATCTTGTCTAAAATATTACTTGGCAAATTTGAAACAGGCTAATTATTTCTTGTGGCATGTGTTCTCAGGCATTCCTTGCTTGGGTGGCTCCATACTTGTCAGGGGAAATCTCGCTGACAAGTGAGAAGAAGCTGTTGGCAACCTTGTGGCTCATCTCTAACAAGGAGTCATATAGGAGTGTTGCTGACAGGTTTGGGATAAACAAGGGCACCCTCCACCACATCGTGATGAGTGTATGCAGAGTGCTCACATCTCTGCGAGGTAAGATGAATGTATTATTGATTTATGATTTCACACAGACATGATGTACACAGTAGATTGGCATGGTTGCAACCCCTTTTTTTTTATTTTTTTTTTTCCTTTTTCCTCTTTTTTGTTCTGTTTTTTGGTTGTTTTGTTTTCTTTCTTTTTTTTTTTTTTTTTTTTTTTTTTGAGTGATGGGGAGCTGTCTGCGATCAGTTGCTGCAGTCTTTGGTTCTTTGGGTTGCTGCACTCTTTAGACATACAGTGGAGCCCACCTACAGTGAAAATCTGCTTATAACAATGTCTATTTTCAGTCCCTCTTGTGCTTTGTAAAGGTAAAATATACTGGTTACAACAAATTCTGATTACAAAGAACAAAAATTGACCATCCCCAGAGGTTCATTGTAACAGGAGTCCACTGTAAGTTGCATGCTCGTGGATTTTTACCTCTTTTAGATGATGATAATGATCTCAATCTTGGTTAAGCACAATGCCGAAATTGTGTTTGCAGCCAATTGATAAAGTAGAATGTCATTGCATTTTCTGGTGTGTTTAGAGGATGTCATCAAATGGCCTGAGAGACACCAGCTTCAGCGAATGGCAGAGAGATGGCAGTGGAGGGCTGGCTTTCCATGTGTCGTTGGGGCCATTGATGGGACCTATATAAAAATCCCGGTCCAACAGATGAGACACGCGACTCCTTTATCTGCAGAAAAGGCTACCCTGCCATGCAACTACAGGTACTTTACAAACCCATACACAAATGAATGCAAATGTGCTATTTTGAGGCGACACCCCCCCCCCCCCCCAACCACCACCACCCTAAAAAGAAAAGAAAAAGAAAAAGAAAAACCAAAACAGTAATATGGCCACAAGAATTATGATAGGTAGATTGCCTTTTTTGTTTCATTTATTTTGAACGTAGGAAGTTAGACTTCTTCTTTTGATGAGGCATGCACCAATGTATAGATAGCATTGACCATGGAATGAAGTAGGCCTACATACTACATCCCATTCTTGTAAACTTCAGAGCAGCTTTATTGTCCTTTTTTTCTACTCGCTAGATTTCATAATTTTTAGAAGAAAAAAAAAAGGAAAAAAAAAAGAGAAAAAAGCAAAATAAAACTGGAAATTTTAACCCCCAAAAGGAAAAAAAGTTTTAAAAAAGCTGATGGCCAGCAAGAAAAGCTAATGTAGGTCGGGAACCAGAATTTTTTAAAAATTATTTTATTTAATTTTATTTTATTTTATTTTATTTCATTTATTTATTTATTCATTTATATATTTATTTATTTTTTTTGGGGTGGTGGTGGTGTGGCTTTTTGCACATTTCACGCGTCCATTTTATCACAATCACTGACATGGATCAGTCAGGATACAGACAGGCATGAGAGTGATAACCTTTATTATTGTTCCTTCAGAATGAGTTTGCGACTTGGAGCCATTATGTGATGGCTGCCAAGGTACAATCTGAGACTATTACAGTCTAAAAGGTCAAAGTCTCTGCCACGTACACCCACCGACCCTTCTTTTTTTCATCTGAAACTGAACTATCAGGGGCTTTTTTTCCTGCCTCACCACCAGAAAGCAAGTTACATGTATGCCAAAATGGCATATTAAAACTGAAGTCTGTCATGTAATTTTCTTCTATGTTTCAGGTGGTGTGTGACAACGACTTGCACTTCCTGCATGTCACAACTGGGAATGTCGGCTCTGTACATGATAGCAGAGTGTTCCGAACTTCTGATCTGAAAGTTCTACTTGAGTCAGATGGAGGGCGCCTGCCGAACAATTACCACCTACTGGGGGACTCAGCTTATGCACTTCAGGACTACCTCATGGTCCTGTTCCGTGACAATGGACATTTGACCCGCATCGAGAAAGAGTTCAACAAAGCCCACCAACGGACCAGAGTTGAAGTGGAGCGATCCATTGGTCTGCTTAAAGGAAAGTTTCGACGGCTGATGGACCTAGACATGCTGAACACTCGAGATATGCCACATGTGATATTTGCGTCATGTGTGGTCCACAACTTCATCATCCAAGAGAATGGCGCAGACGAGGATGACATTGTTATGTCTTCATCTGATGAAGAGGACGAACCCGCCGATACTGAGAATGCCATGTCTGCTTGTGACAAGAGAATGTCCATTGCTCATATGTTAGCATAATCATCTTGATCAGTTTCATCACAAATTAGTATCAAAAACTTGCAAGAACTGAGTGAAAAAATAAGTAGCTTCAAAGGCCAGTCCCCCTTTGCACTAATTAGTGTGCAAGTCTTTCTCTTTCTTTGCCCCCGCAACCTGGAATGACCTTCCCGTCTCCATCCGACAATTACCCCCCCTCAACACCTTCAAGTCCAACTTAAGTGCTATCTCTTTCCGTAGCCTTCACAAATGCCCTTCACAGCCATGTAGCATTCACCCTCACTCATTTAGCTAAGCCCTTCCCCCTCCCTTTGTCTCTTTACGTGTATTAGGTCTAATGAATTTTTCTTTTTTAAATTATCTGTCACTCACTCATTTAGCTAAGCCCTTCCCCCTCCCGTTGTCTCTTTACGTGTATTAGGTCTAATGAATTTTTCTTTTTTAAATTATCTGTCTATGAGTGCATGCGTGTGATTGTGCGAGTCAGATGAAAACAAGTAAACCTGACAGAAAAAGCATTATCTTTTTTTTTTAAATTGGAATTATATCCCGCAATCAGTAAAGCATGTCAGGGGTCAAAATTAACATTTTTCAACAGTAGTGCAGTGCCACCAAGCACCTCATTGAAAAAAATAGAGTGTCCGATCAGTGTTCCCGATAACTCCCATATGAGAGTCAGTGACTCTCAAAGCTTGAACTTGACCCCCAGATTTTTTTGTAGAGAGTCTCACTGATGCACAAAATTAAAATATGAAGGCAGCTATGCGACAGCATATAACACTCAAAGACTGTCAAATCCTTTATCCATTTATTTTGTCCCCCAGCTGATTGAAAAATAAACAAAAGCAAACACAAAAGATCGCTTGACAATGCAGCTCAAGGAAGCTACCGAATACACAAACTTTATATAATATCACCACATCAGCAACGTTCCTTGTCATGTTGGAAGATGCTTTTTGTGTTGAAAATATGAAAGACAAAGTTGGCATGGTGACGGACAGACGAACAAAAAAATATTCATTGAAATTAATTTTTTCTTAAAATTGCATTTACATGTATTATTATTATTTTTATTATTATTATTATTATATTATTAATATTATTCTTAAGTCTGGCTTCTTTTGTGACAGCAGATTTTAACATGATTGATTTCATCATCTAATACCTGTGGCATCTGAAACGAGGAGTAGACAAACTCCATTCTCTTAGATGATAAGTCGTACACCAAGTTTGCGCAGTTGTGACATGCATGAGCTCCCGTGTGTGTAGGCCTCCTATTTATGCATACGTGCGTATGATGATTTATGAATAATTTTGCAATATGACAGGGATTATATGAGTACAAGTGATATGTCCTGCTTTTGTTAAAGTTCTTTTCCTAGCAGCCTTGTCTAGGTGTCGTTATAGTCGTGTCAAACAAAAATCTCAAAACTGAATGGTGCAACGATGGTTGTTGTCTTCACAATCAGAATAAAATTGCACAACACGCCATGGATATCTAGCTTTCGTTCAAACCGCCTAGCAACTGCCAACAAGTCTATTTCATTAATGATTTTTTTCTGCCACAAACATGAGTATGCCTGCCTTTGTCGTAGGTTTTTAAAATGGGTGCCTATCTTGGTGCTTATCCCTTTGTACATTAGGGGTGGTTGCACGGCTCGGTCTTAGGCCTAGGTCCGGACGTAGGAAGGGCATAAGCCTTCTTTGTCATGCTTGTTATGCCCTTCCTACGTCCGGACCTAGGCTTAATACCGAGCCGTGCAACACACCCAGGACTTTAAGCTAATCTCAGACCCATGCCCAGTGCTTACGGAAGACTAAAGTGTGTTCCAGATATTGAATGTTTAATTAGCATGCAAGCTGTTTTGCATGCTGCCATATTTTCAATAAACTGAACTTGCACCTTCCCATGGTTACTCGTTTGGCTTGTTCAGCATCATCATCATTTATTGGATCGGCATCAGAATGATACAATGTTCAAAACCTGTAGCAAATGCTGCTAGTCCTTCAAAACAGGGTGTGAAGTAGTGCCATTCTATCGCGATCGCATTTATAATGGTCGGATTCCTTGGGCCCCAAGGACCACAGTATTATCGAGATGGGACTTTCGCGATCGCATTTATAATGGTCGGATTCCTTGGGCCCCAAGGACCACAGTATTATCGAGATGGGACTTTACATTGTGGTTCCCTGGGTCGAAGAAAGCAGACCATGATACACAACATTTTGTCAGCATTTTGAAGGATTGGCAATATTTCACAAAAGGTTTTGATCTGAAATCGCGATATGTTGGGAGAGGGCTGTAATTAGTTTAGGGTGTGCCAGAGTATTCCACCCTGTTCTGAAGAAAGACTGCATGTGCCAAAAGTTAAACGGTTGCAGAACAATAATGCGAGTGGACGCATTTCAGTAGCGCTCAAGTTCTTTTGTTCTTATCACATACCAATCGTACAAACAATATGTTGGAAACTGGATAAGTCGACACCCCTAGAGGCCATCAGTGGTTGATAACTATTTAGCAGGTCGACACCTTATACAGCGTAAGAGAATTAGAGGCCATGACCAGCATGGGTATGCTGAAATAACAAACGGTGGATTTAATAAATTACAGCATGTTGACTTAACCAGTTTCCACTGTATTGCTTTTCAAGGTGCTGAATATCGTGCAAATAATGAAAAATGGCAAGCTTTTCTTAATCACATTTATTCGACTAGGAAGAAAAATGGCAAGTTTTTCTTAGTCACACTTTGACTAGGAAGAAAAATGGCAAGCTTTTCTTAAGCACACTTATTTGACTAGAACATGCAAGAAAGAAAAAAAGGTAAAGAATGCAAATACCATTCCATAACTGTGTTTGCTGTAGTTATGAACACTGTAACTTCAACAGATCTGCACTGGTGGAAACACTCATGCTTAATGGATTTTCACGTAGAACAAGATAGAAGCACACTACCCAGCTAGGAAGGCACTACCAAGCTAGGAAATCAAATTTGCTAGGTCACAAAAAAGTAACGCGTTTGATCACAAAGAAACTGAATCAAGAACCGTGCTGGATATATAAAAAAAAGAATAAGTAAATACATAAATCTGATACTACATGAGATTTCCACATATCTCTCGCTGAAGCGTCAAATTGACTTATAGCTATTTTCTGAAAGGGCAATCAATGCTTAACAAAATGCAGCAATCAAAATGAAATTATCTCAAGGAGTTCACAATTTCCCCAGGAACTCCCTAAACAGTTTGTTTTTTCCTCCGCAGCTTCAACCAGTCTGTCCATGGTTTTCTGCTGCTTCTCTTCCGACGCTCTCATCCATTCGGGTGGTTCCTTGAACCACTGGGGAGGGTCTCGCTTCCGTCTACGCTGTTTTTTGGCTCCATCTTCGCCGTCCACTTCGGAAGCACCTCTGAGGCTGGTGGATTTAGCTGAAGGCACTGGCAGGCTGACCTTAGATGTGGAAGGGACAGGTGTTTTAGATGTGGGACTCCATGTGGGGGCTTTTGTGGCAGTTGCTGAGTTTGGACCCTCAGGAGTGTTGACTGCAACAAAGATGTCAAAAATAGTCATTAGCGAAGCCAAAGTCTGTTCTTTGTAAGCAGAATTTTTATGTAGGCAGTACTATCTGCACTCAAGAACCTTGGAAGGAAGACAAAAATGTTGTTGGCAAAATTAAATGGTAATTTATCTACATGGTATTTATCATTGGGCTCCACTGAAATGACTCCTCTGGGAGAGGTGCATAAAAATCATGTTCACATTTGTTAATGTTGGGACTTTCATTATAACGTACCTGTAACCCCCTTGACTGAGGAGATCACCACGGGTGGAACCACAGATGGATCGCCTTGAAGTAGGTCTGCCATTTTATCCATGTAGCCCACTTGGTCCTCTCCCTGCCAGTGGCCTTATTACGGTCGCAGATGATTTTGTACCTGAATACAGAGACAAGACTGAAAATTCACTCTTACTTCTTTCTACCGACACATGCAAACATTTCTGTAAAACATTACGGCCTATTTCAATCTAGTTCCTTGGACTCCAGGAACCCTAGAAGAACTAATGTAAAGAATTTTGAGGCCAGACCATTTTCCTTTAGAAGTGCAACACCTCTCAGTCTGCCCAAGGCTGCAAGCTTTGTAAATGACTCAATGTTTGTAATTGTATGATGATCATTACACTTTGTACTATAGTGTAACTATGGTATGCAAACCGGGTGTGCCTGTAGCAATGTCAATATGTTTAGATGAAGCTGAACACACTTACCGATTCTTCAAGTTGTTCCACTTTTTCAGGCAGGTGTGGCCTGAGTAATTGTAGCCATAGGTCTTCATTTCTGCTGCGATCTGCTTCCAGACGTCGTCCTTCTTCATTGTGGGCAATTGGAGAAGATGCCTCTTGTTCCTGAAAACATCCAGCAACAAAAGGACTGTTGCATGAGGCCACAGGCGGCATCCTCACCCTCGGTCTGGCTTCCTACAACAGAAATAGAAATCATAAAAGTTATTCATCTACACTGAGCAAAGTATACATTCCTTTACAGCTGTTTTTATGCCACATGAAACTCATAAATTTCCATCATGGAAATCAAAATGAAGAAGGTACAGTGAAGTTTACTTCGCAAACTAAAGACAGGGTTAACGTAATCAAAAGTGTTATTTTTTGGCCTAAACTGGAAGTTTTGGATACTACTTCATCATCATCAGTTATAAAAACAAAAGTGCTGGTTTGAATGTTCAACCGTCCTTGCATTGGCAGAAAATATTTAATTAAACAAAAACAACAACAAATCTGAAGCTCTGCAAGTACTAGACCATTGGTTTGCTGATGACACTACATTGAAATAGTAGGGTCATTTGGTCCCTGGTATATTTCCATCAACCTGAAGCTCGGCACATAGCAGTAAACCAAATCAAAATTCTGTTACATGTTACATGTATGTACATCTGATTCTGAATGCAATACAAATCTAAACTGGCAAGGAATTACATGTACCAAACTATGTCATATTCATAATGAGACAAGTACCGATCAGCATGTCCCCAAACCTAAATTCTATTCTGGCCCATGTGTTCTTTAGAAAAACCATGCGGCAGAACTGAGAAATGGAGAAAAAAAAACAATTGTGTGTCAGCTGCCTGAGTCTCACCTTCCCCATCATCATCCATACTGCTGGATGAGGATGATGGTGTCATTGGCCTGGCTGGGGTGGGAACCTGTGGTAATATCGGTGTCACTGGCCTGGATGTTGGTGGGCTGGGTATCTGCGGTAAAATAAAATATTAAAAAAAAAAAAAAAAATTTATACAATTGTATTTATTAATTTCTTTGCAACCTCATTAATTTTTGTGTACATGTATGGCGTGAAGTGTTTTTGACACTTTGTGTAATAAGTTGTTTTCTGTTAACACCTTTGTGCATGTACGTCTATACCATGCCATTGTAAGGCACTTAGACTAGAGCCTCTTTTTGGTATAAGTGCCATAAAAGAACACTATATTATTATAACATGTGGTAATATGATGCCATTGATGGGTACCGATGTCGGTAGCATGGGTGGAGGGGCCTGCTCCGGCTGGGTGGCGTCCTCGGTCCATTTCCCAAGTACTCCATTGGTAATTCATCTATCCCCCCCCCCCCCCCCTCGATCAGTTGATAGACGTGCTGCCGGTCAGTCGGAACCTGCAGCCGGCTGACCATTTCTCCGCAAAGAGATTGAAGGTTCCAGTTGTCATGTTGCCCTGCAGCAACAACAGGGTTAAATGATGCAATGTATTACTATCAGTGATGACAGCATAATAATCTATGATTTTCACCTTAATCATACTGTCACTGACATTGCAAATAGAACGTATTGGACTGACTCGCTCGCTCACTGACTGAAGTGGTTCGCCGAGTGATGAATTGACGCACATGATTGAAAACAATATCCGTCATCCTGACACTGACGTTGGATTGCCCAAACAAAAATCATGATTGTGTACTGACTGGAGCTGGCAGAAAAGACAGCCATCCCATGTTCAGATTGAAATGGCTCTACATAGATCTATTCTAGGCCGAGCTGAAAGTGAAACTAGCGAAAGAAACGAGCACAACTGAAACAAAACTAGTATAATTCCACACCCTCCCCATCCCCATTCTCTACGTAAAATTACTCAAGAATACTGAAAGAACACTTACCTTCTACAATTCTGGTCCAGGCAGCCGTCGCAACTCGACAATTGAAGTATGAGCGATCAACAAACAGAATCCCAATACGGGTGGTCGCCATGTTTTTCTCGCACGCGAGCTGCTGGAAAAGCCTCTCGCCAAGTCTTGCGAGACACACGCGCCACTCGCCGCCTTAGCGTAAGCACAAAGTGAACGCTTGCGATAAAGCGAGTGATTGCGATAGCGCGAGCGCTTGTGAAGAAAGCGCTTGCTTGGCGTTGAGATGCACAAAGTGAAAGATTGTACAGCGCGCTCGCGACTGGTGGAGCTAGGTCATTTAGCAGCATGGCGGATTCAAGTGAAGACGAAATTTTGTTGCTGGACAGTGTTCTGCCGAAAATTATCCTAGGAAAACGCAAAAGAGTGGGCGTTCATGACATTAATCAAAGGGGGCGAATGGAAAGTGAATACCATAAATTGTTTCCTTTGCTTAAAAGGAGCCCTTCTCGTTTTCATTCCTACTTGAGAATGAGCCAAGAGACATTCAAGTATATCTTAGAAAGAATTGAACCAAAGATAACAAAGAACTGGTGCAACCTTCACCAACAACCAATTCTGCCAGAGGAGCGTCTAGTTATTACACTCAGGTGAGTCATCCTTTGTTGAAACGTGTAGGTCTATGGTTACATCATGTGTGTATGCGTGTGTGTGTGTGTGTAGGTGTAGGTGTTGTGTGTGTGTGTAGGTGTTGTGTGTGTGTGTGTGTGTGTGTGTGTGTGTGTGTGTGTGCTTTGTTGTTGTTGTTGTTGTTGTTGTTGTGGCTGCTGTTTTATCTTTGTTGCTGTTGTTGTTGTTGTTGTTGTTGCTGTTATTCCCTCCGGGGGTTGCGACCTTGTCGTGGTCGGAGGGCTTGCGCGGTCCAGTGATCCCTTAGGCTTTGCTGGCGGGGGCATCAATACTTTAGGATAGGCTGGGTTTTTTTAAAAACTGCTTCTAGGTCCGAAAAGCCAAGATGCTCTCTGGCCTAAGCATAACGTGGTAAGGAGTTGATGCCCCTGGTAGGGCTTCCCATGTCAGATAGGCTAAGGGTGAGGATCCTGACTAAGAGTAACCCGCCTTTCTCCTTTTCTTGTTTTCTGCCTTCCGTATTTGGCCCTTTTCTATCTTCGTCTCCCCTTCAAGTCTTCTTTTCCACACTCCTTTTCTCTCTGTGGTCTCCTTAAGATCCGCCGCGTTTGCCGTGCGGTGCGACCTGTGTCGGAGGGGGATGAGATCCTGGTGATTGAGAGGGCCAGCGCTCTCAACACATCACTTTGGCTCGGACCTCTCCTAGACAGGAAGTACACTTTGGCCCGGGTGTACTAATCGGCTCCCCTTTTTGGGGCTGGGTCAAGACAGGCAGTTTCCCTGCTGGCCAAGTAAACCCCTGCAGTGCTCAGCTCTCTGTTCCCGGGAGTTGAGCATGATCAGGGGGGATAGGGTTGGTGGTTTCTGTTTGTCGTATGTCTCTCCCGAAGCCTGGAAGGGGTCAAGACATTGGTTTCTTGGCTCTGGCCCCTTAGTTGGACTCCAAGGTGGGTGGGTAAGGGAGAGATGAAGCATAATAAACACAATATGGCTTTTTCCAAAAACATTCCCCCCAAAAAGAAGAGGAAGGCAGCATCCCCTATTTCAGGGGATTGTCAAACAGACAGTGATTCCGATACAGAGGTTAGACAGAAGACAGGTTTCTGGGCTTCCTGGCTCGTGATGGAGGGGACGGAGCAGGAAAGACCCCTTTCAGCTCTGAGCCCTTTTGCCATACAAAAGGGCTTTCAAGGTATAGCAGGTGACCCTCGGTCCATCAAGAGGTTGAGGAATGGCTCGTTTCTAATTCAATGTAAATCACAAAAACAATCTGAACAGCTGCTAAAGGCAACAAAACTAGTGGACAGGGAGATCAAGGTGACTCCCCACAAACAATTGAATTCATCGAAAGGCGTGATTCGCTGCCGGGATTTATCTGGTGTCTCAGAGGCAGAGATCAAATCGGAGCTGGCGTCCCAGGGTGTGACGGAGGTGCGCAGGGTGACAGTAAAGAAGGGTGCAAAAAGAGTGGCCACCAACACCCTCTTTCTGACCTTCTGCAACCCTGTGCTGCCTCCGGTCATCAAAGTAGGCTACCTGAATGTTCGTGTTCAGCTGTATGTGCCGTCCCCGTTGAGGTGCTTCAGGTGCCAGAGGTTTGGCCATGTCAGGGACCGCTGTTCTGGGCAGGAGGTGTGTGGTATTTGCTGCAAGGCAACCCATGATGGGCCGTGTCATGATCCGGCACATTGTGCTAACTGCGGTGGCGACCATCCCTCCTCTTCACGAAACTGTCCTCTTTGGATTCAAGAATCTGCTATACAACGCATCAAAACGGAAAAGAAGATCTCGTTTTTTGAAGCCCGGAAACAGGTTGTGGGCAGTCAGACGCCGACAGCTTCTTCCTATGCTTCGGCTGTAAAGAAAGTTCCCACAGTCCCTACTCGGTCAGTCTGCTGCCAGACTGATGAATTCATGTTTTCAAAGACATTGCAAGTAAGATCTGTCAGTTCTGGTGGTAGCAGGTCCACCACCTTCCAACCCAAACTGAATGCCCCTGGTGGAGGCAAAAAATCCGCCACCCCTCAGACTGCCCAGCAGTCTACAACATCTGCTGCTGGGCAGATTAAAAAACCAGCACCCCTACCTCGAACTCCTCTGTCCAGTGCCCGTGCGGGCAAGGGAGTTCAACCCAGTGTGGAGATGGTGGAGATGAGGAAGAAACCTCCACCATCTCCCAAATCCAGACCTTCTTCGCCTGTTGGCAAGTCTGCCAGCAGGTCTGTAGACCAACACACTCCAGTGAAACTAAATAACAAATTCACTCCATTGGAAACAGACGTTGAGGAGGAGATGACCTGATCTCTCTCCTTTTCACCCTCTCCACCATGGATAGTACAATATTCCATTGGAATATCCGTGGACTAAATTCCAACTTTGAGGAGCTGCAGCTTCTGTGTCAATCTATAAAACCTTCCGTCGTGGCTCTTCAGGAAACCCAAATTCAAAGCCAGAAGACCTTTACTCTTTCTGGCTTTAATATTCTTTCGAAACCTGCACAACCATCCACGTTGGGACTGTCGGGCGGTGTTGCCCTTCTCCTACACAAAACTTTGTTGTATAGTCCTGTCACTTTGTCTATCTCCCTTCAGGCTGTAGCTGCGAGAGTCACTCTCCACAAGACTGTGACAATCTGTTCCCTTTATCTCCCACCTTCTGTCCCGGTTTGTCGTCAGGACCTTGTCAGTCTGATAAGAGAACTTCCTCGACCTTTTTTGCTGTTGGGTGACTTTAACGGTCACAATCCTCTTTGGGGTAGTGTCAGTACGTCATCCAGAGGTCTGCTAATTGAGGATGTCCTTTCGGATTTAGATTTGTGTTGTCTGAACGACGGATCTGCAACTTACCTCCACTCTTCCACAGGTTCACTTTCGTGTTTAGATTTGTCGGTTTGTGACCCCTCGCTGGTCCTGGACTATGAGTGGTCTGTCCATGACGATCTGCACGGAAGTGACCATTTCCCTGTCCTTCTACAACCTGTCATAACTGAACACGTCTCTGCCTCTCAACATCTAATTATAAGAAAGCAAACTGGAATCTATTTGCAGCCACTATTTCTACGGAATTCCAGGACACTGATTTTTTTTCAGAGTCCGGACCCAGCAGAATCACTGACAAACACTATGATCA
>CM031621.1:5955155-6006442 GCA_018398815.1 Conus ventricosus
TGGGACGCCGCTACACTAGTCAAGCCATATGAATATTCTTCTTTATTTGGCGGAATTCAACACAACTAATGTATGGACGTCACATGCCTTGATGTGAGGCTACGTCCATGACATATATATATATATATATGGGAGGGGAAGGATGGTGCTTTTTCTTTTATTTTGAATTTGTTTTTTGTTTTTGTATTTTTACTTCCCCATTTACAACTTATGAAGAAAATGCATATGCCTCGGTATGAAGTTGTGTATGTCTTGTTAAAAGTGAAAAATTGTTCAATTAAAAAAAAAACCTTTTGAGGCACATGTCGAAGCAGACACTCTGACGTCTTCCCCACGACCACAGTGACACCTGTGAGGCACATGTAGAACAGTGACACCTGTGAGGCACATGTCGAAGCAGACACTCTGACGTGTTCCCCACGACCACAGTGACACCTGTGAGGCACATGTCGAAGCAGACACCCTGACGTCTTCCCCACGACCACAGTGACACCTGTGAGGCACATGTCGAAGCAGACACTCTGACGTCTTCCCCACGACCACAGTGAGTGGGAAGGAAGGGGGGGGGGGGGGGGGGGGGGGAGTTCTGCAGCTTCTGTGAAATATAGGGGAGGATGGGAGAGTTCTTCCCCGTGCACAGTCGGTTGCTGTATGACCAGATAGGGAAGGGAAGACAGGTGCAGAATTTTGATGACTCACTCTTCTGTTATGTCAAAGTTATCTGCTCCTTTGTTGTCCGTGCCGCTCTCCCATCAAGGTTTTGATTGACATCAGCTGTAAGCCTGGTAGACCACCTATAAGCCTCACAGACCAATTGTAAGCCTGGTAGACCAACTATAAGCCTGGTAGACTAACTGTAAGCCTGGTAGACCAACTGTAAGCCTGACAGACCAACTGTAAGCCTGGCAGACCAACTGTACGCCTGACAGACCAACTATAAGCCTGACCGACCTCTCCCTATCAATGTTTTGGTTGACACCAGATATAAGCCTGACAGACCAACTGGAAGCCTGACAGACCAACTGGAAGCCTGACAGACCAACTGGAAGCCTGACAGACCAACTGGAAGCCTGACAGACCAACTATAAGCCTGACAGACCAACTGGAAGCCTGCCAGACCACAGACCAACTGGAAGCCTGACAGACCAACTGGAAGCCTGACAGACCTTCTCCTATCAACGTTTTGGTTGACACCAGACATAAGCTTGACAGACCTTCTCCTATCAACGTTTTGGTTGACACCAGATATAAGCCTGACAGACCAACTGGAAGCCTGACAGACCTTCTCCTATCAACGTTTTGGTTGACACCAGATATAAGCCTGACAGACCTTCTCCTATCAACGTTTTGGTTGACACCAGATATAAGCCTGACAGACCAACTGGAAGCCTGACAGACCTTCTCCTATCAACGTTTTGGTTGACACCAGATATAAGCCTGACAGACCAAGGGAGACTTTCAGAGAGGAGGGAATGGAAGAGTGACGTAGACGGGTAACCCAAATTGTAAAATTACAGTTTGAGAGAGAAAAGAGAGAGAGAGAGAGAGAGAGAGAGAGAGAGAGAGAGAGAGAAAGAGAGAGAGACAGAGAAAAGAGAGACAGAGACAGAGACAGACACAGAGAGGAGGAAGGGGAATATTGGGGAGGGGTGTGTTTGGTAGAGGAGAGTTTGGCTGGCAATTGTCATGCTACATAGCTATGGCACTAGCCACGGGCTGACCAAGACACCAACAGCGGAGCCTTAGAATACGGCAGTGACCTTTGTCTGCTTGTGGCTGTCTTTCAGGAGGGACCGAGGAAGGCTGGCTTGCTGCCTGTGACAGGGTTTGGCTCCGGGACAGCAATCGACACAGCGTTTGATGTCCTCTGCTATCCCTGGCGAATGACCTTGACCTGTCACCTGTTCAGTGTGGGCCCCACGCCCACACGGCCTTTGGAGTGGAGTATGTGCCACTTCTGGCCCGCTGTGGAGTCGGGACCACAGGTTGAGCACAGTCTCCTACCAGTCTGGCAGTATAAGAGACCGTTCCGCCTGAATCTTTCTACCTTGCGAGGGAGGGTAAGCCCGTAAGACCGAGGGAAGATTGTGAGTGACGGAGGGGATTGAAGGGCGAAGGTAGAGAAAAAAATTGATGTAGACCCTTAACCCTAATTGCAGTGTGTGGCACCACATACACACACACACACACGCGCGCGCGCGCGCGAGAGAGAGAGAGAGAGAGACAAGACAAGACAAGACAAAATTCTTTATTTACGAGGATAATAGATAAGCACTAACGTGCTTTTTTACATCCAGTCCTCGCCCTGAGTAGGGACTACAACATGCAGTGAAATCAATTAATGTAAGAAATCAAAGAAGCAAGCAAAGCGGTCATGTAATCATAGAGGAACATCAAATGAAAATAGAAGATAAATGAAAACAAAACAAAAAATAAGAATAATAATAAACAAAACAACAACAATAAATAATAATAACAAAAAATAAAATAAAATAAAAGTGAGAATAATAATAATGAAGAGGAAGGAGAGAGCGGGGGTAGGGAGTGAGGTGGGCTGGGGAAACATATGTAAGTGTACTACAACGTACAAGATTGGCATGTATGAAAACAGACCAGTTAAGTGAATATGTACAAAGTGCGTACATGTTTTTGAACACACAAATACACGCACGTTGTGCACGCATAGAAGAGAGAGAGAGAAAGAGAGAGAGAGAGAGAGAGAGAGAGAGAGAGAGCGAGAGAGAGAGAGAGAGAGAGAAGCGAGTGCAAGGCACCCGACATGCAAATCATTTTTCGCAAAGGCATGAAAATACGTAGAACTATTAAGCAAAGTGAGAATAGAAACATGGGGGGGGGGGGGAAGAGAGAGAGAGAGAGAGAGAAGAGAGAGAGAGAGAGAGAGATAGAGAAGAGAGAAAGAGAGGATGGAAGGGAGAGGGGAACAGCATAGATTTAATGGATTTGAAATGGAACTGAATGAAAACGTACAATAATTTTTTAGCCCCCCCCCCTGTATAAAAATCAAGACAGTAAAATGAACATGACAAAAAATGAACGGGAAATCGGACTACACACCGCACACAAGCACAACAAGACAGAGAGAAGAGGAGGAGAGAGAGAGAGAGAGGAGAGAGAAAGAGAGAGAGAGAGAGGAGAGAGAGAGAGAGAGAGAGAGAGAATGAAGAGGCAGAGAGAGAGAGAGAGAGAGAGAGAGCGGACCGAGAGAGAGAAGAAAGAAAAGAGAAGAGAGAGAGAGAGAGAGAGAGAGAGAAGAGAAGTCATTACATGAAATGCGCGTCTACGAGCTCTCTCGTTAGAGCCCTCTAGCCCCCAGGGGCACAACATCTAATCATTTACAAACAGATTAATATCCATAAGCACCCCACTAATACCCCCCCACACACAAAAAGCAAATAAAAATACCCCCCCCACCCCCAAACCCCGCAATCTCAATACTAAAATCACACAAACTCACACCTCTCTATACTCTAACTATCTAACACATCTCTCATACTCTATAAAAAATATATCGTCACCACACATCCAAGCACCTACCACCTACCACCCACACACAAACCATACCTGCGCCTCCGAACATCTATATATACCCACATAAACAAAACATCCATCCAACATACTAGGACGAAACACACACACACACTGGGGATAAATATATATATATAAAATATATACTTTTTTTCACAGGTCAGAATTTTCCGTTGCCCCGCACCGCAACCACAACCAAAAAAAGAGAACAGCAATTAAAACTATCCAAGGTAAAAACAAGTTCTTCATTTTCTTTTCCCTCCACACCAGGTAAAAATACAACATTAAAACTCGAGCTTTCGCCCACACTTCTCAGAGAGTGTGAAATGTGACCAGTTTGAACAGCAAGAAAAAACAGTGCAGTTTGGGGGGCAATAGGCTACATCCAGTTTCCTCCCCGTTACAATTCATTCACGTGGCAACGGCAACAACACAAACTCAATGCCAGAAGAGAGAGAGAAGAGAGAGAGAGGGGGGGGGGACGGGGGGAAGGGGGGAAAAAGATGTGGAGGTGGTGGTCGTGGAACAACTGGAAAAGAATAACGAAAGGATGGAAAGCAGGATGAGGGGTGGGGAGGTGTGTTTGTGGTCTAGGTATGGTAGGGATTGGGGGGAGGGGGTACGATGGAGGGAAGAAAAGAATAAAAATAGAGAGAAGTGGGGAGGGGGGGTTGGAGACAATTGGAGAGAGAGAGAGAGGACTAGAAGTGAGGGAAAGAGAAACACCAGGACAAAGACAAGAAGAGCGAGAGAGAGAGAGAGAGAGAGAGAGAGAAGAGAGAGAGAAGAGAGAGAGAGAGAGTCCCAAGAAGAACACAGAGAGAAAGGAGAAAAGGGGGTGGGGATAGAGAAGAGAGAGGGAGGGAGAGAAAGAGCGACAGAGATTATAGGACGGATATCTTACAAAGCTTTAAGGAAAAAGATAAAATTTGGCGCAATTATGAAATATGAAGGGTGATGGTCCTTCAGAACGACTGTTGCCTACGAAAGGGATTGGGAGAGTTGTGTGTGTCGGGGGAGGGGTAGTGAGGGGTTATCTCATGTCATATGTTTTCCTGAATAATTAATAAGTGAACTTGTTTAATTTGATCTTAATGAAGTGTTTTAGAGCTAAAAAGCAGTCTTGTCGAATAGAATAAGTACTGTTATAGTACCAAAGTTGTTCCTCTAGTAGAAATTCATACTCGATGTAAAGTTGCGTCATAGCTTCCTTTTCCTAACTTCTCTTTGCTCTCCATTTCCCCCCCCCCCCCACCACACCCCTATACCTCCACCCCATCCCCACCCACTACCCCCCCCCTTTTTTTTTTTTTTTTTTGTTTTTTTTCCCTCTGTCTTCTGTCTTTTGCCCTAGTGTTTCTCTTTCCACTCACTATCTAGTCCTCTGTTCTCACTCCTCTCTCTTATCTCTGTTCCCCTCCCTCTCTCTCTCTCTCTATCCTCTTTCTTCTCTCTTTCTCTCCCACTCTCTCTCTCTCTCCTCTCTGTCGCCTTTCTCTCCTCCCCTCTCTCTGTCCTCCTCCCCACCCCCCCTTTCCTCCTTTCTCTCTGTGTTCTCTGGACTCTCCGCTCTCCTTCTCTCTCATCTTCTCCTCTCCTCCTCTCTCTCTCTCTCTCTCTCCCTCTCTCTTCCTTGTCTTTGTCCTTGTGTTTCTCTTTCCCTCACTCTTTAGTCCGCCTCTCTCTCTTCATTTTCTCCCCCCCCCACCCCTTCCCCCTTCCCTCTCTCTTTTCTTCCTCCACCGAACGCCCCCCCTCCACCCCAAATCCCTACCATCCCCTAGAACCACAAGGACCCCCCCTCCCCCACTCCCTCCTCCAGCTTCCCATCCTTTCGATTATTCTTCTAACCAGTTTGTTCCACGACCACCACCACCACCACTTTTTCCCCCCCTTCCACCCCCCCTTCCCCCCCCCCCTCTCTCTCTTCTCTCGTCTTCTTGCATTGATTTTGTGTGTTTTGCGTAGCAGGTGAATGATATGTAACAGATGAACTGGATTAGCCTATGCCCAACACACTGAACTGTTTTTTCTTGACTGTTTTCAACTGGTCACATTTCACACACGTCCCTGATGAAGCCTGTGGCGAAGCTCGAGTTATAATTTGATTTTATCCCATTGTGTGGAGAAAATGAAGACTTGTTTTTACCTTGTATAAATAGATATAAATATATATATATATAAATATAAATATATATATATAAATAAAGTAATATCTCAAGATACTTGGATACCATGAAAAAAAAAGAACAGAAAAAAAAAAATTAAGAAAAGACAAATTCGTTAAGTACATGAAAATGGATGATTTATGCCTTTTGCGATTTACATGGTATTACATAGTTTTTTTTATTTATTTTATTTATTTTTTTATATTTATTATTTTTTACCGCGGAAGATGGGTAAGGTAAGTGTTTTTGACAAGATTGTGTACAATGGATTTGTTTGATGTATCTCTGAAAGGGAGTTCCATCAAAGAGGTTTCCCGAGTACGTTAAGACTTGATTTTATATAGGTCAATACTGGGATGGGATATGGAGTTTGTGGGAGTTTTCTCGACGAGCTTTTTGAGAATCGCCTCATTAAAGTTGTTGGAGCATTCCCGTCAAAGCTTGTGCATCATAGCCCTTTGTTGTATTTGAGTCTCTGGGCTAATGGAAGAATGTGAAGATGTTTATAATCCAGAAGCATTCGAGGCTTAGTTTTCTCAGAAAGTTTAGTTTGGCGCTCGTTTATGTAGGCTGAACAATGGTTTTAGTGTGTTTGACTTGCAGAAAATCCATATAGTCGATGCATATCAACATGAGACTGAATATTGAGCATGGATAACAAGTTTCGTGAATGAAGGTCAAGAAGTGTTTGATTTTGTGAGCCAGAAGATAGACTTTTTGGAGACTTTTTGCCCACAATAGTAATCGTATGTGGGGATTCCAGCTGAGACGAGTGTCAATTATTAGTCCAAATACTTATGATTGAGTGAACTTGTTTCCACAAGTACCTTATTGAGGGTGTTATAGGAGGCAATCATTGGTGAGCTTTGTCTTTTTGCCTAGTTTTGTATGTACATGAGTTTTGTTTTTTGAGGGGTGAAGAGGACTTATGATTTAGTTCGTTCCATTTTACAAGGTCGTTGGACTCTCTTGCAAATGTTATGAAAGTCTGGAAGGAATCATTTATGGCCTGGTGTGAATTTGTGGTGACACTGCAAAGATGTCGCATGTAGATCTCACATGTAGGTAGGTCATTAATGTTAGATTGAGGTAGATACGGGCCTAAATGGAGCCATGAGGAACGCCATACTTAAGAGTTGTTATAGAGAGGACAGCCGTCCCCGATAAACGCATTGTTGATCGTTTTGTGATGTATGATTTTAGAAGGATAAGGGCGGATTTTGAAAGACCGTATATCTCCAGTTTTCGATAAGGAGATTGTGGTCCATGACATCGAAGGCTTTTTTAAAATCAACGAATAAGACACACACAATTCGGAATCTGTTGTTTATTAATATTATTAAGCCACACAACTACACGATTGATTAATGCCGAAGGCAGGAATGTTACTGTCTGAAACCAGACTGACCGGGATGGAGCAAATCGTACATGTTGAAGTGATGAAGGAAGTGTTTCTTTAAATGCTTTTCTAGAGGTTTGGAAAGGATAGATAATATTGATATTGGTCAGTAGTTTGAATGGATCAGAGAGAAGAGAGAGAGAGAGAGAGAGGAGAGAGAGAGAGAGAGAGAGAGAGAGAAGAGAGAGAGAGAGAGAGAGAGAGAGAGAGAGAAGAGGAGGAGAGAGAGAGGAGAGAGAGAGAAGAGAGATGAGAGAGAGAGAGAGAGAAGTTGGGGATTAAGGGGAGGGAATGTTTTAGACGATAATGGTGTGGTCTTGACAAAATGACCACCTTACACCGAGGCAGTCCTTTGTTTTCAGCAGCCGACATGTTCTCTTTTGTAGTGAAGTAAAAGTTTCTCCTTCTTGTCTAATAGCTGCTATTACTAAGAAAGTGACTGTGCAGCAGGCAGTCTTAGAGACAGTAAAAGTTCTCAATCTAACAGCTGCTTTAGTGACTAAGACGTGACTGTGCTGCAGGCAGGCAACAGATATAGTAAAAGTTCTCTTATAGCGCTATTGACTAGGACGTGCAGTGCTGCAGCAGCATAGAGATAGTAAAAAGATATCTCTATGGCTGCAATTGACAAAGACGTGACTGAATGGCAGCAGCAGGCATAGACGAGGCCATCCATTGGTCCCCCTGCGCGTCAGTGAAGCAATGAATTAAAAACATATGTGTGTATAACCAATGCTCTTGTGTACGACTTCTCTCTCTCATCGTCACTCCTCTCTCTCTCTCTCTCTCTTCGTCTCTCTCTCCTCTATTCTCTCTCTCCCTCTCGTCTCCTTTCTTCTCTCTCTCTGTCTGTCTGTCTGTCTGTCTGTCTGACTGTCTTCTCCCTGTCTTCTCTCTCCCTGGTCTGTCCTGTCTGTCCTGTCGGTCGTCTGTCTGTCTGTCTCTCTCCTCCTCTATCTCTCTCTCTCTCTCTCTCTCTCACTCTTCTCTCTCCCACACACACACACACACACACACACACCCACACACACACACACACACACACACACAACACTCACATGTTTTTATTTTGTCATATGTTTGTTTATTGCCTTTGCGTTTTGCTCTTGATTCAACGAACCAAATCACGAAGACTGGATGAAATGTAAGAGAACTAAAGCAAGCTTCCTCGTAACCTACCTTGATATGTCCAGTATGTTGTAAAAGGTAATTGATCCAGTGTCCCCTCGAGTCGGTCCACAAACTGCTCGATATAGCATGAAGTAAGTAAAGATCACGACCAGTAAGAAACCTTACAGAATGACAAGGATAAAACTGGATGACACCATAGCCTCTAACCAGTAGGCTTCTGAACACAACAATGTACTTCAGGGAACACACACACGGAAGGGGTACACAATTGCCGCTGATTAAACCTCAGGTACAAGTACCATGTCCGGTGCGTATTCTGTCAGGCTCAGGCCAGTTTATATGGGACATATTGTGGGTTAAGAAATTTCTATATTGGGGCCCAGCTCTGAACGAGTTTCAAGTCTGGTCTTTTCCACACCGGCAAAACCGCTTCTGACCAGTGATTCATAAAGAACGAACTAAAGACATAGAGGTAATGAGAATGACGTCAAACAAAAAAGAAAGATAAAGGTTTGTTGTCTTATGCAAGACCACGACAAGATGGTAAATGGACAGATTGTACAAACACGCACAGCATTATGCACTGTCACAGTTTAAACGCTCATGCTCAATCCACGGGAAAAGCTCGCTAAATCATCTTAAAGCTTATATCACTGACAGAGAACTGCAGAATTTAATTAAAAATAAATGCTTTCAGGAGGTATGACCGGAAGATAACATCGATGATGGTCTATAGTAAGACAGATCATTTTGGATCACCATGTGGAGTGAGATTGTTGCGAAAAGCACAGATCCCAGACACTTCGTGATCGCGTAAATTAATCAGTTGAACATTTTTGATAGGAACACTTCTAACAACAGAAAATTAGAAATAAGCTGCCATTTAGCCCTATTTTGTCATATAAACGAAAACACGCAAAACACCAGCTACATAATCAATCAGTCTTGGGTATTTTACAATAACAAAAAGGCGTGTATTGGTGGCTACAAATGGGACCAAACGCGCGCTTTAATCGTGGTACCTCGATTTGCGGGTTTTGAATCTCTGCCAGGCGTTTCCGTGCAAGGACACTTTAACTCCTCGTAGTTAATCCTCGGTCTGACACCCAATTTCCCCAAAAGTCCTCTATGAAAAATAGAACAGAGTTCCATGTGTAAACAAGCGCCTAACATCTTGCTCATACCTACAATCTAATCACCGACTGTTGGAACAGAAGGCCGGTTTGGCCGTTGGCATAGATGACCCGTTTACACATAGCATGCACCAAGCAGAACAATGGTCAGGATGAAAGGAAGGACACGAGTGAATGACACCAAACCGAATGACATGAAACCGTCTGAATAAAAGCGCTGGCAGCCAATCTTACACCAGTCGGCTCTAACCAGGTCAATTTTACATATTAATGTTTAGCGCACCACAAAAACAACAACACCAACAACAACAGCAACAACAACAACAACCACAACAACGAAATACAAGCCAAACAACATCGCGTTTTGACACTCTTAGGTTTCCTCATCAGGTAAGAAGTAAAACAATCAGGACAACGAAAATAATGATCGAATCACTTAACTTCATCCCATCAGCGCAGATGGCGTTGATTCAACGGCTGCACTCGCCTCGTTTCCCAACGAGATCTAAGCAGGGCGACAACCGCTGTGTAAACGCGAGTGTGATGTGTAAAGGTACGTTGAGCTTGCTTCAAGCCAAGGGTCGCGCTATATAAATACTCCTGCATAATAACGATATCTTTTTTACCTTTTTTTTTTCTTGACGACGATTAAACATGCATGTAACGGGATCACTGAGACATACACAAGTACATGAAATTTAAAAGCATTACAGATTCATTCTAATTTCGGGTTTTAGGGATTGAAACCGGGAAAGCATTTAAAGAAAAAAAAAAAGAAGGTTAAACGATCAATACATCCTCCGCCCTCATTCCTGACATTACAGGTATTTTAGGGATGAAAACCAGGGATATCAGTTTAGAAAAAAAAAAAAGGTAAAACTGATCAATACATCCTCCGCCCTCATTCCTGACATTACAGGTATTTTAGGGATGAAAACCAGGGATAGCAGTTAAGAAAAAAAAAGAAGGTAAAACTGATCAATACATCCTCCGCCCTCATTCCTGACATTAGAGGTGTCTCAGGGATTAAATCCGGGATAGCAGTTAACACATACAGGTAGAACTGATGAATACAAATCAAATATACGAGAAAATGCGAATATTCTTTAGTTACAAATTGTATTCAATAGGTAAAATGATAATTCTTCTACAGTTACAACCTGTGTTCAATAGTAGATATCTATAGAACGCAGTGAATTCAAATCAATTTTTATTTCTTGCTTGTGTGTAAGCCGATTGTCGCTGTTTCTGTAATGATAGCATTTACATCACATGTTAAAAGTCATCTGCACATGCAATGAGTACATTGCGTAACCCATAACGTCTGAAGTCCAGGCTTAATTCCTTGTTGGCTTATAAGTAGTAGGCATCCTTCAGTCTCGGAAGACTATGGAGTTGCACTCCAGGTGTCTATTCTGAGGTGCGTTGTAAGCGGCGAGCGATGCGAGTATCTCGCAAGTGGGGCGAGCCATGCCCGTTTTAAGCGTTGTAAGGCGGCGAGTGGCGCGCGTGTCTCGCAAGACTTGGCGAGAGGCTTTTCCAGCAGCTCGCGCGCGAGAAAAACATGGCGACCACCCGTATTGGGATTCTGTTTGTTGATCGCTCATACTTCAATTGTCGAGTTGCGACGGCTGCCTGGACCAGAATTGTAGAAGGTAAGTGTTCTTTCAGTATTCTTGAGTAATTTTACGTAGAGAATGGGGATGGGGCGGGGTGGAATTATACTAGTTTGTTTCAGTTGTGCTCGTTTCTTTCGCTAGTTTCACTTTCAGCTCGGCCTAGAATAGATCTATGTAGAGCCATTTCAGTCTGAAAATGGAATGGCTGTCTTTTCTGCCAGCTCCAGTCAGTACACAATCAAGATTTTTGTTTGGGCAATCCAACGTCAGTGTCAGGATGACGAATATTGTTTTCAATCATGTGCGTCAATTCGTCACTCGGCGAACCACTTCAGTCAGTGAGCGAGCGAGTCAGTCCAATACGTTCTATTTGCAATGTCAGTGACAGTATGATTAAGGTGAAAATCATAGATTATTATGCTGTCATCACTGATTAGTAATACATTGCATCATTTAACCCTGTTGTTGCTGCAGGGCAACATGACAACTGGAACCTTCAATCTCTTTGCGGAGAAATGGTCAGCCGGCTGCAGGTTCCGACTGACCGGCAGCACGTCTATCAACTGATCGAGGGGGGGATAGATGAATTACCAGATGGAGTACTTGGGAAATGGACCGAGGACGCCACCCAGCCGGAGCAGGCCCCTCCACCCATGCTACCGACATCGGTACCCATCAATGGCATCATATTACCACATGTTATAATAATATAGTGTTCTTTTATGGCACATACCAAAAAGAGGCTCTAGTCTAAGTGCCTTACAATGGCATGGTATAGACGTACATGTACAAAGGTGTTAACAGAAAACAACTTATTACACAAAGTGTCAAAAACACTTCATGCCATACATGTCACAAAAATTAATGAAGTTGCAAAAAAATTAATGGTGAGAAATAAAATCCAAATTTGTAAAAATTATTATTTTTTAAAATATTTTTTTTTTCCCCGCAGATCCCCCCCCCCACCAACATCCAGGCCATGACACCGATATTACCACGGGGTTCCCAACCCCCAGCCACCAAATGACACCATCATCCTCATCCACAGTATGGATGAGAGGGGAAGGGGAACCGGGCACGCACACATTTTTTTTTTTTTCCTCCATTTCAAAGTTCTCCCGCAGGTTTTTCTAAAAAACACAGGGGCCAAATAAATTTGGGTTTGGGGCATGGCGGTACTGTCTCATTAAAATAACTTTGTTTGGTCCAGAAATTTCCTCCCTTTTTGTTGTTTTGCATTCAAAAATCAGAGTACATACATGAACATGAAACAAATTTTGTTTTTGGTTTTTATGCATTGCCGATTTGGGTTGATAAATATACCAGGGACCAAATGACCCTCTATTTCAATGTATGTCATAGCAAAAAAAATGGAAAAACTTGCAGACTTCAGATTTTTGTTTTTTTTTTTGTTTTTTTAAAATTTTTTTTCTCCAAATGCAAGGACGGTTAAACATTAAAAACCACACTTTTGTTTTTTTTAACTGATTGAAAATATATCCAAAATTTCCCATTTAGGCCAAAAAAAACATTTTTGATTACTTAACCTGCTTTTTTTTGGAAAGTAAACTTCACGTACCTTTTTCATTTTGATTTCCAATAAAATTTATGTTTCATGGGGCTAAAAAACGCTGTAAAGAATTATACTTTGCTCAGTTGATGAAAATTTTTATGTTTCTATTTCCGTTGTGGGAAGCCAGCCCGGGGGTGAGGTCCCCTGTCCCTCATGAAACACCCTTTTTGTTGGAGTTTTTAGGAACAAAGGCTCTTCCCCAATGCCTACAATGAAGAAGGACGACGTCGGAAGCAGACGCAGCAAAATGAAGACCTATGGCTACAATTACTCAGGCCACACCTGCCGAAAAAGGGGAACAATTGAAGAATCTAATGGTTCGCTTCATCTAAAATATGACATTGCGCAGGCCCCCCGGGTTCAACCATAGTTACACAAAAAAAAAGGGGAATGCATCATACAAAAAAACATTGGTCATTTAAAAGCTTGCAGCTTGGGGGCAACGAGAGGTGTTGCACTTCAAAAGGGAAAATGGTTGCCTCAAAATTTTTTTAAATTATTTTCTAGGGTTTCCTGGGAGCCCAAAGGGAACTAATTGAAATGGGCCAAAATTTTTTACAAAAATGTTTGCAGTTTGTAAAAGAAGTAAAGTGAATTTTCAGTCTGCTCTGTATTCGACAAAACACTGGACCGTAATAAGGCCACTGGCGGGGAGAGGCCAAGGGGGCCTACAGGATAAAAGGCAGACCTACTTAAAGGGCGATCCTCTGGGTTCCCGCCCGGGGGATCCCTCATAAAGGGGGGTTCAGGTCTTTTATAATAAAAGCCCCAACATTAAAAAATGTAAACAATTTTATGCCCTCCCCCGAGGACCCATTACAGTGGAGCCCAATGAAAATAATAAATACCATTTTTTTTTCCAACAACATTTTTGTCTTCCTTTCCAATTTTCTTTGATGAGTATATGCCTACATAAAAAATTCGGCTTAAAGAAAACTTTGTTTCGTAATGACTATTTTGGACATCTTTTTGCGTCAACACCCTGGGGGCCCCAAAACTCGCAACTACCACAAAAGCCCCCAGGATCCCACACTAAAAACACCTGTCCCTTCCACATCAAAGGTCACCTGCCAGTCCCTTCACTAAATCCCCCACCCTAAGGGCTTCCAAAGGGGAGGGCGAAAGGGACCCAAAAAAACAGCGTAGAGGGAACGAACCCCCCCATGGTTAAAGGGAACCACCCAAGGGAAGAGCTTTGGAAGAGAAGCGCGAAAACCATGGACAACCTGGTTGAAGCTGGGAGGAAAAGAACAAATTTTTTTTGGGAGTTCCGGGGGAATTTGTGAACTTTTTGAATATTGCATTTTGATTGCGCTTTTGTTAAGCATTGATTGCCTTTTAGAAAATAGCTCATCAAATTTTACGCTTCAGCGAGAAGATGTGGAAACCCCATGATATCAAATTTTTTTATTTACTTTTTCTTTTTTTATAATCCAGCACGGTTCTTGATTCAGTTTCTTTGTATCAAACGTGTTACTTTTTTTTGACCAGCAAGTTTTATTTCCTAGCTTGGGAGTGCCTTTACTGGGAGGTGCTTCTATCTTGTTCTACTGAAAACCAAAGCAGAGTGTTTCCACCCGGGGACTGTTAAGTTTCGTTTCAAACTACAGCAAAAAACATTATGAAAGGTATTTGCATTCTTTTTTTTTTTTTTTTTTTTTTCTTTCTTGCATTTCTAGTCAAATAAAAGTGCTTTAAAAAAAGTTGCCATTTTTCTTCCCATCAAAGTGTGATAAAAAACTTCCATTTTTTTTCCTATCGAATAAAAATGATTAAAAAAAGCTGCCATTTTTCATTATTTGCACGATATTCACACCTTAAAAACAATACATGGAAACGATTAAGTCAACATCGTAATTTTTTAAAAACCCCGTTTGTTATTTCAGCATACCTATGTGCATGGCCCAATTCTCTTAGCGTAAAAGGGTCGACCTGCTAAATAGTTTTCAAACCCCTGTGGCCTAGGGGTGTCGATTACATTCCCCAAAATTTTGTACGATTTTTAGTATAAGAACAAAAAACTTGACCACTGAAAGCGCCACCGCATTAGTTCTGCAACGTTTTAAATTTTTTCACATCAGTCTTTCTTCAGAAAGGGGGGAAAACTCGGCACACCCTGAACTAATTACCCCTCTCCCAACATACCGATTTTAATCAAAACCTTTGGAAAAATTTGCCAAACCTTCAAAAATGCTGACAAAATTTGTGGGGATTGGTCTGCTTTCTTTGAAACCCAGGGCCCCAAAAAATCCCTCTCATTCTTGGGGCCTTTCCCAAAGGAATCCCGACCAAAAAAGCCGCGGAAAGGCCCTCCATCAAAACACGTTTTGAAGGACTTTACAGTTTGCTACAGGGTTTTTTAACTTGTATCATTCTATGATGCCGATCCATAAAATGATGATATGCTGAACAACGGGGAAAGAGTAACCTGGGAAAGGGGAAGTTCATTTATTGAAAATATTCAGCACAAAACACTTGCTGTAAATTTAAAAATTCAATATCGGGAAACACTTTAGTTTCCATAAGCACTGGGCATGGGGCTGGATTACTTAAAGTCCTGGGGGGGTTGCACGGCTCGGTATTTTAAACCCAGGGCCGGGGGTAGGAAGGGATAAACTTACAAAGGGAAGGCTTTGCCCCTTTCCCACTCCGGACCTAGGCCTAAAACCGGCTGCAACTCCCCCGATTTACAAAGGGATAACACTAAACAGCACCCTTTTTAAAACCCGACAAAGGAGGCTCTTTATTTTGTGGCAAAAAAAAATTTTATTTAAAGAAAAAAGATTGTTGGGAAATTGCAGGCGGTTTGAACGAAAGTAGATATCCATGGGGGTATTGTGCAATTTTTTCTGATTTTGAAAACAAAAACCTCGTTGCACCCCCAGTTTTTAATTTTTGTTTGGGCACGACTAAACGAAAACCCCGCAAGGTGCTGGGAAAAAATTAAAAAAAGCAGGGCATATCGCTTGTACTCAAAAATCCCTGTCATATTGCAAAATTATTCAAAATCATCATACGCACGTATCATAACAGGAGGCCTACACACACGGGACTCATGCATGTCACAACTGCGCAAACTTGGTGTACGACTTATCATCTGAGAGAATGGAGTTTGTCTACTCCTCGTTTCAGATGCCACAGGTATTAGATGATGAAATCAATCATGTTAAAATCTGCTGTCACAAAAGAAGCCAGACTTAAGAATATTAATAATAATAATAATAATAATAATAATAATAATAATAATAATAATAATAATAATAATAATACATGTAAATGCAATTTTAAGAAAAATTAATTTCAATAAATATTTTTTTGTTCGTCTATCCGTCACCATGCCAACTTTGTCTTTCATATTTTCAACACAAAAAGCATCTTCCAACACAACAAGGAACGTTGCTCATGTGGTGATATTATATAAAGTTTGTGTATTCGGTAGCTTCCCTTGAGCTGCATTGTCAAGCGATCTTTTGTGTTTGATTTTGTTTATTTCTCATCAGCTGGGGGACAAAATAAATGGATAAAGGATTTGACAGTCTTTGAGTGTTATATGCTGTCGCATAGCTGCCTTCACATTTTAAATTTTGTGCATCAGTGAGACTCTCTACAAAAAAAATCTGGGGTCAAGTTCAAGCTTTGAGAGTCACCGACTCTCATATGGGAGTTATCGGGAACACTGATCGGACACTCTATTTTTTTCATTGAGGTGCTTGGTGGCACTGCACTACAGTTGAAAAAATGTTAATTTTGACCCCTGACATGCTTTACTGACTGCAGGATATAATTGCAATTAAACAAAAAAAGATAATGCTTTTTCTGACAGGTTTACTTGTTTTCATCTGACTCGCACAATCACACGCATGCACTCATAGACAGATAATTTAAAAAAGACAAATTCATTGGACCTAATACACGTAAAGAGACAAAGGGAGGGGGAAGGGCTTAGCTAAATGAGTGAGGTTGAATGCTACATGGCTGTGAAGGGCATTTGTGAAGGCTACGGAAAGAGATAGCACTTAAAGTTGGACTTGAAGGTGTTGAGGGAGGGTAATTGTCGGATGGAGACGGGAAGGTCATTCCAGGTTGCGGGGGCAAAGAAAGAGAAAGACTTGCACACTAATTAGTGCAAAGGGGGACTGGCCTTTGAAGCTACTTATTTTTTCACTCAGTTCTTGCAAATTTTTTTGACACTAATTTGTGATGAAACTGATCAAGATGATTATGCTAACATATGAGCAATGGACATTCTCTTGTCACAAGCAGACATGGCATTCTCAGTATCGGCGGGTTCGTCCTCTTCATCAGATGAAGACATAACAATGTCATCCTCGTCTGGGCCATTCTCTTGGATGATGAAGTTGTGGACCACACATGACGCAAATATCACATGTGGCATCTCTCGAGTGTTCAGCATGTCTAGGTCCTTCAGCCGTCGAAACTTTCCTTTAAGCAGACCAATGGATCGCTCCACTTCAACTCTGGTCCGTGTGTGGGCTTGTTGTGAAGCACGAGTGTGTGAAGGCGTCTGAGTTTCATTCCGATGGCACTTGCAGCTGCTTCGATGTCAGAATCGTCAAGAAACTCTAACAATAAGACACGCTTCAAACAAGCTCTGTCGGGCGACGCCATATTGGATAAATCCACTTCCGTCTCGCCTGCTGTTTGCCCGTTGCAAAGCCGCAGCTCGCGCTCGCCGATCTCGCTGCGAGACATCTCGCGCGACTCGCCGCTTACAACGCAGCTCCGGTACAGCGACGGATGTGGCTGGCCAGTCCGACGCGGGAATGACAGTCCCTGTGGCCGAGGGCACAGATGAAGTCTGACGCTGGTCTGTCTGCCTGGGCTGCAGCCTTTCTTCTCATTCTCTTTTCCCCGTGCTGCTGAGCGAATGTCTCTTCGAACGTGGAGAGACCTTTTTGCACAGTCTGTCTCCAGGCTGACCGTTCGAGGGCTGTTGCTTCCCAGTTGTTCTGGTCGATGTTCAAGGCTTTTAGGTCCCTCTTGCACACGTCTTTGAATCGCAGCTGTGGTCTGCCTGTGGGACGTTTTCCCTGCACAAGTTCTCTATAGAGGAGGTCTTTAGGGATCCATCCTTCATCCTTGCGCACGACATGGGCGAGCCAGCGCATACGTCTCTGTTTCAGCAGCGTGTACATGCTGGTGCAGCCGGCTCTTTCCAGGACAGTGTTGTTTGGGACCTTGTCCTGCCAGGTGATGTTCAAAATGCGCCGTAGGTTACGCATATGAAAAGCATTGGGCTTTCGCTCTTGTCGGGCACGCAAAGTCCAAGACTCGCTGCCATACAGAAGGATGCTCACGACGCAGGCTCTGTAGATCTAGATCTGTGTGTGCTCAGTCAGCTTGCTGTTGTTCCATGCTTTCTTTGTCAGTATGGTCATGGTGGTAGCTGCCTTGCGGATGCGCCTGTTGAGCTCTGCGTCAAGTGAGAGGGTGTCTGAGATAGTTGAGTCCAGATAAACAGTCATGGACGACATCCAGTTCATGGTCATTGATGCTGATGACTGGAGGAGAGTCAACATCCTGTCCCATGACCTGTGTTTTCTTCGAGCTAATGGTAAGTCCGTAGTCTTGGCAGGCATCGCTGAAGCGAGTCATGAGCTGCTGTAGGTCCTCAGCTGAGTGGGTGGTTACTGCTGCGTCGTCTGCAAAGAGGAAGTCACGCAGGCACCTCAGCTTGACTTTAGTCTTGGCTCTTAGTCTGGAGAGGTTGAAGAGCTTTCCGTCTGTCCTGGTTCGGAGGTAGATACCTTCAGCTGCAGGATCAAATGCGTGTTTCAGCATCACAGCAAAGAAGATTCCAAACAGGGTGGGAGCCAGGACGCAACCCTGTTTTCACTCCGCTCCGTATGTTGAAGGCAGCTAATGTTGAGCCGTCAAAGACGACGGTGCCTTTCATGTCTTCGTGGAAGGATCTGACGATGCTGAGATGTTTGGATGGACATCCGATCTTGGGGAGGATCTTGAAGAGGCCATCCCTGCTGACCAGATCGAAAGCCTTTGTGACATCTATGAAGGCAGTGAAGAGTGGTTGCCTTTGCTCCCTACATTTCTCCTGAAGTTGTTTAAGGGAGAAGATCATATCTATAGTGGATCTGTTGGCACGGAAACCGCACTGCGATTCAGGATAAACTTGCTCTGCAAGTACTTGGAGCCTCTTCGGTACTACTCGTGCAAAGACTTTCCCAACGATACTAAGGAGGATATGCCACGATAATTATTGCAATCGCTTCTGCCACCTTTGTTTTTGCACAGTGTGACGATGTTAGCATCCCTCATGTCTTGTCGTACTTCGCCTTTACTCCAACAGAGGCAAAGGATTTCATGCAACTCGGTGATGAGTGTCTCTTTACAGCACTCCAGTACTTCGGCAGGAATACCGTCTTTCCCTGGTGCCTTGCCAGAGGCAAGAGCGTCCAGGGCTTCGTTGAGTTCGTCTATGGTTGGTTCTCTGTCAAGCTCTTCCAGTTCTGGTAGGCGCTCTATGGCATTCAGGGCATCTTATGTCACTACATTTTCCCTTGCATATAGTTCAGTGTTGTGTTCTACCCAGCGCTCCATCTGTTCTCTGTCCTGAATCACCTCCCCTGTAGCTGATTTCAAAGGGGCAGTTTTCTTCTGTGTTGGGCCCAATGCCTGCTTGATGCCGTCATCCATCGCCTTATGTTGCCTGTGTCAGCTGCGATCTGAATCTGGCAGCAGAGCTGAAGCCAATAATTGTTGGCGCATTGCCTGGTACACTGCTGGACTTTGCTGCGAGCAGCATGGAGAACCTGGAGGTTCTGCTCACTGGGATTGGTTTTGTATGCTGTCAGGGCGTTTTCTCTGGCCTCGATGACTGGTGTCATTTCTTCTAAATGGGCTTCGAACCAATCAGCTGACTTGCTGGTCTTTTTGCCAAAGGTGGACATGGCGGCGTTCTAGACAGCATCTCTGAAGTGTTCCCATTGGTCTTGGGCATTGCAGTGGGTGGGCCAGGGAGAGAATCCTCCAACACGCGCGCGAACTCCTCCACTTTTCCTTGATCGCGTGTTTTGCTGGTCTCGATGCGAGGCCGGTGTCGTATATAATACTGTCGCTCATAAAATCGTGTCGCAGCGACAGTATTTCCCGGGAAATACTGCATTTTATGGACAGCTACAATATTCTATAGGACATTTTTCGTGAAAAGTTGTCGCGCGACAATTTTTTCCAGCAAATATTGTCGCTGCAACAGTATTTCACGTGAAATGCTGTCGCTGCGATACAATTCCACGGCGACAGTATTATATACGACACCGGCCCTCCTTTCTCGTACTGTGCAGTGTCTTTCCGCGTGGAGCTTCACTTTGCTGCACACCAAAGAGTGGTCAGTGTCACAATCGGCGCTCTGGTAGCTGCGAGTGATCTTGATGCTGGAAAGGTTGACACGTCTGGTGAGGATCAGATCGAGCTGATGCCAGTGTTTGGATCGAGGGTGTCTCCAGGAGACTCGATGCTGAGGCTTCGTGTTGAAGAAAGTGTTACTGACGCACAGCCCATGATGACTGCAGAGCTCTAGCAGGCGCTGACCATTCTCGGTCATTTTCCCAGCGCCGAACTGACCCAAGCAGGTGGGCCAGGAGTTGTGATCGACACCTACTCTGGCGTTGAAATCGCCTGCGATGAACAGTAATTCTCTGTCGGGAATTCTCCTTATAGCAGCACTGAGGTCGTCATAAAACTTGTCTTTTGCTTCTGCTGTGGATGCCAAAGTTGGTGCGTAGGCACTAATTAGACTGACTGGTCCCGATAATGTTTGGATTCGGAGAGATAGGATTCGTTCTGTTCCTTCTACTGGTGGGGTTATGGACTCCAACAATCTGTTGCTAACTGGAAATCCCTGCCAGAACAGGGTGAAGTCTCTCTCCCTCACAGATCCTGTTTCTGGGAGCCTGGTTTCTTGAAGGGCGACAATGTCCATCTGCGGTCTGCTCAGTTCTCTGTCAATGATGGCTGTCTTGCGAGCATCGTTTATTTCCTGCAGGTCGTCAGAAAAGCCTGGTGTCATTGTCCTTACGTTCCACGTACCCAATTTCAGGGTGGAAGTTTTCATTTTTCTGTTGCTGGTGCACAGTTATTGATCCGCTTGTCGGTTTTAACCCTAACCCTCACGCACCCAGTGAGGCTAACGGACCGTGGCGGGTCAGCGCCTTGCTGGCTGGGGACTGACCAACTTAAGGTGGCGGTAGCCGCCCAGTGAGATGCGATGACCTCTCCCACCGTCGGAAGCAGCCCCTGTCGTCTGACTCTACGCCAATTGAGTACACAGTCTTATAACCGGTAAACTGCTACTTCCCGTGTTTTGTCGACTCTGCAAAGCAAAGCTGGAGTGACCTCTCTAGAGCGCAAAGCCTGGGTAAGTAAGTATGGAGGGCAAGCTGTTACCCATGCAGCAGACCCCTCACCCCCACCCCACCCCCCTCTCCACGTCGCTGGAATGGTCCATTGGAAAGGCAAACGCTGATACACACGGTTCCAGTGCCGTTGCAGGAGTTGCCAGAACGTTGCTGTATACAGCCTCGGACTGCCTTGGCGACACGGACTCCGGATTTTTCGTCAGGGTTGACTCCCGAAGCCTTTCCTAAGAGTGGGTATGGCCGCAAGGCAGCGGAGGTTTGAGATCAGAGTTTTCCTTCTCTTAGGTGGGCTGTCTTCCCAGACTAATGAGCCCCATCTTCCCAAGAAGGGGTGTTAGCCCCACACAAACCCGTTTAACCTCCGGGTGAGTTGGTCTACATTAGTCTGACCTCTACCCATCGACCTGTCCAGCTTGGGTGGCCCTACCAGGAGCATACACTCCCGCTGGCATAGCTCTCTGGGTCATGGAGGTACACAAGCTCCCACACCACGACAAGGAGTAGACCTTATGGAAGCTTATAAGTAAAGTTGAGAAATATCAGTCATCACATGGAAAAGAGAAAATCTTAGTGAAGTACAAAAAATCATGAAAGTTTCTTGCCATAGAACAACCTTTTCACTGCAGTGCGTGCCATAGTGTGAGTGAAACAGGCCGTGTGCTTGGTTCATTGCCATAGAACAACCTTTTCACCATGGTGCGTGCCATAGTGTGAGTGAAACAGGCCGTGTGCTAGGCTCATTGCCATAGAACAACCTTTTCACTGCAGTGCGTGCCATAGTGTGGGTGAAACAGGCCGTGTGCTGGGCTCCTTGCCATAGAACAACCTTTTCGCTGCAGTGCGTGCCATAGTGTGAGTGAAACAGGCCGTGTGCTAGGCTCATTGCCATAGAACAACCTTTTCACTGCAGTGCGTGCCATAGTGTGAGTGAAACAGGCCGTGTGCTAGGCTCATTGCCATAGAACAACCTTTTCACTGCAGTGCGTGCCATAGTGTGGGTGAAACAGGCCGTGTGCTGGGCTCATTGCCATAGAACAACCTTTTCACTGCAGTGCGTGCCATAGTGAGAGTTGCTGGTCATGAAGGGGGAGAACGTGCGGAAAATGTGTCGGACATTGAATTTGACATTCAGAGGGTTGGAAGAAGAGTGGGGAGAGTGAGTGTCAAGGACAGCCAGAGTGCGATGATCGTGGCGGCGTTTCTGCACTTGATCCACCAGCAGATCAGAGTGAGCAGCATTGTCTTCTTTTCATGATTAAAAACTGACACCATGATTACTCTTTTTTCTCTTCTATTCCTCCATATACACATGAAAGAATTACAGCCGAAAGTATCAGTCGGAGTACTCAACTGCCAATCCAATCAGCCCAGAGCGATGTGTATGCAGGTATAATTATATCTGCTATATCAAACGCTGATACAGTGAACAGTGATAGGGTCAGTTTGGGAAAAAATATATAAACCAAACATTTCTACACAGGAACATGGGCAGAGGTAACAAAGTACATCAATATAAAAAAAGTAACAACAACAACAACAACAACAACAATTTCCCGCGAAGCACTCTTGCCACGAAACACTTGCTGTGACGAGGTAAAAAAAATCAAACAGCGATTTCACGCAATGCACTCTTGCATAAATAGAATGATACATCACCATGGAGCTACATTCAGCCGCAAACTATGGCCGACTACACTGTGTCACAAAGCCAGGATGTGCACAGTCCACACACTGCAGTCAGATATCTCTACGTCTGCATTTTGCCTTTACGTGTTGCTACCTTTTCCCTGTACTTCCTCACTTACCAATCTGTTCTTTCCTCTACCGTTCCTTGACCTTCCTACCTTCCCCACACTTCAATTCTCCGCCCGCCCACTTTACGCCCCACATCTTTCTATGTCCCTCTTCTTGTCTGTTTTTCTTCCCCCACCCTCCTGCTCCCCCTTGTCCCTCTTCCCCTTGCCTACGTTATCATCACCACTGTTTCGTACGTTTTTGTATCGTTTCTGCTTTTCATTACCGATTTCTTTGTCCATGTCATTTTCCTCCAGCTTTCGTTTTCTCTTCGGAGGTTCTTCTTTGTTTTATCCCTTTGTGCATACCTTTTCTTCTTCAACTGTTTTCACTTGTCTACATTTTTTCCTTCCCTTCTAACTTTCCTTTTCCCCCATCTTTCTCTTTTTTAACTTTCCCTTTTTCCTATCTTTCTCCTTTTATTTCTTCTAAACTTTTACTTTTGATTCTCTTCTAAGATTGTGTTTTAATTTCTGGCTTTTTAAAAAATCTTTCCCAGTGTCTACCGCTTTAATCTTTTTCAAGTTTACTTACCATATTGTGCAATTTCACATTTGTTTCACTTGTTTACACTGTATCTACCTTTCAAATTTGTTCCGTCGTTTCGCCATCTTTTCCCCATAGTTTTGACAGCACCAACCCCCGCCCCTTCACTCCCCATGTTTTCCTTTGTTTTTGTACATTTCCCTTTCCTATCTTCATGGCTACTGGCTATTAAGGGAGAAGACGACAGCATGGATGTGTCAGTATACAAATCTAAGTGATCATATTTGAAAGGTGAGGTTCCGTTTCTGCAGCTAGCTTGCGTCCTCACAATACGAACGAATTGTATGAAAATAAAACCGCTCATTAGATAATCATAATATATTCACAAGAGGCAAATCAAATAACATCAACACAAGAGAAATTCATAGCACCTAAACTGCAATCATAGCAGCCAAATTCCAGTCATAACATCCACATTGTAAACACTAACTGTACTATCATAATACGAATTGATGATCTGCAAAAACACTCATAACACATTATACAGCAGGGATTGTCAATATCAAAAAAAGAAATAGAAAAAAAAAGAAAAAGAAAAAAAAACCATCAATCACGTCATGAAAGCGTGAACCCGTAAATGAAGATAAAAATAATACTCACAAAATTATACCTTGCGACTCAAAAAGCGTTCGTACCATCATCACAAACATGATAAGATAAAAAAGTCCGATTAAAAGCATCATCATATCTTTACACGAGTTTGTAATATTTAAGGGGTAATGACATAATCGTAACCTAACTCGGTAATAAGCAGATCATACGGGTTACATCATCACTGCACAACGAGGTTATATGCGAACAAAACACTCATCATAATGACAAACCACCTGCGCCTCACGCTCTGCTCTTTGGTGTTCAGTCTTTTGATGTTTGGCAGCAGAGAACCAGACCCACACGACCAAACGTGTTGATTATAGAAGACATCGTCAGACTTCTTAAGACTTAACACTGCCTATGAACTTACGTGGTTAATGGAGGGTCTCATGCCAGAGATCTTCGCTTCTCTAAGATCCAGCAAAAAGAAGGCGGTGCCTATTCCTTCTCCCGGATTCCCTGTCTGACCAGTTCAAAGAGGAACACGTACCCGTTCATGGGTGGGTGGATTGGGTGGTGTATGTCAATCAACAGAAAAACCCAGTGGCCTGGCTTGGTCTTGTGTATGGTCAACACTTGGAAGTAAATTCAGTTACGGTCATATCATATCATGTATGGTAGTATTCTGTGTAAATCCAGTGCCGACGATACATTTTTGAAATAACATAACCATCACAATACGCATGATAACAAACGTAGGAGAAATGCAGTGTTGTTTGAAAGCGTCTGAATTAATTAACGTCTGCAACCCCAGCTTTCAAATTGCGTTCTTGTCTGAGCAGCATCTGAGGCATTTGGTGAAGAGTGCAGCATTGTCTGAGCAACATCTGAGGCATTTGGTGAAGAGCGCAGCATTGTCTGAGCATCTCCTGCTGTGCTGTACAGTTCAAGGTGATGATTTTCTGGTGCACTCTCTCTCTCTCTCTCTCTCTCTCTCTCTCTCGTCTCTCTCTCTCTCTCTCTCTCTCTCTCTCTCTCCTTCTCTCTCTCTCTCTCTCTCTCTCTCTCTCTGTCTCTCTCTCTCTGTGTCACGGACGAAAATACTTTTGGTTTAGAATATAAATCATTTCTTTGAAACCCAGTATAAAGTGGAGTGTTACCAGTGACATCTTCACTACATTGGCCGGGTGTTGACCAGTGTGCTATTTGTGTCATCCCGGGTGCGCTACGTCCGTGCATTTCGCTCCCATCCTCCAATATTTCTCTTCATTTTTTTTTCTTAAAGCCTTCTTTTTCTGTTCTTTTATCGTTTTCCACGTGATTCATCAGCTGATGTCAGGTGCCACAGGTGAGCTGTTTTGTTACCTGTTGCCATCTTTGTTAGGCTAGTGGTGTGGCCCTCATTTACGGACCGTCGAGTCGGAGAGATCTCCATCTCTGCTAGCTGGTTCCACTTTTCTTTATCCACTTCGGTGTGGAGTTTGTGGAAAAGTCTTTCGCCCTTCAGCGGGTCGGAAAGTATTCCACTAGACACCTGGGATCCCTATCCCTGCCAGCTGGATGAACCACCTTGGGGTCGTCCCTGACCTGGATTCCCTTCGGTGTGGACCGGCTCGGTTACGGCTGCCATCCTTCATTGGACTGGGGAGCGAACCGTTTCTCGCCATTTTGGTAACTATATGGTCTGTTTTGGACTGTTTTGTTTTATTTGGGTTTTCTAACCTTTCAGCGGTTGAGAGGTTTTTTTCTGCCTTCATGTGCTGTTGGCTCGGACACACCTTTTCTGTGTGTAACTGCTCCAAAGAGAGGAGCAGGTATGGAAATGGTATTGAGATATGCGTCTTGTTGTAGAATTGTAGAAACGTATTATCTTTAATTGTTTTTTCGGTCCTTAGCGGCTAGGGATTCTGTTACTTTGTACTAAGTTGAAAATCGCTTACTATATGATATCCCTTCATTTCGGTCAATGGAAGCCGTGTTTGTTGTTTTCTGATTACACAGGTCGAGTCAATGCTTATCTCGCTCAATAATGTGATTTGGGCCGGAAGGATATCAGAAATGTTAGTTTCATTTTCCTTGTTGCTTCATAGACACGAGACGGATCGGGGAACGCATGAGCGTGCAAACGGCTAAACATTTAGACCGCGGAGTGTGGAATTCCTGCCGTATCGCCCCACGTGTGGTTCCGTTCTCGTGTCCTTGTCTTATATGTTTGTGTGACAGACGTGTGGATGGATTCCAATTGTTTTTATTCATTGGAGCTTTTGACTAAGGAAAACTATCCTTAGTACAGGTCAAATAAAAGCAAAGAAAAAGGAAAGAAGTTATTATAGTTTATCTGCCCTTTTATAGTGACAAAGACATTGTTGACCTTATTACGGCATTGTGACCCTTCACACTGACGCACTGCCGGACCCATTATGTTGCCACACACTGACAAGGACTATAGGGAGATGCCTTCTCATCTGGAGACTGATCTCCGCCATAGGGCGGGATTTTTTTGCCTGTTTTTCTTAAGCTGCAGCTCTGGTCTTTGGCTGCTGGAGGACCAGCATCCACGGACCCTGCAATCATCATCCTGCGTCCCGGCACCAGTCGCTTTTCCAACCTGCGGACTGGAGGTGAACCTCGTCTCCTGTACTGGGACACCTGCTTCACCTCGGACTGGAAGACCAGCCCACCACGAGCGTCACCCCTCTACAGGATCCACCTCCTTCTACGAACCTCCTCGGTTCATGGACTCGGAGTTGAGTTCCATTTTGAGTGGTGTGGGTGTGGGTCTGGCGTGCGTGTGCGTGGGTTTAAAGCCGGTCACTGATTCGTTTTGTTGTTTTTTTGTTTTTTTTGTTTTGTTTTGTTTAACTCTAGTTGAATGCAGCATTGTTTCTAATACTGTCTTTCTTCTGTTATTTTGCTGAATGTTCTTGTAGTGGTTTAGTGGGTTAGGTTGGGACAGTAGCGGGATCCCGGGATATTGGAGGGTTTTTGTGGTCTGTTCGATTTACTTTGTCCCCTAAGTCAGTTAGTTCTGAATAGTGCCTTTCTCTTCTATGCCCCATTTTTTTTTCTTTCTCTTTTCCTCTCCGGCTATCTTTTCTCTTCTTTGTTATGACCCATACCCCGTCTGGAGTGCTAGTGTTAGTGAGTGATTGTAATGTGAATAAAACTATTGTCGAAACTTCTTCCTCTTGTGGTCTGGTGGTGTGAGGGATAGAGTGATCGCTCCGTTTCTGCCACTGCACATTTCCTGTATAAGATCCCCCCCCCCCCCCCCCCCCCCCCCCCCCCCCCCCCCCCCCCCGTCAGGTGTACTCACACGTGACAATTATGGTGGAGATGCGGGGTACAGGAATGTGTATGTGGTAGTGTAAAGCGACATTCTGAACTCACTACCGCCCGACCCTTGAGAGACCTGTCTATCTTTCTTTACGTGTATTTGACGGGTGGTTGGTTGTGTGGGTTCTAGAGTTAGTAGGGAAACCCATTGGAGCGGACCAGTTTTGGGGGTGCTGTCGGCAGTAGAGTTCCGTGCTCCGTGGTCGGACCTAAGGCGCATCCGTTCCGCGTTCGTCTCCAGTGTTTGTTTTATTTTGTCTAGTACGCCGGCTATTGGTTCTAGAATTCCGTTCTCCTTTTCTCATTACCTTAGTTAGAATAGGTACTTGGGTGGAGAAAGAAGGGGGTTTTGAACTCTAGATTAATAGGTCTTGCTTGTGCAGAGTCGTCGATGTCAGTGCTTGTACTGATTTAGGATTTTGGTCTGCATTTGCCTGTACCAAGACGCCGACTGTGTTAGTAGGTAAGTGTAGGCAGGTTTGCCAAGCATTTGGTGCTTTGTTTACAAGGCAGACTTTGACACTTAGTTCCGATACCGTGTGTTGCACGAAACTCGGTCTTACGTAAGTCTATTTACTTCAGTTCACAAAACAAGGAAAGACTATTCTTGGTGGTGTGTTATTTTTGTTATTACACACTAGGTTGTAGGATCTGTGTTGTTTAGTCTAAGGGGATTAGCCCTAAGTTGATAGGCTTTCCTCTTCTGTCTAGCGCTCATACAAGCAGTTTATTTGCTTTTCTATCTAGCTGCTGATGTTAGGGCTTTCTTAATTGTTCAACACTAATTTGTGTGACTGTGGTGATTGGAATAATAAATTTGTCAGTCGTGTGTTGAGAATGGGAGTGCAGTGTCTGTGGATACACATTAGTGTCTTTCCAAAGAGCCACTTGTTCCCTTTTCTGTCGCCCCCTCCCCCTTTCATCCGTTTCCCATTCAGTTACAGAGCAGTGATTTTAGCACGTGGGTCCCGTCTGTGGACTAGATCGTGTTGCATGGGAATTTCGGCGCGCTCATCTGGCCACAGTCTTGATCGAGTCAGTTCTGTCCTGGTGCCCCAGTGACCGTGTTGGTGCACGTGCACTTCCGTGTTTACGTCAGTCGCCGGTAGAATTTAGGTTAGCTGTTTGGCCTTGCGGTACGCGTCGTTTAAGTTCTATTGTCCGTCCCTGTCTTATGCGTGTTTGTTGATGTCTTGTTGCTTTTCTCTTTGGATGAGTTGGTTGCTGGTTGAGTAACGCGTTGAGTTATAAATTCCAGTTGTATTGGTTTGTGATTTCTTTGCCCTTTTTGCTGGGTAAACATCTTTGAAGTCTTATTTTGAGAAATTAACATTTGATCCGGATATAGGTTTGTTACCCAGGTGTGGTAACTTTGTTTGGGTTCTTGGCAACGCCGGTGCACAAGGCAGTCGTTGTTATACATTGATGAGTTTGTGCTTTGTGATTTATTGAGTAATTCCACATCGTGTTGGAATTGATTCATGTTTGGATATTGTTTTCCATACAGGAAAAACCGTTGAGTTTGGACCACGTTTTTTCTGGTCAGCGGTTTTCTTTTGAAGATTGTTGTTCTCAACGCTTTGAAGTGTTAAAACATAACTGGGTATCTCCTTCGTTGGAATTCAGGGAAATAACTCCAGCTCTTGGCTAGTTATTGAATTTGGATACTCGGTGTTCATTTGCTGAGAAGAGGTTAGTTTGCTTTACTTATTGAGCTTAGCCAGGTTAATCGATTCAGTTCGTTTGGGCTAGCTTAGTGTGGCAGTACTCTTGACTGCAATTTGGTTCATAGAGGCATTCTTTCTCTTTGAGTTTGAACGGTTTTGTGGATTGACTACACTTAGTCATAAAGTCATACATTGTTGACTTTGTTGTTCAAACTACTCTCTTGTCTTGTGAGACAAACCTTAGACTGTAACCTATGGTTGGAGATTTGTTGGTGTTGACTACATTCAGTCAAAAGTCGTAGGTAGGACTTTGTCATTTCTCCTTCCCTGTTTGGGAATATTGGTACAGTTATCGACTACCCTTAGTCATAGTTACATTTTGTGGAACGTTACTACTCCGTACTTTCCTTCTCGTGGGAATACAGCTGCAATTTAGCGGATTGGAGTTGCTGATACGTTGTGAGCTTACACAGTTTCGGTTCCCATTCTTGGACTTTGACTTTTGTGGTTCTATCTTGTAGGAACTTGGACATTTGGAGGAGATATTGTTGGTGGACCACTCTTGGTTCGTTGGATAAAAGCACTTCCTCATGGTGTTTTGTTAGGGTTGTCCATGCGTGTTTGACTTACATCAAACCCTTACGTCATTTTCTCATTCGGTATCTTTCAGTGAGTTGTCATTCTCAGTGAGGGTGGGTTAACCATCGTGCTGGTGTTACCCTATATGACTCACTGGTTTAAGATAGTGCGTTTTTCCATGTGGAAATTTGGGATAGTTCTCTTCAAACCTAGTGACTATTTACAGAATCTAGGATTTAATCCATTTAGTATCGTCCTGTACTATTGGCTTGTGGTGGTTCAAATACTTGACCTTCGAAGTAGTCGACTGTGTACTAAGTGCAAAGTGAACACGCACCCCCCATTTCCCCAATTTTTTTTCCCCCGCCCAACTTTACCCCCCACTTTTCTTTATTTGCCCTTTTTCTTGTTTTTTGTTTTTTTTCTTCCCCCACCCCCCTGCTCCCCTTGTCCCTTTTCCCCCTTCCCTAGTTACTCCCCACTGTTTGTCGTTTTTGTACGTTTCTGCTTTTCTTTACCTTTTCTTTGTCCATGTCTTTTTCCTCCAGCTTTCGTTTTCTCTTGGGAGGTTCTTCTTTGTTTTATCCCTTTGTGCATACCTTTTCTTCTTCAACTGTTTTACTTGTCTACTTTTTTTCCCTTTCCCCTTTTCTAACTTTCCTTTTCCCCCATCTTTCTCTTTTTTAATTTTCCCCTTTTTTCCCTATCTTTCTCCTTTTATTTCTTCTAAACTTTTACTTTTGATTCTCTTTCTAAGATTGTGTTTTAATTTCTGGCTTTTTAAAAAATCTTTCCCATTTGTCTACCGCTTTAATCTTTTTCAAGTTTACTTACCATATTGTGCAATTTCACATTTGTTTCACTTGTTTACACTGATCTACCTTTCAAATTTTTCCTTTCGTTTCGCCATCTTTTCCCCCATAGTTTTGACAGCACCAACCCCCGCCCTTCACCCCCCATGTTTTCCTTTGTTTTTGTACATTTCCCTTTCCTATTTTCATGGCTACTGGCTATTAAGGGAGAAGACGACAGCATGGATGTGTCGTATACAAATCTAAGTGATCATATTTGAAAGGTGAGGTTCCGTTTCTGCAGCTAGCTTGCGTCCTCACAATACGAACGAATTGTATGAAAATAAAACGCTTTAGATAATCAAAAATATATTCAAAGAGGAAAATCAAATAACATCAACACAAGAGAAATTCATAGCACCTAAAACTGCAATCATAGCAGCCAAATTCCAGTCATAACATCCACATTGTAAACACTAACTGTACTATCATAATACGAATTGATGATCTGCAAAAACATCATAACACATTATACAGCAGGGATTGTCAATATCAAAAAAGAAATAGAAAAAAAAAGAAAAAAAAAAAACCATAAATCACGTCATGAAAGCGTGAACCCGTAAATGAAGATAAAAATAATACTCACAAAATTATACCTTGCGACTAAAAAGCGTTTCGTACCATATCACAACATGAAGATAAAAAAGTCCGTTTTAAAAGCTCACATTATCTTTACACGAGTTTGTAATATTTAAGGGTAATGACATAATCGTAACCTAACTCGGTAATAAGCAGATCAACGGGTTACATCATCACTGCACAACGAGGTAATATGCGAACAAAACACTCATCATAATGACAAACCACCTGCGCCTCACGCTCTGCTCTTTGGTTTTTCAGTCTTTTGATGTTTGGCAGCGAGAACCAGACCCACACGACCCAAAACGTGTTGATTATAGAAGACTTTCGTCGAACTTCTTAAGGACTTAACACTGCCTATGAAACTTACGTGGTTAATGGAGGGTCTCATGCCAGAGATCTTCGCTTCTCTAAGATCCAGCAAAAAGAAGGGGGGTGCCTATTCCTTCTCCCGGATTCCCGGTCTGCCAGTTAAAAGAGGAACACGTACCCGTTCTGGGTGGGTGGATTGGGTGGTGTATGTCAATCAACGAAAAACCCAGTGGCCTGGCTTGGTCTTGTGTATGGTCAACACTTGGAAGTAAATTCAGTTACGGTCATAATATCATGTAGGGTAGTATTCTGTGTAAATCCAGTGCCGACGATACATTTTTGAAAAAAACATAACCATAAAACAATACCCCATGATAACAAACGTAGGAGAAATGCAGTGTTGTTTTGAAAGCGTCTGAATTAATTAACGTCTGCAACCCAGCTTTCAAATTGCGTTCTTGTCTGAGCACATCTGAGGCATTTGGTGAAGAGTGCAGCATTGTCTGAGCAACATCGAGGCATTTGGTGAAGAGGCAGCATTGTTGAGCATCTCTGCTGTGCGTACAGTTTAAAGGTGATGATTTTCTGGTGCACCTCTCTCTCTCTCTCTCTCTCTCTCTCTCTCTCTCTCTCTCTCTCTCTCTCTCTCTTCTCTCTCTCTCTCTCTCTCTCTCTCTCTTCCTCTTCCTGTCTCTCTCTCTCTGTGTCACGGACAAAAAATACTTTTGGTTGTAGAATTAAATCATTTTTTTTGAAACCCAGTATAAAGTGGAGTGTTACCAGTGACATCTTCACTACATTGGCCGGGTGTTGACCAGTGTGCTATTTTTTGTCTTTCCGGGTGCGCTAGTCCGTGCATTTCGCTCCCATCCCCCAAATATTTCTCTTCATTTTTTTTTTCTTTTAAACCCTTCTTTTTCTGTTCTTTTATCGTTTTCCACGTGATTCATCAGCTGATGTAGGTGCCACAGGTGAGCTTTTTTGGGTTACCTTTTTCCCATCTTTGTTAGGCTAGTGGTGTGGCCTCATTTACGGACCGTCGAGTCGGAGAGATCTCCATCTCTGTAGCGGGTTTCCCACTTTTCTTTATCCACTTCGGTGGGGGAGTTGTGGAAAAGTCTTTCGCCCTTCAGCGGGTCGGAAAGTATTCCACTAGACCCCTGGGATCCCCTATCCCTGCCAGCTGGAATAAACCCAAACCTTGGGTCGTCCCTGACCTGGATTCCCTTCGGTGTGGACCGGCTCGGTTACGGCTGCATCCTTCATTGGATGGGGAGCAAACCCGGGTTTCTCGCCTTTTTTGGTAACTATATGGTCTGTTTTGGACTGTTTTGTTTTATTTGGGTTTTTCAAACCCTTTTCAGGGGTTTGAGAGGTTTTTCTTCTGCCTTCATGTGCTGTTGGCTCGGACACCCTTTTCTGTGTGTAACTGCTCACAAAGAGAGGGAGCAGGTATGGAAATGGTATTGAGATATGCGTCTTGTTGTAGAATTGTAGAAACGTATTATCTTTAATTGTTTTTTCGGTCCTTAGCGGCTAGGGATTCTGTTACTTTGTACTAAGTTGAAAATCGCTTACTATTGATATCCCTTAAATTTCGGTCAATGGAAGCCGTGTTTGTTGTTTTCTGATTACACAGGTCGAGTCAATGTTATTCTCGCTCATATGTGTTTTGGGGCCCGGAAGGATATCAGAAATGTTAGTTTCATTTTCCTTGTTGCTTCATAGACACGAGACGGATCGGGGAACGCATGAGCGGCAAACGGCTAAACATTTAGACCGCGGAGTGTGGAATTCCTGCCGTATCGCCCCACGTGTGGTTCCGTTCTCGTGTCCTTGTCTTATATGTTTGTGTGACAGACGTGTGGATGGATTTCCAATTGTTTTTATTCATTGGAGCTTTTGACTAAGGAAAACTATCCTTAGTACAGGTCAAATAAAAGCAAAAGAAAAAGGGAAAGAAGTTATTATAGTTTATCTGCCCTTTTATAGTGACAAAGACATTTTTGACCTTATTACGGCTTGTGACCTTCACACTGACGCACTCCCGGACCCATTATGTTGCCACACACTGACAAGGACTATAGGGAGATGCCTTCTCATCTGGAGATGATCTCCCCATAGGGCGGGATTTTTTTGCCTGTTTTTTCTTAAGCTGCAGCTTGGTCTTTGGCTGCTGGGGGGCCCAGCATCCACGGACCCTGCAATCATCATCCTGCGCCCCGGCACCAGTCGTTTTTCCCAAACCTGCGGACTGGAGGTAAACCTCGTCTCCTGTACTGGGACACCTGCTTCACCTCGGACTGGAAGACAGCCCACCACGAGCGTCACCCCTCTACAGGATCCACCTCCTTCTACAACCTCCTCGGTTCATGGATTCGGAGTTGAGTTCCATTTTGAGTGTGTGGGTGTGGGTCTGGCGTGCGTGTGCGTGGGTTTAAACCCGGTCACTGATTCGTTTTGTTGTTTTTTGTTTTTTTTGTTTTGTTTTGTTTAACTCTAGTTGAATGCAGCTTTGTTTCTAATACTGTCTTTCTTCTGTTATTTTGCTGAATTTTTGTAGATGGTTTAGTGGTTAGGTTTGGGACAGTAGCGGGACCCCGGGGATATTGAGGGTTTTTGTGGTCTGTTCCGATTTACTTTGTCCCCTAAGTCAGTTAGTTTGATAGTGCCTTTCTCTTCTATGCCCCATTTTTTTTTCTTTTTTCCTCTTCGGCTTTTCTTTTCTCTTCTTTGTATGACCCTACCCCTTCTGGAGTGCTAGTGTTAGTGAGTGATTGTAATGTGAATAAAAACTATTGTCGAAACTTCTTCCTCTTGTGGTCTGGTGGTGTGAGGGATAGAGTGATCGCTCCGTTTCTGCCACTGCACATTTCCTGATAAGATCCCCCCCCCCCCCCCCCCCCCCCCCCCCCCCCCCCCCGTCAGGTGTACTCACACGTGAAAATTAGGGGGGAGATGCGGGGTACAGGAATTTGGTATGTGGTAGTTTTAAAAGCGACATTCTGAACTCACTACCGCCCGACCCTTGAGAGACTGTCTATCTTTCTTTACGTGTTTTTTGACGGGTGGTTGGTTGTGTGGGTTCTAGAGTTAGTGGGGAACCCATTTGGAGCGGACCAGTTTTGGGGGTGCTGTCGGCAGTAGGAGTTCCGTGCTCCGTGGTCGGACCTAAGGCGCACCCGTTCGCTTTTCGTCTCCAGTGTTTGTTTTATTTTTCTGTACCGCCGGCTATTGGTTCTAGAATTCCTTTCCCCCTTTTCTCTTTCCCTTAGTTAGAATGGGTTTCTTGGGTGGAGAAAGAAGGGGTTTTTGAACTCTAGATTAATAGGTCTTGCTTGTGCAGGGGTCGTCGATGTCAGTGTTGTACTGATTTAGGATTTTGGTCTGCATTGCCTGTACCCAAGACGCCGACTGTTAGTAAGGTAAGTGTAGGCAGGTTTGCCAAGCATTTGGTGCTTTTTTTTACAAGGCAGACTTTGACACTTAGTTCCGATACCGTGTTTGCCACGAAACTCGGTCTTACGTAAGTCTATTTACTTCAGTTCACAAAACAAGGAAAGACTATTCTTGGTGGTGTGTTATTTTGTTATTACACACTAGGTTGTAGGATCTGTGTTGTTTAGTCTAAGGGGTTTAGCCCTAAGTTGATAGGCTTTCCTCTTCTTTTCTAGCCTATACAAGCAGTTTATTTGTTTTTCTATTAGCTGCTGATGTTAGGGCTTTCTTAATTGTTCAACACTAATTTGTGGGACTGTGGTGATTGGAATAATAATATTTGTCAGTCGTGTGTTGGAATGGGAGTGCAGTGTTGTGGATACACATTAGGGGTCTTTCCAAAGAGCCACTTGTTCCCTTTTTCTGTCGCCCCTCCCCCTTTCATCCGTTCCCTTTCAGTTACAGAGCAGTGATTTTAGCACGTGGGTCCTTTCTGGGGGACTGATCGTGTTGCATGGGAATTTCGGCGCGCTCATTGGCCACAGTCTTGATCGAGTCAGTTCGTCCTGGTGCCCCAGTGACCGTGTGGTGCACGTGCACTTCCGTGTTTACGCAGTCGCCGGTAGAATTAGGTTAGTGTTTGGCCTTGCGGTACGCGTTTTTAAAAGTTCTATTGTCCGTCCCTGTCTTATGCGTGTTTGTTGATGTCTTGTTGCTTTTCTCTTTGGGGATGGTTGGTTTGCTGGTTGGAGTAACGCGTTGAGTTATAAATTCCAGTTGTATTGGTTTGTGATTTCTTTCCCCTTTTTGCTGGGTAAACATCTTGAAGTCTTATTTGAGAAATTAACATTTGATCCGGATATAGGTTTGTTACCCAGGTGTGGTAACTTTGTTTGGGTTCTTGGCACGCCGGTGCACAAGGGCAGTCGTTGTTATACATTGATGGTTTGTGCTTTGTTGATTTATTGAGTAATTCCACATCGTGTTGGAATTGATTCATGTTTGGATATTGTTTTCCATACAGGAAAAACCGTTGAGTTTGGACCACGTTTTTCTGGTCAGCGGTTTTCTTTTGAGATTGTTGTTCTCAACGCTTTGAAGTTGTTAAAAACATAACTGGGAAATCTCCTTCGTTGGAATTCAGGGGAAATAACCCCAGCTCTTGGCTAGTTATTGAATTTGGATACTCGGTGTTCATTTGCTGAGAAGAGGTTAGTTTGCTTTACTTATTGAGCTTAGCCAGGGTTAATCGATTCGTTCGTTTGGGCTAGCTTAGTGTGGCGTACTCTTGACTGCAATTTGGTTCATAGAGGCATTCTTTCTCTTTGAGTTTGAACGGTTTTGGGATTGACTACACTTAGTCATAAAGTCATACATTGTTGACTTTGTTGTTCAACTACTCTCTTGTCTTGTGAGACAAACCTTAGACTGTAACCTATGGTTGGAGATTTGTTGGTGTTGACTACATTCAGTCAAAAAGTCGTAGGTAGGACTTTGTCATTTCCCCTTCCCTTTTTGGGGAATATTGGTACAGTTATCGATCCCCTTAGTCATAGTTACATTTGTGGAACGTTACTACTCCGTATTTCCTTCTGTGGGAATACAGCTGCAATTTAGCGGATTGGATTTGGGTGATACGTTGTGTCTTACACAGTTTGGGTTTCCCCATTCTTGGACTTTGTTTTGTGGTTCTATCTTGTAGGAACTTGGACTTTGGAGGAGATATTGTTGGTGGACCACTCTTGGTTCGTTGGATAAAAGCACTTCCTCATGGTGTTTTGTTGGGGTTTGGTCCATGCGTGTTTGACTTACATCAAACCCTTACGTCATTTCTCATTCGGTATCTTTCAGTGAGTTGTCATTCTAAAGTGAGGGTGGGTTAACCATCGTGCTGGTTTTTCCCTTTTAATGACTCACGGGTTTTAAAGATAGTGCGTTTTTCCATGTGGAAATTTGGGATAGTTCTCTTCAAAACCTGTGACTATTACAGAATCTAGGATTTATACCCTTTTAGTATCGTCCTGTACTATTGGCTTGGGGGTGGGTTCAAATACTGTGACCTTCGAAGTAGTCGACTTTTTGGTACTAAGTGCAAAGTGAACACGCAGTCGGAACCTTCGTGGGGTTCGTTCGTCAGCGTTTGCGTGGCTGGGGCAAATCTTGTGTATCACTTTGTGATTCGGTGACTTCGTGTCTTGTGAGGTGCACTGTAAGTTATGGAAACACGTAGATGAGGGCGCCGGATCCACGTTCTCAGACTCGCGGTGTAGGATTTCCCACCAGGGATGGGAAGCCCCATGACTCAGGCGACAACTGGCCCTACTACCCAGGTGTGTTTTTTTCTGGGGGACTCGTCCTCCAGTCACCGCAATGTCCACAATTCAGGAGATGACCCCCCTGGGTCACTCTCTCCGAGGGCGACCTCTGCCCACTCCCGTCTCGGGACTTCGCCCTCTGCCGTATCTTCAAGATGACTTCCCCTTTCGGCCGTCGCCTATGCCTCATCCTCCTGGACCAGCGCCATGGATCCTCTTATGTTGATGAGGATTGAGAGGGATTGAAAGAGAGGCAAGAGAGAGAAGAGAGCGGGAGGAGAGGAGACTGGAAAAGGTTAGAGAGAGAAGCGAGGGAAAAGAGGGAAAAGGAAGAGAGAGAAGCGAGGGAAAAGAGAGAGAGAGAGAGGAGAGGAGACTGGAGAAGGGGGAAGAGAGGAAACCAAAGAAGAGAGACGGTGGAAATGGCAATGGAGGAAAAGAAGATGGAAAAGGAAGAGAGAGAGGCGAAGGGGAAAAGGGAAATGGAGGGAAGGAGATCGGAGAGGGAGGAAGGAACGGCGATGGAGAGAGGAGATGGAGGAAAGGAGACTGGAGCGAGAGTCGAGAGGGAAAAAAGAGAACAGTTAGAAAGGGAGGCCCCGAAACAGAAAGAGTTGGACTTTGAGGCTCGTTTGGAGGAGGAAGAGAAAGACTCCGGGCCGAATAGGGTTTAAAAAGTTAGATGCACCCGAAACACAGTCTGTGGTTTCTTCCGAGCATGGCTCTGACCATGGGAAAATAGCGGATTTTCATCAGGGCGTGGTTATTCCGGTGGCTCCACCCAAGCTACATATGCCAGTTACAGTGCTAGCGATAACATAGATTTCCTACATCGAGCCTTTGAGGCGGTTGCCGCTGCGTACCAGCTAAACGACCAGAGTAAAGCCCTTTACCTCATTGTAGCCTGACGGGGAAGGCTAAGGAGGCTTGTAGACATCCTCCCGGAGCTTCCTATATCGAATTAAAGCGGCTCTTCGCCGGAGACTGCACATGACTTCCGAGTCCCATAGAAAGCAGTTTCGCTCCATGAGGAAACCTTCAGAGGAGACTTTTCACCAGTTCGGGGAACGCCTCCGGCGCACTATGGAATATTGGATTGAAGCCTCAGAAAATGGAATTGAAGGATTGTTTCCTCTTGGAGCAACTCATGAATTCGGTATCTCAGGAACTGCAGTTCAAGTTGGGTGAGGGAAACCAAAGAATTCGCAGGGCAAAACGAGATTGCTGAAGCCTTCGCAGATGCGCGTCATCACTATCGTATGCCTGCACCCGAACAAATAGGAAAACCCGCTGATCGGGAGTCACGTGATCCCAACCGTCGTCGCCCTCCAAAACGTTTTCTCCAGCGATTCCCGGAACATGGAACCAAGCTCAAGCTTTGCTTCCTCTGTGGGGGAAAAAAGGGCATTTCGTTCGGGGTGTCCAAGAGGAAGGACAAAACAAGACCCGGCGGTTCGCACGTTTGGGTGGCATTTGGAGGGGAGTGAGGTCACGACCTCATCATATCCAACCTCCCATCGGTGGTGTGTGTGGCAAGAAAGTGAAAATATTAGGGGGCACCGGAGCTACAGCGGTCTTCATCGACGAACAGCTAGTCCCCAAATGAGGCACCTCGAGGGGAAGAGTGCCAAGTGTCAGGAATCGAGTCATCCTTCAGGGCAAAACGATCTACAGTATTGGTAGATGTCTCTACGCCATTACTTTTTAGGGAGGTTGGGCAGTCGCCCTTCAGCGTCCTGCGTACTCCTTACTGATTGGCAATTCAGTGTGCTTTGGGGACGGTTTAACGTCGGGAGATATCGTCAGAGTGCCAGCAGAAGTATTTGTGGCCCCCACCACGCGTTCCCAAGCACAGAGAGAGAAAGAGGCAAATGAAACCCCTCCTGAAGCCCCTGATCAGCATGGCACTTTGACCAAGGATCCCTCAACTGTGCACAGTGGGCGAGCAAAGGATCCATCCATCAAAATTCGGAGTTTGGTTGGGGAGCCAGCAAGGACGTCCCGCAGCAGCGCGGTAGAGTTTGTGAGGGCGCAAGGGACTGGTGCACGGACGTCATACGTCATCTGCTGCGTCTGCCACTCCACTTGTCGCACCCGAAGCTCTCCGCAGTACTGTATTGCGCCTAGGCCCCGGGTTGGCAAGACATTTGGGGACACGTCCGAAACCCCGGAGAGATTTCAGCAGGACTTTCATTGCCCAGGAGTGGCGAAGAACATCCAAGGTATGGTCGCAGCTACAATGTTTGCCACCGAACAACTCCGAAGAGCCGGAACACCAGGATGCCCGTGGCGTTGTTGACATCAGCAGGTTCTGCATCCTTGAGGAGTAGAAAGCCATTGTTAAGAGAAAGCGAAGGAGCAGACCCAAAGTGAGTCCAAAAAGGCACTGAAATGAGATCGAATGAGAGGGAGTCGAACACCAACCAGAACCGCTTTAAAGCCATGGAGTGTAAAACAACACATCTCTTGACAAAGGTGACCACGGATGTATGAAGACAGCAGATGAAACGCAAACATGTGAAATGGAACCCTTCTCTAGGGAAAAGGGATGACCCCTTTTTCTGAAAGTCCTTCGGCTGTTCAGGACTACAGGGAAAGCTCGGGTGAATCGAATTGAAAGGAAAGAGGTGTGTAATTTTAGTGGATCGGACTGTTGTGCGAACAGGGCCAAGAATGACTGGAAAGGAACCTTCAATGCCCAGGGTCAAGGAAGCCATGGCAGAAGAGGAAGCTGGAACAGATCAAGCTGAAGACGCCACAGAACCAACCGCAAATTGTGCAGGTTGAATCAAAAACCTTTCAGAGGGCCCGTGGTGGAAGCTTCTCACAGTCAGCAACGCCTTGGAGCAACAGGTTCACAGCTTTCAGGCCAAGATCACCGACATGAAGAAGGTGTGACAGAGTTTGTCAACACTGAGCTGCTCTTCCATGCCAGGCCCTGGAAAATTTTACGCACTGTGCTTCCAGCCCCGAACGTCATCGACCCAGGCGGTGGCCTGGGAGGAATTCAAGATGCAGATTTAAAGCCAGCTGATGCAGTGCGTCGGGACACCCATCTCCAGTGCCCGGTTTTGCAATGAGTGCCCAGAGAGGCACTGGATAATGACACTACTGACTATGAAGATAATGATGATGAAGGTGATTACCTCAGCCGGATGGAGTAGCGGGTCAAGTTTAGGAGTGAGGAAAGTTTACATTGTTAAGAGTGTAAGGGTGTACAGAACGTATTGGAGGGGTGTGATAGGCTGTGCCCCGTGGCACAAGCCTCTTTGTTGGGGGGTGTTGTCACGGAGAAAATACTTTTGGTTTAGAATATAAATCATTTCTTTTGAACCCGTATAAGTGGGTGTTTTCCAGTGACATCTTCACTACTTGGCCGGGTGTTGACCCCGTGTGCTATTTTTTGTCATCCCGGGTGCGCTACGTCCCTGCATTTCGCTCCCATCCTCCAATATTTCTCTTCATTGTTTTCTTTAAAGCCTTCTTTTCGTTCTTTTATCGTTTTCCACGTGATTCATCAGTGATGTCAGTGCCACAGGTGAGCTGTTTTGTTACTGTTGCCAATTTTGTTAGGCTAGTGGTGTGGCACTCATTTACGGACCGTCGAGTCGGGAGATCTCCATCTCTGCTAGCTGGTTCCACTTTTCTTTATCCACTTTGGTGTGGAGTTTTGTGGAAAAGTCTTTCGCCCTTCAGCGGGTCGGAAAGTATTCCACTAGACACCTGGGATCCCTATCCCTGCCAGCTGGAAGAACCACCTTGGGTCGTCCCTGACCTGGAGTCCCTTCGGGGGTGGACCGGCACGGTTACGGCTGCCATCCTTCATTGGACTGGGGAGCGAACCGTTTCTCGCCATTTTGGGAACTATATGGTCTGTTTTGGACTGTTTTGTTTTATTTTGGGGTTTTTTAACCTTTCAGCGGTTGAGAGGTTTTTCTTCTGCCTTTATGTGCTGTTGGGTCGGACACACCTTTTCTGTGTGTAACTGCTCCAAAGAGAGGGAGGGAGGTATGGGAAATGGTATTGAGATATGCGTCTTGTTGTAGAATTGTAGAAAGTATTTTCTTTAATTGTGTTTTTGGTCCTTAGCGGCTAGGGATTCTGTTACTTTGGACTAAGTTGAAAATCGCTTACTATATGATATCCCTTCATTTCGGTCAATGGAAGCCGTGTTTGTTGTTTTCTGATTACACAGGTCGAGTAAAGCTTATCTCGCTCAAAATGTGATTTGGGCCGGAGGATTTCAGAAATGTTAGTTTCATTTTCCTTGTTGCTTCATTAGCACGAGACGGATCGGGGAACGCATGAGCGTGCAAACGGCTAAACATTTAGACCGCGGAGTGTGAATTCCCGCCGTATTTGCCCCACGTTGTGGTTCCGTTCTCGTGTCCTTGTCTTATATGTTTGTGTGACAGACGTGTGGATGGATTCTAATTGTTTTATTCATTGGAGCTTTTGACTAGGGAAAATATCCTTAGTACAGGTCAAATAAAAGCAAAAAAAAAGGGAAAGAAGTTTTATAGTTTATTGCCCTTTTATAGTGACAAAGGCATTGTTGACCTTTTTTACGGCATTGTGACCCTTCACACTGAAGCACTGCCGGACCCACTATGTTGCCCACACACTGACAAGGACTATAGGGGGATGACTTCTCATCTGGAGACTGATCTCCGCCATAGGGCGGGATTTTTTTTTGCCTGTTTTTCTTAAGCTGCGCTCTGGTTTTGGCTGCTGCAGGGGCCAGCATCCACGGACCCCGGGATCATCATCCTGCGTCCCGGCACCAGTCGCTTTTCCAACCTGCGGGCTGGAGGTGAACCTCGTCTCTGTACTGGGACACCTGCTTCACCTCGGACTGGAAGACCAGCCACCCCGAGCGTCACCCCTCTACAGGATCCACCCCCTTCTACGAACCTCCTCGGTTCATGGACTCGGAGTTGAGTTCCATTTTGTGTGGTGTGGTGTGGGTCTGGCGTGCGTGTGCGTGGGTTTAAAACCGGTCACTGATTCGTTTGTTGTTTTTTGTTTTTTTTTGTTTTGTTTGTTTAACTCTAGTTGATTAGGTCCCCTTGGATGCAGCATTGTTTCTAATACTGTCTTTTTCTGTTATTTTGTGAATGTTCTTGTAGTGGTTTAGTGGGTTAGGTTGGGACAGTAGCGGGATCCCGGGATATTGGAGGGTTTTTGTGGTCTGGTTCAATTTACTTTGTCCCCTAAGTCAGTTAGTTCTGAATAGTGCCCTTTTTCTTCTATGCCCATTTTTTTTCTTTCTTTTCCTCTCTCGGGTATCTTTTCTCTTCTTTGTTATGAACCCATACCCGTCTGGGTGCTAGTGTGAGTGAGTGATTGTAATGTGAATAAAACTATTGTCGAAAATTCTTCCTCTTGTGGTCTGGGGTGTGGGGGGATAGATTGATTGCTCCGTTTCTGCCACTGCACATTTCCTGTATAAGAACCCCCCTGTCAGGTGTACTCACACGTGACACTCTGTCTCTCTCTCTGTCTCTCTCTCTCTCTCTCTCTCTCTCTCTCTGTCTCTCTGTCTCTCTCTCTCTCTCTCTCTCTTTCAAGCGAGAAGGGAGAGGTTTTTGGGGAATAATGTTACACAGAAAATGTTTTTTTTATTAGAATATTTATTTAATATTGGCAACGAGTTCTTATTTCATGTAATGCACATTTGTGAAATATTTTGCTATTTGCATAATAATGTTTTACCGTATGTCTGTAGTTTCCTCCTTAAAATTCGACTTTTTTTTCATCAGAAGTTTCGACAAAGAAATTGATATGTTGGCAAAGTTAGTGTTGTATGTAAGATGTTGTCCTTGGAAAACACTGAAATGCCATTACAGGGTGATTGAATGCCAGATCTGATAGTTTGGAGGGAACTTTAGATGAATGTCAGATGTACGTTGGCTAGTATAAGAATGACAGCCATGCGACTTGGATTTACAGCGTAGGTTCAAGGGTTGCCTTCCACGTGTGGTACTGTTTACGTTGTAACGTTTTTATCAGCAGTTTATTTCCTTACAGCACTTTCTTTTCTTTTTAATTTTCTACCGTTTACTGTCTGCTTTGGTGTGCCCTTAAATTCTGTTTTTGAAAACCCCGTGTGGTGAGAATGCCACCGAATTAGAGACGGGGTATTTTGCATTTTTTGCCCAAAGAAGCACGACAAAATAGCCGGGTTTACGACCCGTCTAAATCGCGGAAAAGGCCCTTTTGGGGGCGATGAAGACTCCTCTTTCAAGTGGCCCGATGGTTCCGAGTTCCCCATAAAGGTTGAAAATTATGCTTAAAACAATGAATTTTGTTCCATGTCTTTTTTCCAACCCGGTCATTGGAGCATGTGATTAGTGTTACCCAGATAGATATGATTGAAAACAGCAAATTTTTGTGAGGGGAGTATAGACCTCCTTTTTTTTCTCACGGGACGAAAAAAAACTTCCATTGCGGTATTTGGTTTTAAAAATCCACTTTCATTTATACTCGTTTTTTTGCTTGAACTTAAGTGTACTGACTTATTTCGCTCTAAAAGTATCCTTCTCTTCAAAATAGGATAAAAAATCATGCCTTTAAGAATTACATTTCAATTATTACATTTTTTTGGAAAACTGAAAAACGTTTTTGTTCGGGAAACTGTAAAAATCTAAATTTTTCTTGATGTTTTGACGTCTTTCTGTTATTGAGTTTGAGAAGTTTTCTGTTCTCGGATGATTAGGGGGTTTTACTTTATTGAGATTGCAGACGTCTTTATTTTCATCGGTGATTGCAGAGATTTTTACGTTCCTTTTGATGATTGCAGAAAGTCTTTACTGTTCCTCTGATTTTTGCGACAGTCTTTACTGTTCATCTGATGTTGGGACAGTCGTTATTTGTTCACCCTGTTGTTTGGGGCAGAAAGCTATACGGGTTCACCTAAAGATTGCAGAGAGTTTTTTAACTGTTGTCTGGGGATTCAGAGAGTGGGTTACTGTTCTTTTCTGGATTGCAGAGGCCCTTTTCGCATAATTGCAGGAGTCTTTATGTGATTGCGGGGGGGGGGGGTGGGGGGGTTTTTACTTTTTCACCCTGATGTTTGCAGAGTCTTCATTTTCATTGATGTTTCCCAGCCGTCTTTACTGCTGAAACTGGGGCCGTTGGCCCCTCTGAAGTCAAAACCATGAAAACGGGCGCGTAAAGTCCCCCACCTCCCGTCCACCAGATGTCGTTTCCAGAAACCCCAAAAACCCCCATGCCACAGAAGTTGACAGGGGCGCGAAAGAATGCCCTTTTGGCCCCAAAAAACTTTTGCGTGTGGCAGTTAGTAGGGGCTGGAAGCGACCTTAAACCATTTGAATTTTTTACCCCATGCCTGAAAGAATATGAGTGATGGTGCAAATTTTTTTTGACGTTGCTGCTGCTGTTGGAAACGGGCTGTGCTGGTGTTGGTGCGGGTTTTTTTGGTTTTTGGTGTTGGTGTTAGTGGGGTTGGGGGGTGCTGCTGCCCCCTTCTCTGCTGTGCTGCGCTGATTTTTTCGCTGCGAGATGCTAATGCTACTATCCTGATTATTTTTGTTGATGGTGAAAATTAGAAATGTTTGATGATGATGTGATAAAGAGGAGATTGTGAGGGGTCGTTTTTTGCCCGGCCCAAAAAATTTTTTTCACTGTTTTTTGGGGAAACATGTTCCCGGAAAACCGGGGTTTTATTTTCCCCTGAGGGCTGCTCCCCTTTCCTGTGAAAACCCGGGTGAGTAAAAACGGGGTCGGGCAGTTTTCTAAAGCATTTCCCTCAGTTCAACTTTTCCTTTGTTGTTTGAGAAACTTTTCTGACCCCTTTTTTATTTGAAGGCGGGGGGTTTGTTGACCCACGCTCTATCGGGAAAAAGGGGTTTTGGGAGGAAAAAGCTTGATAATGTAAAGCATGCATATGGTTCACATGTTGTAAAAATTTCCCTTGGCTTTTTCGCGGTTCACCAGTAGCAAAAAATTTAAAAACATTTTGTGTACCACTTGGGTATTTCCTTTTGAAAGCTTGAAATTTTTAAAAAAGGGGTGGTTTTTTTAAAGTACTAACGGGGATAATAAGAAAGTGTGGAGAGTTTGGTTTTTTCTTTAAATAAGGCCTAATTAAAGGGCATAAAAAGGGACTTTAAAAAAAACCTTTGAACTGAATGAGTGACTTATAGGGTGTTTGGGAAAGGGACTTTGGGTATTTAGAAAGCGTGTTTTTCTTTCCTAATAAAAGAAGAAAAAATGTGGGGGGGGGAAAGGGCCCGGAAAAAGGAGGGGCTTAGCTTTTCTTTGCAAAATTAAAAACAGGGGGGTTGTTTACCCTTTTTCCCCAAAAGTTTTCATGTAAAGGCCAAAAAGTGTTTTTCCTTTTCGCTAAAGAAATCATGCTGAGCCAAAAAGTGTTGTTTATTTTTTTTTGGGTTTAAAGTATATGTGATCCCAAAAATTGTTTGTTTATCCTTTTCGCTTTTTTTATAATGATGCAAATGATATTTAAGCCCCGGAAAGTGACCCAAAAAATGGGAAACTATCGTGTTTTAATGGTTGGGAAGTTCTATTAGGAATTCTTGTTGGGGGAAAAGCCCAATGGAACCATTTTAAGTATTCTGAATTTTGTGTGGGAAGTTTCCCGGGAAATCTTTTTTTGAATGTTTAAACCAAACCCTTTGTTTTTAAAAAAGGGAAACATCTATCTGTTTGAAAAAACAATGAAAGGAAATTTTTTTTGGTATTTTTTAAAGGGGTTTTTTTTTGCAATTAAAAGGAAATTACTTTTGTCGATAAAAAAATGAAAAAGAAACATTTTCTGAAATTTTGTTTAAACTGTTATATTTTTTCCTTGTGAAAGGAAAAAGGGAAATCATTTCCTAAATGAAAAGATCTTTTTGGTAAACCCGAAAAAAGGCCCTATGTGGAAACCCCCCCCCCCAACCCACCCCAAAGTGCAATAACGTGATTTTAAAAATCATAAAATTTTCTTTTGTAATTTTTGGGTTTAAAATTTGGTAGATTTCGCTTTGGGTTTTTTTCCCCAAAATTTTCCCCCCCTGGAAAAATTATAAGTAACGTAATTTTTGAAAAAGAATAAAAACCGGTAAATAATCCCATTTGTAGGCTAGATAATCAGGTATTTTTCCCTTTCCCCCCAGGTGAAGTCGTAGCCCGGAACGGGCTGCCACGGCTCCCAAATTTGGGGGCCCGTGGGCCAGGATTTTAACCCCCCCCCCTCCCCCACCCCTCCTCCTCTCCATCTTTTAAGGGTGTGGGAAATCGTTTTGGGACCCGCGTGCCCGGGTTTTTGTGCCAGGGGCCAGAGCCCCCCGCTCTTGGGGTTTTTAAAACCCAGCGCCCTATTGGCCGGGCCGCCACTTCTGCCATGCCAGACCCGCCCCCCTTTTGAGGTTTTTAAGAACCCCCGACCTTTTGGGTCCCAGACCCGCTACTTCTCCCATGCCAGAGCCGCCGCTCGGAGGTGTTAGAACCAGCGACCAAATTTTCCCCCAAAGGCCCCCACTTCGCCTTGCCAGACCCGGCCGCTTGGTGGGGTGTTAAACCCAGCAAACCTTTTGTGCCAGACCCGGGCCACTTCTCCCCAGCCAAACCCGGCCCTCTTGAGGGGGTTAAAAAACGCGCTTTTTTTGAAGCTTGCCAGAGGCCGCCCTCGGGAAAGGTGTTAGAACCAGGGGACCCCCTTGTCCCGGGTTGCATTAGCCGTCGCTTTTGGGCTGTACCAGGGCCGCGCTTTCTGGGGGGTTTTAGAAAAAACGTTTCTGTTGTCCCAAAACACCAGCTCTTGCGGGGTGTTAAAACCCCAAAGACCTGCTGTGTTGGGGCCGCGGGCCAAATTTTTGTTAGAAACCGCAGCTCTTATGTGGGTTAAAACAACGATCTGCTGTTTTTGGGGGCCCCTGTCCCCCAAAATTTTTTTAGAGCCCCAGCTCTTGCTGGTTTTTAAAACCCCAAGATCTGCCCGTGTTGGGGCCGCGTCCTTTTTTGGGTTTTGAAACCCCCAGCTCTTGCGTGGGGTTAAAACAAAAGATCTTCTGTGTTGGGGCCCCTGTTTCCCTTTTTTGTTAGAGCCCAGCTCTTGCTTTTGGGGTTAAAACCCCAAAGTTTTGCGGGGTTGGGGGGGTGCTGTCCTATTTGTGTTAGAGCCCCAGCCTTGCGGTGTTTTAAAACTAACGGGTCTGCGGTTGGGGGCCCCTGGCCAAATTGTGTTGGGGGCCGTAGCTCTTGTGTGTTGGAGCCGTCGCTCCCGTGGGTTTGGGCAGGCCCTCGCTTCGGTTCGGGGTTTTGGCTCCCGTTCTGTCCTCCTGGGCGATTGCTAGCCCCCGGGGAAACTTTTCTTCTTTTCTCCTTGCAAGGGACTTTTGGGGCGTTGAGGGTCCGTGTATTGGGCCGGACGTGCCAAAATAAAAATAGGATTATCATTTGCCCCCTGTAGTGTGTACGGGCCCAAGCTCCGGGGCACATTAAAAATTTCCCGCTCTCTTGATTATAAATTTTTATGTGTTTGGTATTTGTAGTTTATGGGCTTTGGGAGCAACAGAGAAAAAAAAAAAAAAACCCCGTTTAATTGGACTTGTTTCCTGGTGTCTATTTTCGGGTTGGGGTGTGTGAAGGGTATGTGTGTGTGGGAAATGAACCCCTAAAAGGCATCCCCCAAAATTTTTGAGGTGAAAAGTCCGACCCTACAGACAAAGCACCGAAAGCATCCGTAACGTTTAAGATATGATGATTGATATGATGATGATGATGAAAAGATGATGATGATTTATGATTTAAAACCCTGATGTTTTACGAAGATAAGATGATAAGAACAAGGTTTTTGGGTGTTTATGATGAGATGATGATGATTATGATGAAAAATGATGATGATGAAGGGAAAAGGGTGATGATTGATTATGAAAAGATGATGTGATGGATAAACAATTTCCCGAGTTTTCAAAAAAAAAATGGGGGATACCCTTAAATCAATGATAAATAATGTCAGGGTTTCAACTTGTTGACAAAAGTAAAAATTTTTTGGGGGGATCAAGAAAAAATAGGAAACAAAACCCCGTTTAAACATTTTTTAGAAGACAATAAAGTATTTTCCCTCACAGACCTTTCAATACAAGAGAAAACACCACGTTATTAATTCAAGGTTTTAACAAAGAGAACCAAATAAAGCGAAAGACTTTTATTTGGAAGCGGTTTTGGGGTCAAATGCTTCACTGAATTCCCGAAAATCCCCGGTTTTACTTTAGTGCTAGCATCAAAACGGGGGAAAGGAATTTGGTGCGATGTTTTTGAAGTGCTGGGTTTAAAACGAATCCTTTCGCGATTATCATGATTTTTCCCCGCACAACTGACACCGGTCGCCTCAGGAAAAATTGGGATTGGGGGTCCAGTGCCAGGGTGGCCTTGGCCGTGAAGTGCGGGAATTTCCCGCCGGGAATTTTGCTTACCTGTTAAATCTTTGGGGGGGGGGAGGGGGGGGGAGGTTTAAACTCGTCGGGGAAAAGTGGGGGTTTACGTGTGTAAAAAAACGTTCGTGAAAAATGGATTTTTTTTGATGTGTATGGGGAATTTCCCGGGAAAGTGAGTGCTGTCTTGTGAGTTTCCGAGGTGAAATCGGAGTGTCGGGGGGTATCTGCAAGAGTAAAAGAAATGAGGCGTTTTTCCCCGAAGGTTGGGGTTTGGGCCCCGGGCTCTTGGGTTTGGGTTTTTGCTGTTGGGGGCAGGGTCTTTGGGATTTTCCCCCGACCGACTTTTTAAGGGTTTTGGTACCAGGGAGACGGTCGGGTTTTTTCCCGGGGTTCAGCGACGGTTTTGCACGTTTCCCCGGGCCCTTGGCAGTCGGCATGTCCCGGGGAATGAGGGGGTCGTCCGTGTGTCCCCTCCCGGGCTTGACTTCCCGGGGTCTGGTTTTTTTCCCCCGGCGGGTTCTTTCACGTACCAGGGCGTTTGGTGTTTGGGAGTTTCCCGGGGGAATGAGGGGGTCGGCCATTTGTGTTCGTTCCTGTGGGGGGGCAAGGTGGCGTGTAAAGTAATGGAAATTCTGGAGGGCTGTGAATTGGGGTTTTTTGTAGATATATGGTTTCATCAACCCTTTTGTGTTTCAGTTCCCGGAACGGGAAAGGGTTTCCCTTTTAAATTTTATTTTTATTCGCCCAAAAATTTTTTTATGTTTAACTTGGGTAAGAGGAGGGGATTTAAATGTGCGGAAGTTTTAAAGGGGAAGAGAAAAAATAATTTTTAACTTAAGGGCGAGGGGAAAAAACCCCCCAAATTTTGGGAAAGAAATAATGTTGGGGTTGGGGGTTTTAACCGATACAGATAGGTGAATGGGTTACGCGGGACTGATGCCCCTAAGACAAATATGTTGTAATTGGTAGTGGTCGCTGGGGTAAAAAATTCGGGGTTTAAAATTTATTTAAAAATTGGTTATTTTTTGAGAGGGGTACGGTGGTATTTGGAGGACGGAACTTTTAAAATTAAGAGGACTGCCGCGGTTTCAGGCCGGTTTCGGAGGGGCCCCCCTGCTTGTGAGTGTCTGGGGGTGTGTGAGGGTTTTTCGGAGGTTCGGGGTGGTTCCTCGGGGGTAGAACGTCTTGTAGAAGTTCACTTTTGGGGTTCACGCCTTTGGGAAATAAACTGGGGGGGATGGGGCGGAAAGGGAAAAATAGGGGTTTATTTTATTAATAAGAGTTGTTCTTTTGTTCATTAAATTTTAAAGAATTTTCGGGGAATTCATGATTGTGTTTCCCTTGGGAAAGGTTAATTTCCCATTGGGAAAATAAGAGAAAAAATTTGCAGATGAAAAAAATAAAAAGGGTTTTTTAAGAATTTGGGAATTTTTCCCCAGAAGCCTACATTTTTATGTATATATTAGATGTGGGTTTTTTAGGGCGACTGGGGGGTTCATGTATTCAAAGTGTTTTCCGCAGCTTGTGGGGGCGGAAAACCAAAAAAATTTTGCAGCGCTCGGAAAACCTTTCCCAGATTTGTAATTGGTGATTGCCCCAGCGCTTGATTAAAATTTTTATGAAAAATTGTAGGATTATGATTGTGCCGCTAAGAATTTGGGGTTTTTGGGTTCCTTTTTAAAAATTAAAATTTTGGGTTTTTTCTTGAAAAAAGTGTTTTTAATCTATTAACCCTTTTTACTGGGGTAATCGATCCCGAATTGTGGAAACCCGGTTTCGTCGTCACAACGGTCGGATTGTTCGTTTGTTCGTTTTCTGGGGAAAATGTTTTTTAATCTTAATTTTAATCATTTTTCGGAGAAACCCCGATGGGAAATGAAGGCGGGGTATTTTAATTCAGGAAAAGTGGAAAACAAATTTTATGGGAAAGGGAAAGGTTTTAAAAATTTTGTTGGGGGCTGTTGATGGAAAATGGGGAAAAACTTTAAAAATTTTTTTACAATGTGAAAAGGGAAATTTTTTGTTGAAATCAAATTTTCTTTTGTGAAGCCAAAAAATAAGTATAACGGGGATTTTTCCGTTGGGGAAGGGAAATTTTCCCCCTTTTTACAGGGGTTTGGCGGGGTTTTTTTTAACCTCCCCTTAACCCCCCCCGGGAAATCCGGGGGTCGGCCCCAGGTGGGGGGGTTGGCCAAACCCCCATCCCCACTTTCTTCCCCGCCCCCCTTCCTGCCGGAAATGGGGGGCGTACCCCGGGGCCGGGAGGGTGCGTTCCCGGGCGGGACGTCACCCTCTTTTTCCCAGTCCAGGGGGGGTGGCAATTCTTCAACTTCTTTCAGGGGGGGAAGGTCTTGAGGGCCCACCGCAGTTTTTAAAACCGTGGACTCGCGGGTTTTGGTTTGGGGCCCGGGAGGGAGGGAAACCGGGGTTCTTTGAAGTTCGCAAAAGTTCCCCCTCCTATTTACCCCAAGCCTTTAGTGAAGGGTTTTTTTTGGGGGTTTTCATTAGTGAGACGCCGTCAAGCAGACCGACGGTTTCAAACCATAAACCGGGAAAAAGCTGTGGTTTTCCGTTGTTTTTTTTTTTTTTTTGTGTGTGGTTTTGGGGGTTTTTTTTGGAAATTTGGGAAAAAGTTTTTTTTTTGCCTGGTTTAAGTACCCCCCAAAAGGGGCTTCGGATGAAATTAAATTTAAAAAATTTTCATTTGGGGGCGGGGGTTAAACCCGAACAATTGGTGTTGAAAATTTGGGGGTTTACTTTGGTGTCCGGGTGGTTTGACCCGACACAGAAGAAAAAGAAACCCCGAAGGTTTCGGGGAGGAAACCCCGAGAAGCCCCTGTCTTCACCTGCCTTTAAAAGCAGTTCCCGTTCCACCCTTGGGGGCCTGCGCTGTGTTTAAAGAATTTGGGGACAGGGACGGCCCGGACACTTTCCCTTAAAATCAAGGGACCTAACTGCTCCTGAAC
>CM031621.1:6022222-6052222 GCA_018398815.1 Conus ventricosus
GAGCATGTTGGGTAATCAGAATCAACTGATGTCCTTTCCTGAGACTAGAAAGAACGCGCCTTTAGGTGGAAAGTGTTGTCTTCGTCAAACCTTTCCCAACTGTTCATGTTTCATAAGGATAAACGCCATTTCTAACAAGAGTTGAGTCAATATATTCTTCCGTTATTGGGCAGGACTTTAAGGCATAGCCAGCGACTCTAATGAAACCCATCATGTGCTGCATTAGAGTCATAAAAAGACATGTTTTTTAAAGTGAACACATGTATTTTCTGGATGGACTGTGCGATGCCATGAAACTAACGGCCTCGTCTATGCTTTCATAATAAGGTGAGATTCGTAACCTCGCAAGTTATAAAGAATACAGGCAGCTTCCATGTCTTTGGTTTCAAAACTTTAGTTGAAGATTGCATTTTACTGTGTGCTGATCCTCTCGAACCTCCCACTAATGTGATCATGTCTCTTACTGTTGGCTTTGTTGCTTCTTCACTGAGTTCTAAACCACAAATCAACAAAATTTTTTTTCTTTGGGTTGTAGCTGTTTAGTCATACTGTTGTTGGTCTTTAGGCGACATTTTGTTTTCAGATAAATTAGATTATTAGAACAATCATTACGCCACTTGCTGCATGCGTTTTAAGAAGTATTCTGCAGCTCTGGTCCTCGTATAATTCTGGCGTTATTGAATTGAGCGCATCCGACTAAACAATGATGTTGAAGGCAAATGAAACAAATTTGATGTTTACTATTAGTATGTTTTTCGAGTTTTTGTGGCGCTGGCCCCTCATAAGGAACAATATAAGCGATCGAAGTCTGCGTAAACAACATTGGGAGAATTTTGCATCGTTTCCAGTTCTTAAAACTAAACTTTAGATCCGGGTGGAGGCGTCCGTAATTAGTTCCGTATTACAGTCAACCTGGGGTAATTAACAATGTTTTATATGTTCACTCGCGGTTGCCACAGATGGAATTTCTTGTTAAAACATTTTCTGCAGAATTCTGTTTGTTAGTGTTTTTTGGAAGTATGCGCAATAATCTACTCATTGGTCGTATCATGCTAGTAATGTGGTAGCCCGCTGGTGAAAGCATCAGCAGTAAGTCAGCATGATTTTTGCCTGGATCGCCTATTGTTGGGGCTGTCTCTTGGACATTTAAAGGTGTAGATGTGTTTCCTCATCCCATAGTGTAGATTTTACTGTTATTTGTTTGGTTTTGTCTTCAAAACTTGATCAATTTTTGTCTAACCAACAGGAAAGGTTATTCCATCGAAGTTAAGATCATGATGTAATTACCAATAGTTAGGACACTCTCTCTGCGTTTTTGCGGGCGTGCGTGATGAACCTTGCGGAGAACACACCACATAAACATTTGTTGTCTGTATTCTTTTATGTTTAGATACTTGTCTTTTCGCAACTAATGCTGGAGGTAGTGGAATGTAAGACCCTGCCTACAATCGGCGCTTACTTAGACTTTTTTAATCTAATCTTCTAAGACTTCGCCCTCTGACCAACAGAGCCTCTCATTTTGGATTCTTCAGCGGACACCATACAAACTGTGTAAGCAGTTTCCGGTCTGCCCAACGGGGTTAAGTCCTTATGTGAAAGAAAGAATATCTGTTGTTTAGTTGAAACCCAGACTTCTCCTGAGTTTTTCATTTAATTGTTACATAGTCGATAAAAAACAGCTACATTACTTTAAATGGCGGGTCTATTGTTAGTTTACCTGGAAATTGAGGAAATAGCATGAGCAACAATTGCCCGTACGCTTGCTGGATTATGGATTCTCTAAAAATTCATTATTATTCGCAGTGCTCTTGATAAATCTTCTTGCATTGCTGCAATCAATTCGTCTGGACCTTCATATATTATAATCCATGTGAGTTTCTTTTTCTAACTCAAATATTTATTTTATATCAAAAAAATTATTAATCAATATCGATGGTCTTTTAGTGCTGGGACTCATAAACTAAAGTATAAACACCCTTTGGCGTGCCATAGTTAATGTGAGCTGTTTAGAACAGAGTTTTAAAAAATTTTGGGGGGTTTTTCGTTTACTTTTTTTAAGCTTTCTTTTTACTGCCGGGGTGTGGCTGTTGAGAAAAATACTTGCCCTTTGCCTTTCTTTGAAGATCAAACTTTTGTCTTTTGTAGTCATCAAAATCGGGCCTGTAAACGACTAAATTCCTTCATCGTGATGTTTTGAGTCAGTCTAGTACTTTATTTATAATCTGTTGAAGGAACTAATTTAGATGTTATTTGTTGATCAATAGCTGTGTGCTTTTGGAGTTTAGTTTTTATGTTTTTGCTAGCAGGCACTAGGCTAAGAACACAGGCGAGAGCTAAAGACAAACCGCCTTAGGGTAAAGCTGCGGGTGCGCCTACGCCTGTTGCTAAGAGTGCCTACACTCGTTCCTGCTGATGCCACACTAATAGTCGATGCTCCAGTTATTTACATAAGTTACTGCATTAAAGGCAGCAGATACCTTCGTTTGGTTTTGCTGTATTTTGAAAGGTCTTGCTTAGTTTTTGTTGCATTGGTTAATGTTGGTTAATCTGAAAAAGGTTTTTATTGCCGGGGGCTCGATCTCTTCTCTTGGCGACTCGGTTGCTGTAGGCAACATTTGGATAAACTTGAACAGACATGCTTTTTTTAAAATGAAAAAAAAAAAATTTTAGTTATACTACATCTTTAAATATGTTAGCTTCAATATTTAGCTGCGCATCATATAATAAAAACAAACTGTAATTAAGCGTTTACAGCATCTTTTTCTTTATCAATTTGAATGGTTTATTATGTCTCTAAATCTCTCCCATTACATTGCAACTGATTTATCCTCTTGTGACCTTAGGTTCAATACCTTGAAACCGTCTTTTGATGTTAATTATCTTCAAGCCTATCACTGTGAAGGTGTAGATCTTTAAGACGCATGGTCTGTGTTAGACTTAGGCCCCTCCCACCCCCAATACAATTTTCTTTTACGTCAAAATGATGATAAGGCCTAAGGTCCGCTTCTAGCAAGAATTTGGTTAGACTACATCAATCGTACATTGGACTTTCGTTATTGTTGGATTAAAAAAACTTTTCACTTGCTCTTGCGAATGGTTTTCATCTTCGCACAGCAATTAAATACCTTTTTAAAGCGATTGTACTGCGACACTAAGATTAAAATTCCATATAGCGTCTGCCCTGCTTTTATGATATGTTGAATGATGTCGGCACGGTTTCGTTATATTTTACTAATTATGACTCATATGTTGCCCAATCAGCTTGCTAAATTAGAGTTGCTAAACCAACATCAAACTCCTAACGAGATGTCTGAAATGCTGTTCTTTGTTCGGTGTGTCTGTTGATTCTGATAACACGTTTTGTTAGTCATTAAAAAGTTAGTTTCGCTATGACAATTGTCTTTTAATGCCCCTTGAAGGTATGGGGCATGCGCTTTAACAAACTCAAAATCTAAAGGAATGGAAAAAAAAAAAAAGCGATTTCCAAACGCCATAACTTACAGCTAAAGCCTTTTTGCTGCCTTTAGACACCTGAGGCGAGTCGGCGCCTATTCTAAGTTTTAGTGCTTCCTTCATTACCAATTCTTGAACGCAAGATCTTCCCTTTCATTCGCGGGTTTGCCATAGATCAGAATAGGTTTAAAAATATGTCTGCTTGTTTAAAGAAAATTACTTCTTTCCTAAGTTTATTAGTAATTTTCTTTAACGATTGGCCCGTCCCAGATTATGGACAACTGTTCTTTCTAGGTTGTGGTTTTGAGCGAGTTCTATTTTTGAAAGTAAGCGTGCAGAAGACTGGCACAATCAAATCATCCGCTCCTAAAAGTCTGGAAATTTAACAGTTAAGAATTTGATCCGCCATGAAATAGTTGATGGATTCTTTGTATAGTAAGATTCGTTTATTTCCCTTCACGCCATGGGGTTCTTTCAGTCTTCTATGAGGGTCAAGATCGAGCCATTTACTTGTGACATTTTTATAAACAAAATATAAAGTTAATTATTTAAAAACTTGGCGGGAGGAATTGGAGGTGAAGAAGATTATGTTTTTGATCCTGACGATGACGACATGGAATGAAGAACTCCTTATAATCACAGCTTCGCTCGACGTTATCATTGCGGCGTGAATTAACAGAAAAAGTACGGTTCAGAGCTTTTACAAAAGTTTAAACATTTAAAACTTCCGAAGTTTTAGACCATAATGATTTTGAACGAGATTGGAGAATGGCCATTTGTTGTGAAATCGGGCCCACCGAGAACAACTTTTTCACCTTACACATGAATCAAAACCCATCAATTGTTTTTAAAGTTGAGTACAATTAACCAAAGGACTAAGGCAAAAGAATACTAGATCGCTTTGGCATCCGCTATCCAAAACCAAAATTAAAGAGGAAAGCAGTTGAAACCCTTCAAACATGGAACAAGAAAACTCCCAACAGTTCCCTCCAAAAAACATAGAAACTTCAAAATTTAATTCAGCAGCGGACACTAGTAATAAAAGTAGGTAGAAGAAGCAGAAGAAAAGAAACCAGTTTTTCAGTGAAACAGCATTAAAAACATTACTATGATCCCCCAAATACCCCGCAAGAATTAGTGGCCATTGTTCGGAAATGTAAGAAAATTTAGAGATGAATTAAAGACAATTTAGCAAGACTGATGAACTAGATGGCATTATAAAAAGAGAAAAGAAAATTCGCTGAAGCTGAAGACGCAAATTAGGGCGTGATGATAAAGAAAGGATAAAACAAAGATTAAAAAATCCTATTGGAAAAAGAAGAGCAGCAAGGACTAATGCGGGCGCGTCTGCTATCGAGACCAATTCGAACTCAAGTGATTAGAATAAGAGAAACTATCCAAAGAATTTTATATGAAGCACAACGCTAGAGACGAATAAAAACACTGTTTAGCGAACATGGTGTCACATTAGCGAGCGTTATATCGGGCCTTAGGATTTGCAATAAGTACAATGGTGAGGCCTATTAAGGCGGTGGTGGGGGGCTTATGTTCAGTCCTCCATCACCATCGCCTGATAAAAATCATGGGTAAAAAAACAGCTTGATCATCTTGCGGTTTATTAAAAAAAATTAGCTGGTTAAAGCTATAGACTCTATACCAAGTATATTAGGGAGTGTTATTAGCTGGCTTTTTCTTTTGTCTTCTGCAAGGCATAGTAGTGGCTTTATGGCCGAAGCATTATGGGCATTAGTTCTCTTAATAGTTGGGTTACTATTCAGTAAGATAAAGACAAGTACCTAGGACAGTTATTCCAACAACTAGCGCAGTCTTTTCATATTCATGGTCATGCGAACAAAGTCCGCGTCTTCAACAGTCTTTGGGCTATGATCCTCGGGGATTGGATGACTTAATCTTGGGGTGTTTTTTTTATTGTTTGTAATATTACTGGCTCAGTATTTATTATCGTTTTTTCCAGACCTTCTGTTCATTGATGCTATAAGAATTTTCATTATTGTGTTTAATTATTGTACCTATTCTGGAGTTTGAGTGGTCAGAAGGCAGCATGTATAAACCAGTGCCAACAGCCAAAGTCTTCTTTCGATCTTGGCGTATTGTAAATCATTTGGTACCCTTTTTATACTTGAAGGTATATCAAATGCAGGAATTAATGGAGTCCTCTAATATTCGCTAAGTATTGTTTGATGCATCAAGGCAGTAGAAGATCGTTATGCTCGATCTCGCTTGTGCTTGCGAACCTAGCAAACACCAAACGTAAGTACGAATAGAGTCGTTTATTCGTTCTATTCCCGCTTTAGTTAAGCCCTCAGATATGTTTAGATAATTGTTGTCCATGTGTTTTATGCTCTTGCTCTATGGGACCCAAGGTGAACACCTGTGGCCTGAAGAGAAAGATGTGTAAGGAGGATTCCAGTCATAGTTATACTTTCTGTACACGCCCACAATTAAGGGATGCTAAGCCTATGTTTAAGATCTGACTTTTGTCTAATGTCTGTCTTAAACATTAATATTGAATTAGTTACAGATTCCTTTCAAAAGCCTTCATGTCTATTTGTTGCTAAATGGATTTAACGTTTTTTTTCATTTGGTAATGGCGCCCGCAGTCAGTCAAAATGCGTCTGACGGAGTAATAGAAATGAAATCTTATACACTGACCTCACCAAAGGATCAGGATGTTTTAAATGATCAGCATACGACACTCCACCACCCCAGTTGATGCACAAAACACAGCAAATTATAACTGGTTCTGATAAAACTGCATCGGATGAATGAACCAACTTTCGCGATGTAGTCTTTTTTAATAGGAGGGTTAAGATATCTGCTTAATGGTGTATTCACCTTTACTTGAAAAGTGACAGTTCTGGGTCACTGCAATGGACAAGTGTAGTAAGCAGTTGCTTTATTTTTTAAGATTGTAGTGCGGCCCAAAACAAATATTTTGCTTTAGTATTATAATTAAACGCATTCATTTTTTATTTTTTGTTTAAAAAATATGTTTGTAACAATTAACAACTCAAGACGTCCTACGGATTTAAACACATGCTGTTAAGAACGATTGCGGAAACTAAAATGGTTCGCACTCCATGAAAATATTCTACCAAGTTGGATGGTTAATTTTAACTGATGCAAAGAAGAATAATAAGTTTTCTAAAAATTTGATAATAGAGGAAACTTAGTTGACCAGTTAATCATACATGATGGTTATTAGGGTTTTTGCTCATTAAAGAAGCAATGAGTAACTTTCGGAGTTTACTCTCAAAACTTAACAAGCGAATCTTAAAAATTAATGTTATCATTCAACCTGAAAAAGAAGCAGTAGGTTACTTATTTTGTTAACGAGCCTAGCTTAAATGTAGGCCTTTGCAACTGACAGTCAGGACGCTCAAAAATTTATTGTTACATCTAAACAAAACTACTTATGGGGGGAGAAAATACGCTCATCTTACAGTACATTCATTACTCTATGTTCATTGGGATGAGCTGAGCACTGATGAAAACTTTATATGATAGAAGCCCTCAAATGTTTTAAGGCTCTTCCATCAGGGAAAGCTGCATATTGCGATTATGAAATTATACAATTCCCTTATTTACAGTTTAAAACGATTAGTTTGTGGGAGGGTCGGATCATTGTAATATATAGTATCAAGAACAAAACGGGGAAAGTCGTAAAATGTGATAACCTGCACATTGTTTTGGAAATAAAATAATAAAACGGTACTAAAAATGTCGCGTTGAACCAGGAAGAATGGAGTTACATTAGCGCCCTGTGAGGTGTATTACTTTTAGAATTAAAAGACCTTGCAGGGACGTTTGCAGACCTTTGAACAGACCAGAATGGTGAGATAGGCACTTTGTATGGTTTTGAGTACACTAAAGATGGTGTGATTATAAACCGCAAAGAGTTTGGCGACAGCAATTAGTTTCCTAAACTAGAACAACTGCCGAATCTAGAAGCAAATACAATGTTGGCACAGTATGAATATAAAATAGTTCGAAAACTGACCTCAGATGGAACTCTGGAACTACATATTTAGAATGGAAATAAAATTATGAATTCATAAGCCCATTTACATTTTTCTAGCCGATCAAAAAAAGTTTCAGGAAAAGCATTCAACCCTCTGGCCCTTTACATGTATGGTCTTATGCCGGACGACAATAGTCGCGAGAAAGAGATTGAAATAAAGCCGTATGAGAAAAACAGTACAATCCTCCACAGAAAAGAAAACGGTTTTAAAAAGATTGCTTCTTACAAGATTACAAGTCATTCACAAATGTAAATTAGGTGATGCGTTCACAATGATTTTTGAAATTTCTGTCTTTTAAAGAGTAAAGATCGGAGATGGGGAATGGGGTTTGTGGGCGTTAGTGACGTCCTGCTAAAAGGATTCAATTAAGCTGGCAAAAACTTAGACGTTGAAAAAATTAAAGTTACCGTCGTCATTCTTTACAACGAGTGAGGATATTAAGGTCTCTAACAACAAGCAACTAAATCAATATTAGTCTAATTAGAAAAATTAATCTTATCAGAATTGAATTGGATTAATTTACACATTTAGACCTTATAGGATTTTATTATACTGAACAAGTTTTGACAGAGAGCATGAATAAAAACAATAACTGGATTAGATTAGAGTTCTGTTATAAAACTATGGAGCAGTTAAACTTATAACAAAACCCTCTTGTTCATTAATTTGTGGACAAAGTGGTTGTGGAAAAACAATATTTATCTCGACCTGTTACAAACAGTTTATCGTTATAATTTTGATCATTATTGTGGTTTTTATGCCAAAACTTAAATGGAACAAAGCATATCATTGATAGGAGTTTTTATGGACTGATGATAACATATTTTTAGTTAATCCTAGCAATAAACTGAAGTTGAGAGTCTAGAACGATGTTTTTATATTGTTTGAAGGAACGCAGGACATATTTATTATAGAATGACTGTTCAGCAGAAGAGGACAAAGTTATTTAAAAGAGAAACACTTTGTCAAAACTAGCTTAGTGGAAGGATGCTGGGATAAGTGTGTGGAATTTTATGTCAGAAATATAACTCGGTTTTAAAAGACTTTAGAGAACAGTTAAAAGACTGTAGTTTTATTTCACATGAAAGACAGAGATGCATTTGATGAATGTTTGCGTGAAAATGATGTTATTGAAAATGATCAGGAAAAACATAGGATTAAGCAAAAACTGAAATCTGAAAAGTTTAGTAAATTAGTATTGAAAACGGATAATCCTACGCAGTATGTTTGTTTGTAGATAATCGTTATTTTTTGTTATTGAAGTCTTACTTGTCAGAGAACTAATAAATGCCGCTTTTAGGCCACTTTCGCCCAAAAACTTGGTGGAGGAGCAAGTGAGGTAGAACAGATATTTATTAGTTCTCTGCTGTAATTCTTTCATGTGTATATGGAGGAATAGAAGAGAAAAAGAATAATCATGATGTGAGTGTTTAATCATGACAAGAAGACAATGCTCCTCACTCGGATCTGCTGGTGGATCATGTGCAGAAACGCCGCCACGATCTTCGCACTCTGGCTGTCCTTGACACTCACTCTCCACACCCTTCTTCCAACCCTCTGAATGTCAAATTCAATGTCCGACACACTTTCCCCATCCTTCTTCCAACCCTCTGAATGTCAAATTCAATGTCCGACACACTTTCCGCACGTTCTCCCTTCATGACCAGCAACTCTCACTATGGCACGCACTGCAGTGAATAGGTTGTTCTATGGCAATGAGCCTAGCACACGGCCTGTTTCACCCACACTATGACATGCACCACAGTGAAAAGGTTGTTCTATGGCAATGAGCCTAGCACACGGCCTGTGTCACGTTGTTGTTGTTGTTGTTGTTGTTGTTGTTGTTGTTGTTGTTGTTGTTGTTGTTGTTGTTGTTGTTTTTGTGGTGCGCTAACACTAATATTTAAAATTGACCTGGATAGAGCCGACTGAAGAGCTGGCTGCCAGCGCTTTATTCAGTCGTTTTCCATGTCATTCGGTCAGCGTCATTCACTCCGTGTCCTTCCTTCATCCTTTCCATTGTTCACGCTAGGTGCATGCTATGTTTAACGGGTCATCTATGCCAACGGCCAAACCGGCCTTCTGTTCCGACAGTCGGTGATTAGATTTTAGGTGTGAGCAAGATGTTATGCGCTTGTTTACACATGGAACCTCTGTTCATGTTTTCACTAGACGGACTTTTGGGAAATGGGGTCAGAACCGAGGTTAACTCCGAGGGTAAAGTGTCCTTGCACGGAAACGGCCTGGCAGAGATTCAAACCCGCAAGCCCCAGGCTCACCACGATTAAAGCGCGACGTTCTGGTCCCACATGTAGCCACCAATACACGCCTTTTTGTTATTGTAAAATACCCAAGACTGATCTGATTTTGTCTAGCTTGTGTTTTGCGAGATTTTCGTATATGACAAATAAGGCAATGGCAGCTTATTTTCCTAATTTTCTGTTGTCCTTATTAAAGGAATATTGTGAGTTTTAGAAGTGTATCCTATCAAAATGTTTCAACTGATTATTTACGCGTTCACGAAGTGCTCTGGGATCTGTGCTTTTCGCAACAATCTCACTCACATGGTGATCCAAATGATCTGTCCTACTATAGACCATCATCGATTGTTATCTTCCGGTCTGTACCTCCTGAAAGGCATTTTAATTACATTCTGCAGTTCTCTGTCAGTTGATATAAGCTTTAAGATGATTTTACGCGAGCTTTTACCATGACTTGAGCATGAGCGTTAAAACTGTGACAGTGCATAATGCGTCGGGTTTGTACTAACACAGTCCATTATCATCATGTGTGGCCTTGCATAAGCAACAAACCGCTATCTTTCTGTTTGTTTCTGACGTCTTTCTCTCTACCTCTATGTCTTTAGTTCTTTCTTTATGAATCACTGGTCAGAAGCGGTTTTTGCCGGTGTGGAAGACCAGACTTTAACTCGTTCAGAGCAGGCCACAATATAGAAATTGCCTAACCCAGAATATGTCCCCATATAAACTGCCTAAGCCAGAATACGCCCCGGACATGGTACTTTGTACCTGAGGTATAATCAGGCCATTGTGTACCCCTTCCGTGTGTGTTCCCTGAAGTACATTGATGTTCAGAAGCCATACTGGTATGAGCTCATTGGAGTCATTTCAGTTTTAATCCTTGGACATGTACATTCTGTAAGCGTTTCTCTACTGGTCGCTGACCTTTACTTACCTTCATGCTAATCCGATCAGTTTGTGGACCCACTCGAGGACACTGAGTCATTTCTTATACAACATGTAACATATCCAGGTAGGTTCACGAGGAAGGCTTGCTTCAGTTTTCTTTCATTCATCCAGTCTTAGTGATTTGTCGTTGAATCAAGAGCAAACGCAAAGGAATAAACAAACAAATGACAAAATAAAAACGTGTGTGTGTGTGTGTGTGTGTGTGTGTGTGTGTGTGTGTGTGTGTGTGTGTGTGTGTGTGTGTGTGTGTGTGTGTGTGTTGTGTGTGTGTGTGTGTGTGTGAGAGAGAGAGAGAGAGGAGAGAGAGAGAGAGACAGACAGACAGACAGAAAGACAGACCGACAAACAGACAGACAGACAGACAGACAGACAGACAGGGAGAGACAGACAGACAGACAGACAGACAGACAGACAGACAGACAGACAGAGAGAGAGAGAGAGAGAGAGAGAGAGAGAAGAGAGAGAGAGAGAGAGAGAGAGAGAGAGAGAGTCGCACACAAGAGCTTGTTATACACACATCTGTCTGTTAATTCATTACTTCACTGACAGCGCAGAGGACCCAATGGATGGCCTCTCTATGCCTGCCTGCAGCCCACAGTCACGTCTTAGTCAATAGCAGCAAAAGAGAGAACTTTTACTATCTCTATGCCTGCCTGCAGCCCACAGTCATGTCTTAGTCAATAGCAGCTATAGAGAGAACTTTTACTATCTCTATGCCTGCCTGCAGTAAACAGTCACTTCTTAGTCAATAGCAGCAAAAGAGAGAACTTTTACTATCTCTATGCCTGCCTGCAGCCCACAGTCACGTCTTAGTCAATAGCAGCTATAGAGAGAACTGTTACTATCTCTATGCCTGCCTGCAGCCCACAGTCACGTCTTAGTCAATAGCAGCAAAAGAGAGAACTTTTACTATCTCTATGCCTGCCTGCAGCCCACAGTCACGTCTTAGTCAATAGCAGCTATAGAGAGAACTTTTACTATCTCTATGCCTGCCTGCAGTAAACAGTCACTTCTTAGTCAATAGCAGCCATAGAGAAAACTTGTACTTCCACTACAAAAGAGAACATGTCGGCTGCTGAAAACAAAGGCTGCCTCGGTGTAATGTGACAATTGTCAGCCACACCATTCTCGTCTAAACATTCCTCCCCTTAATCCCCAACGTCTCTCTCTTCTCTCTTCTCTCTCTCATCTCTCTCTCTCCTCTCTCTCTCTCTCTCTCTCTCTCTCTCTCTCTCTCTCTCTCTCTCTCTCTCTCTCTCTCTCTCTCTCTCTCTCTCTCTCGCGCGCGCGCGCGCGTGCGCGTGTGTGTGTGTGTGTGTGTGTGTGTGTGTGTGTGTGTGTGTGTGTGTGTGTGTGTGTGTGTGTGGTGCCATACACTGCAATTAGGGTTAAGGGTCTACATCAGTTTTCATTCTCTACCTTCGCCCTTCAATCCCCTCCTTCACTCACAATCTTCCCTCGGTCGTACGGTCTTACCTTCCATCGCAAGGTAGAAAGATTCAGGCGGAACGGTCTCTTATACTGCCAGACTGGCAGGAGACTGTGCTCAACCTGTGGTCCCGACTCCACAGCGGGCCAGAAGTGGCACATACTCCACTCAAAAGGCCGTGTGGGCGTAGGGCCCACAACTGAACAGGTGACAGGTCAAGGTCATTGGCCAGGGATAGCAGAGGACATCAAACGCTGTGTCGATTGCTGTCCCCGGAGCCAAACCCTGTCACAGGCAGCAGGCCAGCCTTCCTCGGTCCCTCCTGACAAGACAGCCACAAGCAGACAAAGGTCACTGCCGTATTCTGAGGCTCCGCTGTTGGTGTCTTGGTCAGCTCGTGGCTAGTGCCATAGCTATGTAGCATGACAATTGCCAGCCAAACTCTCCTCTACCAAACACACCCCCTCCCCAATATTCCCCCTTCCCTCCTCTCTGTGTCTGTCTCTGTCTCTGTCTCTGTCTTCTTCTGTCTGTCTGTCTGTCTGTCTGTCTGTCTGTCTCTCTCTCTCTCTCTCTCTCTCTCCTTCTCTCTCTCTCTCTCTCTCTCTCTCTCTCTCTCTCTCTCTCTCTCTCAAACTGTAATTTTACAATTTGGGTTACCCGTCTACGTCACTCTTCCATTCCCTCCTCCTCTGAAAGTCTCCCCTTGGTCTGTCAGGTTTATATCTGGTGTCAACCAAAACATTGATAGGAGAAGGTCTGTCAGGCTTCCAGTTGGTCTGTCAGGCTTCCAGTTGGTCTGTCAGGCTTCCAGTTGGTCTGTCAGGCTTCCAGTTGGTCTGTCAGGCTTACAGTTGGTCTGTCAGGCTTACAGTTGGTCTGTCAGGCTTACAGTTGGTCTGTCAGGCTTACAGGTGGTCTGCCAGGCTTACAGTTGGTCTGTCAGGCTTACAGTTGGTCTGTCAGGCTTACAGTTGGTCTGTCAGGCTTACAGTTGGTCTACCAGGCTTACAGATGGTCTGTCAGGCTTACAGTAGGTCTGCCAGGCTTACAGTTGGTCTGTCAGGCTTACAGTTGGTCTGTCAGGCTTACAGTTGGTCTGTGGTCTGTCAGGCTTACAGTTGGTCTGTCAGGCTTACAGTTGGTCTACCAGGCTTACAGATGGTCTGTCAGGCTTACAGATGGTCTGTCAGGCTTCCAGTTGGTCTGTCAGACTTCCAGTTGGTCTGTCAGGCTTACAGTTGGTCTGTCAGGCTTACAGTTGGTCTGTGGTCTTTCAGGCTTACAGTTGGTTTGTCAGGTTTACAGTTGGTCTACCAGGCTTACAGATGGTCTATCAGGCTTACAGTTGGTCTGTCAGGCTTACAGTTGGTCTGCCAGGCTTACAGTTGGTCTGTCAGGCTTACAGTTGGTCTGTCAGGCTTACAGTTGGTCTGCTAGGCTTACAGTTTGTCTGCCAGGCTTACAGTTGGTATGTCAGGCTTACAGTTGGTCTGTCAGGCTTACAGTTGGTCTGTCAGGCTTACAGTTGGTCTACCAGGCTTATAGATGGTCTACCAGGCTTATAGTCCGGCAGAAGTATGACTGAACCTGGAAATTTTATGCAAAGTTTTTTTTTTGATTGATTTTGGTAGCCCAGGGTCTACTCCTTCAGAATCTGCCGGGTGCACTCCGTGCACCCTTGAGGGTTTTGAGAAATTCAAGATGGCGTCCAAGATGGCTGCCGTTTTCGATAACTCCCTATAACTCAGGTAGTACTTGACCTAGGATGATAAGTTTGGTGTCTAACCAGATGTTTTGAGGAGCAACGAATCCATTGAAACTATTTATTTGACTGGTTGGGGATTGCATCATATAGAAATGCAATATGGCCGCCAATATGGCTACCATTTTACAAATTTCAAACAAAAACAAACATAATTATTCACTTGTATTTGGTCTAGAATGATAATTATGGTGTCTATCCATATGTTTCGTGGACAAAGAATCCATTTAAGGGATTAAAACAGTTGCATATGAATTACATCACAGGAAAATTCAAAAAGGCTGCTGATATATTTGCCGAATACTTACAGAAAATCATTATTTCTGTGACGTTGCATGTGAAATACCATCTAACATATAACATCACTCACAAATGTTACCATTAGTTATCACAAATGTTACCATTAGTAATGCACAAGCCTCTCTCACAGGACAGTCAGTTGTGGTTATCATCTCGTCATTAAGTCACCTCGTCCATAAATCTGTGACGTTGTCCAATTGAATTAAAATGCTAGGTAAGAGTCTGGCTGCAACCTGCAGCATAACACGCACAGAATATTGTACATTTCAAACCATCCCTGGTGCAGCTGCAAGAAAGCGTTCTGCAGGGGTTGTCACTCTTGCATCCACATCTGATCATACGCATGACAGTTTCTGGGCGAGTTCAACATTTGCGGGAAGGAGGACCGGTTGTAGCGTTTTCAGTTTCGAGTCTTTCACCCATCCGTACATTTCTGCATCAAGTTCAGGCGGATTGCTGTCTTCCAGTGAACGCCACACAATGGCTTGGTGATGGGCCCTTCTTACATTCTCTTTAAATGCCTCACTTGTAGGAGGAAGGGAACAAAGTTTTGGTGGTACCGCGGAGGCCCGACCCGTTTTGGATGCCCATACCCTCCAGCGTGTCTCGGACATTGATTTACTCATAGAATATTGACCGTAACAGGCTGACATGAATGTCGTTGCCTGCTCAATCACTGATTTTATGGGAGAACCAATGACCCCTAAAAGTGACAGTGAGTGACCATCTTTCAGAACCTTCAATGCAGTACCTTTGCCAACCCCATAGCAGCATGCTACCGTATCACACCCAGTAAGAGCATGGGCTGGCAGGAGTTCATTCACAAAAGACGCATGCTTCTCTACGGTTTTTCCAATGTCAATGACTGTTCGTTCCTTAATTGGTGATTCCATGGTGATACGATTTTTCATGCTTCCAGTGTGATAATAATGAAGCAAGAGAATGAAAACGTCAGTGTCATCGGATATCACAGTTATATCACTCTCTTCATTATTTCGAGCAGACCACATCACCTGGTGGACAATGATATTGTCCGCTTCCTCATGACTAGTTGAAAGGTCCGCCCTCCTGATCACTACACCACCATGGCTGATCTGAAATGGGGCAGCGTCCTCACCAATCACTATCAACTTGTGGCTTTGGCTGCATTCATGGAATGACTCGTCTTCAATCAGAAGTTTGACAATCAGGTTTATCAACTGCTTCTTGTTTTCGGTCACCGTCAACACAGTCTTTTGAGGTGGTAACTTGGTGTTCAACTGCAGCTCGTGGACTCGGCTAACTCCAGTGGCCCTAGCACTTCTGGTGACACTCTTAGTACTGTAATCGTAGTACCGATCGAACACTAGTGAACGTCCCCAACTTTTAGTCTCTTGGCAATGGCGTGTTTCAAGTTGTTTGTGTAGTCTGTAGTGGTGCCCTCTGCCGGCCAAGGAATCACCCAGAGTAGAGCTGAACCATCAATCACAACTACTGAAGTGTTACTTGCTGTTGTCCGAGCAGATACCTCAACCTGAAGCTGTCGCTTTAAGGAAGACTTTGATGTTGCAGCTCTCATTTCTCCTGTGGGGTCAAACATAGACGTTGGTACTGGGCCAATTCGTAGGATAGGACATCTTTTATGTCAACATCACGCCCACTAGACTGTTGGCCTATGATCCTGGAGTAGATGACATTCATGTCGTACACTTTACTACCTCCCACATTCACATGTTTCTTTGTAGCCAGCATGGTAGTCACGGTCTTGTGAATTGTTTCATGTAAGCCATCAGGTAATTTCTCTCCAAATTGGCACATCTGTGTGAATCCTTTCTGCACAGCCTCCTGCACATTCACTGCCGGGGTTCCATGTTGACCAGTTGCAATGTTCACTAGATCCTGTGGATGTTTCTCGGGATCAAGTGGATCGATACATTTTTGAAGCTTCGTCCTTATGGCTTCTCGGTCCTTGTTGTCATTCTCTATCCGTGCCTTCTTCTCTTCCTTATGTCCACTTCCCTGGTCTCCAGAGTCTCCAAGCATTTCGTCCAGAGCAGCCTCCACAGTACTACATGTATGAAGACTCAATGCCCAGACCTTGAGCGTATCCGGCTTCAAAGTTATTCCTATGATGCCATTTGGGCATGGCCATATCTCATGAATGTAGTTTCTATAAACATATCACTCCACAGGCCATTCCAATGCCCGCGCTGGTGCCTCATCACATGCTCCCCTTTCATGAACCGGACTAGTACCTCTTCTGGGAGGGCTTCCATTGCCCTTAGGTAACACATCCCATACCTTGCATAATGCACATGGCCAGCGGCAAAGAAATAGGGAAGCATTTGTTTGCATGCCTCCAGATGCAACAGCCAATCAGCCTCCCGCTCAGCTCGGACAAACCTCATGATAAGGAACACTGGTTTGATCAACATGTCCACCCACAGTTTGGCAGTCTTACTCCTTTTGGCTATGTTCTCCAAGACCTCCATGAAATCCTCCTTTGACTCAAGTGTATTGCAATCAAGTACTCCTCGAAGAACTTCCTCAGCCAGCATTCTCAATGCTCGAACGTTCTGCGGAAATTTCTTTCCAGTCAACATTTTTGTGACTCCTCCAAACACATCACTCAGAACTTCCTCCAGTCCACTGTTTTCCATCAGAGTCCCGATGCAGCCTATGAAACTCATCAAAAAGTGCATACCACCCAAGCGTAGGATGACATCTGAAAACCTTTCTGGGTAAGCCCACTTCACATGTAATGCAACTTTATACAGTTGTAAGTCACAGGTAAATAACACAAACTTTTGGTCAGCATTATGTGTCACCTTTTGAGCTTCCACTATTGCTGTCATTATTGTATCTGGGTGGATGGCACAAGATCAATCAAAGGCAGGTATGCCGTCTTAGTCTTAGGTTGTTCTGTTTGGCCTTGATTGCGTGTAAGAGCTGTGTTGTAGCCATTGTACTCGGGACAATTCCGTTTCTGAACATCCTGAAAGAAGGCGAAGTCAGTTTCCTCCGCTCTTTGTTTTAGAGTAGCCTGTTGCGCAAGTAACTTGAGTGGGAGAACTGTGCTAACAGCAGCACTCTCGGGCATTTTTGGTTTCTTGGGACCATTGTATCTCTGTATGGTGACATCATATTCTATTGGCTCCGACATCTCCTCCTTTGAAATTCGTGGGATTGTCTCTCTATGGCATCGATCAGCATCAGATGGTGATTCCGGTTGTGTAACCAGAACAGCTAACGAGTGGGTGGAAAGTTTTCCATTTTGTGACGAGATTTCAGCATCAAAATTATCAACAACTACTTGTACCAAACCTTCTGATGCATCCGATATGCCAAGACAGGATCGTTCCATTGTTGCAGCTTTCGCAGCTGAACGCTTAAAGCGTAATACCTCGTCATAAGAACATGTCACACCGAATGACTGCATGGTTGTGATGATATTTTTTGATCTGCCCAATTTTGAACCTAGTGTTATCTGCAGTGTCGTTGGCTTGTTCTTGACAGCTCCGGTCAAGATTGATCACATCATTATGGCTGGGAAAGTCCTTTCTAGTTTTGCAGATACAAGTCCTAGTAATGTCATCAATGTTTCACTTACTTCGTTCATAACAATGTCCTTATTGATTGTTGTTGAGTAATGGTTTTTATCCAAGTTAATGCCTTTGACTTCACTTCTAACCTTTTTCGCAATGCTATTCAAGATCACATCAATATCATCATCATCCTCATCTATTAGTCTTAGGATTTTGCCGCCTGACAACGGAAACAAACAATGTTTGCTAAACCTGCTGAATGCAACACAATAAGATCATCACCGAAGAAATCTGACAATTGCCGTAGCAGTGTTTTCCGTGACTGAATTTTGCCCCCATTTTCCGTGTATAGTTTGTACAGGTCAATCGAATTCCAAAGTTGTGACTGGTCTTTCTTCATCACACCAATGACGTATTCCATGGCAGGATCATCTTGTTCAGGTTTATCTGACTTAGTTGATGCAAATGTTACGTGATGGAGAGACAGAAAGCTTGCCCGACAGTCTGTGTGGTATCTTGCTTCAGCAGCATGGAGATCACCCACAATCCCATGAATGCGGAGTCTAACTTGTTCAGCCAAGTCATCATTTCGAACAGCACATGTCTCTAAGATCGATTCCTTTAGGGTCGTCTTTCTATCTGGACTGAGTATTTGTCTGAATTTATAAGCAGTTTTCCAACGTGATGGATTCTTACTGTCTTTCTGGAGTTCACATTTTTCTCCACAAAACAAACAGTCCTGAAGAAGATCAAACTTTCCACAAGCCGACGATTGTCGCCTTGTCTTTGGGGGAATATAGGATGATGGTTCTTGGGAATGTTTTCGCTTATTAAACACTTTAACATGATGAGTGGATGTGTAACTAGAAATACAGCTTTTATGGCAGTCAATGGTTAAGTTAGCATTATTCTCAAGTTTTTCCGGCAGCGAAATGTGTACATCGTCATCGTAGATCCTGCTACATCTAATAATGTTCTGAATTCTGGCAGAGCCTGCCTCAATAAGTCTTTCTGATTTGTCGTCACAGCTGAATTTCCAATTGAAGATGCATTTTCTCTCCGCCAATTCTACCATCCTTCCCTTAGAAGACATCAGTTTCTGAAAGTAAAAAAATAAACATATGGTTAGACTCCAACATTATTATCCTAGGTCAAATACAAGTCAATTTGTTTGTTTTTGTTTGAAATTTGTAATATAGCAGCCATATTAGCGGCCATATTGCATTTCCGTATGATGCAATCCCAAACCAGTCAAATAAATAGTTTCAATGGATTCCTTGCCCCTCAATACATATGGTTAGACACCAAAATTATCATCCTAGGTCAAATACTAACTGAGTTATAGGGAGTTATCGAAAACGGCAGCCATCTTGGACGCCATCTTGAATTTCTCATAACGCTCAAGGGTGCACGGGTGCACCCGGCAGATTCTGAAAGAGTAGACCCTAGGCTACCAAACTCAACCAAAAAAAAAAACTTTGCATAAAATTTCCAGGTTCAGACAAGAAATTGGATTTGGCAACCGGACTATTATAGTTGGTTCCACCAGGCTTACAATTGGTCTGTGAGGCTTATAGGTGGTCTACCAGGCTTACAGCTGATGTCAATCAAAACCTTGATGGGAGAGCGGCACGGACAACAAAGGAGCAGATAACTTTGACATAACAGAAGAGTGAGTCATCAAAACTCTGCGCCTGTCTTCCCTTCCCTTATCTGATCATACAGCAACCGACTGTGCACGGGGAAGAACTCTCCCATCCTCCCCTATATTTCACAGAAGCTGCAGAACTCCCCCCCCCCCCCCCTTTCCTTCCCCACTCACTGTGGTCGTGGGGAAGACGTCAGAGTGTCTGCTTCGACATGTGCCTCACATGTGTCACTGTTCTACACGTGCCTCACAGGTGTCACTGTTCTACATGTGCCTCACAGGTGCCACTGTTCTACATGTGCCTCACAGGTGTCACTGTTCTACATATGCCTCACAGGTGTCACTGTTCTACATGTGCCTCACAGGTGTCACTGTTCTACATGTGCCTCACAGGTGTCACTGTTCTACATGTGCCTCACATGTGTCACTGTTCTACATGTGCCTCACAGGTGTCACTGTTCTACATGTGCCTCACAGGTGTCACTGTTCTACATATGCATCACAGGTGTCACTGTTCTACATGTGCCTCACAGGTGTCACTGTTCTACATGTGCCTCACAGGTGTCACTGTTCTACATGTGCCTCACAGGTGTCACTGTTCTACATGTGCCTCACAGGTGTCACTGTTCTACATGTGCCTCACAGGTGTCACTGTTCTACATGTGCCTCACAGGTGTCACTGTTCTACGTGTGCCTCACAGGTGTCACTGTTCTACGTGTGCCTCACAGGTGTCACTGTTCTACATGTGCCTCACAGATGTCACTGTTCTACATGTGCCTCACAGGTGTCACTGTTCTACATGTGCCTCACAGGTGTCACTGTTCTACATGTGTCTCTCAGGTGTCACTGTTCTACATGTGCCTCACAGGTGTCACTGTTCTACATGTGCCTCACAGGTGTCACTGTTCTACATGTGCCTCACAGGTGTCACTGTTCTACATGTGCCTCACAGGTGTCACTGTTCTACATGTGTCTCTCAGGTGTCACTGTTCTACATGTGCCTCACAGGTGTCACTGTTCTACATGTGCCTCACAGGTGTCACTGTTCTAAATGTGCCTCACAGGTGTCACTGTTCTACATGTGCCTCACAGGTGTCACTGTTCTACATGTGCATCACAGGTGTCACTGTTCTACATGTGCCTCACAGGTGTCACTGTGGTCGTGGGGAAGACGTCAGAGTGTCTGCTTCGACATGTGCCTCACAAGGTGTTTTTTTTTTAATTGAACAATTTTTCATTTTTTACAAGACATACACAACTTCATACCGAGGCATATGCATTTTCTTCATAAGTTGTAAATGGGGAAGTAAAAATACAAAAACAAAAAACAAATTCAAAATAAAAGAAAAAGCACCATCCTTCCCCCTCCCCTGTATATATATATATATATATATATATATATATATATATATATATATATATATATATATATATATATATATATATATATATATATATATATATATATATATATATATATATATATATATATATATATATATATATATATATATATATATATATATATATATATATATATATATATATATATATATATATGGTAAATGACAGCACTCTTAAATATTACACATTTCCCCCTCCCTCACTCCAATTTCTGTGTTAGGTATAATTTCTGCCATATTTGCAAGAATAAATGAAACGAGGATGAGAAAGTCAAACAAAGTAAATATAGATACAGTTTGTTCTTTACATCAGTGACAACATACATCATACTGCACACACTGTACAGTTATAGGCAACATGTGCACACACTTTAGTATTTGAGAGTGAGGCCCGAAAGCCATGGGGAACAAGGAATTACCTTATACAATAGGTAATACATACACATACAAGACTGAAGAACAACTGGTGATACTCGTGTAATAAAACAGATTTTTGTGGAATGGGAGAAAGAAGGCAATCAAGGAATTATTGTAAGATATGGAAACCAGGTTTCTTCAAACTGTCTTGCATTATAATTTATAACAGCTAAATATTTTTCAATATTATATCTATTTTTCAAAATTGCAACAAAAGCCAACAAAGTAGGATGGATATCTCGAAGTTTACATGTATAAATGTAGAATGTAGAATTTTGCTAGCAGAAGAATGAGGTCCATTACTTTATCTGTTTTTGTATCTACTTTGACCCCAAATGGAACATCTCTAATCTCTGTCTTACACTGGCTAGAGCTACCAGGTGCAGGCGAAATGGCATTGTTGATGTCTTACACTGGCTACAGCTACCAGTTGCAGGATAAATGGCATTGCTGATGTCTTACACTGGCTACAGCTACCAGGTGTAGGAGAAATGGCATTGTTGATGTCTTACACTGGCTACAGCTACCAGGTGCAGGGAAATGGCATTGTTGATGTCTTACACTGGCTACAGCTACCAGGTGCAGGAGAAATGGCATTGTTGATATCTTACACTGGCTACAGCTACCAGGTGCAGGAGAAATGGCATTGTTGATGTCTTACACTGGCTACAGCTACCAGGTACAGGAAAATGGCATTGTTGATGTCTTACACTGGCTACAGCTACCAGGTGCAGGAGAAATGGCATTGCTGATGTCTTACATTAGCTACAGCTACCAGGTACAGGAGAAATGGCATTGTTGATGTCTTACACTGGCTACAGCTACCAGGTGCAGGAGAAATGGCATTGTTAATGTCTTACACTGGCTACAGCTACCAGGTACAGGAGAAATGGCATAGCTGATTTCTTACACTGGCTACAGCTACCAGGTACAGGAAAAATGGCATTGTTGATGTCTTACACTGGCTACAGCCACCAGATACATCTCTAATGTCTTACACTGTCTACAGCTACCATGTACATCTCTAATGTCTTACACTGGCTACAGCTACCAGGTACATCTCTAATGTCTTACACTGGCTACAGCTACCATGCACATCTCTAATGTCTTACACTGGCTACAGCTACCATGTACATCTCTAATGTCTCACACTGGCTACAGCTACCAGGTACAGGAGAAATGGCATTGTTAATGTCTTACACTGGCTACAGCTACCAGGTGCAGGAGAAATGGCATTGCTGATTTCTTACACTGGCTAGAGCTACCAGGTACAGGAGAAATGGCATTGCTGATTTCTTACACTGGCTGCAGCTACCAGGTACAGGAGAAATGGCATTGCTGATTTCTTACACTGGCTACAGCTACCAAGTACATGAGAAATGGCATTGTTGAATGTTTTGAGGCCTGGGGTTTATGGCATGCAGGCATTTCCTGCATCTGAGTTTGATTTTCTCAAATGTTTTGTAAAGGTCACTACTCTATCAACGGCTACATCCCAGCAGCGTTAGTTGTCAGTCGCTTCACTTTGTGTCCCATTGAAGTGGGTGGGGGTGGGGGTCCACTTTCTTCTTGCTGTGAGTGCAGACCAATATCTAGGATTTTGTATGGGCGACGAAAAATGCAGTACTTGACATCACTGTGCAGCGCTGTTTAATTGCTGCTGGACTGTGAGATGAAACTGTTGTCTGCTGGTACCAATACTCGATGTATTCTCTTTAAGCCTGCAAACTGTTGTCTGCTGGTACCAATAGTCGATATATTATCTTGAAGCCTGCAAACCGTTGTCTGCTCGTACCAATACTCGATATATTCTCTTGAAGCCTGCAAACTGATGTTTGCTGGTACCAGTACTAGATGTATTCTCTTGAAGCCTGCAAACTGTTGTCTGCTTGTACCAATACTCGATATATTCTCTTGAAGCCTGCAAACTGTTGTTTGCTGGTACCAGTACTAGATGTATTCTCTTGAAGCCTGCAAACTGTTGTTTGCTGGTACCAGTACTCCATGTATTCTCTTGAAGCCTGCAAACTGTTGTTTGCTGGTACCAGTACTCCATGTATTCTCTTGAAGCCTGCAAACTGTTGTCTGCTGGTACCAATACTCGATGTATTCTCTTGAAGCCTGCAAAACCCATAGTGTATACATTAAACAGAACAGGCAAGAACGAAAAACCTTGAGGAAATCCCAGAGACATGTTATGGGGTTCAGGCATTCAATGTCCACTTTGTCGGATGTCAGTTTGCCCCTAAGATGCAGCGGCAATCTTTCTTGCCAGTGTTATGCTGAGTCCCTTTCAAGAGTAGTTTGATCAGAAGTGTAAACTGGGCTCTATTGTTCAGGTCTATTGGTATTATCACTGTTTCTCTTTTCTTCAGAATCTTTTCTCCACTTCATAGGCAAATGTGGCCTCACTTTTCTTGAAATTGTACCTGTCCTATAGTTTCCTTGGTTGGCAGAAAGATTTGGACTTTTAAGGTCTAGTGCACGTATTCTTGTTATGATGCATTCCGTGAGAATTGTTCCTATACTTTACATAGTAAAAAAGAATAGCTGATGGTGATACTTTCCTGGTTTGGGTAAAGGCTTCAGCTGGCCGTGTGTCCAATCTTCTGGGACATCATCTCCACTGAGAGTGTCTTGGAAGCCGTTTAATATGTGGGGTCTGTCTTGTTTTGAGAGCCGTTTGATACATGGCACTCGCCGCTAATGATGACACTTACAATCTTTCCATGACCTTGCAGATATCAAGGACATTAACACAAGCTCGACCTGGCTGATTCTAGGGCCATGACACAATCTTCTCGTGACCTTGCCAATACTGAAGGCCTTAACACAGTCTCCATATGGTAACGGGTATGGAGATGAAATTGACCTTTTAATGGGCAGTAAGTGAAACAGAAGATGATGAAGATCATGCTGACATGTTCCACTGGGTCCAGAATACTGCAGTCTCTGCTTCCTTTGATGGTGTATCCCGATAGCAGCAAGACTCGAGAACACCTACTGCATCAATCAGGAAATGTGACCAACAGTTCCTGACCAACAGTCTCAGAGATGCAACTATTAAGTAGTTGAACTTGGACTCTTTGCTTTTAGTCTTCCAGCTTGAGCCCACAGAACACTCATCTCTGGTGTGATCCCAACTCTGGAGAAGAGCCACGCACGGCCGACAACTCTCACAACTATTTGCCCCTGGTGTGATCCCAACTGATAAAAGTCACAATTGTTTGTCCCTGATGTGATTCCAACTGACAAACGTCACAATTGTTTGCCCCTGATGTGGTTCCAACTGATAAACTTCACAATTGTTTGCCCTGATGTGATTCCAACTGATAAACGTCACAATTGTTTGTCCCTGATGTGATTCCAACTGACAAACGTCACAATTGTTTGCCCCTGATGTGATTCGAAATGATAAACGTCACAATTGTTTGCCCCTGATGTGATTCCAACTGATAAACGTCACAATTGTTTGCCCCTGATGTGGTTCCAACTGATAAACGTCACAATCGTTTGCCCCTCATGTGATTCCAGCATATGAACGCGCAATTTGTGACCCCACAGCTGTGACCGAATCATGGCAAGTGGTTCACAAGGAAATTCCATTCATTGCGTTGTAAAGTAAAACGTGTTTGCGTTCTAAAGTGATAGCTAATTACAGTCTTATGTAAATTTCAATACAGGTAAGGCTACATTTTAGAAAGGCCATTTACAGACTAGGACCTGCCTTATTTACTTGCTATGAACAGTGTATCGACAGCATCATTGGATGCTCAGTACTCCATAACAGAGAAACGGCACAGGGAAAGAAACAGGGGATTTTAGTTGCAGAACTATAGCATGTCAGTGAGGACAACAAGTGTTGTTTTCTTCTTCCTGCCATTGGTCGCTTCTTCCAACAGGTGACCAACAGGTGACCAACAGGTGACCAACAGGTGACCAATTCTGATCCCCAGAAGAGACGCATCTTCAAAGTAACACCCCTTCTCTGCCCCTCTTCTAAATATGACGCCAGTCAAAACGTAGAGCAGAAAATGGGCACATTTTTGGAACAAGGAACAAGTTCACGGTCTAGAAATCAACATTTTCTTTTGAAAGTCTCTACCACAGTTTTCATACCGTACATATGTTCCGTGCATTGCGAATTTTAAGTGCATGAATGACGTTACATATGTTTCAGTGCATTGCGAACTTTTAAGTACATAAATGACGTTACATAATTATGTTTCGGTGCATTGCGAACTTTTAAGTGCATAAATGACGTTACATATGTTTCGGTGCATTGCGAACTTTTAAGTACATGAAAGGCGTTACATATGTTTCCGTGCATTTCGAACTTTAAGTACATGAATGACGTTACATATGTTTCAGTGCATTGCGAACTTTTAAGTGCATGAATGACGTTACATATGTTTCCGTGCATTGCGAACATTAAGTGCATGAATGACGTTACATATGTTTCAGTGCATTGCGAACTTTTCAGTGCATGAATGACGTTACACATGTTTCCGTGCATTGCGAATTTTAAGTGCATGAATGACGTTGCATATGTTTCAGTGCATTGCGAACTTTTAAGTGCATGAATGACGTTACATATGTTTCAGTGCATTGCGAACTTTTAAGTGCATGAAAGGTATTACATATGTTTCCGTGCATTTCGAATTTTAAGTACATGAATGACGTTACATATGTTTCAGTGCATTGCGAACTTTTAAGTGCATGAATGACGTTACATATGTTTCCGTGCATTGCGAACTTTTAAGTGCATGAATGACGTTACATATGTTTCAGTGCATTGCGAACTTTTAAGTGCATGAATGACGTTACATATGTTTCCGTGCATTGCGAACTTTAAGTGTATGAATGACGTTACATATTTTCCGTGCATTGCGAACTTTAAGTGCATGAGTGACGTTCAAGCGGAAAGTCCGGGAGTCTGTGTGCACTCATTTCACTGTGTTATATAAGTCTGTGTGCACTCATTTCACAGTGTTATATAAGTCTGTGTGCACTCATTTCACAGTGTTATATTTGACGGTAAACAAGAAAACCACTCGCTTTACTCACCTTTAAACAGAAGAAGACACGACAGAATGTTTATTCTATTTAGTACTGTGTGTCAGACCTAGGTTAGGGTATAAGGCAGTTAGCGTGTGTCCTTATAACGTTCTTTTCTCCCTCCAGTAGACTCACGGTTTGCCGCCCCAACACGGCCAGTGGAAACAGACTGACCACGGCACTGGACCCAGCTCAGAAACCCCGGCCTGAATTTGGTGCCAGTCAGACAGTAGAGAAAGAAATTAACGGCGCTGTTGGCGTACCACAAGAAGAAAGTCACTGCATACCCCAACTCTTCTGTGGCCAGTGTCTGAGGGTCTTGACTGATGGGGAGGTAAGCGTACCACAGCAGGCACAAACACACAGGCACTGTCAGAATCAGGAACGTGCAGGACAGAGCCAGAACCATGACTGTTGTTCTGGAAGCCGTTTTCCTGCGACTGTCTACATTGGACGTAGCATGGACAGCCACGGAGGAGGTGGAAGATGAGGAAGCGGATGCAGCTTGGAACAAGGTCAAGGATAAGATGACGTCACAAGTGAGCAGGAAGACGGAAGGGAAGAGAGAAGACGCACACGTGTCCATCCAAAAGTACACGTGCCTGAAGAAGTCCAGGTACGGACCTGGAGCTCCGTCACACCTGGTCCCAACGATCTCTATCCCCGGGACCATGTGGACATGAAAGAGGAAGGAGGTCAGCACCACAGCGGCCACCACCATCCACGTCCTTCGTGCAGTCCACGCCGCCTTCATTCTGTGCGGCCACAGCACCGCCATCGTCCTCTGCACGGTCACACACGTCACCAGCCAGGCAGACGACGTCCCGAAGGAGTACACCCACCACACGTGCCACTTACACACCGCGATATGCAGCAGCCGCACATCCACGCCAAACATGACCATCAGCCATGAACGTACAGCTCCCATATACAGCAAGGAAAGATCACTCACAGCAAGGGACATAAGCAAGATTTTTTGAGAAGAGTTATGGTCCTTGATACGACGCATGACGAAAATGATGGCTACGTTGCCGAATCCGCTGATCAGAAGAAGGCACGGGGGCCATGTTTTCCAGATAATGACTGCAGCTTGATATGCAGCCAGTAAGGTGATGTCCATGTGAGATGTGGATGTCGTGTTGTTGATTGTTGTTTCAACGTCATCTGAAGTGTTGGACATTGTTTCAACGTCATCTGAACTGTTGGACATTGTTGGTGTGAATTGAACACGTCCTGACAACAGCTATCTGGATGGAGAAAAAAAAAGGTGGTTACGAGAGAGAGAGAGAGAGAGAGAGAGAGAGAGAGAGAGAGAGAGAGAGAGAGAGAGAGAGAGAGAGAGAGAGAGAGAGAGAGAGAAACTTACAACAATATAATGTGCATTAACAACTAACAAATAAAGCACAAGGGAGACATTTTATGTTGACGTACACGTAATGACTTTTTTTTGTATATGATTGCAAGATAACCCACCCACCCATCTCCTCCTCATGCTCCCCCTCTCCAAATCCTTTCCCTTCGTCTAATATCACTTAATGTGGAAAGACGTTAAATTGAAGACAACAACGACAACAACAACAACACGTAATGACTGTACATCGCTATGCGTGTTCTGTTTCATGACAATAGACTGTTTGTTTGTTTTTGTTGTTGTTATTGTTGCCCCATCCTCCCCTCTCTCCAGTGCTGTTACTCCAATGCTGCTCATGCTGGCTTAGAGTACAGGGTCCCAGCCCAGGCCATCCATGGGAAGCAATCAGTATTGAGCCACATTTAGGCAGTTGTTTCACTGAACTGAACAGCCAGTGCCGCTGATTTGACACAAACTCACCTTGGACTTGGACGTGGAGAGTAGATCCGAACTGAACTCATCGTGAGACCAGGGCGTAAAGAGCCAAAGATTCTATGATGTTTTTAGAATCAGTGAATAGGAGGATGGGGAACAACTCCCACAAATAATGCTTTGGATGGAGTTGAAAACCATCTGGCAACTATGCAATGCTAACTACTGCACCACAACAGCTGTCTGTCTTTCTCCTGTTGTTGTTGTTGTTGTTGTTGTTGTTGTTGGTGGTGGTGGTGTTCTTGTTGTTGTTGTTGTTGTTGTTGTTGTTGTTGTTGTTGTTGCAGTTGTGTTGTTGTTGATGTTGTTATTGTTGTTGTTGTTGTTGCTGTTGTTGTGTTGCTGTTGTTGTTGTTACGAGTGCGTCTACAGCTAGTAGGCCCTATTTCTTGGGATGTGTCCGTCGAACACAAATATACGCCCGCGCGCTTGCGCATACACACACACACACACACACACACACACACACACACACACACACACACACACACACACACACACACACACACACCACACACACACACACACACACACACACACACACACACACACACGCGCGCGCGCGCGCACGCACCACACACACACACACACACACACACACACACACACCACACACACACACACACACATACAGGCATGTGCAGCGCAAGCAGGCATTCATTCATTCACTCATTCATGTGTTTGCCTAAACAGCAACAAAATGCCAGCGGAGCAGAGCAGGTGAACCTTGCTGTGCTGATCTCAGACAATGATCCATGGCCAGTGCTGCAGTGCTGTGGGTTGTTCAGGGCAGGTGAACCTTGCTGTGCTGATCTCAGACACTGACAATGATCCATGGCCAGTGCTGTGGGGTTGTTCAGGGCAGGTGAACCTTGCTGTGCTGGTCTCAGACAATGATCCATGGCCAGTTCTGTGGGGTTGTTCAGGGCAGGTGAACCTTGCTGTGCTGGTCTCAGACACTGACAATGATCCATGGCCAGTGCTGCAGTGCTGTGGGATTGTTACGCAACGTGCACCAGCAGCTGTGTAACACCAACTCCTTTCACATCCTTTCTTCAGCAGGTCACCCAGCCATTAGTGCTCGCCCCTTGACCCCGCCTCCATCTTCCTTTCACCTCCTTTCTTCAGCAGGTCACCCAGCCATTAGTGCCCGCTCTTTGACCCCTCCTCCATCTTCCTCTCACTCCTTTCACCTCCTTTCTTCAGCAGGTCACCCAGCCATTAGTGCTCGCCCTGTGACCCCTCCTCCATCTTCCTCTCACTCCTTTCACATCCTTTCTTCAGCAGGTCACCCAGCCATTAGTGCTCGCCCTTTGACCCCTCCCCCATCTTCCTCTCACTCCTTTCACCTCCTTTGTTCAGCAGGTCACCCAGCCATTAGTGCTCGCCCTTTGACCCCTCCTCCATCTTCCTTTCACCTCCTTTGTTCAGCAGATCACCCAGCCATTAGTGCTCGCCCTTTGACCCCTCCTCCATCTTCTTTTCACATCCTTTATTCAGCAGGTCACCCAGCCATTAGTTCCTGCCCTGTCGTCAAGGGTGGAGGACAGTGAAAGGAAAATGGGGTGAAGAGAACGGGCACGGAAACAAAACACAACAAAACAAAATAATGCAAAACAAAAAAGCATTCTCTGGTAGATGTGCCGTTGGGTCTAGAATGAAAAGTCATATGTGCTCCATGTGAATTGTTCTGACAGACAGATTGTTCTCTGTGAATTGTTCTGACAGACAGATTGTTCTCTGTGAATTGTTCTGACAGACAGATTGTTCTCTGTGAATTGTTCTGACAGACAGATTGTTCTTTTGATATCAGTTCCTCTTTCCTTGACTAGCAGTTTTCACCTAAACACCAAGTATTCCAAAAGTACGTCATCAAAACCTTTGACGTAGCGCGTGACGTGCTCATA
>CM031621.1:6059722-6087222 GCA_018398815.1 Conus ventricosus
GATAATCATCAGTGAGAATAATCTGAAATGATGTAGGTGTTGTTATTCACCAGTGAGGATAAACTGATATGATGGAGATGATGATAATCACCAGTGAGGATAAACTGATATGATGGAGATGATGATAATCACCAGTGAGGATAAACTGATATGATGGAGATGATGATAACCACCAGTGAGGACAAACTACAAGAATGGGAACTTAATCAAGACAAACAGACACAGGCAGACAGACAGGCAGACAGACAAACAGGCAGACAGACAGGCAGACAGATACACAAACAGATAGACAGATAAACAAACAGACAGACAGATAGACACTCAAACAAACAGACAGACAGATGGACAGATAGACGGACAAACAGATAGACAAACAGATAGACAAACAGACAGGCAGACAGATAGACAGATAAACACACACACACACACACACACACACACACACACACACACACACACACACACACACACACACACACACATTGTGCGCCTCTGACCGCATTTAACACACCCTCCTCATCGCCTCCCTCCAGCCTTCCAATCCGTAATGCCAACCATTGCTCCACAGGGGGGCTGGTAATGCTACCGTCATTAATATTTTTGGAACAACGCTTGCGCTTTTTATCTCGTTATTTGGAACCCCGTGCTGTCCGCCACACTAGCGTCAGGAAACTCGCCACGTGCATGCCCCAAATTCACCGCGAGATGCCACGAGATCGACCACTCAGTGGCGCCACCTTTCCATCAACTCGGCCCGTAATCTAGTGGAGGTCGGAGTGAGAACTCGTGTCCCGTTCAACATGAACTGCGAGGAGCTGTCCTAGTTGTCGCCCTTGTCTGACTTTGGTACAGGATAATGTCACAAATCTCCCGAAGTTGACAGCTACCAGGGAATGTCCAGTTTCAGAGAATTGGTCTGAATAAAAGACCGTGTTTGTCCTTTCTGGTACAGAACAGCTCCCAGAAAACGTCCAGTTTCAGAGAATTGGTTTGAACAGAAGACCATGTCTGTCCTATCTGGTACAGTGCAGACTTATACTGATCAGAGATCAAAATGAAGATGCTAAGTTCTGTTTGATTATGCTGCACCGGGATTTGTGTGTGTGTGTGTGTGTGTGTGTGTGTGTGTGTGTGTTTCCCATTAAATCTGGATGTCAAAATGCCCTCAAGGTCCACTTTGATAAATACGTGTCCAGCATTCCTATCCCCCCCCCCCCCCCCCCCCCCCCCCCCCCGTCCTCTCCGTCCACGGTATTGCCATCCTCTACGCTCTGCATTGTACAGCCGCTGAGACAGCTTCTCCTAGACCTCACCACCCACACAACTCCACGTACCCCCCCCCCCCCCCCCCCCCTCCACACACACACACACACGCACACACATGCGTGGGCGGGCACACGCGCGCACACGCGCGCGCGCCGCGCCACACACACACACACACACACACACACACACACACACACACACACACACACACACACACACACACACACACACACACACACACACACACACACACCACACACACACACACACACACACACACACACACACACACACACACACGAGCGCGCGCGCACACACACACACACACACAATTTTTTTTTCTTCTTGTTTTTGTTTTTTGATTTAATCATTTCCTCAATCATATAAAACCTTACATACACACAAACATATGTCTCCCTCTTCAGTCCTTGGCAGATTTAAAAACTCTGTTACGTTATTACAGCACACTAACCACGACAGCCTGCATGATAATACAGCGACGCCGTGTGTCACTCCTCAAACTGACCGTGACAGCCTGTGATAATACAGCGGCGCCGTGTGTCACTCCACAAACTGACCACGAGAGCCTGCATGATAATACAGCAGCGCCGTGTGTCACTCCTCAAACTGACCGCGACAGCCTGCACGATAATACAGCGGCGCCGTGTGTCACTCCTCAAACTGACCATGAGAGCCTGCATGATAATACAGCGGCGCCGTGTGTCACTCCACAAACTGACCGCGACAGCCTGCATGATAATACAGCAGCGCCGTGTGTCACTCCTGATCCCGTAATGTACTTGTGAATACGTGTGGCGTTGAAAATTAATTTCTAGAAAGTGGCGAACTTGTCTACCTCCTGTCTCACTGTTTATAGAGAAAACAAAATGCTGAAATCCCCACCACCCGGGAGTGCCCCACTTCAGGCCTAGCGTTCAGACAGTTGGTGTGCAGGAAAGGCCTCGTTATGAATCTTCCTTCTGTGCCTGCAGTTAGCTGATGACAACACGTCCTGACCGTCGCTGTTCCGACAACTCGAGTTACGTCCCTGGGGTGTGCTCTTCAGTTGTAATCACGTTCCTCTGCACTCTCCCACAAACATAGGGACTCCTACTCATCCTCCTTCTCCTCTCTCTCTCTCTCCTCTCTCTCTCTCTCTCTCTCTCTCTCTCTCTCTCTCTCTCTCTCTCTCTCTCTCTCTCTCTCTCTCTCTCTCTCTCTCTCTCTCTCTGTACTATTCGTTCACATGAAGAAGCGATGAAGAATGATTTAGAACTTACTCAAGTGTGCCTTGAATTCATCTGTTTTATGGAAACCCCTTTTGCTTACTGCTTCTGTTTACAGATGCTACTGAGTTTACAACAATTCTCACAGGGATACTGGAAACTTTTAGAACAATTCCTCGCCTTCTGTAAGTTTTGTGCTAATAGGTATCTCTTTTCTGTCACCCTCTTTTTCTCTTTTTCTTTTTCTTTTCCTTTTTTGTTTTTATTTACACTTACTCTTCTGTTTTTTTTCCTCTTTGAATCATTCGTTTTTGCTCTGAAAAAAATAAAAACAAAAAACTATTTACTTGTTTTTACTGAATGCATTTGATGATAATTCAGCTCCTTTGTTGTAACCCAGCGATTAGATTGTGACCATTGTCCACATTGTCCAAAGTGGACTCTAACTGTCCATTATTGTTTCAGCATCTGGCCACATCGCCTTTCTTTCAATACGTTGATTACAGTGTATGTTTTATGGATGTTACATTACAGTTATTTTCATGTATGTATGTTACATTACAGTTACTCTCATTATTGTCTGTGCCTTTATAAAATTCCAGAGTGAAACTCAGCAGACTGTTTGACATCCTCGGCATGACGTAGTCTCACCCGCCTTTCTGAGAACAATCGTGAAGTTGCCCTGTCCTCCATTCAGTGTGTCTGTTGTGTGCTTCTTTTTCAGCAGGTTCCCTTCTTTCATGATATGGGCTTCATCGGAACGCTCCCGTGTGTTTGAACTCCCTGAAAGTCTTGCTTCAATGATCATAATCATAATCATGTTCATTATAGTCATCATAATCATCATAATAACTTCAAGTAGGGAAATGTCCGAAAAAGAAAAAAAAAAAGAAAAAAAACTTGCTTATCTCCTACCATCGATAGGAAAGATTTTGTCTGGCCCTGTATTTTGACTTGTGTGCACAATTGCATTGTTCAGACTGTACTTGATTTTATGTACCTCTCCAGTTTTCAATCCCTCATCATCATTCTTTAATGAAACTTCCAAAATTTCGAAAACTGTTCTTTATTGAAAGCCTTATCAATGTCTTTGAGAACAAACTTTTGCAGGATGAGGGTTTTAATGCAATTTGTATACCTTATGAAGAAAACAGCACTTTTGCATGATGAGGAGATGTTTGTAATGCAGATTTGCATACTTTAATGGAAAAAACAACACTTTATGCATGGATGAGGAGAGTGTTTGTAATGCAGATTTGTATACCTTAATGGAAGAAAACAACACTTTTTGCATGGATGAGAGAGTGTTTGTAATGCAGATTTGCATACCTTAAGGAAAAAACACTTTATGCATGGATGAGGAGAGTGTTTGTAATGCAGAATTGTATACCTAATGGAAGAAAACACACTTTTTGCATGGATGAGAAGAGTGTTTGTAATGCAGATTTGCATACCTTAAGGAAGAAAACAACACTTTATGCATGGATGAGGAGAGTTTTGTAATGCAGAAATTGTATACCTTAATGGAAGAAAACAGCACTTTATGCATTGATGAGAAGAGTGTTTGTAATGCAGATTTGTATACCTGAATGGAAGAAAACAGCACTTTTTGCATGGATGAGAAGAGTGTTTGTAATGCAGATTTGTATACCTGAATGGAAGAAAACACACTTTTGCATGGATGAGAAGAGTGTTTGTAATGCAGATTTGCATACCTTAATCGAAGAAAACAACACTTTTGCATGGATGAGGAGAGGTGTTTGTAATGCAGATTTGTATACCTGAATGGAAGAAAACAGCACTTTTTGCATGATGAGAAGAGTGTTTGTAATGCAGATTGTATACCTGAATGGAAGAAAACACACTTTTGCATGGATGAGAAGAGTGTTTGTAATGCAGATTTGATACCTAATGGAAGAAAACAACACTTTATGCATGGATGAGGAGAGTGTTGTAATGGATTTGTAACCTGAATGAAGAACAGCACTTCTTTGCATGGATGAAAGAGGTTGTAATGCAGATTGCTACCTAAATGAAGAAAACAACACTTATGCCATGGGTAGATGAGTGTTTAGCAGATGCATACCTGAATGGAGAAACAGCACGTTTTTGCTGGATGAGAAGAGTGTTTGTAAGCAGATGTGCATACCTAATGGAAGAAAACAGCACTTTGCATGATAAAGATGTTGTATGCAGATTGCATACGAATGGAAGAAAACAGCAATTTTTGCATGATGAGAGAGTGTTTGTATGCGATTGCATACCTGAATGAAGAAACAGCACTTTTGCATGGATGAGAAGTGTTGTATATGCAATTGCATCTGAATGAAGAAAACAGCATTTTCTGCATGGAGAGAAGAGTGTTTGTATGCAGTTTTGCATAGCCTGATGGAGAAAACAACATTTATGCATGGTAGAAGAGTGTTTGTATGCCAGATTTGTATGCCTTATGGAAGTAACAGCATTTTGCATGGATGAAGAGTGTTTGTAATGCAGATTTGCATATCTGATGGAAGAAACTGCACTTTTTGCATGGTTGGAATTTTTGTATGCATTTGCATATCTCTGATTAAGAAACAGCCTTTTTGCATGATCAGAGTGTTTGTAATGCAGATTTGCAATCTGAATGAGAAAACAGCATTTTGCATGGATGAGAAGAGTGTTGTATGCAGATTTGCTATTGATGGAAGAAACAGACTTTTTGCATGGTGGGAGAGTGTTTGTAATGCAGTTTGCATATCTGATGGAGGAACAGCACTTTTTGCATGGATGAGAGAGTGTTTGTAGAGAAACGTAAATCACGTTTGTCCTATAACTCTTGCTGCAAAATCAACAATGCTCCAAAATGGTCATTTCCAGTAACTGATTTACAAGCACGTCACAGGAACCCCGGGGATTCGCGCGAGATTAGCACGTGACGGCACAGTGTTCCCTTCATCAAGTCGCATCTTTGTCCGTCGAGTGAGACACCATGTCGCTATGAAATGAATTTGTCCGCTGTCAGGCTGTCAGTAATTGATATCAACAAATCATTGACAGCTAAGTGTCACCGATTCAACTTGACATTTGCTCATGGTCTGCACTAAGAATCCCCATCTCCGTCTTTCCAGGCGTTAGTGATCGAATGTCCTGTCGTCGTTGTTTGATGGCTCGACTTACTGCCCTTGGACCGTCTTTCATTCTCTATCTCTCTCTCTCTCTCTCTCTCTCTCTCTCTCTCTCTCTCTCTCTCTCTCTCTTCTCTGTCTCTCTCTCTCTCTCTCTCTCTCTCTCTCTCTCTCTCTCTCTCTCTTCTCTCTCTCTCTCTCTCTGTGTTTTAATACTACAGTGATTTGCAAATTAGATATGCAGTGTGTTGTGTGTGTGTGTGTGTGTGTGTGGTGTGTGTTTGTGTGTGTGTGTGTGTGTGTGTGTGTTGTGTGTGTGTGTGTGTGTGTGTGTGTGTGTGTGTGTGTCTGTGTGTGTGTCTGTGTCTGTGTGTGGGGGTGTTCATCGGGGTAGAGGGAGGTGGTCTTATGAAAGTAAATATTTGTAATAAGATAACACAGTCATGGTCCAGAAAGAATGTTTTAAAAGAGTGACATTTCTCTGTTTCATGCAGCTGAGGGACTCTCTCCATGACCAGATATCAACTCGTTATTTCTTTGATTGTTTTGTCCTGTGTGTCAACACAGTCTCTGTGATGCCCAGCATGAGGTCTTCAGTAATATCAACAACAAGTGAAGTAGTCACCTCAGCGATGACATTTCCATGCTCTCTAAGGGGAAACAGCCACGATGCACCTACCCTGTGATTTATCGAGTTGCCTCCCATGCTAGGCACGTCGTCCGCCTCTCCTCTCTCTCTCTCCTCTCTCTCTCTCTCTCTCTCTCTCTCTCTCTCTCTCTCTCTCTCTCTCTCTCCTCTCTCTCTCTCTCTCTCCCTTCCTCTCTCTCTCTCTCTCTCTCTTTCCTCTCTCTCTCTCTCTCTCAAGTCAGTCTAAAGAAGAAGAAGAAGAAGAAGAAGATGCTGATATGAAAATGAATTAATGTTCCGGACAGCCATGTTCGTGGGTTCCAGTAACTCGTTAATCAACGAATGTTCAAGCTCACAATGTTCAAGTATTCTGACAAATTCAACCACTTCAATACATCCATGAATGTTCGAACCCACGATGTTCATCGATTTCGTTGGGTTGAATACATTCAGTTAATATGGACATTAGAACATGTTCCAATCTGTGACTGATTCGTGCGGGGATTCTATCTACAAACCCGGATACACAAGATAGTGTGTTGTCATTTTTTTGCTCGTCACCCCTTCCCCACCCCCACCCCCACCCCTCTCCCACACCCCCACCACCCCCCAGAGAGAGAGAGAGAGAGAGAGAGAGATAAGAGAGAGAGAGAGAGAGAGAGAGAGAGAGAGATCTTCCATCCATTATAAGGGAGACAACTCGTAAACAACTCTCCGCCTGTGAGCCGCTCATCATGAAATTGCCTCCCTGTCCACATGAAGCCACTGCTCAATTGGCTGCAATGTCTCTCTCTCTCTCTCTCTCTCTCTCTCTCTCTCTCTCTCTCTCTCTCTCTCTCTCTCTCTCTCTCTCCTCTCTCTCTCTCTCTCTCTCTCTCTCTCTCTCTCTCTCTGACAATATCAGAACAGAGAAATATGCTTATGTTTGTCATAATTATATTCGTGGCCATCGAGCAAAAAAGTACATCGTGGCAAATGCAATACATATAATGAAATAGAATGAAACAAAAACAGAAACAAAATTAAAGAGAAAAAAAGTTAGACAAAAGAAAACGAACTGAAAGAAAATAAATGCAAACATCTTTCCCTTTTCACGCTGTCATTGAGTTTCTCCTAAAAATGGCCAGAGAATTATCTTACAATTTACATCTGAATCTATCATACATATGGGGGAAGGGCGTCAGATAAATAACAAACCAAATAACCAAATCAAAAAATATATCTACTTTAACTCAATCCAGCCATATTCGGCTAATGCAGCAAAATCATTCTGCATTTTCCTCCATTCCACATTTTTGCATCCGACATGATTTCCGAGGAATGCTTGCAAACTGGCCAGACATAATAATTGGAAAGAAAAACACACAAACAAACAAACAAGGTAACACGAAATAAACAAAATGTATCAGATCAACTCTTCCCCTGATCTTGTTCACGTTTGTTGTTGTTGTTGTTGTTGTTGTTGTTGTTCTTCTTCTTCTTCTTCTTCTTCTTCTTCTTCTTCTTCTTCTTCTTCTTCTTCTTCTTATTCTTCTTCTTCTTCTTCTTCTTCTTCTTCTTCTTCTTCTTCTTCTTCTTCTTCTTTTCTTCTTCTTCTTCTTCTTCATGTTGTTACATAATACTCATATAATGTTATCTTTACTGAACAGTTTCAGGATGATGATGACGATGAAGATAATGATGATGATGATGATGATGATGATGATGATGATGATGATGATGATGATGATGATGATGATGATGATGATCACGATGATACGATGATGATGATGGTGACGATGATGATAATTGTTGTTTTGTTGTTGTTGTTGTTATTGTTGTCGTCGTTGTTGTTGTCGTCATCGTCGTCGTCCTTTTCCTCCTCCTCTCCTCCTCCTCCTCCTCCTCCTCCTCCTCCTCCTCCTCCTCCTCCTCCTCCTCCTTCTCCTCGTCATTATCGTCGTCGTCGTCGTCGTCGTCGTCGTCGTCGTCGTCGTCGTCGTCGTCGTCGTCATTGTTGTCCTCCTTTTCCTTCTCCTAGTGATTATAATGATCATGATCATAAATCAATATATTCATAATTTGAAATTTACCCAATTGTGACTATTCCAGTGTGTGTGTGTGTGTGTGTGTGTGTGTGTGTGTGTGTGTGTGTGTGTGTGTGTGTGTGTGTGCGTGCGTGCGTGCGTGCGTGCGTGCGTGTGTGTGTGTGTGTGTGTGTGTGTGTGTGTGTGTGTGCGTGCGTGCGTGCGTGGTGCGTGTGTGTGTGTGTGTGTGTGTGTGTGTGTGTGTGTGTGTGTGTGTGTGTGTGTGTGTGTGTGTTTAACAATTAAAATCTATGTAACTGTATTTCAAATCGTCCGTGGTGTGTGTGTGTGTGTGTGTGTGTGTGTGTGTGTGTGTGTGTGTGTGTGTGTGTGTGTGTGTGTGTGTGTGTGTGTGTGTGTGACCGCGACAGCCCACATGATAATACAGCGGGCGCCGTGTGTCACTCCTCAAACTGACCGCGACAGCCCGCATGATAATACAGCGGCGCCGTGTGTCACTCCTCAAACTGACCACGAGAGCCTGCATGATAATAAAGCGGCACCGTGTGTCACTCCTCAAACTGACCACGACAGCCTGCATGATAATACAGCGGCGCCGTGTGTCACTCCTCAAACTGACCGCGAGAGCCTGCATGATAATACAGTGGCGCCGTGTGTCACTCCTCAAACTGACCGCGAGAGCCTGCATGATAATACAGCGGCGCCGTGTGTCACTCCTCAAACTGACCGCGAGAGCCTGCATGATAATACAGCGGCGCCGTGTGTCACTCCTGACCCCGTGATGTACTTGTGAATACGTGTGGCGTTGAAAATTAATTTCTTGAAAGTGGCGAACTTGTCTACCTCCTGTCTCACTGTTTATAGTAAAAAACAAAATGCTGACAACCCCCCACCAGCCGGGAGGGGCCCCACTTGAGGCCTAGCGTTCAGACAGTTGGTGTGAGGAAAAGGGGCCTCGTTATGGATCTTCCTTCTGTGCCTGCAGTTAGCGATAGCAACACGTCTGCCCGGGCGCTGTTCCGACAACTCGAGTTACGTCCCTGGGGTGTGTCTTCAGTTGTAATCAGGTTCCTCTGCACTCTCCCAAAAAAACACAGGGGTCCTACTCATCCTCCTTCTCCTCTCTCTCTCTCTCTCTCTCTCTCTCTCTTTTCCCCTCTCTCTCTCTCTCTCTCTCTCTCTCTCTCTCTCTCTCTCTCTCTCTTTTCTCCTCTCCCTCTCTCTCTTCTCTCTCTCTCTCTCTTTTGTACTATTCGTTCACATGAAAAAGCGATGAAGAATGATTTAGAACTTACTGAAGTGTGCCTTGAAATTTATCTGTTTTATGGAAACCCCTTTTGCTTACTGCTTCTGTTTACAGATGCTAACTGAGTTTACAACAATTCTCACAGGGATACTGGAAACTTTTAGAAAAAATTCCTCGCCTTCTGTAAGTTTTGTGCTAATTTGGTATCTCTTTTCTGTCACCCTCTTTTTCTCTTTTTCTTTTTCTTTTCCTTTTTTGTTTTTATTTTTCAAATTACTCTTCTGTTTTTTTTTTCCTCTTTGAATCATTCGTTTTTGCTCTGAAAAAACAAAAAACAAAAAACTATTTACTTGTTTTTATGAATGCATTTGATGATAATTCAGCTCCTTTGTTGTAACCCAGCGATTTAGATTGTGACCCTTGTACACACATTGTCCAAAGTGGGCTCTAACTGTCCATTATTGTTTCAGATCTCCCCACATCCCCTTTCTTTCAATACGTTTTTTCATGTATTTTTTTTATGGATTTAATACAGTTTTTTTCATGTATGTTTTTCATTACAGTTACCCCCATATTGGCTGTGCCTTTATAAAAATTCCCCGAGTGAAATCGCAGACTGTTTGAATCCTCCATGACGTAGTCTTACCCGCCTTTTGAGCACAATCTTAAAAGGGGCCTGTCCTCCATTTGTGTGTTGTTTGTGTTTTTTTTCAGCAGTTCCCTTTTTCATGATATGGGTTCCTCCGGAAAGCCCCGGCGAGTGTGAAATCCCGAAAGTCTTTGGGTTCAAAGTCAAATATAATCAATTTTTATTTTAGTCATCATAACTCATAATAAATTCAAGTGGGAATTGTCGAAAAAAAAAAAAACGAAAAAAAAAATTGCTTATCTCCTACATCGATAGGAAAAAATTTTTTTTGGGCCCTGTATTTTGATGGTGCAAAATTGCAGTGTTAGATTACTTGATTTTATGACCTTCCCGTTTTTTAAAACCCCCATCACATTCTTTAATGAAACTTCCAAATTTCAAAATGTTTTTTATTGAAAGCCTTCAAAGTCTGGAAGAAAACAACCTTTTTTCATGGATAGAAGAGTGTTTGTAATCGATTTGATCCTTTAAGGAAGAAAAAAAGCACTTTATGCATGGTGGGGGGGAGTGTTTGAAGATATTTGCTACTTTAATGGAAAAAAACAGCACTTTATGCAGGTTAGGAGAGTGTTTGTAAATTTCAAAATTTTTTTTACCTTAATGGAAGAAAACAAACACTTTTTGCATGGATGAGAAGAGTGTTTGTAAGGAATTTTCATACCTTAAGGAAGAAAAACACTTTATGCATGAAGAGGAGGGTTTTTAATGCAGATTTTTATACCTTAATGGAAGAAAACAACACTTTTTTCATGGGTAGAAGAGTGTTTGTAAAGCGATTTGTATACCTTAATGGAAGAAAAAAACACTTTATGCATGGAGAGAAAAGGGGTTTGTAATGCAGATTTGTATACCTGAAGGAAGAAAACGCATTTTTGCCTGGATGAGAAGAGTGTTTTTAATGCAGATTTGTATCCCTTAAAGGAAAAAAACACACTTTATGCATGGTTTTGAAGGTGTTTGTAATGCAGTTTGTTACCCAATGGAAAAAACAGCCTTTTTTCATGGATGAGAAGAGTGTTTTAATGAGATTTGTAACCTGATGGAAGAAAAAAAGCATTTTTGCATGGATGAGAAAAGTGTTTGTAACAGTTTGTATACCTGAATGGAAGAAAACACACTTTTTGCAGGTGAAAAAGGGGTTTTAAAGCAGATTTGTATACCTGAATGGAAGAAAACAGCACTTTTTTTCATGGATGGAAGAGTGTTTGTAATGCAGTTTGTAAGAATGAAGAAAACACATTTTTTTATGGGGTGAGAAGAGTGTTTTAATGCAGATTTGTTTTTACCTGAAGGGAAAAAAAGCACTTTTTCATGGATGAGAAGGTGTTTGTAATCAAAATTTTTAACCCGAATGGAAGAAAAAAGCACTTTTTGCAGGATGAGAAGAGGTTTTAAGCAGATTTGTATACCTGAATGGAAGAAAACAGCACTTTTTGCATGGATGAGAAGAGTGTTTGTAATGCGATTTGTATACCGAATGGAAGAAAAAAGACTTTTTGCATGGATGAGAAGGTGTTTTTTAATGCAGTTTGTATACCTTTAATGGAAGAAAAAGCACTTTTTGCATGGATGAAAGAGTGTTTTTAAAGCAGATTTGTATAACCTTTTTTGGGAAGAAAACAGACTTTTTGCTGGTAGAAGAGTGTTTTTTAATGCGATTTGCATACCGAATGGAAGAAAAACAGCACTTTTTGATGGTGGAAGAGTGTTTGTAATGCGATTTGTTCCCGAATGGAAGAAAACGCATTTTTGCATGGATGGAAGAGGTTTGTAATGGATTTGTACCCCGAAATGGAAGAAAAAAAGCACTTTTTTTTATGGATGAGAGAGTGTTTGTAATGCAGATTTTCATATTGAATGGAAGAAAAAAAGACTTTTTTCATGGATGGGAGAGTGTTTTTAATGCGATTTGATATCTGAAGGAAGAAAAAAAGCCCTTTTTTTATGGGTGAGAAAAGGGGTTTGTAGAGAAACCCAAGATCACGTGCTTGTCCCCCCTTTTCTCTGGCTGCAAAAAAACAAAAAAATGCCTCCCAAAAAGGCTTCACTTTTTCCCCGTAACCTGATTTACAAGCCCTACAGGGAAACCCCCCGGGGGTTCGCGCGAGATTAGCAGGGACGGACAGTGGTGACCTCTCAATCAAGTCCCCCAAATTTCTTAGTCCCCCCGAGCGAGACCCTGCGCTATGAAAATGATTTTGTTCCGCTGTCAGGCTTTTCAGTGTATTGGAAAATCAAACAAATCTTTACAGCTGAAGTTCCACGTTTTCCCCAAAATTGCCAGTTTAGCATGGGGCACAAAAAATCTCTCCCTCTTCGTCTTTCAGGCGTTAGCTGATCGATGTCCCGGGGTGTTGTTTGTGGCTCGACAATCCAAGAAAATGATATAACGGCTGAAGAAAAGGGGGAAAACTACAATTAAAAATAAAATAATCGAAGGGGAAAATACTAAACCTGATGCATGGGAAAACGGAAGGTTTAGTAATTTATCATGGGATGTAAAAACCCCGAACACGAACAACACAAGTCCAACCCACATGAACAGGACCACAGAAATACCAAAACCCGAGTGCAAAGGTTTCATGCAGACCCCAAAATTTGGGGGTTTTTCCTTCTTTTCCCCGTAGATGGCGCAGCGTAAACATATAAACATAAGATGCTTAAAAATAGCACGGCCTTCCGGAGAGTTATATACCTATATTATGTTTAAAAGGAAGAACGTACTAAGAAGCATTTGTGTACAATTAAGATGAATTTTGCATGTACATACTGTCATGGAAGGATGTTTTGTTGCAGTCATGGTACATTTTGTTCTTATTGTATAAAATTGTTTTTTGTTGTTGTTGTTGTTTTTCTTGTTGCGTACTCATGTGAATAGGCTGATGGCCTCACATTAAAGTCACGAGTCACGAGTCTCTCTCTCTCTCTCTCTCTCTCTCTCTCTCTCTCTCTCTCTTTCTCTTGTGTTTTTAATACTACAGTGATTTGCAAATTAGCATATGCAGTGTGTGTGTGTGTGTGTGTGTGTGTGTGTGTGTGTGTGTGTGTGTGTGTGTGTGTGTGTGTGTGTGTGTGTGTGTGTGTGTGTGTGTGTGTGTGTGTGTGTGTGTGTGTGTGTGTGTGTGTGTGTGTGTGTGTGTGTGTGTGCACGCGCTCGCGCAATTCAGAAATTTGTGAAGCTTTGTGTATATGAGACCGAAATTGTGTGGGCAAACATTTATTCCTACTTTTTTTTCTTTGCTTAGTCTCTGGTTTGCATGATTTTACCGTGCTTTTTATATTAAAAGTGTATTATTTCTTGTATTTTTTGTGTTTGTTACCATAAACGTAAATGGCTTCTAATATTGTTCATGTACAACAATGTCTAATACCCTTTCATACTTTGACATCTGAAGATAGGCTTAGAGTTGTTTTTTTAGATATTAATCATATCCTAAATAATTATCTGTCTCTTACTTAAATAACTCTGGTAAGCATTGGTTTTGTAGAGTCAAGATTGTCAAGGCAAATAAATGGCTGAAATATTTCTACCAGGCTATAGTACCAGACGTAGAGATCCCACTCGTATTGTGGATGCAGGGTTAGTTATCTACATTCATCGAAGCATTAACTTTAAAAGAAATTTTACTACTAATAGTTTGAACATAGAATCGTTATGGTTTCAAATTAAATTCAAACGCTAAAAAATACTTTCTTTGAGATTTGTTTACAGAAATCCTTCGAAGAGTGCAGTTTCGCATGTTAATTTTAGTCTTCTGCAAGAGGATTTATGTTCCACTACTGATGAATTAATATTATTTTTTAACATTCATCCCTTGATCTCAAACAAGTGCTGGGTCCAAAATGATTGCGATCAATCACCTTTTCAAATGAGTAGACAAAGGTACAAGAATAACAGCCTCTTCCAAACACTTCTTGACCACATAGTTAGTAATATACATCTGAAACACACAATATAGTAAACTTTTTTTTACCGACATTATGCTTACAGCGACGATCTTCCAGTATGTCTAACGTAGATGAAAAAAGTAGTTAAGTTCCAAACATTGTAAAGTAGTTAAGTTCCAAACATTGTCTACCTTGAATACAGACGTTTTTCCTGTTTTGATTCCAGTAAATTTTCATTCGATTAAATGAATTAGCACACACACGAGGTCTATCAGTTTATTGATCCTGAAAAAGCAGACAAAACTTGTTGTCACATTTAAAAAGAAATAAAGACATAACTTTATAGACAAATGGTTCATCAATATCAATAATAACAAAATAATTGGTGCTTTGTTGTTGTTGTTGTTGTTGTTGTTGTTGACTTCACTCAAGCGTTCGATACACTTGACCATGCACTCTTAAAACAAAATAAACCAAGGTAAAGAAAAAAAAATCCTTAAGATCTGCGGTTTGTCAACCAATTTATTAGAAGTCATGTCATCTTTCCTGTCAGAGAGAAAACAATGAGCTGTATCTGTCTGTCTGTCTGTCTGTCTGTCTGTCTGTCTGTCTGTCTCTCTCTCTCTCTCTCTCTCTCTCTCTCTCTCTCTCTCTCTCTCTCTCTCTCTCTCTCTCACTCTCGTCGTTCGCTCGCTCGCTCGCTCACTCGCTCACTCTCCTAGTGCTTCCTTCTTTTTTTTCCTTCCTGCCATCATTACAACGATCTCCTTCCTTCTTCACTATCCCCTCCCTCACCCCCCCCCTCCTTCTTCACTATCCCCTCCCTCACCCCCCTCCTCTTCACTATCCCCTCCCTCACCCCCCCTCCTTCTTCACTATCCCCTCCCTCACCCCCCTCCTTCTTCACTATCCCCTCCCTCACACCCCCCCTCCTTCTTCACTATCCCCTCCCTCACCCCCCCCTCCTTCTTCACTATCCCCTCCCTCACCCCCCCTCCTTCTTCACTATCCCCTCCCTCACCCCCCCCCCCTCCTTCTTCACTATCCCCTCCGTCACCCCCCCCCCCTCCTTCATTACAACGATCTCCTTCCTTCTTCACTATCCCCTCCCTCACCCCCCCTCCTCTTCACTATCCCCTCCGTCACCCCCCCCCCCCCCCTCTCCCCCCTCCTCCTTTTCCTCCTGACAACTACGTTTAGGAGAGCAGTGTGATAGATTTCGGGGGACGGGTCAGACATGGCCTCACACTCTGTGGAAAAGCTAGGGGCCTGAGGTGTCCCCACACTGATGTTTTTTAGAAAGCGGTTAACTCTGAGGACCGGAACACCAATGTTAAAGACTAGAATGTCACAGGGGAAAAGTTGGTGGAGAGAGAGAGAGAGAGAGAGAGAGAGAGAGAGAGAGAGAGAGAGAGAGAGAGAGAGAGAGAGAGAGAGAGAGAGAGAGAGAGAGAGAGAGAATGAGAGAGGAGAGGCATATTATGTGCTAATTGCAGTGCAAAAGACGTGTTGTTTAGAGCTTTAACCCTCGCAGGATGTGGAGGCTCCGTCCTCTACCGCTCATGACTGGTCAAAACTTCTCTCTCTCTCTCTCTCCTCCTCTCTCTCTCTCTCTCTCTCTCTCTCTCTCTCTTCTCCTCTCTCTCTCTCCCCCTCTCTCTCTCCCTCTCTCTCTCTCCTCCTCTCTCTCTCTCCTCCTCTCTCTCTCTCTCTCTCTCAGTATTGCTTGGCTTCCTTTATTTCTTTTTCTTCTTTGCGTCTGTATCTCTGATTCATCCCATACTTTTACCCTAGAGCCTAAAATACCATCAGCATCAATAATGTCAACAACAAAAAATCTGTGGGTTTTTGTGAATACTTTGTGTGTGTTGTCATATAGCATCTTTTTTTCTTTCTGTGTCCCTTTATAAGTTGTCTTTGTTTCTTTGTTTGTATACATGATATTGTCTTACATTATGTTTTCATGAAACGCAATACAAAGGTTTTGAGTCTGGAGTCCAAAGTCTATAATTTGCTCTCTCTCTCTCTCTCTCTCTCTCTCTCTCTCTCTCTCTCTCTCTCTCTCTCTCTCTCTCTCTCTCTCTCTTCTCTCTCTCTCTCTCTCTCTCTCTCTCTCTCTTGCTGCACTGTTCCTTCGGATAAAAAGCGGATGAAGAATAGTTTTAAACTGTTTGAAGTGTGCCTTGAAGACTTCCGTTTTATGTATATGTTACAGTAAATTTATCAAATCAGGAAATTCATAAATTTCCTAAACAATTAAGTAAATTCATAAAGTTACTGTTTCACTCAGGAAATTTACAAATTTCCTAAAACAAATTAGGAAATTTTTAAATTTCCTGAGTTTTGAAGGCATTTCTTAAATGAATTTACTGGAAACCTACTGCAATACTGACAGGTGTTATCTTGAAAAGTGAACCCACGTCACATACTGCAATACTGATATGTGTTATCTTGAAAAATACCTTTTGGTAACTGCTTCTTTTTATAGGCCCTGCTGAGCTGGAAAGAGAGGTCATGTTCTTTTTATAGGCCCTGCTGAGCTGAAAAGATAGGTCATGTTCTTTTTATAGGCCGTGCTGAGCTGGAAAGAGAGGTCATGTTCTTTTTATAGGCCGTGCTGAGCTAGACAGAGAGGTCATGTTCTTCTTTTTATAGGCCCTGATGAGCTAGACAGAGAGGTCATGTTCTTTTATAGGCCGTGCTGAGCTGGAAAGAGAGGTCATGTTCTTTTTATAGGCCCTGCTGAGCTGGAAAGAGAGGTCATGTTCTTTTTATAGGCCGTGCTGAGCTGGAAAGAGAGGTCATATTCTTCTTTTTATAGGCCGTGCTGAGCTGGAAAGAGAGGTCATGTTCTTTTTATAGGCCGTGCTGAGCTGGAAAAGAGAGGTCATGTTCTTCTTTTTATAGACCGTGCTGAGCTGAAAAGAGAGGTCATGTTCTTTTTTTATGGGCCGTGCTGAGCTGGAAAGAGACGTCATGTTCTTTCTATAGGCCGTGCATGAGCTGAAAGAGAGGTCATGTTCTTTTATAGGCCGTGCTGAGCTGGAAAGAGAGGTCATGTTCTTTTTATAAGTCCTGCTGAGCTGGAAAGAGAGGTCATGTTCTTTTTATAGGCCATGCTGAGCTAGAACAGAGAGGTCATGTTCTTCTTTTTATAGGCCCTATGAGCTAGACAGAGAGGTCATGCTCTTTTATAGGCCGTGCTGAGCTAGACAGAGAGGTCATGTTCTTCTTTTATAGGCCCTGATGAGCTAGACAAGAGGTCATGTTTTTTAAGGCGTGCTGAGCTGGAAAGAGAGGTCATGTTCTTTTTATAGGCCGTACTGAGCTGAAAAGAGAGTCATGTCTTTTTAAAGGCCCTGCTGAGCTAGACAGAGAGGTCATGTTCTAAGGATACAAACACTTTAAGAACAAACAGTTCCCCCACATCCTGTAACAGCTCCCCCTACAGTTTGTGCTGGCAATAGAACAAACAGTTCCCCCACATTCTTTATGTTTGCGCTGACAATAGAGCAAACAGTTCCCCCACATTCTGTAAACAGTTCCCCACATTCTGTAAACAGTTCCTTACAGTTTGTACTGACAATAGAAGAAACAGTTCCCCCACATTCTGTAAGTTTTGTGCTGACAATAGAACAAACAGTTCCCCCACATTCTGTAAACAGTTCCCCCACATTCTGTAAACAGTTCCCCCACATTCTGTAAGTTTTGTGCTGCCAATAGAACAAACAGTTCCCCCACATTCTTTATGTTTTGTGCTGACAATAGAACAAACAGTTCCCCCACATTCTGTAAGTTTTGTGCTGACAATAGAACACACAGTTCCCCACATTCTGTAAACAGTTCCCCCACATTTTGTAAACAGTTCCCTCACATTCTGTAAACAGTTCCCCCACATTCTGTAAAGTGTTCCCCCACATTCTGTAAACAGTTCCCCCACATTCTGTAAACAGTTCCCCCACTTTCTGTAACAGTTCCCTCACATTCTGTAAACAGTTCCCTGCATTCTGTAAACAGTTCCCCCACATTCTGTAAACAGTTCCCTCACATTCTGTAGGTTTTGTGCTGACAATTATCTCTATTTATGCCACTTTCGTTTTTTTTTCTTCCCTTCACACCTTTTGAAATTACTTAGCCAAATGTCTAAACTTCCTCTCCTTAGCAAGCCCCATTGACGAGTCTTTATTGGCTTTAGATTCATTTTGTCCTTTTTAATCTCAATAGTTCTTTGAATTTAACAATGCAAATTTATGCATTTTTGATAGACAATAAAATTTATTCTATTAATGAGATGAGTGTTTATATATAAAAGAACAGTAGTTAAAGTGTCCGTATCTGTTCCATTTCTTGCTGCTAACGTCAACGATTCCCCCAGAACTGCTTCACTTTCCAGCTAACATGATTTGTAAGCCATGTCCCTCGAATCCCCACAAATTTGCACGTGATTGGCTCGTGACGGTACCACCTCTCAATCAACTGGCTGTAATCTATTCACTGCCCCCAAGAGAGACTCAATCATCACTGCCCCCAAGAGAGACTTAATCATAATGTTGCCGTTATGGCCTTTGTTAAGCTGACACGCTTGGTCCATTCCTGGAGTATTATTGGATGATCAAATAAATCATTGATGATTGCAGTGTCTAAAATGTGCAAACTTAACAGTTGTAGACCACTGGTCTGGACAAAGAACTTTCTGTCTGGACAAAGAACTTTCTGTCTGGACAAAGAACTTTCTGTCTGGACAAAGAACTTTCTGCGTCCTCTTTTCTTTCCAGGCTGGTAGTCGATTAGACAACTCCCTGATCGTCGCTATCTTAACGGCTCGGGTTACCGCCCCTGGATACAGTTTGTCAGTTCTCTCTCTCTCTCTCCTCTCTCTCTCTCTCTCTCTCTCTCTCTCTCTCTCTCTCCTCTCTCTCTCTCTCTCTCTCTCTCCCCCCCCCTCCTCTCTCTCCCTCCTTGCAATCCTTTCTCGCCATTATCATAACGATCTCCTTCCTTCTTCTTCACCCCCTCCCTCATCCCTCCACCCTCCCTCTTCTGCTGACCTTGATGTTGGGGAGAGCAGCGTGGCAGATATCGTGGGCAGACCAGACACGGCCTCACACTCTGTGGAAAAAGCGTGGGGACTGATAAGTCCCCACACTGACGTTTGTAGTGGGCAGCTAGAAGTCCCCACACTGACGTTGTAGTGGGCAGCTAGCCCCCAGGAGTCGAAGACGAATGTTAACTATCAGAACGTCACAGTGGAAGGAGTGGAGAAGAGGATGGGAGTAGAGGTAAGGGATGAGGGGTGAGGGAGATAGGGGGTGGGGGTGGGGTGGAAGAGGTTGCGCGCTAAACGTTACGCGCAATGTGAAAGATGTTATTTGTGGCTTGGAGTCTGATGGGAGATAGAAGTTCTACTACAGTTAACATCCGGATCTCTCTCTCTCTCTCTCTCTCTCTCTCTCTCTCTCTCTCTCTCCTCTCCTCTCTCTCTCTCTCTCTCTCTCTTGACGTGACGTTTTTATTTGTTTGTTTTCTTTGCTTATCTATTTCTAATTCAGGTTAACTGTATTTCTAAAGCCAAAACTACGTATAGCATCAATAATTAGCAACAAAACTGTGTGTGTGTTGTGTGTGTGTGTGTGTGTGTGTGTGTGTGTGTGTGTGTGTGTGTGTGTGTGTGTGTGTGTGTGCGCGCGCGTGTGTGTGTGGTGTGTGTGTGTGTGTGTGTGTGTGTGTGTGTGTGTGTGTGTGTGTTGTGTGTGTGTGTGTGTGTGTGTGTGTGTGTGTGTGTGTGTGTGTGTGCGTATTCTGTTGTCCACTATCAATTTTTGCTTTGTTTGTTTGTTTACATGCTATTTTCTGTTTTTGTGTTTTCACTGAACACAGTGCAAGGAAAGACTGAAGACAATGCACTACCTCAAATCTTTATTCCTGAGTTATAAGGGTTTTGTGTCATCTCCTCTCTCTCTCTCTCTCTCTCTCTCTCTCTCTCTCTCTCTCTCTCTCTCTCTCTCTCTCTCTCTCTCTCTCTCTCTCTCTTTACGGAGAGCCGTTTCTCCTCACAGCAATACCGTGTCCTAATTTTGCGTCTTTCGAACTTCATTTTAACCGCACACTGATCATCTAAACTAACCGTTTTAGACATCTGCTCTCGTGACCGTCCCAAACTCGTGCACGATCTTGCGTGATCCCATGTACAGTGGCGCCACCTCTCAATCCACTTCCTGTAATCTAAGTGAGAATTCATGTCGTGGAGTAAAGGGATGGCGTGAAGCTGTCTCCTCACTGCCCTGGCTCTGTCGTGGAGGACAGGGATGACGTGAAGCTGTCTCCTCACTGCCCTGGCTCTGTAGAGGACAGGATGGCGTGAAGCTGTCTCCTCACTGCCGCTCTGTAGAGGACAGGGATGGCGTGAAGCTGTCTCCTCACTGCCCTGGCTCTGTAGTGAAGGACAGGGATGACGTGAAGCTGTCTCCTCACTGCCCTGGTTCTGTAGTGGAGGACAGGGATGGCGTGAAGCTGTCTCCTCACTGCCCTGGCTCTGTAGTGGAGGACAGGGATGACGTGAAGCTGTCTCCTCACTGCCCTGGCTCTGTGTGGAGCTGACTCACGTGCACAGTGCTGCCAGCCTCAGTTCTGCTGTCCTCCAGTTTCCACATGGAGTTAACTGGTCAGCATGAGCTTCATTGTCAACCCCTGCCTTTCCATGTAGTTCATGATCTGATCATGAAACTCTGCCGCTGTTGTATCCCACAGCTATGTTGCATCGGGGTGTGTTCTTCTATTGTGATCATGTGTGGTTGATTGGGCCTCATCTTGAGCCCTTCTCCTCCCTTTCCATTCTCCAGCTCCTCCAATCCTTTTCCCTTTTCAAGTCCGTGCTTTGCTCTTTGCTGCACAAGGATTTTTCTTTCTTTCCTTTTCTTTTTTTTTCTTTTTTTTTATAAATATTTTCATTTTTTTAATAAAATCTAAATTTTAAAGTTTAAGGACTGAAGCATTGAGTTGGTAGTGTATATTTTTCTTGGATGAATTAAACAATCTATGGACGCATAACTAATGTAATTTGCTTAAAAAATGCAAACCAGAAGAAAGAATATAAAAACGAATTCATGTTTCTATTAGAGATATTGATAAGATTGCATGTCAAAAAGAAGTAAAGTCTAAGTTATAGCACTTTTCATTTCTGCTGTTAAACCCGATCATAAGTCAGCAAATATCGTTACAGTGTCAAAGTCACCCCTAGATGTCTTAACAACAAACAACCCCAAAACCGCCGCTTTAGAAACCTAGTTACATTATTGTCACAAACTGACCACGAGGCCACACATGATAACACAGTTCAGTTCCATCACCCCATAATCCACATGAGTGCAATGAACTTTTTGTTGTTGTTGAGTGTCACGCTTGTTTTGTATCTGTCGTACTATTTGATGAGGAAACAAAATGCTGACAATCCCCACCACCCGGGAGTGCCCCACTTGAGGCCTAGCGTTCAGACAGCTGGTCTGCAGGAAAGGCCTCGTTATGGATCTTCCTTCTGTGCCTGCAGTTAGCTGATGACAACACGTCCTGACCGTCGCTGTCCCCACAACTCGAGTTACTTCCCTGGGTGTGCTCTTCAGTTGTAATCACCTTCTTCTGCGCTCTCCCACAAACACAGGGATCATCCTACTCCTCCTCCTCCACCTCCACCTCCTTCTCCTCTCTCTCTCTCTCTCTCTCTCTCTCTCTCTCCTCCTCTCTCTCTCCTCTCTCTCTCTCTCTCTCTCTCTCTCTGAAATAAAGAATTGTTTAGACTTACTGGAGTATGTTGTGAATACTGTCCCTATGTGTATATGCCTTTAGCCAGCTGCCCTACTTGTTGCCGAAAGAGGTGACATCCTCCTAGGGACACTGAAGATGCTTTCTGTATAAATAGTTTCCCTCCTTTTTGTAAGTTTTGTGATGATACTGTTCTCTTTTCTATGACTATTGGACTCTGCGTTCTTTTCCTTTCTGCTTCCTCCTTTCTTCTCTTCCTTCCAAATGACCCAGCCAAACCTCCTTTCTTCTCTTCCTTCCAAATGACCCAGCCAAACCTCCTTTCTTCTCTTCCTTCCAAATGACCCAGCCAAACCTCCTTTCTTCTCTTCCTTCCAAATGACCCAGCCAAACCTCCTTTCTTCTCTTCCTTCCAAATGACCCAGCCAAACCTCCTTTCTTCTCTTCCTTCCAAATGACCCAGCCAAACCTCCTTTCTTCTCTTCCTTCCAAATGACCCAGCCAAACCTCCTTTCTTCTCTTCCTTCCAAATGACCCAGCCAAACCTCCTTTCTTCTCTTCCTTCCAAATGACCCAGCCAAACCTCCTTTCTTCTCTTCCTTCCAAATGACCCAGCCAAACCTCCTTTCTTCTCTTCCTTCCAAATGACCCAGCCAAACCTCCTTTCTTCTCTTCCTTCCAAATGACCCAGCCAAATTTCTAAAAAAAAAAAATCCTCGTAATTAAATGCCTTATGAACAACTGCTTATGTGTTTGTAGGCTTTAGATTCAATTCATCCTTTTAATCTTTATGGTCATTTGACTTTAATGATGCAAATTTATCTCTTATAATGATAGCAATTAGCGCTTACTGCAAAATGAGATGAGTGTTCATCAAGAACAGTGTACCAAGCGCCTGCACATCTTCCCTTTCTGGCTGCTAAATCAACAAGTCTTCTATAATTGTTTCACTTTTCCGGTAACGTGATTTTAGAGCCACGTCACGCGAATCGCTGCCAATTTGCGAGATTGTCACGTGAAGGCACAGTGGCGCCACCTCTCAATCAACTTCTTGTGATCTACTTAGCCGCCCCCCCCCCCCCCCCCCCCCCCAGCAAAATTTCATGTCTCTCTGAAAATGAATGTTGTTAAGCCGCCACGCTTGTAATGTTCCTCTCGTATCACTGGATGATCAGACAAATCATTGAAGTTGGAGTGTCCAAATTTCCCAAACTTCCCAAACTCAGAGCACTGGTCTGCACGAAGGCTGGCCACCATTCTCTGTCTTTCCAGACCTGTGGCCGATCAGACAACACCTGAGCATCAGCTCGAGTTACAGCCCCTGGTGTGGTTTATCAGTTCGGCTAACGATGTTACTCTGCGTGCGTTCTCTCTTCTCTCTCTCCTCTCTCTCTCTCCTCCTCACTCTCTCTCTCTCTCTCCTTCTCTCTCCTCTCTCTCCCTCTCTCTCTCTCTCTCTCTCTCTCTCTTCTCTCTCCTCGCTTGCTCGCTCCTCTGTGTCAGCCTATGTCTGCCTGTCTTTCATTGTGTGTCTATGTATTTTTTTTTCTGTGTGTGTCTATAACTTGCACTAGCTGTTTGATGCTGTTTTGTGCCATCTACTGTGTGTCTATAACTGGCACTAGCTGTTTGATGCTATGTGTTGTGCCATCTACTACTGTGTGTCTATAACTGGCACTAGCTCCTTGATGCTATGTGTTGTGCCATCTACTGTGTGTCTATAACTGGCACTAGCTCCTTGATGCTATGTGTTGTGCCATCTACTGTGTGTCTATAACTGGCACTAGCTCCTTGATGCTATGTGTTGTGCCATCTACTGTGTGTCTATAACTGGCACTAGCTCCTTGATGCTATGTGTTGTGCCATCTACTGTGTGTCTATAACTGGCACTAGCTCCTTGATGCTCTGTGTTGTGCCATCTACTGTGTGTCTATAACTGGCACTAGCTCCTTGATGCTATGTGTTTGTGCCATCTACTGTGTGTCTATAACTGGCACTAGCTCCTTGATGCTATGTGTTGTGCCATCTACTGTGTGTCTATAACTGGCACTAGCTCCTTGATGCTATGTGTTGTGCCATCTACTGTGTGTCTATAACTGGCACTAGCTCCTTGATGCTATGTGTTGTGCCATCTACTGTGTGTCTATAACTGGCACTAGCTCCTTGATGCTATGTGTTGTGCCATCTACTGTGTGTCTATAACTGGCACTAGCTCCTTGATGCTATGTGTTGTGCCATCTACTTTATTCTGTTCCCTGCTATCTCTGTCATTCCGTCTTTCCTGCTTTCATTTAATATTTCCATCATGTGCTTTTCCCTTTTTAATCCCCCCCCCCCCCCGGCCTCTCTCCCTCCATCCTTCTCTGTCTGTGTCTCTCCTGGGTCTGTGTACCTCTCTGTCTGTCTGTCTGTCTGTCTGTCTGTCTCTCTCTCTCTCTCTCTCTCTCTCATCTCCTCTCTCCTCTCTCTCTCTCTCTCTCTCTCCCTCTCTCTTTTACTCTCTCTCTCTCTCTCAAATTCTTTCCTTCTTGTTTTCCTTTGCAGTTACTTCCCACCTTTGCCACAGGTATCTCTCCTTCCTTCTCCACCACTCGTCCCTCCACCCCTCCACCCCTCCACCCCCACCTTTTACCACAGGTATCTCCTTCCTTCTCCACCACTCGTCCCTCCACCCCTCCACCCCTCCACCCCACCTTTACCACAGTATCTCCTTCCTTCTCCACCACTTGTCCCTCCACCCCTCCACCCCTCCAGCCCCACCCTCTTTGTCCTCCTGACCTTGATGTTTGGGAGAGCAGTGTGACAGATTCCAGGGGACAGATCAGACATGGTGTCCAGGACGGGGAAATCGTGATGGTATTGCCTAAGTGCACTAAGTTGATGTATTATTAGTCAGGCTTAACACACCAAGGTTATCTTTGCACTCATACACGCATATGCACACTCATGCGCACACCAAACATTCACCTCTCTCTGGAAATGGGATGCCACGCATTCGTTTCTCTCCTAACACGACTGAACACAAGAAATACAATTTCTATGCTACTATATAATCAAACATGAAAAATATCCAATTACACAGATGCACAAATCAACACATAAAAGATCAATACTTCCTAATCCTGGCACTAGCTCCTTGATGCTATGTGTTGTGCCATCTACTGTGTGTCTATAACTGGCACTAGCTCCTTGATGCTATGTGTTGTGCCATCTACTGTGTGTCTATAACTGGCACTAGCTCCTTGATGCTATGTGTTGTGCCATCTACTGTGTGTCTATAACTGGCACTAGCTCCTTGATGCTATGTGTTGTGCCATCTACTGTGTGTCTATAACTGGCACTAGCTCCTTGATGCTATGTGATGTGCCATCTACTGTGTGTCTATAACTGGCACTAGCTCCTTGATGCTATGTGTTGTGCCATCTACTGTGTGTCTATAACTGGCACTAGCTCCTTGATGCTATGTGTTGTGCCATCTACTGTGTGTCTATAACTGGCACTAGCTCCTTGATGCTATGTGTTGTGCCATCTACTGTGTGTCTATAACTGGCACTAGCTCCTTGATGCTATGTGTTGTGCCATCTACTGTGTGTCTATAACTGGCACTTCTTACCTGGCCAGGTTTTCACACACACAACCACGCTTTCACACCACACCACAGTTCTTGAAAAAAGTCTCTTCACGTCTTCTTCAGCACTGCTTGATGGTGATGCCCTTGGTTGACTGGCTCCAGGCTTCAGGACTGGGTCTTCGTGGTCGTCTCTGGGATCTCGACGTAGAACTCTTCTTCTTCGTCTTCTTCACCCACCTCTGGGTTCAAATTCAGTTTGTCTGTCTTCACCCACCTCTGGGCTTCAAACTTAGTTTCCTTCTCTTCTAGCTTGTCTTTAACTCTAAGACCTTGCTGTCTCTTCTATCTCCCAGACCACGTTTCTCTCGACCCTTTCTCTGTCCTGCTCACTCCTCTCCTCTCTCTCTCTCTCTCTCTCTCTCTCTCCTCTCTCTCTCTCTCTCTCTCTCTCTCTCCTCTCTCTCCTCTGCCTTCTCTCTCTCTCTCTCTCTCTCTCTCTCTCTCTCTCTCTCTCTCTCTCTCTCTCTCTCTCCTGGTGTTGTTCTCCCTCACGTTGTTCTCCCTCAGTTTATATAGGATGGAAACAAAGGATCCCCCTTCGGGCCATGCCTTTTGTCCATGCTGCTTCTCAAACCCCTAGTTCACAAGTACCCTGAATTCTCCATTCGCTACATTCTCCCACACATCAGCATTTACACACACCCCTACCTAATTGATTAGCAAACACACACTTAGCACCAGATGGACATCGAAATTTCCCGCCGACTTCGGTGGTCACTTAACACAGTAATTATCTTAAGGAGGGCTACTACAACCTCCACACGCATTCAGCCAGCCTGACAATAGAACCAACACAGTGACCCACGGCAATACCATTCGAACGAATCCAAGACTCCTGCTCTTCACTGACTGTTTACAAAAGAACCCAGCTGACTGAGCATTTAGCGCTCACTTGGAGCGCCGAGGTCGTAGTGGTTACATCCCTTCCCCCTTTCGCCACGGGGCAGGTCCGAACTCTCTCCTAGGTGTCATCTGTCATCTGACCACTTCGGCCTCCTTCACACAGTTCGGCCGTGTGCGTTGGGTAAGGTACCCTGGTTAATTGGCCTATTACCTATTTGTATACTACGTACAACGTCCCTTTCCCTCCAAGCGTCTAATGCCGTTTGTGAGAGGTTTCACGCTCCTTGACACATGGCCTCACACTGTGTGGACAGATCAGACATGGCCTGACACTGTGTGGACAGATTCCAGGGGACAGATCAGACATGGCCTGACACTGTGTGGACAGATTCCAGGGACAGATCAGACATGGCCTGACACTGTGTGGACAGATTCCAGGGGACAGATCAGACATGGCCTGACACTGTGTGGACAGATTCCAGGGGACAGATCAGACATGGCTTGACACTGTGTGGACAGATTCCAGGGGACAGATCAGACATGGCCTGACACTGTGTGGACAGATTCCAGGGGACAGATCAGACATGGCCTCATACTGTGTGGACAGATTCCAGGGGACAGATCAGACATGGCCTCACACTGTGTGGACAGATTCCAGGGACAGATCAGACATGGCCTCACACTCTGTGCAAAAGGCTTGGGGACTGTGACATTCCCACACTGATGGTTTCACAGGGGTGGGGGGAGGGGGTGTGGGGGGGGGGGTAAATCACAGAAGGCAAAAACGAACGTCAACGATTAGAACGTGACGGGAAAATGGAAGAGGATAGACGTGATGGTAAGTGGAGACAGAGAGAGAGAGAGAGAGAGAGAGAGAGAGAGAGAGAGAGAGAGAGAGAGAGAGAGAGAGAGAGAGAGAGAGAGAGAGATTTTGCGCACTCAATACTACATACGGTACAAAAGAAGTGTTCAGGCTTTAAGCCTGACGGCATGTGCGGGATCTACTGAAGCTAACGTTTGGATCAAACTCTCTCTCTCTCTCTCTCTCTCTCTCTCTCTCTCTCTCTCTCTCTCTCTCTCTCTCTCTCTCTCTCTCTCTCCTCTCTCTCCTTCTCTCTCTCTCTCTCTCTCTCTCTCTCTGTGCATGTGTGTGAATGAGTGTGTGTGCGTGTGTGTGTGAGAGAGAGAGAGAGAGAGAGAGAGAGAGAGAGAGAGAGAGAGAGAGAGAGAGAGA
>CM031621.1:6097222-6099722 GCA_018398815.1 Conus ventricosus
CTCTCTCTCTCTCTCTCTCTCTCTCTCTCTCTCTCGTAAATTTTGGTTAAATCTGCGGATAACATCTCAGAATGAAAGCATGGTAAGGTATTTCTCAATGTATTTGCTCAAGGCATTTCAGTTTCGATCCGTTATGACTTCGTGAGAAGGAAGTCCACCTAGTCTTGCTACTGTTCTGTAAAATTCTGAAATTGTTGTTATATTCTCCATACCCCACTTCATAGGGGGCAACTGCCTTTATATGAAATCATCTGAGCTCTCTCTCTCTCTCTCTCTCTCTCTCTCTCTCTCTCTCTCTCTCTCTCTCTCTCTCTCTCTCATCCTGCACCAAAGGTCTTTAAAAATCCAAACGATTTCATATATCTGAACTGTCCATTTTCTATGTATTATATGTGTAAAGCATTTAAGATGGGACAAACAGCTGTCCCTTAATCAGTAGACAATGGAGAATCGTTGGAATGATTATTGTCCATGTATGGGATTATTTTGCACACACACACACACTTCTCAAGGGCGAATGGACGCTCGTCAAATTTATCATTCGCATTCGCATTAGCGCTCTCTCTCTCTCTCTCTCTCTCTCTCTTCTCTCTCTCTCTCTCTCTCTCTCTCTCTCTCTCTCTCTCTCTCTCTCTCTCTCTCTCTCTCTCTCCTCTCTCGTAAATGTGTTCAATATTGAGTTAAATGAACTGAATGGGATCTTAAAGGTATAAAGAATGTTGTTGGAGTAAGGTTCATTGGATAGGGGGGGGGGGGGATTGGCTTGGAATGTTAGAAACAATCAGTAGACAATGGACCTAGTCCTGCATGGCTTGGTCAGTGTGCTGAATGTAAACAATCAGTTGACAATGGACCTAGTCCTGTATGGCTTGGTCAGTGTGCTGAATGTACGGAGAGGGGAAAAAACCGTCATTCATGTCTTTGGTGAAAGAACGATTGTGTGCAGATAGCAAGGCTATGGATTTTCACATGAAGGCTGGGATTTTGAGATTAAGTGTTTCATATGAAGGCTTGGATTTTCATATTAAGTGTTTCACATGAAGAGTTTCATTTTGATGTTAAGGATTTCACATGAAGGCTTGGATTTTGGTATGAAGGCTTTCTCGTGAGATTTTGATATTAAGTGTTTCATGTGAAGACTTTGATTTTGATATTAAAGCTTTCACATGAAGGCTTGGATTTTGATACTAAGGATTTCACATACAGGCTTGGATTTTGATATTAAGGATTTACCATGAAGGCTGGGATTTTAATATCAAAGCTTTCACACGAAGGCTGTGGTTTTTCATATTAAGGCTTCCACATGAAGGCTTGGAGTTTGATAATAAGGATTTCACATAAAGGCTTGGATTTTGATGTTAAGGATTTCACATGAAGGCTGGGATTTTGATATTCAGGATTTCACATGGAGGCGTGGATTTCACATGAAGGCTGGGATTTTCAAATAGAGGTTTGAATTTCCATATGAAATGTTTACTTCAGATATAAGCCGTAAAGAACCAGCCGTCAATTAAGTGTGCCTCAAGATACTTTCTTAGTTACGACCGGAAGAATGGTTCATTTTCAATATCTTCATTAAACCAAACCCTTGTGTGAGAAACACGTTTCCTAGCTTGAATGTACAAGTCATTTGCCTTTTTTCCTTCTAAGAGGAGGAGAGAGAGAGAGAGAGGAGAGAGAGAGAGAGAGAGAGGAGAAGAGAGAGAGACGAGAGAGAGAGAGAGAGAGAGAGAGAGAGAGAGTCAGACAGAGAGACAGACAAACAGAGACAGACAGACAATCAGACAAACAGAGAGACAGACAGACAGACAGACAGACAGACAATCAGACTGTCAACCTCGGGTGATGTCAGTGGAGGAAGGACTAGCGCACAGCCCAAACACACTCACAGCTTGCTTACAATCTCATTCATATATCATGCATTCGTCACATCAAACCACTAGTAAAGTCTATAACTTTACTACACATGATCATAGAAAGAAACATCAATGGATATGGAATCAAATGAAATAAAACATTCTCTCTTTCCTGAACTTCACAAATCATTTATCTAAAACATCATTAACTAACCCGGGTATAAACAGATTTCTACTTTACCTGGCCAGGTGATCTTAACTATTCACGAATCACTGTCTTTTCTTTTCTTTCTTTTTCTTTTCACTGTCACTTTCACAACACGACACAACTGCCGGCACTGGTGTTGGTCTGATGGCGCCTGGTCGGGTGAGACTGTTGGCGTTGGTCTGTGGTTCTGCTTGGCGAAGTGACGCTGCCAGGTATGAGGTCGAACCCCGGTTAGGGTAGAACAGTGACTATCAACATCGATCTGTTCTCCTTTCTTTCTTCCTGCATTAACGCATTGCACTCTCTCTCTCTCTCTCTCTTCTAGTCTGCTCTTATCAAATGGACATGGTTGCTTTTCTTTTCTTTTTTCTTTTCTTTCTTTCTTCTTCATAAATTAGCAACTCTCTCTCTCTCTCCACATCTCTCCTCAGTCCTT
>CM031621.1:6109722-6112222 GCA_018398815.1 Conus ventricosus
CAAAATGAATTTCTTTGTGTCTGTCACGGAGATATTCTTGGTGCCTGTCAAAATCATTTTTCTCGTTTTTCTCATGAAGATTTCCATATTGCTCTCTGCCAAGAGTTTCTTCATATCTTTCAAGAAGATTTTCATGTTGTGAATTAAGATGCTGAAGTTGTTAGTTGATAAATATTTCTCGTTCCTCTCTGTCTTGAAGTGTGTGGGGTTTTTTTCTTCTTTTTTTAAATTTTATTATTATTTTTTTTTAATTCATCGGATGTCTTTAGTTTTGTCTGTAACCAACTTCTCTTTCTTCTTGGATGTCATTAAGATGTTTTGGTTGGTGTTCGCCATGAACATTTCTTTGTGGCTGCCGATCATAAATATTTCTTTGTTCAGAAAATTTCTTTGTTATAATCTGTCATGAAGACTTCTTTCGTGTTATACGTCATGAGGATTTCTTTCGTGTTATACGTCATGAGGATTTGTTTCGTGTTATACGTCATGAGGATTTCTTTCGTGTTATATGTCATGAGGATTTCTTTCGTGTTATATGCCATGAGGATTTCTTTCGTGTTATATGCCATGAGGATTTCTTTCGTGTTATATGCAATGAGGATTTCTTTCGTGTTATATGCCATGAGGATTTCTTTCGTGTTATATGCAATGAGGATTTCTTTCTTCATGTCCATCATGAATATCTCCTTGCTTCAGTCTGTCACGTGACAATTGTTGCTGTCGGTCATCAAGATGTCTTTGTTCCTCTCTGTCGTGAGGGTGTCTTTGTTCATGTCGATCATTAATATGTCTTTGTTCCTCTCTGTTGTGAAGGTGTCTTTGTTCATGTCGGTCATGAAGATGTCTTTGTTCCTCTCTGTCGTGAAGATGTCTTTGTTCATGTCGGTCATGAGGATGTCTTTGTTCCTCTCTGTCGTGAAGGTGTCTTTGTTCATGTCGGTCATCAAGATGTCTTTGTTCCTATCTGTCGTAAAGGTGTCTATGTTCATGTCGGTCATCAAGATGTCTTTGTTCCTCTCTATTGTGAAGGTGTCTTTCTTCATGTCGGTCATCAATATGTCTTTGTTCCTCTCTGTCGTGAAGATGACTTTGTTCATGTCGGTCATGAAGATGCCTTTGTTCCTTTCTGTTGTAAAGGCTTCTTTGTTCATGTCGGTCATCAAGGTGTCTTTGTCCCTTTCTGTCGTGAAGATTTCTTTGTTCATGTGTCATGAAGATGTCTTTGTTCCTTTCTGTCGTGAAGGTTTCTTTGTTCATGTCGGTCATGAAAATGTCTTTGTTCCTGTCTGAATTGAAGGTTCATTTGCTCCTATACGTCATGAACGTTCACGTCTCTCATGAAGATACTTTTGTACCAAAACCAGGTTCTTTGTCATTGTCCGTCATGAACATGATGTCATCTGTGGATCTTTGACAATTCTTTGTATTGCCGTTCATGGTTTTTTGTGTGTGTGTGTGTGTGTGTGTGTGTGCGTGCGTGCGTTGTGTGCGTGCGTGCGTGCGTGCGTGCGTGCGTGCGTGCGTGCGTGCGTGTGTGTGTGTGTGTGTGTGTGTGTGTGTGTGTGTGTGTGTGTGTGTGTGTGTGTGTGTGTGTGTGTGTGTGTGTGTGTGTTTCATGGCATGAAGATGTTGTTATTCCTGTAGTGGAAATTGTTGTTGTTGTTGTTGTTGTTGTTGTTGTTGTTGTTGTTGTTGTTGTTGTTGTTGTTGTTGTTGATCATGAGGATTTCTTTGTTCTCGTCTGATATTTCTGTATCTGTTGTGAAGATTTCTCTGTTGTGTGTCATCGAAGTGTCTTTGTTTCACTTTGTCACGGAAATGAATTGTTCCTGACATTAACATTTCTGTTGTTGTATACCATTGAATTGAAAACAATATTGTCTTTCACTCATATGTTGCTGTCACTGTCTGTTGATGAATTTTGTGTTGTCTATCAGAAAAAATAAATACAGATGTGTTGTTGTCTATTGTTTAGATTTATTAATGTATGTGCTTAAGACACATCATTGTCTATCAAACAGATTTTATTGTTGTCTGTCAATACGATTTTCGTATTGTCCAAAAACGAATTGTTGTTAACAAGAGTATTTTGTATTTCAGGATTTGTTCCTGTTGACGTCCATTTTGCGCCCCGTTTGAGCAGATGAGTGAGCAGACAGTTCAGATGAGTGCCCAGACAGCATCGAGCAGATGAGTGATCAGACAGCATTGAGAAGAAGAGTGAGCAGACAGTTCAGATGAGTGACCAGACAGTTCAGATGAGTGACCAGGCAGTTCAGATAAGTGACCAGACAGTTCGTGCTTTGTCTTCGTCGTCTTGAAGGTTGTTTGGCGTGCCTGAAGAAGTCAACAGAAGTCAACAGAAGTCCACAGAAGTCCACAGAAGTCCACAGAAGTCAACAGAAGTCCACAGAAGTCCACAGAAGTCCACAGAAGTCAACAGAAGTCCAAAGAAGTCCAAAGAAGTCCACATACGTAGTGTTCGTTTTCAGTTATGTTC
>CM031621.1:6117222-6119722 GCA_018398815.1 Conus ventricosus
ATCTATGTTCCCCATACGGGTCAGCTTTAACCAGAATTTAATACAACGTACATAAGAGTTTAAATATATAGGATATCTACCTAGATCGCCATACAAGAAATCGTTCGGTGTTCTTATATCTACACCTAAGAACTTATTAAGACCATATGTGTGCACCTTTCTATTTCTAAAGCCGCCTAATCCAAAGCCCATATTTCAGCGCCATACTGTACAATAGGCTGAACTTGGGCATCGAATAGCTTAAAAAACAGTTCAGGTGAATTATTCTCAAGTTTTATACAATGTTCTTTGAATTGTTATTAATGCTCGTTTAGCTTTACTTACCAATTCATCACATGCTGTATAGAAACTAAGTTTGGTTGAAAAGCACACACCTAGATACGTATAACTGTTTACAACTTTCAATTCTGTTGTACCATATATCCATTTTTCCCTTGAAGCTAAGTAACCACCTTTCCTGAACACTATAATATTACTTTTATTCATATTCACCGTCAATTCCAGATAACTGGATGCTGTATACAAACTATTCAACTGAGTTTGTAGTCCAACCACTGTTTCTGACATCAAAATAATATCATCTGCAAATAATAAAATAAACAACTCAGAGAAATCAGGCAAAATGTCATTCCATGCCTTCCATTTTCAATTATTTCTAAAGCAAGTTCGTTAATAAACAAAGAAAACAAACATGGACTGCACACATCACCTTGTTTTACCCTCTTGAACAAGTAATAAAATCTGTCAGATCTGCCTTATTTCTTATCTTGCTTTAATTATCATACATACTTCTTATACAGGCATACATTTTCCCCCTTTCCATTTTTAACAGTATGGCCACAAAAGTTTTCTTGATATGGAATCGAAAGCTTTTTCAAAATCTATGAAAGCACATACAACTTTCTATTGTTCACTAACTGCTTTTGAACGGACGCCATAAGTGTGAAAATATTGATCTATTTGAATAATTCCTGTTTAAATCCAGCCTGATACTCACCAGTAGTATTAATTTCTTCAATCCATTTTGCAGTCTTACATTAATTATTGAACTGTAAAGTTTACTGCTCACATTGCTCAGTGATATGCCCCTGTAATTATTCGGGTCATCTACATCTCCCTTTTATGTAATGTACAAATTATGGATTCTGTCCATTGTTCAGGATATACACCTTTATCAAACAGAGCATTAAACAACTTAACCAAAAGCATAAAACATGATCATTGGAAAACTTTAAAAATTCACCTTTTAAATACCATCTGGACCCGCTGATATTGAATTCTTTAATTTCCCCAATGCACGAATAACCTCTTCTTTCATAATTGCTGATTAAAACCATCTCTCTTCATTGTCTTCAACTGAATAGTCATACTCCTCTTCTAAGTTTGTATTATCAACCTGCTGTCAAGATATTTTTAAAATGCAAAAACCAGTCTTCGGTACTAATGTTATTATATGTACCACGTCGTTTGGGAACAATTTTGTGCACTGCTTCCAAAACTGTACTGATTACCTAAGAAGACACCAGATCATTAAGTTGCAAATTTCTATATTCCTTTTCTTTTCTTTCCAAGAGATTTTGTATTCTCTTCGAGCTTTACAATACTCGGTCCTGTCATTATCTTTAACGTTCTACAAACCTTCGAAAGTAACATTCTCACGTTTTTTTCTTCCAATTTTACATTCTTCATCAAACCATTTATTTCTCTTCTTGTCTGATCTCTCATCGAAATAAATCTTTTCTTTCATACAACCAGCGGTTTGCAAAATACAGTCATTAAATAATTTCCAGAGCTCCATCTAGTCTGCATCAATCATTTGAGCTGCACAACTTAAGGTGTCTTGAAAATCCTGATGACTCATGGCTTCCATAATTGTTCAGCACAGTCAACTTTCCATCTATACCTCTCAATGAAGCATGTTTCCTTTGATCTACAGTTTAACAATGCAGATCTATTCTTATTCTGTGTTTTAATACATAATTCTACAGGGAGGTGATCAGATTCTATCCTTTCCACCACATGAATTTCACAACATGAATGCAAAACAGAGAAAAAGTCATCACATGCCAAAAAATAATCATTCACACTACTGCCAGTATCAGAAATGTAAGTAAAATGACCATCTGTGTCTCCATCACAAACACCATTCAGCATACATATTCCTAATGAATTACAAAGGTTTAAGAGCTTCCTTCCATATGAATTTATTATTTTATCTTGCGAATTTCGAATCATTCCTTCGTTGATTTCATCATCTACAGCAGTGTTGCCAAAACCACCAATATTCCTGGAAATGTATCTCCTATTCTACTGTTTAAGTCCCCACACACCAAAATATACATATCATCACTTAGTACGGTATCAGTAAGAATATCTTCAAGTAATTCCACATCGCTGTCTATACTACTAGTGTTATAATATGGAGAATGCTCTGGCGGGATATAACAACAAATAAAAAGAATATCTTTATCAGTACCAAACAATGATTTATTTATAGAAA
>CM031621.1:6129722-6139051 GCA_018398815.1 Conus ventricosus
TGCAATCAAAATAGAACATTTGTAAGGGAAAAAAGTTTAACCCGTTTAGTTCTTTTAAATATGATGGGCATTCGGGCAAAAAAAAAAAAAGTAGAAAAATAACAACAAAAACAAAGAAAAAACAAAGCAAAAACAAAAAAAAAAAACAAAAAAAGCAACCTTTAAAAAAAAATAACCTGTGAAAAAAGTGTAGCCCGACCTTCCGTTACCGCACTTTAATCCCAGTCCAAACGGCAAAGTCAAAGTATTTAAGTTTTTTTCGGAACATCATATCCGCACACTAAAAACCCTTTCAAAATAGCCTGATTATCATCACCCCAAAAAGGCACGCAAATTGCCCAATTCAGTCTTGTTCCTGTGCAGTATGTAAGTATCCCAGTACAAGTTCAAAGCATCAAATTCAAGAACACTTGTCTTTCATTAAAAAAAGCAGCATGTCATCTGTAAAATTGTTAAAAGGGCAGGATGTTATTCAAAACGTGTTTGTCAAAATCCCCAAAGTTTTAATTCACACAATTAAACAACATTAAGTCCTGAAGTGCAAACTGGGGTTTTCTGGCTTATAGCGTGAAAGAGTTCAATGTGAAAATCTTTTGCGAATTGAAATTGGGTTAGCCGAGTCACTGTCCTTCTCGTTTATTTTCAGGCTGTGGGGGCGATCCTTGGGAGCAGAAGAGGAGGCGGTTTCCCGTGAAGGTGTGGTGTTCCTCGGGGATGCTCCAGAGTCGGCCCCCCTTGCTGCCTCCAATACCTTGATGGTCTTTTAGCTGGGTGTCAAAAAAATGTTTTGTTTTAAATTTATTTCTCTCCCCTTTTCGAAAGCGCAATGCTTTAGTTGAGCCCCTTTCTTTTTGGCCGTGATGTCCGTTTTTGTGTTTCTGAAAGCTGATGCAGCCAGTGCCTTAACCTTTACCAGACTCCTGGGGTCACCCCGACCCCAAAAACACACAAAAAGGGTTATATTCTAAAAGTATTTGAGCAATCTTCAAAAAATTTTAATGACTTTGTCAAATACGTAATTGGCTTTAGGTATGTAAAATTTTACATGTATGTATAACTTACGAATGACGTATTGGACGCTTCTTTTTTAATATCTTGAAACGATGGCGGGGGTCGGGGGACGACCCCTACAATTTAAAGAGTAAAATGCCGTTATGCCTAAAGCGATGGCGGGGGGTCGCGGAAGCCCCCAACTCGCCACAGAAGAAAAAGTGTGTGTGCGTTCCTTATTGCACGTTCTTAGTGGGGTAACCACTTTTGAGGAATTCCCCGCCGGCACACACGCTTGCAGCCCCACGGCAGGAACTAAAAGAAACGTCAGACAAGTCGGCATCCGCATCAAAAGGATTACAAATCTAATAAAATCAAGGGGAAAATGATTTCGTGTATTGTATTATCTGAACAGTCAATTAATCCATATAGGCTAGTCCACTGAGTGTAAGATCTGTGCTACCTCTACTTCCGAGCGGCAATGCCTTGGAGGAGGGTGAGTGGGGGGGGGGGGGGGGGGGTGCCGAAGAGAGAAAGAGAGAGAGACATCCTGTCTGCATCCTCCTTTTAGTAGCCAAAACATATGCAAGGGTTTAGATCAAAAACGCTTACATTCTACAGATCTGATCCGTAAACCTAGAAGCTGCTACACAAACTCTCTTTGTTTTCAGATCATTACCATCTCTGTATTGGAAAGAAAATGAAAAATTTTATGTGAATGTTCAGAATTCCCCAGTCATCTAAAGGTTTGTGTGGACTACTGTACTTGCAGATTTATTTTTTTGAAAGATTTATGAGTAACATTTGACAAAAGTATCACTTTTGCGACGGGACCATGTCAGCAGATTTTGCAACATTGTTTTTACCCTACATAGCTGACGTCAAAATTTTCCGGGCCCCAGAGAAAATTTGTCTGAAGGCGGTCATTACTGCAGTGACAGTGATGGTTGGGGGGGACTGTGGTTTGTGAATCTTGCTTTTCTTTCTTGTTATCTTTTTAAACACACCAAAAAACTGTTCGTACTTTTGTTTTACGAAACACCAGCAAATTTCTCTGTGACTTGCCTCCAAACTGTTCCAGACCCAGATCCGAAATTTTCAACAAATCAAAGTTTTTACTGTCTGTGGTGCCTCACTTTCAATCAAAACTGGTTTTCCTCTGAAATTTACATTTCCTTCTACAAGAAAAAGTCATGTCTGCGTCTTTGATACTGCCTCCCCAGTACTTTATTTTCCACAGCGTGCGGTTTTTCTTTGGAACTTTGACACGTGTCACCTCACGATCACATGTAAAAGGGTTAGGTTGACCCTGCCCTAGGATTGTCAGGTAAAAAAAAAGGTTCTCTCCACCCTCCACTCCTCCTCCCCCCCCCCCCCCCCCCACCCCCTCCTCTCACTTGAATTCAACATCGATATTAATTATTCTGACTATAAGCAGGACTTAAGAAAAAGGGAAGAAACAGAGGAGGAGAGACAAGACAAGACAAAAACAAGACAAAATTTCTTTATTTACGAGGATAATAGATAAGCACAAACGTGCTTTTTTTTACATCCAGTCCTCGCCCTTGAGTAGGCACTACAACATGCAGGGGAAATCAATTTAATGTAAGAAATTCAAAGAAGAAAAGCAAAGCGGTCATGTAGTCATAGAGGAACATCAAATGAAAACAGAAGATAAATGAAAACAAAACAAAAAATAAGAATAATAATAAACAAAAACAACAACAAAAAATAAAAATAACAAAAAAATAAAATAAAAAAAAATGAGAATAATAATAATGAAGAGGAAGGAGAGAGCGGGGGGGATAGGGAGTGAGGTTTGGGCTGGGGAAACATATGTAAGTGTACTACAACGTACAAGATTGGCTGTATGAAAACAGACAGTAAAGTGAATATGGGCCAAAGTGCGTACATATTTTTGAAAAACACAAATACACGCACGTTTTCACGCATTTGAGAGAGAGAGGAGAGGGGAGAGAGAGGAGAGAGAGAGAGATGAGAGAGAAGAGAAGATGAGAGAGAGAGAAAGGAGAGAGAGGAGAGAGGGAGAGGAGAAGAGAGAGAGAGAGAAGGCACCACATGCTTCATTTTTCGCCCAAAGGCATGAAAAAACGTAGAACGTATTTAAGCAAATCACACAACACAAAACACACACCACACACACACACACACACACACACACACACACACACACACTAGAAATGTTCTGAAAGAATTGGAAGTTGTGAACATCACTGTAAATCCAGAAGTTTACTGTCACATTGCGTATTATCATGTCTGTTGATCATTTCTGTTTACTGTCTGACTGAAATGACTGAACCAATTTTTTTGTCAGATTAACTCAAGGGTTGTACTGACATTTAAGAAAAAATTATGATCAGAATATGAAAAGTTTTTCATTCAAAGCAAAGGGAAACATAATTAACACACAAAAATTACGTGCGCACACATACAGTACACACACACACACCAACGTACACACATACACACACACACACACGCACATACACACGCACTTACATAAATACACAAATTCACCATCTCAATACAAACAAAACCCATACCCTCACATATACTCAAAACTTACCACTCGCACACACGACATACACACGCCCACAACACACGCGCACACACACACCCCCGCCCCACACACACACAACACACACACACACCCCCGCACGCACGCACGCACACACACACCCATTCATACTCGAGCACTCGTACACACATGCATTTTACTCTCACAACACACTCTTTCACGCACACATTACACGCGCGCACGCACATTACACACCCACGCTCCACACATACACACGCACACGCAGCACGCACGCACGCACAGAGAAAAAAAAATTTAGCCAATTATATACAATCCTGTCCCCTTTGCCCTCCCCCCCCCACCCCCACCCCCTCCCCCAGCCAGGAGCGACGGGGATCAAGAGAGATCGGGGAGCAGCGAACGGACGACATGAACAGGTTGGAGTTGGTCTCGGTACCATTTTGTCGCGAATGAACGGCCGTACCAACACCCAATTGAGATGAACATGTAAAACAAACAGGAGGAAACATCAAGCCGATTCGAGATGATGATGACACGTCGCATATTCAGGATACGCTTCGGTTTTTTGCGTTCCGATCTGTAGGAGTGAAACAGCAGGGGCCCCAGAAATCCACCCGTCGGACATCGACAAAAAGTCTGGGCAAGCTATTTGACAAAAAATTTTTGCTGGTTTTTGACACGGGAATGGTTAAGGGTTATGCGTTACTCTTACAGGCGACTGGTGCAGGACGATTCCGAGTTGTTTACTGTACACCTGTTTTATCATTTTCCCGTTTCACAAATAGATACTTCCCTTCCATTGCAAAATTATAAAATTTTAAATGAACACTAACAAGTCGTTTATTAAGACACAGCGATCGATGTTTTGTAGGTAGGTTTTTAAATTATGGGCGTGTGTATTCTGAGTTGGGTCGTGAGAGCCCCAGCCATCGCTTTAGGTATAGCACTAAAATGGCCCTTTGCCGGTAGGGGTCGGTGAGAGACCCCGCCATCGCTTTAGGTAATAAGCACTAATGCTCTTTGCCGAGTAGGGGTGTGAGAGACCCCCCCATCGTGTCGTGTAGTCAAAGCTTCATCGGTAAAGGTTAAAGTCCAAAAGTCTGTAAATTATTTTGGATGACCACATAGGGCGTTTCTTCTGGCATTTCGCAGGATGATGTCCCAGCTGCTTGGGTTGTGATGGGCGTGCTTTTTTTCCTTTGCGAACGTGTAGCCGCGTGCATGGAGTCGCACCCATCTGGTATGGCCATCTCAGGTCTTGTGGGTGATGGTCTGAATGTGTCCGATGTTCTGGACTGCATGGGCAAGAGCTGCTGCCAGGTACTGGTTTCGGTTTTGCCAGAGCAACAGTCTGAATAGATGACAACTTCCTCCACAAAGTCTGGAAGTGAGCTCAGGTAAAAGTAGATGCACGTTGCGATCTCACATGCACCTCTCTTACCTCAGTCTCATCCCATGTGTAGCACTTGGCCTCCCCATCGGCCAGTGAGTAAATGGTGAAGTTATACACAGACAACTTTCGTCTATAATATAACTGACTCACTAAGCCGCAGGGGGACTGGAGGACTGCCTGCAGATCCACGGTGACCACATGCTTTCGGCGATCTTCCTTGGCCTCTGCCTTGTCCCGCTCTTCTCAAGGCGTGCCCCTTTTTCTTTCCTGGTGTTCTCATAGGCTTTGATGTCATCTTCTGTGGCCAAGTCTGAAGTCTTTTTCACGGCGAAAGCAGCACACACAGAACACTGATCTTTTTTTGGCACATGGAATGCCAGATTGTACTCGCTATTGAATACCTGCCGGTACCTTTTAGTGGAAACTGGCTGCAGTCCTTGCTCTTTGCACTGCTGCACATAGAAATCGTGCATCTTCTTCACTGTCAGCCCAGGCTCCAAATATTTTCGCTGCGTGTCCTTCCGTGTGTAGTGAGACTCTACGGCGGGGAAAGACTCTATGTGTCTTCTGACGCCCTCAATAGCGGCTTCGCTAGTTTTGTTGTGTGGCTGGCACTTCCCTCGACGTTCTTGGCCAGTAAAGGTCTGATTCGTGCTGTTCTTTAGAGCGTGATCAACGTAGGCTTCGCCTTTTGCCAGTGTCGCCAAAAAGAACTTTTTGCACACGCGTTGTTCCTGGCCGTCCACAACAAAGGAAAAGGTCCGGCACCGTTGACGCTTCTTGGGCACTGGCATAATTGTCCGCCCCCAGAATACTGACAGTCTCTCTGTCTCTTACATGAGCACAAATAAGTCTTTCTGTCGGTTGTAAGTGTCCAAGGCATAGAATGTCTGAAAGATCTGCTGCCGATTTTCTTCTGGGACGCGATCATTGCACTTGAATCTGCACTTGCTACAGTCAATCTGCTGGACACATTTGGCTTGCACAATTTTGCCAGTCTGAGATACATACTCTTTCCCTTGCAAATTTAAGGATTTTCTCACGTTTTGTTTCCAAGCTCCCGGGTTTGCCGTTTTCTTTCTTGAAAGATGTTTCTTGGGCGGGGTTTGGAAGGATCCTTGTTTTCTTGGAGTGATGTTTACGCTGGCATTGGACTCTTCTTTTGTTGGTGTGGTTTTCAAACTCTCGTCCTGGGTGGGACTACTTGGTCCCTCCCCGAGCTGTCCCCATCAGTCTGGTTCTGATCTTTGGTTGGTGTCGACTGATGTGTGGGTTGGAAGTCTTGCTCATCCCCATCATCAGAATGGAGACTGACTTCATGCTGAATCCCTGAAGACTGTTGTCTGTCTGACCTGTGGCAAGCATCGTAGTGGAGACGGCTCGTGGACAGTGAAAGCCAGTGTGATGCGTTCTGCGTGCTGCCAAGTCGTGCCGCCGGTGCTGCTAGTGGATGGCAAGAAGTCTAAGACGGATTTGAATAAGTCACTCGTGTAAACACGGACTGGTCTCTCGGACCAGTCGGCCAATACTCGTGGCAGAAGGTCTGCGGCATCATTGCTCCATTTGCCTGGCTGTTGCAATTCAGAGACATTCATATGGAACCTCATAAAGATGTCATTGTCATCTTCCCAGGTTTTGGGACCATGAAGGGACCGTATGCTCCATAATTGTCTTCAAGGTGGTCACACAAAAAGCGGCGGAGTTCCTGTCTGTTATGTCTTCCAGATGAAAGGCGGAGGCTTCAAAAAAAACAGTTTCCGTCTGGATTCACTTCTGTTCGGATCAATCCATTAGCTGATAACAGGTTGTCCAGACGAACGTGGTGTATTGCGACATTGTCTCTCTTTCCTTTGTTAGTGCTAGACTGGCAGCTTGTGCCCTGATCAGATCACTCTGACGTTTGGTCTTCCGACGTCGTTTTCTGCTTTGGACTGCGGGGAAGCTACTGTCAAAGGTGTCGGACTCTTGGTCATGTGGTGATGTCTCGATTCTTCTGATGGTACAAATGTCGGGTCTGCAGAATCATCAGCAACTTCAGGACCAACTTTCATGATGAGGGGTTCTTCATCTGAAGAGTTGAAGTCTGACTGTGGAGCTACCAGTTTTTTAATCAGAGGTTCATCATCAGACGTATTGAAAGCGCTGACTCGTTTTCGAACAAGGGGTTCATCATCAGACTCATCAAATGCATCCATCTCCTGGCCCTGCTGCTGGCTGTTGGTTGCAGTGGAATGAGCCGCTGATTCGTCCGCCGCTGAGACGAAAGAAGTCGCCAGATTGAGATACACGCTGTCCTCCATCCTGTCTGGGTCCATGCTGTTCACACTGGATACCAACCTGCAACAGGGAAACATGTTTCAAACATCAAGCTTGATGAAACAATGTAGAGTTAGCCATGCTCATTAGGAAACATATCAACATGTATGTATGTATACATGATGCATGCATGTGTGCAAGTATGTATGTAATTGTGTGTGTGTGTGTGTGTGTGTGTGTGTGTGTGTGTGTGTGTGTGTGTGTGTGTGTGTGTGTGTGTGTGTCTGTGTGTGGTGTGTGTGTGTGCATGCCTGCATGCATGCGTGCATGTAAATGTTTTAGATAAAATAAGAGAGAGAGAGAGAGAGAGAGAGAGAGAGAGAGAGAGAGAGGAGGAGAGAGAGAGAGAGAGAGAGAGGAGAGAATTTATGAAATCCTACAATAAAAAAAACATGCCATACTAACAATGTAAAACTGGATTCATACATAAAAGAAAAGACCAAAGAGGGTGAGGGAGGGGGGGGAGAGAGAGATAGATAGAGAGAGAGAGAGAGAGAGGAGAGAGAGAGAGGGGGGGGGGAGGAGAGAGAGAGAGAGTGAGAGAGAGAGTGAGAGAGAGATTATGGTTTATAAAAGAAATAATGGATACTTACCCTCAAGAAGTCAAGAAGAATTTTGTTGAATCTTGGCAATCAGCAATGATACAAGGTTCAGCAAATAGAAAGTAGTCTTTCTGTGTGAAGAAAAGTCCATCAAATGGGGGTAGGAGTATGGTAAACTTGAGCTATGGTTCCTATGTGACCAGCCCAGGTCCCGTTAGGAATGCAACACTCCATTGTTCTTGACCTTGCACTGATAAACATGCCAGGCTAGCTGTTGATGCACGAAAGGGATGGGGAGAAAGACCTGGAGGGCAAGGGTTCTGACATCAATTTGTGAATGTATACTGTCTGTCAACGTGTCATTTGAACAAATTATAAACACAATGACAGACAGTGATGACTTCAGACAAAGTGTCTGCACAGCCACCAGATAACCTAGTGCGTAGGATCTATTTCTACTGACGTATCATTTTCTGTAAAAGAGATATAGTGCATGCAAAATGGGGGTTGATAATATTTTGTTGTGCTTGGTTTAAAGGCTCCAAGGGCAGCAGCCTCACCCTTATTTTTGCCAGTATAAACAAAGCACTTGATAATACCGCTTTTACACCGGCTCTCTGCTAGGACAGTGGCAGATACTGGCCGATATAAAGCCAGTAGTGCAAGATACGAGGTTTATACAGAGACGACTATGAAGAGCAGAGAGGAGAATCGGACTAAATGAAGCCAACTTTTCAAGATACGAGGTTCATACTGCCATCTTTTCAGGGATTTTGCTTTGGTTGACTAACGTATATGTAATTACGGTTTTCATGTGGTCACTGAAATCTTTGAAATTTCATACTTTGTTTAATTATTCATTTATAACTCAACAATTTAAATCAAAATTCAGTTTCTGATATGACAAACACAACTGGAACCTAAACCAAATCGAATGATGTAAAAAAGTGATTTTCGAAAAAATAGTGAAATACGAGGTTTATCCGGGCAACCCTCGCTTAATTGTTACCAATATGACCTTAATTGTTACCAACCAGACCTTAATTGTTACCAACCTGACCTTAATTCTTACCAACCTGACCTGAATTGTTGACGAAAACACGCTGTTCCATGAGAGGGAGGAACAAACAGAAATCGTTCTCTGAAACTCCGACGCATGCGAGAACCTACAGCCTGCAACTGGGGAACACCCCTGCCTGCATCAGCAGAATTCTATGGACAGATCAGCGTGAGCAGTGAAGCAGTGTCTGTCAGTGGATCTCACCCAGCATAGACTGCCTTTTGTTTCCACAACTGACACCCACCCACCCCCTCCACACACACACACACACACACACACACACACACACACACACACACACACACACACACACACACACACACACACATCTTTCAGCTTCATCCGTGGCTTGTGGTAAGACAAGACCAGAGTTTGTTTGTTTGTTTGTTTAATGGGGCTCTATACGAGGAAAATGTTTCAACGTCACACAACACTGACTCTAACCACACATAAGTTTCCATTCAGATC
>CM031621.1:6139151-6146651 GCA_018398815.1 Conus ventricosus
TAGAAACAAAATACAAACAAAACAAACAACAACAACAGCAACAACAACAACAACAACAAACAGGTTGGGGCTGGGATTCATTGATGCCTGACCTAGAGATCTGAAGAGGCATTCCAGATCTGGAGAATCAAACCAAGTGAGTCAAGATCTCTGTCAAAATGATACAGATCATGGACCCCTTCTACGAGTCAGATCAAAAGTGAAAACAAGTGTATTTTTGTAACCGCCAAGGGAAGTTATAGTTAATGCCAACCGCAAGAGTTACTTCCAATGCACCTTTGGATTTTATTTGTTTATTTGTTTGTTTTTCGGAATTCAAACGGTTATTTCCCGTGCATTTTTATCTATATATGTATATATTCATCTTTGCATGTATTTATTTATCATCTATCTATCTATTATTCATTCATGTATTCTAATGACATGGAAAAATCGAAATGTCAAGGGCCAAATCTGAAGTCAGTGTAAACATTCCATGACGATACATTAACTCGTAGATAAGATCACCTGGGGTCAGTCACTGGCCAGTGTTCCTGTGCCATGGACAATGTGTCATCTCTTGATGCCATGGACAATGTGTCATCTCTTGATGCACGTGTTCCTGTGCCACGGACAATGTGTCATCTCTTGAGGAACGTGTTCCTGTGCCACGGACAATGTGTCATCTCTTGAGGAACGTGTTCCTGTGCCACGGACAATGTGTCATCTCTTGAGGAACGTGTTCCTGTGCCACGGACAATGTGTCATCTCTTGAGGAACGTGTTCCTGTGCCACGGACAATGTGTCATCTCTTGAGGAACGTGTTCCTGTGCCATGGACAATGCGTCATCTCTTGATGAGCCGACCCAGATGTCATTTGATCAAGATCGGCACCACGGATTGGCATTCACATTTCATGGAATTGTCTCAACGCAGTGACAGCCCTCATATGGCCCTTTGTGGTCGGCTGGGGTATAAGCAACATTACCTTACCTTACCTCATGGAATTGTCTGTGGGCCATAATCCCTCTGCCCACTGAGTTCCCTTTGAATCGGTTCGGTCATATTGTGCGTGATCTTGATGGACAAACAAACAAGTAACAGTCGTGGGGAGGGGAGGGGAGGGGAGGGGAGGGGAGGGGCGAAAGGAAGTGTAATCCTCAGGGCAGTGTTCAAAAAGGAAATGATCGCGAATCCCACAAAAGATCAAACATACGACCTTCAGGTTATTGGGTGTCCCAAAAAGGGTCAAACCTACGACCTCTAAGTTTATGGAGCGTCACTTAAGGATCCAACTTACGACTCCCAGGTTTATTACGCGTCGCACAAACAATCGAATCGACGACCTGTAAGTTTATTGCGTGTGAAGTAAAGGATCGAGCCTACTGTCTTTGAATTTATTACACGTTGCTAAAAAGGATCGAACCTACGACCTCAACGTTTATTGTGCGTCACATAACGGATCCATCCCATGACTTCCGGGTTTATTACGCGCCCCACAAAGAATCCAACCCATGACTCCGGGTTTATTACGCGCCCCACAAAGAATCCAACCCATGACTCCCGGGTTTATTACGCGCCCCAAAAAACGATTAAAGCCTACGACGTGCACTAAAGAAATGGTCGAACCTACGACCTACAGGTGTACTGAACAACCTGCAAAGGGTCGAAGGTATGACCTACATATACACTTTACAGCCTACAAAGGGTCGAGCCTACGACCTACAAATATACTGCACAGACAACAAAGGGTCGAACCACGACCTACAGGCATATTCCACAGCAAAGGGTCGAACCGACGACCTACAGGTATACTGCACAGACTACAAAGGGTCGAACCACCAGCCACCGTGGCGAAGTGGTTAGCGTCGCGGACTCCCGGCTGGGAGGTCCTGGGTTCGAATCCCATCAGAAGTCATGTGGGTTTTTCTGCCCCGACCGGCTCCTACCCAGAGTTGAGTTTGCTGCGGACTCAGTTGGGAAGACTGGGACCACACAGTCGAGTTTCATCCACTTAATGGATGCATTTCTGAGAGCGTCGCTCAAATTTCCTGACCAACACTGCAGGTGCATGTATCTCTCGGGCCTGGTTGACGCCGGGATATATTATGAAAGGAAGCGTAGAGTACAGCCCTGTCATGTAGTCTCAGACCGAAATGGAATTCCGTAGCATCATCTTAATCATCCTCATCCTCATCTATCAGCATTAAAAAAAAAAAAAGTGTCAAATTCTGTGGCCCTTCATGCCCTGCTCTCATGGTGACCTCAGTTTCGAGGTCCTATCCACGTCTGTGGCCTTGGTTTGGTTCCGTCGGGGTCACCAGTATCGAGTCCATGGGGGCTGGCTGTCGTTGGACGGACGTGATGGCGCCCTCCGGAGGGAGAGCTCACTCACGCCGGCTCCGCGACTAAGCAATTATTGTCGTCAGTAGGGGGCTTAGTAGGTGGTGTCCTGCGTATGTTAGATCAGAACAGGCGCCACTGAACACCACCGAAGTGACTCGGCAGCAGTGCAGTGTCTTCTCCGGTGGGTTGCCTCCTGACGACTTGACATTGACTGCTCCCTGTGGATTGCCGGTGCCGGGCTGCGGCGGGGCCGACCGGGCTGTGGCTGTGGACGGGGTGTCGGAATGAGCGGCGTGGGTGCACTGCCTCTGAGGTGGCGCAGAGGTTGGGACAGCAAAAAAAAAAAAAAAAAAAAAAAAAAAAAAAGGTCGAACCTACGACCTACAGGTATACTGCACAGACTACAAAGGGTCGAACCTACAATCCCTACCGCTTTTGTGGTGCGATTCTCTAACATTATACGCTGTCCCCCTTCTCCCCCTACCAGACAGTCTTCCCACCCCCACCCCTTTCCACCCTCTCCCCTCCGCTTTATCCATTATGTCCACTCTTTTGTCTCGCTTTTTTTTCTCTTTGTGTTTGGTTGTGTTTCTTTCCCCTGTCCCTAGGCCAATTTCCACAAACACTTGCACGAACTTGTATCATAAACACAACTCCAGACATTGGCTCCAGTCATATGTGCATACGAAACTGAACAGAACCAGAAAGGGGGAAAATGGAATTATTCCAATGCAATCATTTTCTTTTGAAACCGACACAACTCTGCTGTAACCTCGGCTCTCCTGGCGACAGGAGTGTCAATTTCCTCTCCATATCCGTGTGGAGGGCACGGGCTTTGTTGAAAGCCACGTTGCCGACAGCTTACAAGGGGAATGTCTTGTTGGAGGGGAGGGGAGGGGGGGGAGGCGGTGACGAGCAGGGAGGGAGGGAGGGAGAGTGTGGAGGTTGCATAGTGTAGTCTGAGCCTTTCGACGTTGGACGATGAATCGAGATGTTGTGTTTAGCATGCGGTTCACGTATATGGAAGGTTACAAGGTGGCTAGGGAATTGGTCACTGACCAAATGCTGTAAAAAAAAAAAATCTGGTGTGACAAGTAAAAAACAACAACATCGGACAATGCAACACAAAAAGAAACAAACAAACAAACAAGCAAACAAAAGTCAAGAAAAGAACAACATGGACAGCTTTGTACTTTGGTGACGCACTTTCTCTAGAGGACAGCAAATTAAACTTTTCATACAAAAAAAAATCTGTTGTGACGATGAAAATGATACATTACAATACCAATCAGTACAACGCAATACAAATGCAATACACTACAATGCCGTTCAATGCAATACAATTCAAGGTAATTTAACGCAGTAGAATGAAATTCAATGCAATACAATGGCATACAACACTACGACATGCAATATAAAGCCATATGATGCAATGGAATGCAATGCAATGAAGAAGAATGCAATGCAACGCAATATAATCCAGTGCAGTGCAGTACATAAAATGTTTCGCAATACAATGCAATGCAATAGAATGCAATGTAATACAACAAAGGCAGTGCAATATAACGCCAGGTGCAGTAGAATACAATGTAAAAACAATGCAATGCACTGCAGTACAAGAGAAGGCAATGCAGAGCTGTACAATGTAATAAAATGCAATGCACTGCACTACAACACAAGGCAATGCAGAGCTGTACAACTTAATAAAAATGCAATGCACTGCAGTACAAGAGAAGGTAATGCAGAGCTGTACAATTTAATAAAATGCAATGCACTGCAGTACAACACAAGGCAATGCAGAGCTGTACAATTTAATAAAATGCAATGCACTGCAGTACAAGAGAAGGTAATGCAGAGCTGTACAATGTAATAAAATGCAATGCACTGCAGTACAACACAAGGCAATGCAGAGCTGTACAATTTAATAAAATGCAATGCACTGCAGTACAAGAGAAGGTAATGCAGAGCTGTACAATGTAATAAAAATGCAATGCACTGCAGTACAACACAAGGCAATGCAGAGCTGTACAATTCAATAAAATGCAATGCACTGCAGTACAAGAGAAGGTATGCAGAGCTGTACAATGTAATAAAAATGCAATGCACTGCAGTACAACACAAGGCAATGCAGAGCTGTACAAAGCAATGTAACTCTGCGCAAAGAAGTGCAACAGTAAAGCAGTATCTGTAAAGCAGTTCATTACAAGTCAGCGTGATGCTAGGCATTGTGATATCAAGTCAGCGTGATGCTAGCATTGTGATATCAAGTCAGCAAGATGCTAGGCATTGTGATATCAAGTCAGCGTGATGCTAGGCATTGTGATATCAAGTCAGCGTGATGGTAGGCATTGTGATATCAAGTCAGCGTGATGTCTAGCATTGTGATATCAAGTCAACGTGATGCTAGGCATTGTGATATCAAGTCAGCGTGATGCTAGGCATTGTGATATCAAGTCAGCAGATGCTAGGCATTGTGATATCAAGTCAACGTGATGCTAGGCATTGTGATATGATATGAGGTACAGTAATGCAGTATCTGTAAAGCAGTTCAGTACAAGTCAGCGTGATGCTAAGCATTGCGATAATATATGACGTACAGTAATGCAGTATCTGTAAAGCAGTTCAGTACAAAGTCATCGTGATGCTAGGCATTGCGATATGATATAGGTACAGCAACACACCACCATTAGGATGTTGTGCTAAATCACTGCATTGTTCATTGAGCTGTTGTGACCTCCGCCAGTCTGAGTCGGCATTTCATGTTACACTAATAATCGATCTGCAGAACTCCCCCCTCCTCCCCCCCTCCCCCCCTCCCCCCCCCTCCCCCCCCTCCCTCCCCCCCCCGCAGTATGAGTCAGCATTTCATGTTACACTAATAATCGATCTGCAGAACTCCCCTCTCCTCCCCCCCTCCCCCCTTCCCCCCCCCCCCCCCCCCCCCCCCCCCCCCCCCGACAGTCTGAGTCAGCATTTCATGTTACACTAATAATCGATCTGCAGAACTCCCCCCCCTCCCCCCTCCCCCCCCTCCCCCCTCCCCCCCCCCCCCCCCCCCCCCCCATGACAGTCTGAGTCAGCATTTCATGTTGCACTAATAATCGATCTGCAGAACTCCCCCCCCCCCTCCTCCCCCCCCCCCCCCTCCCTCCCGTCAGTCGAGTCAGCATTTCATGTTGCACTAATAATCGATCTGCACAACTCCCCTCCCCCCCCCCCCCCCCCCCTTGTCTGTTTGAAATCACCTGGCCTGTCCCTTGATGGCCATAGGAAAGACACCGAGGAGAATCAAACCCCCAGTCCTTTGATTTTCATCTGTCTGTTTGGAACCACCTGGCCTGCACCGTGATGGCCATAGGAAAGACAACGAGGAGAATCAACTTTCAAGCACAATAAATAACCTCAAAACGATCTAATTGCGCCAGTCTATAAATACTCCACTCCTGTGGCAAGGCCTTAGGGTATTCATTTTGGTGTATAGCCACATCATACAGTCAGTCAACAGAGCGCAGCGCAACGCAGTTCAGTGCAATGAACTAAATCTGTTACATCACAATGCACTTTAAACGCAATGAAAGGTAATGCTAAATCTATTACATCACAATGCACTTTAACGCAATGAAATGTAATTCCGTCTCTCGCGCAATGCAACGCAAATGAATGTAAGGCAACTGAAACCAACGCCGTGCAACACCAAGCAGCCCGGTGCCGTGCAATGCACTCCAGAGAAGGCACGGCAATGTAGCAACACAAGCTGGCAGTAGAAGGGGAACAAATAAATAAATAAAAATGTTGGCAGTAGAAGGGCATCTGGGAGTCATGACCTCAATGCGGTCCGCCCCACTTAGAATATAAAGAGTTCAGGGCCGAAACACTTGTCTGACGGGGGTTTCATCTCTGCAGACCCTCTGCTTTCAAGCGTTCCCTAGAGCTTCTTCCTCTCAATGCAACCCAATACTATACCATACAAAACAACCCAACTCTAAACGACATAATGCAATACAAAGTTGGGGCTGTACTCTAGCTCCATGATGAAGCCACTTATGTGCGTTAGCCATGAGGTTATCAGGCTCTGGTGTTCTGCATTGTCTGACATCACAGCAGGCACCACAACAGACCAACGCCACGATGACTCCATAGCAATGCAGTGTCTGCGGTAGTGGGTGACCCATTGGCGGCCTGACACAGCCAGCTGCTGGGAGAGAGAGGGTTCCATTCTGAACGCCTTCTGTACCTTCTAAAACAGGTATTTCTGTGGATTACGATATAACTGATGTCGAGAAACTATACAGGCGTGTGTGACCATTTTACAAGAACTTAGCTTTCTGGCACTGAGACGTCCAGCTTGGAATAAAACAAGGAAAGTACCAGCGAAAACAGTCTTGAATTAGGGTGTTCTAAATAAAAGAAAACTAGTGTATGATTAAACTGTTTTACTTTATACTGTTAATGAGAGAAAAGAACCCACCCATCAGAATACTACATCCATCTTATTCGTCTCAAAGAGAAAGGTGATATCGAAATGAACAGAAACAGAAGAGATACCACCTTCTTCTTCTTCTTCTTCTCTCTGTCTCTATCTATATATATCTACACAGAAAAATAAAGCAGCAGTATCTATCATCAAATATATCGACGTACGCCTTCTCCAGTGACATCTATCTATGTATCTATCTTCACACCCACACACACACACACACACATATATATATATATAAAGAAAGCTTGCTCTTACGTCTTAGATTGAAGAAATAGGGGGTGATAAGCATTCATATCTGCAGTGGTAGATAATTCTGCCTAACTAACAGCATGTGCTTGAGTGGGTGAATGGGGAATAATAAATGCTTCTCAAAATGAGCCTTCAGCAAGCTTATAGTCTCTAAGGGAGAGACAATCTCCAATGGGAAGAAAACTCACTAACATATAACTCCTGGTCAGATGCCGGTATTTCGAAACCTGATTGTTTCTCCTCAGTGACCGCGGAAAGTGGTAATTTGACTCCTCTGCCTTTTCGGTTTTAAGAAGAGTGCTATCCCAGAAAAAGGCTGGCGTGCAATACTGTCGTATGTTTGTTGAGTTTTCAAAAAACAAAAAAACAATGGTGCCACCTAAGAAGCAAAAGAAAATCATGAAAGAGCAAAACAAACTACATTTTCTTGTGAAAAGTAGAAAATA
>CM031621.1:6174151-6189151 GCA_018398815.1 Conus ventricosus
TCCGTAACATATATATATATATATATATATATATATATATATATATATAATATATATATATATATATTATATATATTATATATATGTGTGTGTGTGTGTGTGTGTGTGTGTGTGTGTTCCTAATTGACGAGAGTTGGCACAACAGTTTTCCTTTATTCAGTTGGTTTAGTCATTACCAGTGCTGTAACAGCAGCGGCAGTAGCAGTTGTCATTGTTGCTGTCAAGGCAGAAGCACCGGCACCAGCACCACCAACAGTAGTAGTAGTAGTAGTAGTTAGTAGTAGTAGTAGTAGTAGTAGTAGTAGTAGTAGTAGTAGCAGCAGCAGCAGCAGCAACGTAATTAGTTATAAAAGTAGCAGCAGTAGAAATAAAAGTGATGCAGCGGGAGCAGAACCGGAAGTAGCAGAAGAATCAATAGCAGTAATAATAGCAGTAGCAGTAGAAGAAAAAGAAGAACAAGAAGAAGAAGTAGTAGTAGTCGTAGTAGTAGTAGTAGTAGTAGTAGTAGTAGTAGTAGTAGCAGGAACAGGAGTAGTAGGAGAAGGAGGAGCAGCAGCAGTAGTAGAAGTAGCAGTAGAGGTAGCATCGGCTGTGGTAAGAGCAGTAGCACGTGTAGAAGCAGTAATGATAGATGCAACTTTTGTAATAGCTGTAAGATCAACTGTTGTAATAGCTGTAAGATCAACTGTTGTAATAGCTGTAAGATCAACTGTTGTAATAGCTGTAAGATCAACTGTTGTAATAGCTGTAAGATCAACTGTTGTAATAGCTGTAAGATCTTCTGTTGTAATAGCTGTAAGATCTTCTGTTGTAATAGCTGTAAGATCTTCTGTTGTAATAGCTGTAAGATCAACTGTTGTAATAGCTGTAAGATCTTCTGTTGTAATAGCTGTAAGATCAACTGTTGTAATAGCTGTAAGATCAACTGTTGTAATAGCTGTAAGATCAACTGTTGTAATAGCTGCAAGATCTTGTCAAAGCCCAGATGTAGTAACAGCCATAGTAGTAAAGCATTGTTTTGACGTCTTTCAAACAGACATGCTGATCGGACCTATCCGCTCTGCACTCTGCTGGCAAAATCAGAAACCAGAACGGATTTCTCAGATGTTTGTTACCACTCATCTACATCACAAGAAGGAACAGTTCAACCCACGTGTCGTCCAGGCGGCCCTGTGGCAGCAACGCACAGCTTCTAAAACAGGCCGATAGCGACGCGTTGACGCGTCCGTACCAAAAGCAAATAACGCTTGGCCAAGAGCAAACGCTTCGTCATGTGTCAACAACGCTTTAGTTACATTTATTGATGAATTGAACGCGTTACCGAATCCCGTGAAACAAAATGGATGGTGCGTGTTCGGAGGGGGAAGGAAGGGGGTGGGGGGGGGGGGAGGGTAGAGGGGGGTGTGCGTGTGCATGTGCAGTCGTGGGTGTGTGTGTGTGTGTGTGGTGTGGTGTGTGTGTGTGTGTGTGTGTGTGTGTGTGTGTGTGTCTACGTCTGTGCTACAAGCGCACATATCTGCTCCCTCCTGGAGGGAAAATGGACCCTGAGAATCAGGATGAAAGTTGTATGTTTAAACCCAGAACAAGGGCCCTGTACCCAGGGGTGGTTACCGCCCCCCCCCCCCCCCCCCACCCTTGTTAACACACCGAGCCTCCCCTTTCTACCCACCCCCACCCCCACCCCTACCCCGAAACTGCTCCTCGTCGTCCCCTATCCCATGTTGTTGTCGGGTCGTGTGTGTGTGTGTGTCTGTGTCTGTGTGTCTGTGTGTGTGCGAGTGCGTGCGTGTGTGTGTGTGTGCGTACGTGCGTGCGTGCGTGCGTGCGTACGTGCGTGCGTGCGTGTGGTGTGTGTGTGTGTGTGTGTTGTGGTGTGTGTGTGTGTGTGTGTTGTGTGTGTGTGTGTGCGTGTGTGTGTGTGGTGTTGTGTGTGGTGTGTGTGTGTGTGTGTGTGTGCTCAACAGTGTCCACACACCAGATGAAGATTCTGGAGGAATGGTTGAAAATACAATTTAAAAAAGATCAAAAAAACCATGAAAAGGAGTAGTTTCTTTTTTGGAAAATGTTGTTGTTTTTTTGGGGCCTTGGGAAAATTTTTAAAAAAACATTTAAAATGTAATTTGTTTTTCTGTAACGTTTGGTTTTTGTTTGGGGGGGGCTTGCTAAAAAGCAGAACAGTTTTCTCTGTGCAAGCAGTGTCCGGCTCAAACCCCCGGGGTTTCAAAAGAACAAAAAGGGGGGCAGATCCCGACACAGAAAAAATTTTTTGGGCAGTGGGGGTTTTTGAGGGGAAAAAAAGAAAAAGGGGAAAAAACCAAAAAAAAAGAGGGAAAAAGGGGAAAAAAACAGGAAACAGACACCGAACCCTGGGAAATTTGGGAAAGCCCCCAACAACACACACACTCACGCCACGCACAAAACAACCCCACACCCACCCAAAAATTTTTGTTTAACCTTGTTCCCTTTCGCCTCAAACCAAACACCAGGCGTGATTTATGCAAAATAGTCGGGGGAAAAAAGAAACCAAAAAAACAAAAAAAAAAGATGAAAAGGAAAAGAGAGAGAGGGGAGAGGAGAGAGAGAGAGAGAGAAAAGAGGGAGAAGAGAAGAAAAAGAAGAAGAAGAAGATGAAGAAGAAAAGAAGAAGGAAAAAGAGAAGAAAAGAAAACAATCCCACGCCACCTTCACAAAAGGGGAAACCCCGACAACTAACAAAACTACACAAACCCCTGTGTGTGTAAAAAAAAATCCCGGGGCGAGAACTCAATTGGGCAGCCGATTTGAACGAAACGTATAAACGGGGGCGAAGGACCCTACAAAAGCCCATAAAACCCGTGGGCCCCAAGACCACCATGGTAATTCGGTTAGGGATGAAACCCCCGGAGTGTGTCAAGACTGCTCATACCCAAACAGTCCTCCCGCAAGGGTTTTAATTGATAGTGGGTGAAGATGCTCATAAACCACAAACATCCTCCAGCGGTTTCAATTGATATGTGTGAAGACGGGTCAACCAAAAAACAGTCCTTTTCCCGCAGGTTTCAAATTTTTTAGTGGGGGGAAGATGCCCCCATACCACAAACAGTCCCCCCCAGCAAAGGGTTTAATTTTTGGGGTGTGAAAAGCTCATCCCAAAAAAAGTCCTCCAGCGGTTTCAATTTAAAAGTGTGTCAAGACTGCCTAACCCCAAACAGTCCCCAGCAGGTTTCAATTGATAGTGTGTTTAAGACTGCTCCTTTTCCACAAAAAGTCCTTCCCGCAGGGTTTAATTGATGTGTTCAAGACTGCTCATAAACCCCAAAAAAAATCCCCCAGCAGGTTTCAATTTATTGTTGTCAAGACTGCTCATACCAAAAAAAAAGTCCTCCAGCAGGTTTCAATTGGGTAGTGGTTTAAGATGCTCCCAAAACCCCAAAAAAAAAACCTTTAAACAGGTTTCAAATTTTTAAATGTGTGAAATTTCTATACCACAACATCCCCCAGCAGGTTTTCCCAATTTATAGTGTGTGAAGACTGCCAAAAACCCCCAAAAAAGTCCTCCACAGGTTTCCCAATTTATAGTTTCAAATGGCCCTACCCCAAACGTCCTCCAGCAGGTTTCAATTGATAGTGGTCAAGACTGGGTCATTTCCACAAACGTCCCCCGGGAGGGTTTTTAATTTTATAGTGTGTCCCAAAACTGCCCCCTTTTCCACAAACAGTCCTCCAGCAGGGTTTTAATTTTATTTTTTTTGGGGCAAGACGCTATACCAAAAACAGTCCCCCCAGCGGTTTCAATTTTAAAAGTGTGTGAAGACTGCTCATACCACAACAGTCCTCCGCAGGTTTTAAAAGTTAGTGGGGGGAAGGGTGTCAACCCCCAAAAATCCCCCAGCAGGTTTCAATTGTAGTGGTAAGACCCGCTCATACCACAAAAAAGTTTCCCCCAGCAGGTTTCCCAATTTTATATGTGTGAAGACGGGTCATTCCACAAAAAATCCCCAGCCCGGTTTTTAATTTATAGTGGTGTGAAAATGCTCAACCACAAACAGCCTCCAGCAGGTTTCAATTGATAGTGGTGAGGAAATGCTCATACCAAAAAAATTTCCCCCAGGGAGGTTTCATTGATAGTGTGGGAAATGCCATACCACAAACATCCCCCAGCAGGTTTCCCAAACGATAGTGGTGAAGGGCTGCCAAAACCACAAAAAAAGTTTCCCCCAGCAGGTTTCATTTTTTAGGTGTGGAACTTTCTCATACCCCAAACATCCTCCGCAGGTTTCAATTTATAGTGTTGAAGACTGTCATACCCCAAACCGTCCCCCCAGCAGGTTTTTAAATTTAAGTGTGTGGAAAACGGGGCCCTTCCCAAACAGTCCCCCAAAAGGTTTCAATTGATAAATTTTGTGAAGGGTGCTCATACCACAACATCCCCCAGCAGGGGTTTTAATTGAAGTGTGTGGGGACGGGTCATACACAAACAGTCCTCCCGCAGGTTTCAATTGTTGTGTGTAAGAAGGGTCATACCACAAAAAGTCCTCCACAGGGGTTTTAATTTATTTGTGGGTGAAGACTGCTCATACCACAAACCCGTCCTCCCGGGGAGGTTTTTAATTTAAGTGGGGTAAAAAGGGTCATACCCCAAACGTCCTCCGAGGTTTTTAATTGATATGGTGAAGGCTTTCTTTATACCACAAACCCGTCCTCCGCAGGGGTTTTAATTTATAGGTGTGAAGACTGGTCAACCAAAACCGGGCCCCAGCAGGTTTCAAAGATAGTGTGGAAACGCTCATAACCAAAAAACAGTCCTCCAGAGGTTTCAATTGATTTGTGTGTGAAGATGCTCATACCACAAAAATTCCTCCCGCAGGGTTTTTTAAATTTTTTGGTGTTTGGGATGCTTTTACCACAAACATCCTCCAGCAGGTTTCAATTGATTGTGTGTGAAGAATGCTCATACCAACCAAAACAGGCCTCCCGCAGGTTTCAATTTTTTTGTGTTTTGGGAAAACTGCTCATACCAAAACAGTCCTCCAGCAGGTTTTTAAATTTATAGTGTGTGAAACTGCTCATAAAAACAAACCTCCTCCAACAGGTTTCAATTGTTTGTGTTTTGAAGACTGCTCATACCACAAAAAGTCCTCCCGCAGGTTTTTTATTGATAGTTTTTGAAGATGCTCTACCCCAAACAGCCCCCAGCAGGGTTTCAATTGATAGTGTGTGGGAAAATGCTTTATACAAAAAGTCCCCAGCAGGTTTTTTAATTGATAGTGTGTGAAGGCGGGTATACCCCAAAAAAAGTCCTCCAGCAGGTTCAAAATTTATAATTTGTGAAAGGGCTGCTCCCCAAACCCCAAACAGTCCTCCCGCAGGTTTTTAAATTTAAGTGGGGGGAAGACTTTCTCATACAAAAAAAAGCCTCCAGCAGGGTTTCCCCTTGTTTTGGGGGTGAAAACTGCTCATACCCAAAACAGTCCCCCGAGGTTTTTAATTGAAGTTTTGTCAAACTGCTTATTACCACAAACAGTCCCCCACAGGTTTCAATTGAAAAGTGTGGGGAAATGTCCTAAACCCCAAAAAAGTCCTCCCGCAGGGTTTTAATGGATAGTGGGGGTAAGCCGGTCATTCACAAAAAAGTCCCCAGCAGGGGTTTTTAAATTTAGTGTGTGAAGACTGCTCCTACCACAAAACCCGCCCCAGCAGGTTTCAATTGATAGTGTTTTGAAGAAAGCTCAACCCCAAAAAAGTCCCCAGCAGGCCCAAAGGGGGAAGGGGTGTGAAGAATGGGTCATACCACAAAAAGTCCCCCCGCAGGTTTTAATTTTATATGTGTGAAGACTGCTCTTCCACAAAAAAGTCCCCCGCAGGTTTCAATTTTTTTATTTTGGGGGAAGACGGGTCATACCACAAAAAGTCCTCCCGAGGTTTTTAATTGATTGGTGTGAAACCGGTCATACCACAAACAATCCTCCAGCAGGGTTTTAATTTAGATGGTTTTGGGAAGGGCTGCTCATACCAAAAAACAGGCCCCCAGCAGGTTTTAATTATAGGGTGTGAAGGAAATCTAACACAAACGTCCCCAGCAGGTTTCAATTTTAAAAAAAGGGGGTGAAGACTGCTCATCCCCCAAACATTTCCCCCGCAGGTTTCAAAATTTATATTTTGTGAAGTTTCTCATACCAAAACAGTCCTCCACAGGTTTTTAATTTTATTGTGGTTGGGAAAACTGCTCATACCCACAAAAAAACCTCCGCAGGTTTCAATTTTATAGTGTGTGAAGATGCCTTTTCCAAAAAACAGTCCCCAGCAGGGTTTTAATTGAAGTGTGTGAAGATGCTATTCCACAAACACCCCCCAGCAGGTTTTTTAATTGATAGTTGGGGGAGGGAAAACTGCTATACCACCAAAAAAGTCCCCCAGCAGGTTTCAAATTGGGGGGGGTATTTTGGGGGAAGGGCGCTCTTTCCCCAAACAGTCCTCCAGGGAGGTTTCAATTGTTTGTGTGTAAGGAAATGCTCATACCACAAACAGTTCCCCCAGCAGGGTTTTAATTGATAGTGTGTGGGAAAATCTCAACCCCAAACAGTCCCCCGCAGGGGTTTTTTTGGGTATGTGTGAAAATTTCCTTTATACCACAAACAAATCCCTTCCCCAGCAGGTTTCAATTGATAGTGTGTGAAAATGCTATACCACAAAAAATTCCCCCAGCAGGTTTCAATTTATAGTGGGTGAAAAAACTGCTCAAAACCCCAAACATCCCCAGCAGGTTTTAATTGATGTGTGTGAAGCTGCTCAAAACTCAAACGTCCCCGCGGTTTCAATTTATATGGGTGAAGATGTCATACCCAAACATCCCCCAGAGGTTTTTAATTTATAGGGGGGTGAAGACTGCCATACCACAAACAGTCCCCCCCCAGGTTTAAATTTATAGTGTGTGAAGGGGCTGTATACCAAAAAACAGTCCCTCCGCAGGTTTCCAAATTTTTTAGTGTGGGGGAAGACTGCTCATCCCCAAACAGTCCCCACAGGGTTTTAATTGATAGGTGTGGGAAAACGCTCATACCACAAAAAAAGTCCCCCAGCGGTTTCAAAAATTTTTTAAAAAAAAAAGGGGGGTTTTGGGGGGGGGGGGGGGGGGGGGACTGCCATAACCACCCAAAAGTCCTCCAGCAAGGTTTAAAATTTTAGTGTTGGGGAAGGGGCTGCTCAAACCAAACAGTCCCCCAGCAGGTTTCAATTTGGGGTTTTGTGGAAAACTGCTCATACACAAAACCCGGCCCCCAGCAGGTTTTTAATTGATAGTGTGTGAAGACCGCTCCCAAAACAAACAGCCCCCCCAGCAGGTTTTTAATTGTTTTGGGGTGTGAAGAGGGTCAAAACCACAAAAAGTCCTCCAGAAGGGTTTTAATTGGGTTTGTGGTTTTGGGAAAATGCCATACCCCCAAACGTCCTCCCCGCAGGTTTCAATTGATAGTGTGTGAAGGGCTGCTCATACCCCAAACAGTCCTCCCCAGGGTTTTAAAAAGTTTTGGGGTGTGAAGGGGCGGGTCATACCACAAACAGTCCTCCACCCGGGTTTTAATTGATAGTGTGTGAAGGGGCTGTCCTCCCCCAAAAAGTCCTCCGCAGGTTTTAATTGATTTGTGGGGTTTTAAGAAATGCCCTCCCCCAAAAAGTTTTCCCCCAGAGGTTCAAAAGATAGTGTTGGAAAAACTGCCCTACCCCCAAACAGTCCTCCGCAAAGGGTTTTTAATTTTATAAAGGGGGTGAAGACTGCTCATACCACAAAAAAGCCCCCAGCAGGTTTCAATTGATATGTGGGAAGACTGCTCATACCACAAACAGGCCCCACAGGTTTCAATTGGGTAGTTTTGTGAAAACTGCTCATACCACCAAAAAGTTTCCCCCCAGCAGGTTTCAATTGGGTAGTGGGTGAAGACTGCTCATTTCCACAAAAAGTCCCCCCAGCAGGGGTTTTAATTGATAGGGTTTGAAGACTGCCAACCACAAAAATTTCCCCCAGCAGGTTTCAATTGATAGTGTGTGAAAAACTGCTTTCCCAAACATCCTCCACAGGTTTCAAAATTTTATGTGTGAAAAAACTGCTCATTTCCACAAAAAAGTCCTCCAGCAGGGGTTTTAATTGATAGTGTGTGAAGACTCTAAAACCCCAAACAGTCCCCCCGCAGGTTTTTAATTGTTTGTGTTTTGGGGAAAACTGCTCATACCACAAACATCCCCCGCAGGTTTTAATTTATAGTTGGGGGGAAGACTGCTTTAACCCAAAAATCCTCCCCAGGTTTTAATTTGGGTAGTGTGTGAAAACGCCAACCCCAAAAAAAACCTCCAGCCCGGTTTCAATTGAAGTGTTTTGGGAAAATGCCCCCACCACAAACAGTCCCCCCAGCAGGGCCCAAGGGGGGGTGTGTGAAGACTGTCATACCACAAACAGTCTCCACAGGTTTCAATTGATAGTGTGTGAAAACTGCTCAACCACAAACAGCCTTTCCCGAAGGTTTTAATTGTTTGTGTGTGAAGACTGCTCATACCAAAAACCCTTTCCCCAGCAGGTTTCAATTGATTGGGGGTGAAGACTGCTCATACCAAACCCGTCCTCCCGCAGGTTTCAATTGGGTAGTGTTTTGAAGGGTGTCATACCCCCCAAACATCCTCCCGCGGTTTCAATTAGATAGTGTGGGAAGACTGCTATACCACAAACAGTCCCCCCAGCAGGTTTTTAATTGATAAATTTTGTTGGGAAAATGCTCATACCACAAAACGTCCCCCAGCAGGTTTTAATTGATAGTGTGTTTAAGACTGGGCCCCCCCAAAACAGTCCTCCCGATTTTAATTGTTAAATGTGTGAAAAACTGCTCATCCACCCCAAACAGTCCCCCAGCCCGGTTTTTTAAAATTTATAGTGTGGAAGACTGTCATACCAAAACATTCCCCCAGAAAGGGTTTTAATTGGGGTTTTTCCAAGGGGGTTTTAAAAGGCAGTTTTGATTGTTCTCTTTCCCTTCCCCCCCCCCCCCCCCCCCCCCCCCCCGCCAATCTTGTTGTCTGTTTTCTGTCCGGTCTTTCTGTCTCTCTCTCTCCCCCTTTTTCCTCTTTTCTCTCTCTCTCTCTGGGGAACTTTAACAAGGGGGCATTTTTTTTTTTTTTTTAGTCTTTTGGGATGACCCTTTTTACTGTTTGTTTTCAATTTAGATTTTTCCCCCGGGTTTTAATATGAATCGCTAACACACAAAAACCCACACAAAACTTTTTCTCCTCTCTCTCTCTCCCCTCTCTCTCTTTTCCCCGGTTCCCTTATGCATATGAGTAAACAAGTCCTTTAGCAGTTCAGGTAATCGGGGCCCCCTCTTGTGTGTGTGTGTGTGGGGTGTGTGTGTGGGTGTGGGGTGTGTGTGTGTGGGGTGTAGGGGTGTTTGGGTGGTGTGTGTTGGTTTTGGGGGTGTGTGTGTGTGGTTGGGCCCTTTTCGTTACCAAACCGCCCTGTCGGTGGGATTTAATTAGCAAGGGGAAACCCAAATTTTACATACTGCGGCTTTGGGAGTTCCTTTACCTAAATGTCATGGGAGGGGGGGAGGGGCCGTAGAGGGAAGTGGGGAAGGGGGAAGGGGAGGAAAGGGGGGAGGGGGGGAAGGGGGGGGAATTTGGGGAAAAAGACGACCCTTTTTTGTTTTAGGGAGCGGGGTTTAGTTTGGCCGGGGGGGGGGGGGTCCTCCGGGTTGGGCCCCCTTTTATCTACGCCCCGGGACCTTTTGTGGTTTACGACCCAAAACCATCCCCCCAAACCAAATTTTAGGGGCTTTAGGCTGACACCCCGATAGTTTGGCAAAACCCTTTTAACCCCAAAAAACCCTTTACAAACACGCTGCCATAAAAGCTGGGGCGCGCGCACCCGCCAAAACCCCACCATATTGTACGGATGCCCCGCACGCATACACCATCCCCGCGCACCCCGCACCACGTTCACGCGCACGTATGCGCGCGCGCAAAGCGGGCATGCACACACACTCGCGGGGGCGCACACACACCACACACACACACACACACCCCACATAAATGGGAGTGCACATGGGAAGAGAGAGGGGAAAACCTGAAAACTGAACACGGAAAAAGGTTAATGATTTAGGCCCTGGGGCCCCAATTTATGGGTGTTCAACATGACCTTTCGGGTTTTTAAAACGGAAAAAGGTTAATGACGGGCCCTTGGCCCATATCATGGATTCAACATGCCCTTTCGGTATGCACTGAAATGTTTAATGATCAGGCCCTTGGCCCATACGTGGAGGCAAAATGACCCCTTTCCGGGATGGGAAACAAATGGGTTTAAAGAAACAGGCCCTTGGCCCATTCATGGAGTGTCAACATGCCCCTTGGCCCGGGATGAACACTGAAAAAGTTTTAAAGTTCGGGGCCCTTGGGGCCCCTTCTGGGGTGTCAACCCTGACCTTGGGGGGTTTTCAGGTTTTCAAAAAGTATATGCCCAAAAAGTTTAACAAAAACAATCCCTTTTGGGTTTTCTAATTCGCTATAATACTGAGTGAGGATTTGCAGCAGTAACAAAACAACAAGAACAGGGTAATGTTAAAAAGGAAAAGAAAAAAGAAGAGAAGAAGAAGAAGAAGAAAAGAAGAGGAAAAAAAAGACGATAGTAATCATCCCCTTTAATGTTATTATCAAAATCACACATCATCTTTTTCTTTTTTCACCCTCATCATCATCAATTTAACATCATCATAAAAACATCAATACAAATACATAGTACTACCATTTACCCACCACCCCCTTTCTATCCCGCCACCACCACTAACATACTACATTACAAACCCCCAGGCCCTATATGCAAATACTACTGCGATAAAATGTGAATTTGCTGATAATCTACGGGTAAGAAGGGTTTTTAGCCCCATAATCCAGCCATCAAAAAATTACAGTAAGGGCAATAAAATAAATTTTTATTTTTTAAAAGCTTTTTTAAGGGACCCTAGAAAAAGCCTTGGGGGTTTAGTGAATTGTTTTCAGATGAAAAACCCAAATTTAAAAGAGAGGGGAGAGGAGAGAGAGAGAAGAGAGAGAGAGAGAGGGGGGAGAGGAGGGAGAGAAGAGAGAGAGAGAGACAGACAGACAGACAAACAACAAAAAAACAAAATGGTGGATAGGTGACAGCCATAAAACAATAGACGGGACAGGTTGCTAAGAAATAGAACAGCTAATTATTTCATTTTCATCTTCTGTCCCTTTTAATCCCCCCTCCCCCCTCGCCTTCTTCTCCCTCCCCTGCCGCTTCCATACTGTCCTTCATGGATTCAAATTTGACCGGGGGAGAGCGATGGGGTGGGGTAGGGGAAGCATTTCTCCAGCCTTACAATTGCCCAGTTGGCCGTGAGGTGTGGTTTGGGACACCGGTGATCTGTTGGAAGACCGTCCTCAAGTGTAACAGGACCCCCGGGCTGAAAATTGAGTGCGGCGTGAGGCAATGCTGTTTGGAAATAGTGGTACTGAATCAAAGGAGTGCTCTGGAAGAAAATCAACACAGTAATAAACGAGTGTTTGAAAAGAAAGAGAATAACGGTGTTAACAACCAATTACGCACATGATTACAAAGAACGTTCTTTCTTCTTTTTCCCCCTTTTTAAAAATTATTTATTGGTTTTATGTTCTTAACAAATCAACACAGCACTTATTGTCATAACTGTATTCATGAATTGATAAACCGTATAAAAATGTCTAAAAGCTGCAGCAGCAGCAGCAGCAACAGCAGATGCAGTAGCACTTGTTGTAAACGTGGAAGCAGAAATCTTACAGTAGCTGTGGTAGTAACGTATCAGTTGACATAATCAGCATATCATCATAACTCTAAAATAGTTAAATTAAAATTGATTGATTCCAGCAACATCAGTTCCACTTCCAGGTAAGGCTTTGTTCCGTCAGTTCTTTGTTCAGTGTTGTGCGTTATTGTCTTAATTCTTTCCTTCCCTCCAAAGCAATAGCTGTTGTATCAGTTCTTTGTTCAGTCTTGTGCGCTTTGTCTTCTTTCCTTCCCTCCAATGCAATAGCTGTTGTATCAGTTCTTTGTCCTTTGTTATGTATCATGTCGTTCCTCCATCCTCTTTCTATGATAAGCTCTGTTTGATCTGTTCTTTGTCCGTTGTTCTATGCCATATGTCCCTTCCTTCCTGCAGCTATAGCTGTGTTCTAGCAGGTCCTAGTCTGTTGTCTATGCCATATGTCCCTTCCTTCCTGCAGCTATAGCTGTGTTCTAGCAGTCCTAGTCTGTTGTCTATGCCATATGTACCTTCCTTCCTGCAGCTATAGCTGTTTTCTAGCAGGTCCTAGTCTGTTGTCTATGCCATATGTACCTTCCTTCCTGCAGCTATAGCTGTGTTCTATCAGGTCCTAGTCTGTTGTTCTATGCCATATGTACCTTGCTTCCTGCAGCTATAGCTGTGTTCTAGCAGTTCCTAGTCTGTTGTTCAGTATTCTCTTCCATCCCATCTTCCCCCAGATAAAACTTTGTTCTGTCAGCTCTCTGTTCGTTGATCTGGATCTCTATCATCTCCTCTTCTCTTCCTTCCTATTGTCCTGCATTCTGTTCTTTCTTTGTGCATTGTTCGGTTGAATCCCTTTAAATCTTTCTCAATTTTGCTTCGTTCTCCGCCCTCAGTCAGTCCATTTTGAAACAGTGGTCTAATAGTTTTTGTCACACTGTCACATTTGCACACACGCATTCATGACAGCATTACTCCATACGCACACGCAATCTTTCCAATCAACCAAAAGGCGCACTTCCGAATGTTTTTTCTTCTCCCCCTCTCCTTCAGGGAAAAACACTTTACTAAATCACATCAAACAATTCATGAATAGATTCTATATAGGTATCTCTCTTTTCCGAGAGATAATTCAATATATTCAAGATTCTATAAAGTCATGGCCTTCAAATAACACTGGCCCAAGATCCAGACCAGGAGAATAAATAATTCTTTCACTCCTTGATGCTATGCCTGCATCAGAATTAAGACTCGCTCCATACTGTCATGATTCCCTGTCTCTCTCAGACAGCGTATCGCCCCCTTGAATTCTCCCGTCACTGGAGATATGATGAGTTCCGACTCTTCTCCCTGGAGTCCTTATTTGCTGGGGCTGAATCACCGGTGTGTTCTTCACCTTCCTTCATGCAGTTATGGTTATGTTCTATTAGTTGTTTGGTCATTGTTCTGTATTACGTTTCCTTCACGCAGTTATAGCCATGTTATATTGGCCATTGTTCTGTATTAGTGTCCTTCATGCAGTTTTATAGCCATGTTCTGTTGGTCATTGTTCTGTATTACGTTTCCGTCATGCAGTTATAGCCATGTTATATTGGTCATTGTTCTGCATTACGTTTCCTTCATGCAGTAATAGCCATGTTCTGTTGGTCATTCTTCTGTATTATGTTTCCTTTATGCAGTTATAGCCATGTTCTGTTGGTCATTGTTCTGTATTACGTTTCCTTCACGCAGTTATAGCCATGTTATATTGGTCATTGTTCTGTATACGTTCCTTCACGCAGTTATAGCCATGTTATATTGGTCATTGTTCTGTATTACGTGTCCTTCACGCAGTTATAGCCATGTTATTTTGGTCATTGTTCTGTATTACGTGTCCTTCACGCAGTAATAGCCATGTTATATTGGTCATTGTTTGCACCTGACTCTCCTTGCCTCCCGGTACAGTTGTGTTTTACTAGTTCCCTGGCCATGATTCTGCAGTACATACTTCTCCCTCCCTCAGTGTGTCCTCTTAGTTCTTTGGCCATGATTCTGCAGTACATACTTCTCCCTCCCTCAGGTGTGCCTCTTAGTTCTTTGGCCATGACTCTGCAGTACATACTTCTCCCTCCCTCAGGTGTGTCCTCTTAGTTCTTTGGCCATGATTCTGCAGTACATACTCTCCCTCCCTCAGGTGTGTCCTCTTAGTTCTTTGGCCACGATTCTGCAGTACATACTTCTCCTTCCCTCAGGTGTGTCCTCTTAGTTCTTTGGCCATGATTCTGCAGTACATACTTCTCCCTCCCTCAGGTGTGTCCTCTTAGTTCTTTGGCCATGATTCTGCAGTACATACTTCTCCCTCCCTCAGGTGTGTCCTCTTAGCTCTTTGGCCATGATTCTGCAGTACATACTTCTCCCTCCCTCAGGTGTGTCCTCTTAGTTCTTTGGCCACGATTCTGCAGTACATACTTCTCCCTCCCTCAGGTGTGTCCTCTTAGTTCTTTGGCCATGATTCTGCAGTACATACTTCTCCCTCCCTCAGGTGTGTCCTCTTAGTTCCCTGGCCATGATTCTGCAGTACATACTTCTCCCTCCCTCAGGTGTGTCCTCTTAGTTCCCTGGCCATGATTCTGCAGTACATACTTCTCCCTCCCTCAGGTGTGTCCTCTTAGTTCTTTGGCCATGATTCTGTACCTTTTCACACACAAAAAAAAGAAAAGAAAGTCGTTCCTTCCTCCAAGTTTAGCTATATTCCACCCGGGTCTTTGTCCAGTCTTCTGTGTCATGTCTCCCTGAGTCTTCTTCACACTCCTGACTCACCTGGAAGCAGGCTGAAGTTGGTTTGTTTGTTTCTTTGCTGTCCCATCTTCTGTGCCCCTTGAGTCGCGTTGCACCCACGCCGCTCATTCCGACTTCTCTGTCCGCAGCCACAGCCTGGTCAGTCCCACCGCAGCCCCGGTATCGGCAATCCACAGGAGCAGTCAGTGCCAAGTCGTCAAGAGGCAACCCACCGGAGGAGACACTGCACTGCCGAACCCGGCTGAAGTTTGTTTTCGAGTTTTTTGAGGGGAAACTTGAAGATGTTATTTACTTTCTTACATACTAAACTGTGATGTTCTTTCCATTTGAGACGACTATCTATAATCACGTCCAAATATTTTGCAGCATTGGTTTCTTTAAGAATAGTATTATAAATAGAATATTCTGATCTAGTTGGTGAGCGTTTATTACATATACGCAACACTTGGCACTTCTGTGGATGAAA
>CM031621.1:6194151-6198531 GCA_018398815.1 Conus ventricosus
TTTAAAAAGGACCTCGCAGTTAACGGGGCACCCCGGATTAAAAACAAAACGGGGACGCTTTTTGGGACCCTTAGGTCTTCTTCGGTGGGATCAATTCCCATTTCCCCGTCCCAAAATTTTTTGACACGGGGCCCTGCTCTTTCTTCATTTTTTTGTCCAAGGTGTTGTTTTTTTCCCTTTAAAAAAGAAAAAGGGGGTCAAAAAAGCGTCGGGTTTTGTCTTGTCATTTGTTTTCTATTTTAAAATGGGGAGTCATTTCAAATGTATTTTAAAGTTTGTTTAAATTTTGGGCCTAGGGGTTTTTCCCCACTTGAACGTGATTTTTGCGGGGTTTGGGTTTGTTTCTCCTCTCTCTTCTCTCTCTCTCTCTCTCTCTCTTTTCTCCTCTCCCCCTTCTCTCTCTCTCCTCTCTCTTCTCTCTCTCTTTTTCCCCTCTCACACACACCACCCCACACACCACACCACACACACACACACACCCCACACACGCACGCACCCCTCGAACGCACGCACGAAACGCACGCAAAAAACGCACGCCCGCCGAACGCACACACACAAAAAAAAAACACAAAACCAAAACACACACACACCCACACACCCCACCCCACACCAAACACACACACAGTTTGCAGGAAATGCTTTTTTTTAAAAAACCCCCGATGCCCAACAGACAAGTTTAGGTTCCAAAGAAAATATTTTAGATGTTCGGACTTTACTTTGAGAGAGAGATTTTCATTTTGGGCCCTATGCTCCTTTTTGGGGGGCCCTTGTATTGTGCGCGCGCGCGCGCGCGCGCGCGCGCGCGGTGTGTGTGTGTGTGTTTTGTTTTTGTGTGTGTGTATTTGTGTGGGGTTGTGGTGTGTGTGTGGTTTTGTGTTTTGTTTGTTTTTGTGTGTGTTTGTGTGTGTGTGCGTGCGGGGGCGTTCGTGGTGCGTGCGGGGTTGTTGTTGGGTGTGTGTGTGGGTGTGTGGGGTGTGGGGTGTGTGTGTGTGTGTTTTGGGGTGTGGGTGTTCCCCTTTTCTTCAATAATGCTGGGGTTTGGGTTTTATTTTTCCTTTCTGAAAGAGGCCACCCAAAACCTTTTAAAGCAAACATGAAGGGGGGACCAATGGGTCACTCCCTTCCCCTTCCCCATGGGGGAAATTCAGTGGACCCAAATGGGTTTTTTGTTTGTGTTTCGACGTAAATCTCGGCTTCAGACCTTTTTTTTTTAAAGAGTCAACGTACATCTCAGAGCTTTCAAACCTTTGGGTTTAAAAAGAGTAAACGTACATTTCGAGCTTTCGGGACCATTATTTTAAAAGGGGGTTTAAGGGCTAAATTCAGAGTTTTCCCAGACCTTTGGGTTTTAAAAGGGAAATCAACGTTTACTTCCAGAGTTTTTCAGAAAAATTGGGTTTTTTAAAGGATAAAACGCTAAATTTTAACGCTTTCGGGACCATTTTTTAAAAAGGATCAACGTTTAATCGCGGAGAATTGGCCATTATTTTAAGAGATCAAAGCACATTTCTGAGTTTCAGCCCTTTAAGTTTAAAGGATAAAACGCTACATTCAGAGTTTTCAGCCATTTTTTTAAAAGGTTTCCACGCTACTTTCCAGGTTTTCCCAGGCCCAAATTTGTTTAAAGAGTTCAAACGCAAATTTCTCAGGCTTTCAGGACCATGAGTTTAAAGAGTTAAACGCTACATCTGAGAGCTTTAGACCATTATTTTTAAAAGATCCAGGTACTTTCCAGAGCTTTAAGCCCTTTATTTTAAAAGAAAAACCCCCGCTACATCTCGAGCTTTCAAAACCAGGGGAGTTTAAAGGATCAACGCTACTTTCCCGTGTTTTTGGGGGACCATTGGTTTCAAAGTGTGGTGATGGCAGGCCCGAAACGGAAACAAATTTCAAAAGTTAAATTTTAAAAAACTTTCGCCGGTTAAAATGGACCCCAAAAAAATTACAAGACAAAACCGGACGCGTTTTCGACCTCTTAACTCTTCTTCAGGCAAGATAAAAAATGTTCAGGGGAAAAAAACGAATAAGGAGCCCTTTAATTTTAACCCTTCGGCAGTGTTTCTATTTTACATGCCCGACCCCTGGCCTCTATCTACATTCAGGGGCCGGTCCCCTATCTACATTCGAACCCGGGTCCCCTTTTCTACATTCAGACCGTGGGCCTCTTTTTTACATTCAGAAAAGTGTCCTCTATCTAATTCAGGGCCAGTTGTTTCCCCTATCTACATTTTGACCAGTGTCCTCTATCTTCATTTAAAACCGTGTCCTCTATTTTACCCTTCAAAACCCAGTGTCCTCATCTTCATTAAGACCCGTGTCCCCTATCTAAATTAGCCAGTGTCCTTATTACAATTTGACCCCGTTTTCCCTTTTCTACATTCAGACCAGTTCCTCTTTTACATTCAAAACCCCGTGTTTCCCCTATCTACATTCAGACCGTGTTTCCCCTATCTACATTCAGACCAGTGGGCCTCTATTTTCATTCAGACCAATTTTCCTCTATTACATTTCCCGCCAGTTCCCCTTTTCCCTTTGAAACCCCGTGTCCGCTATTACTTTTAGACCGGGCCCCCCCCCCTATCTACATTTTGACCAGTTTTTCCTCTATCTTTCATTAGACCAGGTCCCCTTCTGCATTCAGACCAGTGTCCCCTAATCTCCCTTCTGACCCAGTGTCCCCCTATTACTTTGGGCCCGTGTTTCCCCTTTTCTTCATTTGGGCCCGTTTTCCTTATCTACATTCCGAAAAGTGTCCACTATCTACTTTTAGGGCCAGGTCCCCTTTTACATTCAGACCGGGGTTGGTTCCCTTTTATCTTCAAAGGGAGACCGGGGTTTCTATCTAAAATGCAGGGCCAGTGTCCTCTATTACATTCAGACCCGTTCCTTTCTAAAATTCGAAACCTTTGCTCTTTTTCACCTTTTTAGGGCCAGTGTCCTTTTCAATTCAGAAACCCGTGTCCCCTATTACATTCAAGGGCGTGTTTCCCCTATCTTCATTCAGGGCCAAAGGGCCCCTATTTCATTCAGACCCGTGTCCCCTTTTCTACCTTTTAGACCAGGGTCCTTTCTCATTCGACCAGTGTCCCCTTTTCTAAATTTAGACCGTGTCCTTATTACATTCAGACCAGGGTTCTATCTACATGCAGCCGTGTCCTTTTCTACTTTCCGGGCCCCGTGTCCCCTTTCTAATTCAGACCAGTGTCCTCAAAATTTTTTCCCCTTCAGACCAGTTTTTCCTTATTACATTTCCCGACCGTGTCCCCTATCTACATTCGACCAGTGTCCCCTTTCAAATTCGGGCCGTTTTTTCCCCCTATTACATTCAGAAACCCGTGTCCTCTTCTAAATTCGACCCGTGGCCTCTATCTAATTCAGCCCGTTTTCCTCTATCTACATTCGACCCGTGTCCTCTTTCTTCTTCGCCAAGGGGGTCCCCTACTCATTCAGACCAGTGTCCGCATCTACAAATTTGGGCCAAATGTCCCCTTCTACTTTTAGACCAGTTTTCCTCTATTAAAATTCGAACCCGTGTCTCTATCTAAATTCGACCCCGGGGGCCTCTATTAAATTCAGACCCCGTGGGCCGGAAACTTAAACGGGCCCGTTTTCCCCTATCTACATTCGAACCGTGTCCCCTATCTAAATTCGACCCGTGTCCCTCTTTCTTTCATTAAAACCCGTGTCCTCTATCTACATTTTTGGGCCAGTGTCCCCTATCTACTTCAGACCCGTGGGCCCCTATTACATTCGCCCGTGTTCTATCTACATTCGGACCCGTGTCCTCTATCTACATTCAAACCCGTGTCCCCCTTTCTACATTCCCGACCCGTGTTTCCCCTATTGTTACGAAAAATACCGGATTTGGGAAAAACCCAAAAAATCTCTCCTGAAAAATCGTCAACCCGTCAAAAAACCTCAAGTCAAAGGGAAAAAGAACCCTCAAGTCAGAAAGAAGAAAACCCCTGTCCCGAAGGGAAGGGGAAAACCCCCAAGTGCCGAAGAAAAAAACCTCAATGAGAAGAAAAAAAACCCCCAAGGGGCAGGAAGGAAACCCTTTTTAAAGGGGGGCAAAAAAGAAAGGGAAACCCCCAAGTGCATGCCTTAAACGATGGGTTGAAAAAAATAAAGCGAAAAACAAACATGAAATGGGCGATGATCCCACTTCCATTGTTGTCAAAGGTCTATCACATTTGTAATAATTGGCTGTGGAGATTTACCGTTTAAAACAATGTTAACTCATCAGACAAACACGACTTGCATTGTTAGTAGTTGAATTCTACAAAACGGTTTGTCAGTGAGACTAATTTATGATGCCTAATGTTTTACGTATGTTTCTGAGCTGACCAGCTAAAGGTCTGTGCAATATGAAATGATCTA
>CM031621.1:6207031-6209531 GCA_018398815.1 Conus ventricosus
GTTTGTTTGTTTGTTTGTTTGTTTAATGGGGCTTATACGAGGAAAAATGTTTCAACGTCACACAACACTGACTCTAACCACACATAAGTTTCATTCAGATCTAGATCATTTCTATTGCACAGACCTTTAGCTGGTCAGCTCAGAACATACGTAAAACATAAGGCATCATAAATTAGTCTCAATGACAAACCGTTTTGTAGAATTCAGCTACTAACAATTCAAGTCTTGTTTGTCTGATTGACTTAACATTGTTTAAACGTTAAATCTCCACAGCCAATTATCACAAACGTGATGGACCTTTGACAACAATTGGAAGTCGCATCATCGCATTTCATGATTGTTCTTCGCTTTAGTGTTCAACGCCATCGCTAAGGCATGCACTTGAGGGTTCCTTCTACACTTGAGGGTTCCTTCTTCTGCACTTGAGGGTTCTTTCTTCTGCACTTGAGGGTTTCTTCTGACGACGACGGTTTCTTCTTTGACTTGAGGGTTTCTTCTTCTGACTTGAGGGTTTCTGACTGTTGGCGATTCTCAGGAGAGATGTTCTGGAATTTTCAAAAATCAGGTGCTTTGCTGTAAGAGATAGCGGACACTGGTCTGAATGTAGATAGAGGACACTGGTCTGAATGTAGATAGAGGACACTGGTTGAATGTAGATAGCGGACACTGGTCTGAATGTAGATAGCGGACCTGGTCTGAATGTAGATAGAGGACACTGGTCTGAATGTAGATAGAGGACACTGGTCTGAATGTAGATAGCGGACACTGGTCTGAATGTAGATAGGGACACTGGTCTGAATGTAGATAGAGGACATGGTCTGATGTAGATAGCGGACACTGGTCTGATGTAGATAGCGGGACACTGGTCTGAATGTAGATAGAGGACACTGGTCTGAATGTAGATAGCGGACACTGGTCTGAATGTAGATAGAGGACACTGGTCTGAATGTAGATAGCGGGACACTGGTCTGAATGTAGATAGAGGTACACTGGTCTGAATTTAGATAGAGGACACTGGTCTGAATGTAGATAGCGGACATGGTCTGAATGTAGATAGAGGACACTGGTCTGAATGTAGATAGCGGACACTGGTTGAATGTAGATAGCGGGACACTGGTCTGAATGTAGATGCGGACACTGGTCTGAATGTAGATAGAGGACACTGGTCTGAATGTAGATAGCGGACATGGTCTGAATGTAGATAGCGGACACTGGTCTGAATGTAGATAGGGACATGGTCTGAATGTAGATAGAGGACACTGGTCTGAATGTAGATAGAGGACACTGGTCTAAATGTAGATAGCGGACACTGGTCTGAATGTAGATAGATGGACACTGGTCTGAATGTAGATAGAGGACACTGGTCTGAATGTAGATAGAGGACACTGGTCTGAATGTAGATAGCGGGACACTGGTCTGATGTAGATAGAGGACACTGGTCTGAATGTAGATAGAGGACACTGGTCTGAATGTAGATAGAGGACACTGGTCTGAATGTAGATAGCGGACACTGGTCTGAATGTAGATAGAGGACATGGTCTGATGTAGATAGAGGACACTGGTCTGAATGTAGATAGAGGACACTGGTCTGAATGTAGATAGCGGACACTGGTCTGAATGTAGATAGAGGACACTGGTCTGAATGTAGATAGAGGACACTGGTCTGAATGTAGATAGCGGACACTGGTCTGAATGTAGATAGAGGCACTGGTCTGAATGTAGATAGAGGACACTGGTCTGATGTAGATAGAGGACACTGGTCTGAATGTAGATAGAGGACACTGGTCTGAATGTAGATAGGGGACACTGGTCTGAATGTAGATACAGGACACTGGTCTGAATGTAGATAGAGGACATGGTCTGAATGTAGATAGCGGACACTGGTCTGAATGTAGATAGCGGACACTGGTCTGAATGTAGATAGAGGACACTGGTCTGAATGTAGATAGAGGACTTGGTCTGAATGTAGATAGAGGACACTGGTCTGAATGTAGATAGCGGACACTGGTCTGAATGTAGATAGAGGACACTGGTCTGAATGTAGATAGAGGACACTGGTCTGAATGCAGATAGAGGACATGGTCTGAATGTAGATAGAGGACACTGGTCTGAATGTAGATAGAGGACACTGGTCTGAATGTAGATAGAGGACACTGGTCTGAATGTAGATAGCGGACACTGGTTGAATGTAGATAGCGGACACTAGTCTGAATGTAGATAGAGGACCTGGTCTGAATGTAGATAGAGGAACTGGTCTGAATGTAGATAGAGGACACTGTCTGATGTAGATGGCGGACACTGGTCTGAATGTAGATAGAGGACATGGTCTGAATGTAGATAGAGGACACTGGTCTGATGTAGATAGAGGACACTGGTCTGAATGTAGATAGCGGCACATGGTCTGATGTAGATAGAGGACACTGGTCTCAATGTAGATAGAGGACACTGGTCTAATGTTGATAGCGGACACTGGTCTGAATGTAGATAGCGGACACTGGTC
>CM031621.1:6239880-6242380 GCA_018398815.1 Conus ventricosus
GGTAGAGTGGGGGGGGAACAAACAGCCGGAATGCACGATCGCAAAGGGGAGACAAAGAGGTGGATCGAGGGATTAAAGAGCTCAACCAACCTCGGGAGAGACACTGAAAGTGTAGTAAATGTAACGAGATCTCAGTGTTAGATCGAGGAAGGTCGATCGTAAGTGACGCGGTTTTGGCCGGTCGAAACAAAATGGCGGAACGACCGGCGAAGAAATGGAAACCGAGTGGACGACGTGCAAGTTAGACGAATCGGGAGTCCGAATGGAAGGAGAAGGGACTGAGATTCGTTGAACAAGGGCCGAAAGGCCAAAAATGGGGCAGAAAGGGTGAAACCGGCGATGGAGTTCCGACTTTCGAAGATTGAAAAGAGCGGAAGGCGAGGTCGCGAGTGCCGAGACAAAGGCACAAAGGCGAGGATGGTGTGGTTAAGTAAATGAATAAAGCACACCAAACCAAAAGCCCCACCGGCTCAAGAATGAAAGGGTGAAGCGCGCAAGCCACAACAAATAAGCAAAGAAGCAAACACAAGGCTATCTTAACACAACGGCAAAGAGAAGGCGAGACAGAGCACAAGACTTCTCTTGCTTGGACGGCAGGCCGAGAGAGAAAATGAGGTATGGGAGGCTGACACTGGCTTCTTCCGACAGCGGAAGTGGGTTGGGCACCACTGACTGTCTTATTACTGCATTAGCCACACAAAAACTTCGGCCTGGCAGAGCAGACTAACTGCCGTGAATGCTATTGTCTGACATGGTACAATATATGACGCCAAAAATCTGTTTAACAGGCTGCAAGGAGTAGATGCACATTTTGTTTTCAATATATTGCTCATTAATAAGAAATGTTTGTTCTATAAACTAATTGACTTCATTTACCTTTTGTTTAAACTAACTGAATTCATTTACCTTTTGTTTACAACTGATTGAATTCATTTACCTTTTGTATAAAACTGATTGAATTCATGTACCTGTCTCCCTAGTTTTCTCTCTCCAGTCTTGAGGTTCTTTCAACATAAATCATTCCAACACCTTCAATTCTGTGCCAGTATTTCCTCTTTCCTGTCTGTCTGTTTCTTTTCTTTCTTTCTGCGTACGCAGGCTGATACTCCTGCGGACACTCCCTGTATAGCCAGGCAGTGGAGTTTTGTGTGTATGACCTTTTTTATCCCGCCATTAAGGCAGCCATACTCCATCTTCGGGGAAGGTGCATGCCATGTGTCACGTGTCATCCATACCAACGGCCAAACTGGCCTTCTCTTCCGAAAGTTGGTGATGGATTTTACGTGTGTGCAAGATGTTATGCGTGCGTTCACACACGGAACCTCGGTTTATAGTCTCATTCGAAGGACTGTATGGGGAATGGAGTCAGAACCAACGTTAACTCCGAGGGAAAAATCCCCCTATACCGAAATTCGAACCCGCAACCCCAGGATCACGAGTCCGGCGCTCTACCAACTGAGCTATCCGGCCCCCTCTGTCTGTCTGTCTTTGTCTCTGTTTCAGCCTCTGTCTTGTCTGTCTGTCTCTCTGTCTGTCTTTGTCTCTGTTTCAGTCTCTGTCTGTCTGTATGTCTTTGTCTCTGTTTCAGTCTCTGTCTGTCTGTCTCTCTGTCTGTATGTCTTTGTCTCTCTTTAGACTGTTTTTGCATTTACCCAGTGAGTGTTGTTTCTTCCTAGGACCAGTTTGTGCAGTACATGTTTGCTGAAGCCGTCAAACAGGACTTTGTCTCCGTTTCAATTTCTGTCTTGTCTGTCTGTCTCTTTGTCTGTCTTCGTCTCTCTTTAGACTGTTTTTGCATTTACCCGGTGAGTGTTGTTTCTTCCAGGACCAGTTTGTGCAGTATATGTTTGCTGAAGCCGTCAAGCAGGACTTCAAGATTCTGATTGAGAACAAGGCGAAGTTTGTTCTGGTTCATGCCTCGTCTGGGTTCAAGCACTCTTTGAAGGGTGAGCATTCTGTGTCTGTGTCTTTGGGCATTTGGAGGATATATTGGGAATGAACAAGTAGGGTAACTCTTGCTCCCGTAAGAAAACCTAACACAGAGTAACTTTTATTCAAGACCGGCACAGCCTTTTAAACTTGAATGAAGTCGGACAAATACAAAGACTAACAATCTAATAGTGGGGGGAAATTTTATCTTCCCATTTTCTTCATCTTCAACCCCATCCCCCACCCCGCCTTTAGTTCAAATCTTTGTCAAGTCGTTACTGTGATGACAGAGGGGTTGTTAGCCGTTTTTCCCCCACTGTTAGATTGTTCGTCTTTGTATTTGTCTGACTTTATTCAAGTTTAAAAGGCTGTGCCGGTCTTGGATAAAAGTTACTCTGTGTTAGGTTTCCTTATGGGAGCAAGACTTGCCTACTTGTTTATTGTTAATTGTTTACTGTTCCCTGCCTCATTTTACATTCAAACTTCGGATATATTGGGGGGTTTTCTCGTTTTTGTTTGTTTGTTCCTGTTTCTTTATGCATGTTTGATATATGTAATGAAGCAAACCAGA
>CM031621.1:6244880-6314552 GCA_018398815.1 Conus ventricosus
ATGGTACAAATGCATCAGCTGGGGATGAGAACATGACGTGTGTGACCGTTTTTGATTACCCTGCCACATGGGCAGCCACACTCCGACTTCGGGGGATTTTGGGAGACTGATAATGTTATGCTAGGAGCTTGTCACGACTGAAGACAATCCCCGCATGACTATGCAGAGCATAACAAACATTTTGATGTAGCCTTGGTGTTCTAGCCTATGTCAGTTGGTCTGACACAACCTTAAGCCAAGGCGGAGCAAATTACTGTGAATGCATGGAAACGTAAAGTATCCCAGTGCATTAGCATTCAGCACTAAGTTTCCAACCGAGCTGTGATAGTGCTACCGCTAAGGCATATGTACCAAGCAATTTTTGAATAACAGTTTAAAAGATTAAGGAAGATAAGCGGGGGCAGAATAGCTCAGTTGGTAGAGCGCCGGACTCATGATCCTGGGGTTGCGGGTTCGAATTTCGGTACGGGGGGATTTTTTCCTCGGAGTTAACATTGGTTCTGACTCTATTCCCCATACAGTCCTTCGAATGAGACTATAAACCGAGGTTCCGTGTGTGAACGCACGCACAACATCTTGCACACACGTAAAATCCATCACCAACTTTCAGAAGAGAAGGCCAGTTTGGCTGTTGGTATGGATGACATGTTACACATAGCATGCACCTTCCCTGGAGATGGAGTATGGCTGCCTTAATGGTGGGATAAAAAACGGTCATACACACAAAACTCCACTGCCTGTCTATATACAGGCAGTGTCGGCAGGAGTATCAGCCTGCGTACGCAGAAGAAAGAAAAAAGAAAAGGATGATAAGCATTCTCAGACTGAGCTTGTCTTTTCATATTTCATTTGTATTCTGGCAGTGCACTTTCCAATTTAATATTTATGTGTCAGAATGGAGGTAGAGACTGTACATGAGGATTTTTCTTTTTGACTTACGGAAGTAAATGTATACCGTATCTAACAAAATTAAGAGCTTTAAAACTTCATCCATTTTAACAGTGGTTATATTGGCAGCCAAATGCAACCAAATGCGAGCTAAGGTAAATACAGTTGTACATGTTTGAATAAGAACTAACAAAAATTCCAGCCAAAAAGATTGAAACAATAAAGAACTTGCAATTTGAGAGGGAAAAAAAGTGGAATATTTTCTTTGTTGGTTTTTTCTCAAAAGAAACATAAACTGGTTTCATTTCAACTCACAGTGTGTAAGTGTTGGTGTTAACGGAAGGGGTTGCTGTACAGCGTCAGTGTATATCCATCTCCTTCCTCTCCACTGGGTTGAAAATAACCACAGTTGAACCAACCCACCGTTTCATGGGCACCTTGCCTGTTTACCAGCACACACATCGTCAGGGCAGACACACCGACATGCAACACATTGAAATCATGTGATTCGTTAACAGAAACTTTGAACTAAATATTTTTTTTTTTGGATTCTAAGTGCCCTGAATAATAACAATGTTTTGATATTGACTTTTTCTCCTATTGAAATTGTAGTGAAAGGGGTGGAAAAGAGAATATGGATACCTCAAAACTGCACCTAACTTCTTTTCAGAGTGCTTTTCAAGGGAAGTACAGTATGTCGTTGAATCAGAACAAGTGATGTGTGTATCAGTTTAGTCTATGTGTGTATCAGTGTAGTCTATGACAGACTCGTCTGGCCTGCCGTCACTAGTTGCCAGCAGAAAAGAAAACTAGTAACATCTCTCTGCAAACCTGTGTATCCTTCTTCGTAAACCTACAGGTGAAAATGATCAGCTGTATGAATTCCAAACAAAGAGGGAGAGAACAAACAAACCCACATACACATGCAAGACGATTTTTGTTTCTTTCTTTTTATCCAGGAAGTACATTGTTTGGAGCTGTTCAAATTCCTGTGAAGTGGGTGATGTTTGGGACCCATGTGTGTAAACAGAACGAGTCTTTGTAAGCATGTGGCTGTCTGTGTGTCAGTGTTTGTTGTTACTGGTCCGTAGCTGAAAGCTTGAAGATTGTCCAGTATACATATGCTCGCAGGCGTAATTGAGTTCAAATGCTTTAGTGTCATACTGAGTTAACAGGTGCTTTGAATTTCAAACTTTCATCTAAAATTCAATGAAAATAAGCAAGTTTGGCATTATATTTGACTATTTTTTATTTTACAAACTCAATAACACTGAAACAAACATGTAAACAAAGACAGGCATGTACTTCGATTTTATGTTGGAGGCAGATTTCTTCATTGTTTTTGGCCAGTAAACTACCTGCATTTCTTTTGATATTCCTGTTATGATTCATTAACATCTGTGCAACTTTTGCTTTTTTGAGTCCTTTTGACGCTGTTCTGATGACAATGCTTTCTTTTCTTTTTACTTTTTTTTTTTTTTTTTTTTTTTTAGGAAGTAGCTAAAGAAGAAAACCCAACTAACAGACTTGACTGACCAGACAAAACAGCATTTTCATTTTTTTGTTTTTTAGCCATCTATGAATGGTTTACCCATGAAATCAAACTGTGCAGAGTAAGACGAAACCAAATGGAAACAATGTTCTGCTTCAAGAGAACTACCTGGTCTACATTGGAAGTAACACCTTCTCTTCTTTCTGGGATAGAATGAGTTGATACGTAACATGTATCAAAAAGTGACACGACCACTTTCATGGAATTTAAATCAGGGAGAACAACACACCAAACAAAAAGCGTAGCATTTTCTTTTCATCTGAGCTTTTCACTTTCATTTCTTGATTGGAACTGGGAGAAGAGATGTGAATGTTGAGCTGACAGCGGAGGAGAATGAGCACAACGCACTGCACAGATAACTGGCTTCCCTTTCTTGCTGGCAGACTGATGTTCTTCATACCTTCATGGAAGCAGTATCACTGTCTCAGTGTGTCTGAACACAACTGCTATTCATTGTGTGTGTGTGTGTGCGTGCAGGTCACAGGATATCCAGCAGAGAAAGCGATACGTGACTTTGGTTGATAATGTTCGGGACAATGGTGGCGAAGTCAAAATCTTCTCTAGTTTGCATGTTTCTGGAGAGCGTAAGTATGCAGAAGCCACGATATCGAACCTTTTTTTTTTCTATTTCATTTTCTCTTTTTTTTTTTTTTTTTTTGGTTTATGGACTACAACATTGGTGTTTTTTTTTCTTAGTTTCTTTAAAGCCCAGTGCTTGAAATTTGTAAGTGTAAGAGAATGGTGGAAATTACATATGCACAGCAGCCAAGATGGTCTACAAGGGAGTCTGAGATAAGCCGACTCGGTTCTTTATGGGAGGGGAGAGTATTTTTATATGAAAAAAAAAGAAATTCTGCTGATGCAGTGTATGTTTGTGTGCGTGTGTTTGTGTGCGTGTGTTTGTGTGTGTGTGTGTGTGCGTGTGTGTGTGTGTGTGTGTGTGTGTGTGTGTGCGTGTGTGTGTGTAGCAGTTTGTCCCAAGAAGTTTTCATTGAAACTTATATGAAAGGACCATTGTGAAACACTCTCAGTGTGGATGCTACAGACACAGTCTATAAACACAGCCATAGGACAAAAAGAGATACGTTGAAACCACTAGCTGCCACGGTCCAGTGGTTAGCGTCATGGATGTTTGGCAGGGAGGTTGTGTGTTCAGTTTCTTCAAAGCCATTTATTTGTGGGTTTTTCTTTTTCTGAGCCAAACAACTCCTTCCCAAAGTTGAGTTTGCCATGAGCTCACTTCGGAAGGCTTGAATCACACAGTTGACTTAGATCCAGTTAATGGATGCTTCTCTGAGTGTTGCTCAAATTTCCTGGTCTGTCAGGCCTTGTGCACACAGGAGTATATTGTGAAAGTTTGCATAGAGTGAAGCCCTGTTATAGAGGCTCAGGCCAGAATGGAACTGCACATCACAAGTTTATTCTGTTCCCAAGTTCCCTCAAGGCTGGACTACTGCAACAGTCTCTTGACTGGCTCACCAAGTTGCCTACTCAATAAACTACAGAAGGTTCAGAATAGCGCTGCCAGGCTTGTTTGCAAAGCATCTGAACATCATCATGTCACTCCTCTTGCAGTCCCTCCACTGGCTTCCAATCCAGAGTCGAATTGACTACAAGCTGGCTTCTGTCTGTTTCTCATTTGTTTCTGGTACCGGACCAAAGTATCTTTCATGTTTCCTCCACATCTACATCCCATCCCGTCAACTTTGTTCCTCTGCCGACGGTCGCCTCTTGCGCATTCCTTCAGTCAGAACAAAATCTGTTGGTCAACGTGCTCTCTCCTTCCAAGGACCAACTGTCTGGAATACACTTCCCATCAGTGTCAGACACCTACCTTCACCCCACTTCTCAATCCACTTCTGAGTGGGTTTTATGAGTGCCTGGTGGTTGTGTCGCTTGTGCTGCGGGCTGTGTTGATGTGGGTGCATGCATGCGTGTGTGTGTGAAGTGGGTGTGTGGTTGTGCATGTTGTTGGTTATGTAGAGTGCTTAGAGCCCTGACTTTTTTTTTTAGAGAATAGGCGCTATGTAAATTAACATTATTATTATTATCATTATTATTATTACCTGTAAATGTTAACACCTGTTTCCACCTGCTCTTGACTATGCTGACAGTGCATACCTACATTTGGGCAAAGTCTGCAGAAATCAAAACGATTTTTTTTTTTTTTTTTGGCATGTGTAACACTGGATTGTTGAATTTTTACCAGATTTTGAAATGTTCATATCTTTGCATCCTGAAATCTTTGCATATTCAGTCCTAATATCACCAATAAGTATACTGTGAAAGTCATTGGTTAGGACCCTAAATTTTGCATTCATGACTTGAATTTGGTTTTTCTCTCAGACATGAAGTAAACAAAGAAATAGTCTCTCAGACATGAAAGTAAACAGACAAATAATTGTTAATTTTGCATTCATGAAGACTTGAATTTGGTTTTTCCCTCCACATGAAAGTAAACAAACAAATAGTTGTTTGAATGAATCAGTTTGTGACTGAAGTTACCATTCACCTGTAGCCCTATCCTTCTAGTTTTCTTTGTTAATGGAAAATGTTCAAGAAGAGGACATAACTTTTAAGAAATGTGTGTACTCTGAATATGATTTATTGGTAATGTTTGTTTTCTTTTTCTTTTTTTTTTTTGTCATTTGGTTTCTGTTACAGACATGTCTCTATGTCTAATTGTTTGAAACAAACAAAAGCGTTTCAGAAAGAGATCCGAACTACATGTGCTTAACCAACAAATGCTGTTTTATTCAGAAAGAGATCCAAGCTACATGTACTTAACCAACAAATGCTGTTTTATTCAGAAAGAGATCCAAACTACATGTGCTTAACCAACAAATGCTGTTTTATTCAGAAAGAGATCCAAGCTACATGTGCTTAACCAACAAATGCTGTTTTATTCAGAAAGAGATCCAAACTACATGTGCTTAACCAACAAATGCTGTTTTATTCAGAAAGAGATCCAAGCTACATGTGCTTAACCAACAAATGCTGTTTTATTCAGAAAGAGATCCAAGCTACATGTGCTTAACCAACAAATGCTGTTTTATTCAGAAAGAGATCCAAGCTACATGTGCTTAACCAACAAATGCTGTTTTATTCAGAAAGAGATCCAAACTACATGTACTTAACCAACAAATGCTGTTTTATTCAGAAAGAGATCCAAACTACATGTACTTAACCAACAAATGCTGTTTTATTCAGAAAGAGATCCAAACTACATGTGCTTAACCAACAAATGCTGTTTTATTCAGAAAGAGATCCAAACTACATGTGCTTAACCAACAAATGCTGTTTTATTCAGAAAGAGATCCAAGACTACATGTACTTAACCAACAAATGCTGTTTTATTCAGAAAGAGATCCAAACTACATGTACTTAACCAACAAATGCTGTTTTATTCAGAAAGAGATCCAAACTACATGTACTTAACCAACAAATGCTGTTTTATTCAGAAAGAGATCCAAACTACATGTGCTTAACCAACAAATGCTGTTTTATTCAGAAAGAGATCCAAACTACATGTGCTTAACCAACAAATGCTGTTTTATTCAGAAAGAGAGAGATCCAAGACTACATGTACTTAACCAACAAATGCTGTTTTATTCAGAAAGAGATCCAAACTACATGTACTTAACCAACAAATGCTGTTTTATTCAGAAAGAGATCCAAACTACATGTACTTAACCAACAAATGCTGTTTTATTCAGAAAGAGATCCAAACTACATGTACTTAACCAACAAATGCTGTTTTATTCAGAAAGAGATCCAAACTACATGTACTTAACCAACAAATGCTGTTTTATTCAGAAAGAGATCCAAACTACATGTACTTAACCAACAAATGCTGTTTTATTCAGAAAGAGATCCAAACTACATGTACTTAACCAACAAATGCTGTTTTATTCAGAAAGAGATCCGAACTACATGTACTTAACCAACAAATGCTGTTTTATTCAGAAAGAGATCCAAACTACATGTGCTTAACCAACAAATGCTGTTTTATTCAGAAAGAGATCCGAACTACATGTACTTAACCAACAAATGCTGTTTTATTCTCTTTTCAGAGCTTGGTCAGCTGTCGGGAGTAGCAGCCATTTTGAGATTTCCAGTTCAAGATGACGAAGAATCGGATGAAGATTGATGTGGTTCTTCAGATGCCAGTGCCCAAGCAGAATGTTATAATTTGTAGCCTGACCTTTCAGCGTCTGTTTTCCAGCATTCTTTCCCCAAATCTTTGTTTAACAAATCGTGTCAAAGAAATGCAGTTTTGACCTTTTTTAAACATGCTGGTACACGTAAATAAGAAATTGTGTGTACAGAATGAGACCAGTAGATGACCTCTGTTTTACTTAGTAGGTGTGTGTGTGTGTGGTGTGTGTGTGTGTGTGAACATGTGGATTTTTTGTTGTTAAAAACCAATGAGGATGTTCGTGTCATGATCTATATGGAAATACAAACGCCATATACAGTGTGCCAACCCTTTTTTTTTTTTTTTTTTACAATCCTTGGTAACATTATGTTTTGGGTGTATTTTGGGTGATTGTTTTTTTTTTTTGGGGGGGGGGGGGGGGGGGGGGGGGGGGGGGGAGAGAAAGTCATTTTCAGTCATTATCATGATCTGTTGTACTTTTAAATTAATTAAGTGTGTTGTGGATGAGTGCATTCCGTGTGTGTTGTGTGTGTGAAACGTTACTCAAATGTAATTGTTGCTCTGCCTCATAACCGCCTGTCCCCTCTTGTAAATGTCTGGGCAGATTTTTCACAAAATATTTGCCACAGGTCCTGTACAAAAAGAATGATTCATGAGCTGGTGTGGAAAATCTTCCATAAGTTGTATAGAAGGCTCTTCTGGTTTATCCAGATTTCTATTGGAGAAGTGATTTCAGATAATCCGGGAAGCTGCAGGGAGACTCATTGTACAGCTGTACAGTATTTTTCGTAATTCCACTCCACTCCCCCCCCCCCCCCCCCCCCTCCCCAATTCCATCCATCCTCCACTCTTTACACCCCACTTACCCTCCCCTTGCTCCCTCCCCCCCCCCCCCCCTTTTTTTTTTTTCCTTTTTTTCAAACTGAGGTTTCAAAACTTGCAGGTGAAGTTGAATGTCAGAAACGTGAAAACAATTTGTGACTTGTCTTTTTTTTATTCTTCAAACGTTTTCCAAATGTTCCTGTTCCTTACTGTTTTATGTTTGAATGTGTTGATTGCATGTTGAGTCATCAATGTATCTTGCTTTTAATCTGTTTAACCTCAAAGTTACAGTATGTAGGAGTTATGACTAAATGGAGGAAGGGTTGGACAGTGAAGACGAGTCAACAGAAGGCATAAACCAGAGCTCCGGTTGGGCCTTGTGTGGATGGATGTCTTATGATGATACAGTCATGAAGAGAGACTGCCCTGGCAGTGGAGTCGGGGGCTCAGAGGTTACTGCTGTCCGCTGCAAGCTTAGAAACGTCGGCTTGACTTCCTGCAGGGCAACATGAAAATCCTGTCTTTGTGTGCGTCAGTGGATCTTGGGTCTGCATGTGTGTGCATTCAGCGTTTAGAGCATTTTGGTCCTTTATTCTTGAATTTCGGATGTTCCTCCTACTGTGGAAATCACACCCATGTTCCGTTTCTTTTTCTTCTCTGCCTCTCATGCCGCTGGATTCCATTTCTCCTGGCTGCTTTCTTCTCTGTAACATACGCAAGGATGAGAACAGCTCCGCCGTTTTCCGCCGTTCCGCCGTCTTAAAAAAAATGTCCGCCGTTTGAAAAAATCTCCGCCAAAAAAAAAAAAAAAAAAAATGCTATCGCGATTTTCTTTGCTCCCAATCTCGGCGAGACGCCTCCGGCGAGATTATTCTAGGCTTATACCCAAATGGGCTGGTGTTTTGTCAGGACGCACAATACATACAACACTTTGTATGTCAGGATAGACGAAGGAGAAATACCCCTCAAGCAGGCACACCACAGGACACACGTCTTACAGTGGGGAGAGCTCTGGCAGAAGTGGCGCCAGTTTATTCTCGACAATGGTCCTTCCAGGATGCTTAGGGTGTGGGGTCACGCATGCATATTCATAGTGGGTAAAACCATTGGCGCACACACACAGTCTCTACAAGTTGGTACCAACACATCTTCCCCCTTCTAAAAGTTAATAGCAATTAACTAAATACATAACAATTTATCATTAAACTTTAGTGCATTATCTTTAGAGTCCTTTTCAATGAGAAAAAATCTATTATTACTGGGGGAGATAATATCAATTAAAAGTTTCCAATTGTCACTGGCACAGTTCTTTCATATTTTCAATAACACAATGATGTTTGTATAGTTCTTCCATGTTCATCATTCAATACGGCGTTTTTCACTTGTAAACAAATAAAAAGTCAAAATTTTGTTCTTGTAACCATATTGTCTTCAGTGTTTTTGTTAGAGTATTTCATTCTTTTGTTTCGTAGGGAGACGGTTTAGAACACAATTGATTGTCAGCTTTTGAATTTATGGCTTCCCCATGTAGTTGCATATGATTATATAGTTAAAAATAGAACACAAAATTACAACACTGCATGCAAGCATATTATTTCAATCACATAGCCATAAAAGTTGCAATCATGAAGGATCTGAACAACACAAGGTTAACTTGCCATAATAAAGAAGTCAACACACGTGGCTGTCATCGAAATCCTTATCAAGCACCAATTATGGCAGATGTCGTTTGAATGACAGATAGCACACAGAAAATTATAATAAAAGACTAGGATTCACAAGTTAACTTCACAGTTCTAATGGAACTACAACACAATGATGCCATTATAAAGGACTTTGGGTGAATTTTCAAAAGATGCCGTCATAAACAAAGTTTCAGGCCTCGATTAAAAAAAAACACACACATAGGACTGAAATGATGGCATTTCACTGTAATCCATAGGGAATACAACTGTATGCCTGCCAGACACGGGCACCAGGCACACAGAATAACACATCTACTTTGATACACAGTTGATACACAGAACTAACTTTCTAATTATTTGATACCAAAATTGAATATTGCAGTATGCCTGCCAGACTCGGGCACCAGGCAACTGTGAAATACACAGCTATCACTGGAATCTTGCCGGCTTCTGGATCACTCGACCAGAACGCGTGCATAAGGGTGGTGGCGGGTGGTGATGGTGTTGTGGCCACAATGGACTGCTTACACTGCCGGCTGGGTGATGGCGACGCTAATCGCGAGCTGTCTGGCACCGGCGATGATGGGGTGTCGGGCAAAGCGGCCATGGGGGTCGGCGGCTGCTGTGTCGGCGGCTGCTGCTTATCTCGGAGTGACCTCGTGTTGCCCCCGAGATGAATGGGAGTAGAGGGACGACGGAAATCGTCCGGTCTGCATGCTTCTGGGTGCAGTCGCTGCAGATGACGTCGGTTGCGACGTTAGCTGGCCTTCAGGTGTCTTGCCCAGGTATGACCGCGGGGCACATTCTTCCCCCGACTTCGCCCGGCAGCTTCCAGGCTTTGTCGCTGCCCGTCTTTATGAGGACAGGGTCGCCAGGCTTCAAGTCTGGGAGATTCTTGGCTCCGTGATGGCGGTCGTAGCTGCGTTTCTGCCGTTGCTTGGCAATTGCGTCTCGCTCCTGCACCTTTGCGGGGGTGACGATGCGAGGCTCCAACTGAGATGGAAGCATGGGCAGCGTTGAGCGAATTTTCCTGCCCATGGCTAGCTCGGCGGGACTTGCTCCAAGGTCTGGAATGGGTGTCGCCCTGTAGGTTAGGAGGGCGGAGAAATATGTCGTCCTGCCGTAGAATTTCTTTGACGGTTCTCACGGCTCTCTCGGCGGCACCATTACTTTGGGGGTAATGAGGGCTCGATGTGAGGTGCTGGAACCCCACTTTTCCGCGAACGTCCGAAATTCACAGGACGTGAACTGAGTTCCGTTGTCCGATATCACTTGCTGAGGAATGCCATGGTGGGCGAAGAAGGACTTCATTTTCCCCACCACAGCTGCTGCTCTGATATTCGGGAGGTAGGCGATGTCGATGTACTTAGAGTAGTAGTCTACCTGCACCAAATAGTGTTTGTTCTTATAGTCACAGATGTCTACGCCCACCTTCTGGAATGGGCGGTCCGGGAAGACAGATGGTTGGAGGGGCTCACTGGGATGCGCCGGCCTGTATGTCGCACATTGTCGGCATCTGGAGACAGTGTCTTTAATGTCTTTGCTGATGTGCGGCCACCACACAGACTGCGCGGCCCGCTCTCGGCACTTCGTGATCCCCATGTGCCCTTCATGGATTCTTTGTAGCATTTCTTTCCTCATAGAGTAGGGTATGACCACTCTGTCCCCTTTCACGAGCATGCCGTCATGGATGCTCAGTTCTCCTCTTATTACATAGTAGTCACGGGCTGCTAGTATCACATCTTCTGTGTTCTGGCCAGCCGTTGATCGTATAGTTAGTAGCAGCTTTGATGCAGACATCAGACTCAGACTCCTTTCTGATTTTGTTGAATCCAGCATCGCTGATTGCCCACGACGACTGGACTGAGTCGATGTGTGTCTCAACATCGTTTTGCTGTGATGTTGAGGTGTCGGCGGCCAGAGGACTTCTCGACAAGGCGTCGGCCACCAGCATTTCTTTTCCCGGCACATGCGTGGCCTTGAAGTTGAACCGCATGAGCCGGATCAGGAGACGCTGGCACCTTAGGGGAGTCTCAGAAAGGTCCTTGTTATTAAACAAAGGGACAAGGGGCTTGTGGTCGGTGACGACTTTGAAGTGTTCCAGGCCGACGAGGTAGCGATCAAACTTCTCACAAGCCCATGTTGTTGCTAAGCACTCTTTTTCTATTTGGGCATACCGTCGCTCGGCCTTCTGCAGTGTGCGGGATGCAAATGCAACAGGCCGCACGATGTCATCGTGCTCTTGGAGGAGCACGGCACCAAGTCCGAAGCTGCTGGCGTCGGCACTGACGATGGTTGGCTTCTCTGGGTCGTAGAACGCCAACGTCTGGGCGGAAGTTAGTGTCTCCTTGACCTTGCTGAGAGCACTGGCCTGCTGTGGTCCCCAGACCCACGCACGATCCTTCTCTAGCAATTCTGTCATTGGCTGGATCGTTGAGGAAAGGTTAGGCAGATGGCGTCCAAGGAAATTTATCATACCCAACAGACGACGGAGGTCTGCCACGTTCTCTGGGTTGGGCATATTGATAATGGCTTCTACCTTTCCTTTGCTTGGCTTGACGCCTTGGCCACTGATAGTGAAGCCAAAATTCGATTTCTTTCTTGCGGAGTGAACACTTATCTCGTTTGAGCTTGACTCCAGCTTCATGAAGGGTAATCAGCGCAGCATTCAAGTGTTCTTCATGAGCCCTTTCGTCCTCGCTGAAGACAAGAATATCATCAAAGAAGCAGATGACATTCTGTTGGTCTGCCCGAATGTTTTCCATCGTTCTTTGGAAGATTTCCGGGGCGGAAGTGATACCCTGAGGTAATCTGTGGTAGAAATATCGACCACAGGGTGTGATGAAAGTGGTTAGTTTTGCTGTGCTGTCGTCTAGAGGTATTTGGAAGAACCCAGACGTCGCATCCAGCTTGCTGAATATTTTGGCTCCTTTCAAGCGGGTGTATCACATCTTCCACTGAGGGTAGCATGTAGCGCTCCCTCTTCACTGCAGCATTTAATTTCTTAAAGTCAGTGCAGATCCTAATTTCACCATTTTTCTTGACAACTGGCACCATTGGTGCACACCAGTCTGTCGGTTCATCCACCCTTTCAATTACACCAAGTTTTTCAAGCTTCCCTAGTTCTTGTTTGACTTTGGGTAGAAGGGGTATAGGGACTCTATGTGCCGTCGCAACGCTATATGGTTCAGAGTCTCTTTTATTTGTATTTTGACTGGAGGGCACTTTATTGGGTTTCCGTCTAGCTCACCAAACCCGATAGAGTCAACTCTTTTCACTAAACCCATCCTGCATGCTGCTTCTCTACTCAAGAGATTCTGCTGGTTTGAGTTCACTACGTACACGGGGATAGGAAAAGTTTGTTCTTTGTATTTTGCTTCTATCAGAATCTTCCCCTTACAGTCTATGGTTCCCCCCGGGCTGCGGAGGATTGTCTTTGTGGGCTGTATTGGGGGTTGAGGTTTCAGTTCATCGTAGGTGTCATGTGACATGATAGAGACATCAGCCCCAGTGTCTATTTTGAAGGTGGCAGTACTGCTGCCAAGGGACAAGTCAACTGTCCAAGGGAGATCACCATTGGTAATGGAGCAGAGGTAGTATCATCTTCCTCTCCATCCTCCACCCACGGCTCGCGGCGCTGATCAAGAATTTCATTCACAGACTTGCTGCCCTTATAGGTCTGCGCGCGCGCGAAGTGGTTTCGCTTGCCACAGGCTTTACAGTCCTTTCCGTAGGCAGGGCAACGCCGTCTCGCGTGAGAGCCCGCACAAAACCTGCAGTTGTGAATCAGGCCTCCACGTTCGTTGCAATTTCGCTGGTATCCAGCGCTGGCTGCGCTGGCGCCTCTCTCACTTCTGGGACCACGCGGTGCGGTATGGCCTCGGCCCCTGCTGGGTTTCTCGCCGCGAGACCGGTGATGGTGTCGGCTAACTGCAGACACCTCCCTCTCACTCGCTCTTTGTGTTTTTAGCTGCAATTTGATCAATTCACTGTGCCTGCCTGTTTGCACTGCCCCTTGCAGGGTAAGTTCACTCTCCATTTGAAGCTTCTCTGAAAGTTCTTGGTCACACACTCCAAGCACAAGTCTGTCCCTGATAGTAGCCTCTCTATTCTCGAATTCTGCTAATTCCGACAGTTCATAGAGAGCACGCACATATTCTCTATGCTTTCCCCAACCTGCTGGCACCCTCTGTGAAACACTGCACGTTCATGGATGACATTCCTTTTAGGCGCGAAATAGTCCGTGAAACACTGTTCCACAGTTGTATACTCTTTCTGCTGGTCGGCCGTTAACCGTGTACCGTTAATTGAAAGTTGATTGAAGATCTTGTCTGCCTCCAGGCCCATACAGTACACCAGGCTGGCCACTTGGACTTCACCAATTTATTGTGTAGCTCTGACACTAACCGGTAACGGCGGAAATAGTCTCTCCACGCCGGCCACCGGGATGGCTCCCGAAAGTTGAAGTTTTTTGGCGGTTTTTTTAAAAGACATTTTTAACACTTAAACTGTCACTTCACAGGAGAAATCAGTTCTTTACTTCTGACACCATGTTTTGTCAGGACGCACAATACATACAACACTTGTATGTCAGGATAGACGAAGGAGAAATATCCCTCAAGCAGGCACACCACAGGACACACGTCTTACAGTGGGGAGAGCTCTGGCAGAAGTGGCGCCAGTTTATTCTCGACAATGGTCCTTCCAGGATGCTTAGGGTGTGAGTCACGCATGCATATTCATAGTGGGTAAAACCATTGGCGCACACACACAGTCTCTACAAGTTGGTACCAACACAGCTGGTTTTTTTTCGGTTGACTCGGCCAACCACTGCACATCCGCTTACAGCGCCGATCGACCGAGTGTCATCTGTGACTCATGGCGTCGAACGAAATCGCAAAAAAAAAAAAAAAAAAAAAAAAAAAAAAAATCCCAACCGTTGGAAATAAAACTGGCTCGAGGAAGAGGTGTGTGTGTGGGAGTAGAGTTAGAGATAGCATATGCAAAAGCAGTGACGAGCAGGCGTTATGTCTAGCTTGCAACAAGAAAATCAGCTTCGGAAGTCGTGGCTTCATTACGATTGCTGACCACATGAAACGCCTGGTTCACAGGCAGCGTGTCGCTGCATTGAAGAACAATTAAACTTTGGAAAGTAAGCTGTTGGTGATTTTGCTCTCTTCTTTGTTATATTTTATCATTCATTTGCAATGGTCAAACTATCTCAGTTAGCTGAAACATTCGTCATTTGACTTTATGTTGTGAAACAAAACCTAGACGTCTAGTTACTAATAATAGAACCAGGGCCAAGGGCAGGTAATTTTCGGAAAAACCCATTTCTTACGTAAATCGACCAGCCACAAACGCAGAGAGCCCTGTATTAAATCCATTTGCATGTTTGACAAAAAACAAAAACAAAAAAAAGAAAAGAAAAAAAAAAACCCTCAGAATTTGAGGTTTGAATTGAAGGCTAGAAACATATTTTGATGGTTTTAAATGTGGATTTTTCTTTATATATTAAAAAATGCTTCAGCTTCAGGGGGCAGCGCCCCCTGACCCCCGCAGGGGCGTTGCCCCTTGACCCCACTGGGGCTCTGCCCCCAGACCCCCAACAGAAAAATCTCCTCTGCTTTTTAAAAATCTGTTCTCATCCCTGCAGACGGTGGTGAAATGTTGAATTCAAAACATATCTGTTCTACCTAATTAAAAGAATTTCCAGTCTCAGGCAAGCTGAACATGCACAACCTTGCAAACCCACTCATAAGCACAGGCACGCTCATTGTTGTAAAAAAAGGTCATTACCTAACATGTAACATGGAAGGTAATGGTTCGAATACGAGAGTGCTGGACCTGTGAGAGGAAACGGAATGTTGCAGACGAGTTTTGCAAGATGATTGGCGAATGTATAGCTGTTTATGACATGTGCATTGTTCGTTGTGTCTTGATCTGTGGCAATTAAATGGAAATACTGGAGACTGATTTCAGGTGTGTGCTGTTCTAATTTATTTGACATGAATAAACTTAAGTGCAATCACGCTGCAAATGTATGTGGGGTTTGATGCAAGTACATGTATAACAGTGTGTGTATGTGTGGTGTGTGTGTGTATGCAGTGATTGGTACTTCAGGCCTGACAAAAAAGTGAACTTGGAGCCTGGTCAAAGGACATGAAACTTTAGCGTAAATATTTTCATAGCAAGATGTGAAGAAGTGGCTGGATTACTCTTCTGTGATGAATTGGGTTATACCAAATAACATTTCGGCAGCCACATTCATGTACGATGGAAAATAAACAAGTTCACGACCTCACACCGTCTTTTTGTTGTTGTTTTGTTGCATACATCATGATACCGAAGATAAGAAGGAAAGGTTAGCACCATGGAGATGGATTGACAAGAAGATGTGACGCAGATGCACAGAATGAAAAGTGGGGAGCAACGTAGGACAATACAGTTTAGCACAGCTATGGCAAAGAAAAAAAAAAGAGACATGACAATTAGTATTGTGAGGCAGATGCACGGAAATAGTCCAAAAGAATGTTGCTGTGCCAGTGGAAAATGTAATATATGTATAGAAAGTTTTACAAGTCGCAGTAATATGCACTACAGGAACAGGAGGTAAGGGCAGAGTATGAAAAGACAAGGGGCACAGATTAAGAATCTGGTAGGAGAGAGGGTGAATCGGGGGAAGGTGTGTGTGAACGGAAGTGTTGGATTCATGAAGAAATACTTGGGCATATAAAATGATTTGAAAAGTAAAGATGACACACACACATGCAAACATACATTACACATTCATACATTATATAGGCATAGCAACGTAACATTATACAAGTGAAAGCACTAGAAAAAGACTTCCATTTGAAGGTTTTATTTTCATCAGATTTTTTTGTTGTTGTTTGTAGAAGTCCCACACTCGCACTTGTTTGTAGAAGTCCCACACTCGCACCTGTTTGCAGAAGTTCCACACTCGCACTTGTTTGCAGAAGTTCCAATGTACACACAGACTCGTTCACCTTAGAAACCATACAAACGAGAGAGGTGATGCCTTTTCGACTCATGACGAGTACATGCCATTAAGCATGAAGGGCAAAGGATGGGTGTATGGGACATTACACACATACATGCACACAATACATGCCATAATGCTCATTACACACAATATGCACAGTTAACTTCCACCACATGTGGTTACACATACTGACCACATGAACACAACTCGCACACACACGTGATTCAAAACAAAACGGCCACGTATCAGCCGTTCTAATGTGCGTATCTGGTTGGTGATGGGCCCATTTTATCCTCTTCTACCCCCCCCCCCACACACACACACACACACACACACACTCATCCTCTAGCATGCAGCACAAAAAAGACTTCAACTGTTCTTAACTCAGTCGAGTTTTGTCGGAAGCGGGTTTCCGATACTGTTCACGTCGCTTGAAGGCGTGTCGGACGCGTACTTCCGACAGAGTTTGACGGTTTTTTTAATCAGACCGCCTTTACTAAAGGGCAATAAATCTTGTTTCAGAGACAGCTTAGGGCCTTTTATTTGCAGACCGTGCTTCGCGTATTCTGTAGTAGTTTTATACGGAATTGACTCTCTGTTCCCGCGATCACATGATTTTGAACACGATCACACGATTTTGAGTGGATCAAGCATTTTGTGGGCAAATTTTTGTGTTGTTGCAGTTGTCATAAACATAGTATTCCCTGTAGGTCATACCAAGTGCTCAGAAGTGTAACTGAACTTGTGTGGGAGGATAGAGAGCATGAAGAAGTGGATTACAGGGTGCACAAAAAGTTTTTGTTTTTCTGATTTTGGATTAATTACATCATGTGAACTGTGTAGATTCCTCACTGAAGGTAAGCATTTTTTATAGATATATTGTTTGTTTTTTTTTTCCAATCCAATGGTGTATGTTTCATGCGCCTAGGTGAAGTGGTTGATTTTTTTTATGATTTTTTGAAAATTGCCAAAAATCGTGTGATCAGAGGGACAAACTGGTCCATTTTGGCTGTGACTTGATTGAGTTCATAAAGCTTAAAAGCAGAGGTCAGGGGAGTGAACCGCTGCTCTCCCTGCTTGCTGTGCCGTTATACAACAGGCGCTTGCTAAGACTTCATTCCACGGGAAAGATTAAAAAACAAAATTAATCTATTCTAATTATTTTATTTTTTGTGCTAGTATCTGTTATTTTCTCAACATACAGTAACACTCGTTCTCAGAACCAGCAGATAAAAGTGCATTGTAATCTCTGGAGTTGAAGAGAACTTATAAACTGAAAATAGTCATTTCAACATGTTTGTGTTCGATTTTTGATAGTCTAAACTCGGTCAACACAGCTCAGACAAATTATTCAGAAAGAAATGATTATTAACGGCATTTATGCATGTCACTCAATGATCTAAAATGTATGAAGTGCAGTACTATGTTGATAAATAAGGGTATTTGATACATGATGGACTTTAAATCTCGTTTTCATTTAGGCTATAATATTATGGGCTTTGAAGTGATGCAAAGTATATTTTCACGTTCGATATATTATGGTAAATGGCACATAGATCCGTATATCTATGGTACAAATCACATTGTTGTGAAAATTGTGCCTCTCAACTGCTGACAGTTTCCAGCCCCGGGTATACATTTACAGGGGGGAATCAGTTAAACTGGAGGGTGTGGAAATCGGCACTGCCTCCCCCTCGTCCACTGACCTCCGACCTTTCCCAGCCTCAACACTCTCACTTTTCTGTCTTTCCAGAACTCTGATCCGCGCCAAGGCTAAAAACAGAACAACACTTGTTTTTTTTCTTATGTGGCACGTGTTTACAAAATCTTAAGAGCACAGTTATGCTCATATAGAGATATAGATCTGTCGTGCATATCATCTTCAGGTATGCATCAGCTTTTTTATTTATTTATTTATTTTTTTTTAGGGTGGCGGTTGCTGATTATTGAAAATACTGAAAGCGGTTTTTTTTCCATTCTTATGAAAAGAAATACATTAAAAACAAATAATATATTCTGATGCCTAAAGCTTATAGACAGTGACGTTTTACCCACATAATTTTGAAACAATTATTCAAAATCTTCATGTGTCTATGTCTCGGGTTTGGTAACTAGTCGTATCTTTTTTTTTTAGGATGACCTACGTTTTTCTTTAGGAGCTTGGCATTGTTTGCAATATTTTTGTTGTGAAGAAATGGAAAGTAATTGATTTTTTTATCGTTTGCAGAAGAAGAAACGACATAGCAGGCAGGAACATTCTTTTTGTTGGTCTTTGTACAAGAAGAAATGACAAAATGAGCTGGTGTCTTCATCTTCATTAAAGTCTTAGTGCTTTATTATTATGGCATGTGGATGTTTGCCCAATGTCGCACGTGGACATAAAGCAATGAAGAATACGTGTGATTGTGCCTTTAGCTGTAAGACTGGAACCTGAATTCGTGTGATTTTAACAGTATGGAACTGTTGGTGCCATTCTGCTACATAGTACATAATTTTCTTCCTATGAGGTTTTCTTCCGGTGTCCACATTATAGTTATGAGCGTCACACATTGACAGCTCGAAGAACCATCGAGGATAAGCAGATCATTTATGGGATAATCAGCAATCGGCATATGCTTGTTCTTTTCTTTTCTGTTCTGTTCTATTTTTCTTCTTATTCTTCTTCTTCTACCGAGAGATGGAATTATAGAAGCAGACCTGCCCCCATTTGTTTTTTGTTTTGTTTTTTCTGGGAAAAGTTTTAGACTGGATTGAAGACTTCTTGAGAGATAGAGTTCAGAATGTTAGAGTTGGCTCTTCTGTTACTAGTAATGCTAATGTCATTAGTGGAATTCCCCAAGGCAGCCTACTGGGACCTATATTATTTACTATATTTATAAATGACTTACCAGACGGGTGAAAAAGCACATGCAAGATCTTTGCTGATGATACTAAGTTGTACAGTTCACCATCCAAACACCTTGCAATGCAAAACGACATTGAGCTACTCATTAAGTGGTCTAACTCATGGAATTTGTACTTCCACGCATCCAAATGCAAAATATTACATATCGGCAAAAAGAAACCCTAAATTAAATTACAGTATGAAAGATTAGGAATAGAGTTTGTTTAGAACAGTATGAAAGTTGGGGATCAAGAAGTTCAAATAACGTGCTGTGAAGAGGAAAAAGACTTGGGAGTCATATTTGATGAAGACTTACTTTTTGACAGACACATTGCACAGACCGTCAAGAAAGCCATGCAGATGATTGGTATTATTAAGAGAACTTTTACATACTTGGACAAAGATACCTTTCTTAGTCTATACAAGACAATGGTGAGATCGATTCTTCAATATGGCAATGTGATATGGTATCCAAGATTAAAAAGGCAGTCAGTAGAAAAGGCGCAGAGAAGAGCAACTAAGCTAATACCGGACATTTCTGATTATTCATATGAAGATAGATTAAGGTACCTAAGGTTGCCATCCCTCAAAGCCAGAAGGATAAGAGGAGATCTGATCCAAACTTTTAAAATTTTCAATAATCTAGATGATATTGATCAAGCATGTTTTTTAGAACCTGCACTAATCAACATAACCCGTAACAGTTGTGACAAAGTACAAATACAGCAATTTAATACTAATGTAAGGAAGCATTCCTTCAGCCAGAGGATAGCACCAATTTGGAATAAACTAACTCGGAACATCAAACGTGCACCAAATATTAACGTTTTTAAAAATCTTATCGATAAGCATAACACAATTACTGACATCATGTTCGACTTTGATGGTCGAAAATAAAAACTGGGCTCGCTGTGGACCTGACAAATGAAAGAGCACACAAAGAAGTGGCATATAAAGCCGCGAGGCTATGATGAAATAATCATCGCCCCAAAACCTAAACCTGAACCTGAACCTGAGTGGGCCATCTGTATACATACAACTTATGATGGCTGGAGAATTTGTTTTTCATTTAGGGGCCTACATCTTTGTTCAGTAAGGTTGACCAGCTTTCTTCGCATTGTGTAAAAAAAGGTGTGTGTGTGTAAGTGCATGAATGCGTGTGTGTGTGTGTGTGTGATTCATCGATCTTTCAGCTAACAAGTAGGCTTCATCTAATAATGATCTTCAGCCTGGCATAGTGATCACTCACATTTCACATAGTATGCTCGTTGGGGGAGATATCTACAATCCTGCTGCCTTTTATGTTCATAACTGCGCGCTTTTGGTCCCAAACACAGCGCTCGTTACCGCATCTTTTTGGATACACGCACCTAGATAGATCTACATCGTGAAGTCGACTCGTTTATAATGAAATTGAAACAGACCCCTTTCTCTTCCCCCCCCCCACCCCTTTCTTCTCTCCCCCCCCCCCCCCCCCCCCCCCCCCCCCCCTCATCGCACACATATCTTAGCCCCCACCCCTTTCTCTTCCGTTCCTCTTCTTCTCTCAAAGTGTTCTTTCATCCTACACTGACGTAATGAGACGATACGTCACTTTCAAAGACGTATTTCAGCAAGAATCGTCACTGTTGTTCTCTTTGTCTGGGAAGGGAAGTCACATTTCCTCCTTCCCCGTCGCTCCAGTGAAAACTTTCGATTTGCCAAAAGTGGAGCTGCAATTTAAAGTGTAGATCTAGCAAGGTAAATTACAGAATCTGCTGATATTTAGATCGTGATTATTTACTTGTCCAATCTGACTTTCAAATGGATATATATATATATATATATCAGTAATGTTGAAGTGACAACTAGCGAGAATTACTGTACTCTAGTCTAGAACCACCATGCCAAATGTGTCTTGTCTAGGACTTTGTGTGTGTATGTGTGTGTGCGTGTGTGAACACGAACAAGAGCACACGACTGTGTTGTTGTGTATCTCAACAGAGGCGGATGCAGAGGGGGCCAAAGAATGTCAACTAGAAAATGGCGTTTGTGAGTAGGAAATAAAACGCACACACAGAAGAGGAAGCCATGTATTTCTACCAAGAGGCTTTGCCTGGAGATGAATTCAAACTGTATGCATATAACTTGACTAATCGTCAGTCAACATCGTTTTTTGATCGATTTGTGATCGTTCGACTTGCCGGAATCTGGAACCTGCTGTCCGCGTTAATGGTGAGTACGTCTATCGCGTGTGTGTGTGTGTGACATGAACAGTGAGAGAAAATACGATCTACGTGTGTGTGTGTGTGTGTGTGTGTGTGTGTTCGGGTATAGTGTGGGATGATTTACAGGGAGAAAGAGAGAGAGAGAGGAGGGGGGGGGGGGGGAGATGAAGAGAGATTCAGATAATGTATTCATGTCCTAGTAGAGGGTGAACATAACGCTTACGTCAGTTAAAAACAATAAAAAGGCAAGCATTAAAGAAGACTAAATAAGATCCATGCACAAAAAACATATGAAACTGTTATTTCCCTAAATTTGAAAGTAGGCTTATGAGTACAACAAGAAATAATTCCGCACAGCGTTAGTCACAGGTGAGGACATTAATAGACTCCATTTTGAACGAAAGATGGTTCTCTATAATACTTGGATTTTATTTTTAAAAAATTCTTGGGTATTTGCAAGTGCCTGACTGCAAAAGACGAAATAAACCCCCATTTTCTTCAGTTTGTCTAATACTGGACAAATCAAATCAACACTTTTAAAGATTCTGTATTTTAAAAGATTCACCCCATCAAGTCAGAAATTCCTAATCGAATCTTGTTGTCATATGTGGTCTATATTTAAAGCCAAGTAAGATTTTAAACAAACTGATGCTGAAAGTTCTTCACATTTGAAATCTCCCGTAGTCTAAATGGGGTCGTTCCATTTTTGCCATGTGCAGTCAACCAACTTTGACGAAATGTTTAACTCGTTAATGTTTCCAACTCCTTGATTTATCACACGAATCCAAACCATATTCATGCAAACAAACGCGTATTTTTGACATACAATTTCCCCTACCTCTCGCCTCCAGGTTATGTAACATTTTATCAGCTTTACACGGGATGCTAAAATTGTTCCTTCTTCTTAACTTAGGCCAATGACAAACACACTTAACAGCAGCATTTACATTCATTGGATATGTGTTAGTTTCCCCTTAAACAAGATCATTGGGAGTTGTCCTGTGTATTCTAATAAATTTCTTTAATGCAAAAGTGTGAACAAACACGCAGTGAACGGGCTACCTTATCTAAACTCCATAATTCTGAACCTACTGGACAATAGGTGTGGTGTGAGAGTCGAAGAATTGAATGACTACAGGAAAGGAATTATTGCTGAGAACATGTAACCTTTTCATCACACAGAGTAGGCCTGCAGCATTTTTGTCCCTGCTTACAAGATACTTATAGTTAACAACTAAACTCAAACGAGTGCAGAAAAAAAGACCAAGACACCTGTTTGCGTTAACAACAGGTATCGCAGATCCATGGGATAACATCTTTCTCTTATACTTAAAAAAAACAAACCCACCTTATTTTTAAACTCTAATGATACTTTTATCTACATCAACCTTTAAGTGAAGAGCGATGGCAGTACGATGTAAATTGTTGTATTGCATTTGAAACCCCGAAATTGTTTCTGATATATCGTAAAAGCTTAAAACTGATGAAGCAATCTTTTTGACCACTATTAGGCATCACCAGCATATACATCAATAACTTTCTGAAATACTATCTTTTTCTTTTCAGTAATTTTTTTTTGAATTCCCGTCTGGCGATCATATATTCCACGGTGTCGTTGGGATCTAGTGAAACGAGGGTATGTTTTCAATAATCTTCTAACTTATGTATTGCACCTATCACGTTTTTGATCAAACTAGTTGTTGTTGTTGTTTGTTGTTGTTGTTGTTGTTGTGTTGTTGTTGCTGTTGTTGTCGTACCCTGGCTAAAAGACTTCAGGGATCAGCCAGACAGCTGAAGTACTTGAACACTATGGTACAAATGCATCAGCTGGGGATGAGAACATGACGTGTGTGACCGTTTTTGATTACCCCGCCACATGGGCAGCCACACTCCAACTTCGGGGGATTTCAGAGACTGATAATGTTATGCTAGGAGCTCGTCACAACTGAAGACAATCCTCGCCTAACTATGATGAGCCTAACAACCTTTTGATGTAGCCTTGGTGTTCTAACCTATGTCAATTGGTCTGACACAACCTTAAGCCAAGGTGCGATCAAATGTTTGTTTACCAACAAAAATGGATCAAACCACTCAGAGATTCATTTTTGCTTAGTAAACAAACATTTTTTCATACAACCAGGACTTTCCTTAACACAGTCACAAACGTGGGTGAAGCTTCATTCATATCACATTTGTCAACTACATTGCCATATCATTTTTCCCCTCTTGACACAAATTCTTTGAATACGCATCAGCATTTTCATAATCCCATACGCATTTTTCTATGGTACAGTCCTATGTTTCTTTATCGATGAAAAATTCATTTTCAACCCGGAAGTAAGCACAAAGTGTAACAGGTAAGTGGTCAAATTCTATTCGCTCAGCAACAGAAAACTCACATGAATCATAAATCATGCAAAAACAAGTCATTAAAAAAAAAAAAAGCCATTGGCACTGCTCCTGGGGTCAGACATGTAGGTAGAGCAACCGTCCAGGTCGCCTTTCACACCTCATCATCATCATCCATGTGGACGGCCCCAATCAACTGGTTGATTACCATGCCGTACTATGGAGGTGGTGCTGAGATGGAAAGCCATGTAGAGATAAAGACCTACGAGTGAGAGAAACATAAAAACTGGGGGAGTCCCTACTCTGTGTGGGTTTTATCAGCAGACTACTGTAATTTTCCGTTCTTCATCTGGAAACGATCAGTTCCAGACTAGCTGACCCTGGTTCGCCCTAATAGTGAAACAGGCCCAAAAATAACTTTAAAAAAAATCACTATTTTACTAGGGAAAGAATGGGAAGGGGTGGCGACCTAATCCTACCTACACTAACTATTTCTTAGTTTTTAGTTTTGTGGGCCCCTTGGCATGAGAGTGTAAAGGGTCTCAGTCTTCATTCCGTCTCTGCAGGTCGTTCCATTCCCGGATGGGTTTGGGAGGAACGCATTTTGTGGTACTGTGTCCTACACTGCTTTAAACTGATTTCCTGTCTTTGTCCCCTCTCGTCTGGTAGAGCAGGTGTCAGTGTCTAATGAAAAGCCCAATGCTGGCCTTCCAGAACATACATAGCCAGTCTTGAGTCTTTTCGCGCTTTGAAGAGAAGGCCACCCCAGTTTGCTCATGGCGGTGACACTTGAGTGTTGTGTACCGCTTTACCCAAAAACCGCCCCCGTACTGCTTCAAAGTTTCTCAATGTTACGTTGCTGGTATAGGGTACACTATGCAGGCATACGAGTATGCTGCATAGTGTGGACCTCATCATATGCACAACCAAAGCACTAGTATTCAAACGCATTTACCATGTATCATTTGGGAATCCCGTGAACACCAGTTCATACGACATACCACCCTTTTCCATTAGTATTCATTTGGGAATCTGGTGAAACCATCGTTGTCGAACGCTTTCTAACTGCCTGTCAAAATGTTTCCTTGGAAACAGTTTTGAGACGGCTGGGCTGTTCAATTGCTTTAAAGGAACTAAATACCCTATTACCCAAATAACCATCTCAAGCCAAAGATACCCCCCCCCCCCCCCATGGTGAACTCTGCATTCTTTCTGGCATGTTCCGGTGTGACGTGGCAAACCTGTCCGTGGCTCGTTTTCTCAATACGGTGGGACCGTCCACTTCAGCTTCTATCGGCCTTTAGCAGGCCTGAATGTTGCAAGTGTGACCTCCTTCATCAAAACCAGCCAGATTCCGGCTGTCATGAGATTCATGGCCTTGTGCAAGTTCTTCCGCAAGCCCCTTCTTATGCCCACATCTTCCTGGTGCTGCTGGCGGCTGCTTGCCTCTTTACAGGTAAAGTGCCTTCTCAATTTGCGGCTCTGTGTCTCTGGGCCCAATTCCCTGTAGCCTGCCTCTCCCGGCGGCTCTTTTCTCTGTTGCGTTCGTGGTCAGTTTCTCCTCTTTACTCTCAGTTCAGTTTCTGTCTCCTTAGCATCACGTTGTGTCTTTCATGGAGTTCTGTCTTTCCACTTCAGGTCAGGTTCTGTGTTACATCACGTTGTGTCTGTCGGGTCAGTATTTCTCTTTCGTCTTCTTCATGGCATGTTGTCTGGTTATTATCGGTTAGTTGCACTCCCTTTCTTCCTCTCTTCATTGCTGCTTTTCTCTATTGATATGGCAGGTTCTCTTCTCCTCATTGCATTGAATGTCTTACAAATATTAGGTCGGTTCCTCTTTTCTGGTTTGCTGTTTGCATCATGGTGACTTTATCTCCCGTCGCCTTCTTCATTGAGACTGTGTGAGGTGTGTGTTGTGGTGTGTTGTGTGTTTGTGTGTGGTGAGTTTTTTTGTTCTCAGGCCTGTTTCGGGCCTCTGCTCAGTTTTACTGTTTGTGGTGGCTTCAGCCTTTCTCTATATCTCTTCTTGCTCCTTGTCTCTTTATCAATAGATTCTCTCCTTCCATTTCTTTCATCGCTTGCTTTGTTTTTTTCCCTATGTCCTCCTTCTCTCTCTTCATTGCTGCTTTGTGTCTTTATCATCAAGTCTCTCCACTTCTCTCATTGCGTTGTTCTACCATAAATCAAGTTCTCTTCCTTCTCTTCATGCTACTTTGTGTCTTTCATTCCATTGCTCTCCCACTCCTTTTTCTGCTTTGTGTCTTTATCACATCAATTTCTCTTCCTCACCTCTTCATTGCTGCTTGTGTTTTCAATCACATTCATTCTCTTCCTCATTCTTTTATGCTTGCTTTGTGTCTTTCTCCATCATTTCTCTCTCTTCCTCATCCTCTCTTGCTCTTTGTTCTTTCATCACATCAATTTTCTTTCCTTCCTCTTCTTCATCCTTTGTGTCTTTCATCATCCATCTAATTTATCTCCTCATTTCTCTTTCATTCTGCTTTGTGTCTTTCATCACATCAATTTTTCTCCTCATCCTCTCAATTTGTCTTTCTGTCTTTCATCCATCATTTTCTTCCTTCCTAAATCTTCTTTCTGCTTTGTCTCTTCTCACATCAATTTTCTCCCACATCTTTTGCTGCTTTGTCTCTTTCATCACATCAATTTCCTCCTCATCCTCTGATGGCTTCTTCTGCCTGTACTATGTCAGTTTCTGCCTTTCCTGCCTTCTCTTCATCTCTCTTGGGTGATCTGCTCTGTGTCTCTTCTTCGTTTTCCCTCTTGGCTGTTTTGTGTCCTTTGTAACGTTTCTCCACATCCTTCATTGTGCTGTGTCTATCTCGGTCGGTTGTTCTTATTCGTCCTTTTCACGATTCTCGTCTGTCTTTGTGTCAGCTTTCTCTCCTTCCTCCTCTTCGTTGTTCTCTTGTCTATCATCAGGCCAGTTTCTTTTCTCGTTCCTCTCACTTGTTGTGAGTCTGTCAGCAGATCACTTTCTGTTCTAACACTCCAGTGGTGTTGTGAGTCTGTCAGCAGATCACTTTTCTGTCATATCACTCCAGTGGTGTTGAGTCTGTCAGCAGATCACTTTCTGTTCTACACATTCAGTGGTGTTGTGAGTCTGTCAGCAGATCACTTTCTGTTCTAACACTCCAGTGGTGTTGTGAGTCTGTCAGCAGATACTTTCTGTTCTAACACTCCAGTGGTGTTGTGAATCTGTCATCAGATCACCGAGTTTCCATCCTTGGTCTCCTCGCTTGCTATGGTGTGTCTGAATGAACGGGTCAGTTTCTTTTGTTCGAACTCTTCATTGTTGGTATATCTCTATCCTCTGCACTGCCCCTTCATGTGTTTCAGTCCACGTCTGTCTGTCTGTCGTCCGCATGACAACTCAATTAAAGGGATGGGGATGGGCGGGGTGAGTTGGTTATGGGGGTACCCATTAATTTTGAGTTTTTTGTTGTTGTTTTTTTCATCATGGTTCTTTGCAGTGCGCACGTTTGCAGATGAATACTTCTCAGCTCACCTGCAGGAAAGATTTCTTGTTGGTACCTTCGTGCTTTTCTTCTGTACAAACACTTGTCTTCGTTGAATATTGAGGACAGTAAGATCGTTGAAAATGTCGAGAATACTTGCACATTACATCCAGGAACAGGGAGGGGCGACCATCCCCAACCAGGCAGGTCCCAGGTGGCGGATAGGGGGATGGCCCCCAGATATGAGGGCTGCAATGTAAGTCAGGATTGCTTGGTCGTATAAGCAGTCCGGACCAACTGCGATGTCCCTAGCAGGATGGGGCGGGATGATAGGTGGCCCGCCTTGGCTTAAAGCTGTGTCAGATCAATTGACATAGGCTAGAACACCAAGGGTACATCAAAATGTTGTTATGCTCTGCATAGTTATGCGGGGATTGTCGTTCAGTTGTGACAAGCTCCTAGCATAACATTATCAGTCTCCAAAATCCCCCCCCCCCCCCCCCCCACCAAGTCGGAGTGTGGCTGCCACGTGGCGGGGGTAATCAGAAACGGTCACACACGTCATGTTCTCATCCCCAGCTGATGTATTCGTACCATAGTGTTCAAGTAATTCGGGCTGTTCGGATGATCCTGGAGTCTTTTAGTCAGGGTACGTCAGCAACAACAACAACGATAGGTGGCATTGTTATCTCCACTGAAACACCCCGTATATCAATGACAGGAGCATCATGCGATCAAGAGCCGCGCTGTAAGCTCTCAGCCCTGGGGAAGGACACTCCAGTGAACAACCATCTCCATCTATGGACAGATAGCCGGGTTAGATTGGACTCGTCAGCCCAGTAAAGCAGCCAGTCTAGGAGAGCGTTCACACTGATGTAAAAAAACAAGCGAAGTCGGATGTGCTGATCCTGACTTGTCAGGGGCGTAACGGCAGCACAACGCATCTCCATTCATATGACAAGACAACCGTAGAGACTCTCGATGTGGTGCTCGTCCTATGGAGACCCCCCAGGGTGGGGATCACTGGAGGGCCTCCTCCGTACAGCAGCCTTCGTCAGCGCCTCTGGGGTTCCTGTCTGAGTGAACGAAGAAGAAGAAGAAGAAGGCTACACGGAAGGGGACAAGAAAGGAGGAGCAAAGGGGGTATAAGAGGAAATATTCCGCAGCGCCTTGGGATACTTTCTTATTGTGCAGACGATGGCGTTTGATCGTGCGGACTAGTAGTGTCAAACTTACAGACGTTGTTTTCATTCTCTCTCTCTCTCTCTCTCTCTCTCTCTCCTCTCTCTCTCTCTCTCTCTCTCTCTCTCTTTACAAAATAAGCTTAATGATGTTTCTGATATTCTTTTCAACCATGGTAAAAGCTTCCACATTTTCGGCTTTTCGGAAACAAGGTTATCTCACCAAGTGTCCGACTTAGAACTAACAATACCAGGCTATAATGTCGTGCGCAAAGACCCATCCAAATTTAGAGAAACGGTCTTATTATATATATTCATCAAAGTTTAAACTTTAAGCAAATCTCCTCTCTAGAAAAATACCAAGTAGAATCGTTATGGATCGCAATACAGCTGAAAAAATCGAAACCTATTCTTATAAGCTTTATATATAGAAACCCGGCGGAGCGAACTGATTGGATAGATGAATTCTCTTTAATGATGGAAGAAGCATCCTTATTCTCTTATGAAAATATACTACTAGGTGATTTCAATATTGATTTACTAAAATCGAACAAATCTTGGACAGAAACTTACAAATCATTTAACCTCGACCAACTAATAGACAAACCAACAAGAGTCACCGCTACCTCCCAAACACTTATTGACCATATCCTTTGAAGGATGCTGACGTGAGAGGTCAGCGTCATTGGGCGGCACAGACAACCTTCCAGCCATGTGGGTGACGACGGGTCTAGCCTGTGTCGCCGGGGGACGGCTCCTGGAGGTGTGGGGCGATTGACGAAGGAGCGCTGCCTGACTGCGACTACCGTGGCCTGGAATACTGTGCTGTTTTGTGGGGAGGCAGACATGGGGGCACTCCTTACGGGGTTGGGCTGAAAAATTGCCCTCTCGGCCGCAGTCAGCGAGTGCCCGCCAAGTTTTAGGGACTCGTGCAGCGCTCCAGCGACTTTCGTCCTGCTCCCTTTGAGGCGGCCTCACGCGGCACAGGACCATCGCCACCCGAGCATGAAGAAGGCCGCCGGTGGTCCTGAAGACAGCCTGATGTTTGGGGGACAGCAGGCAACATACACCGACGCTACCGTCGGTCGACCAAGATCCTGAAACTGAACCAACGTTCAAGACCAACTCCACCAGACTTGAACCAACTTCAAGAAGATAATGACCAGAATTGAGCCAATGTTCAAGAGGAACGCGAGCTCTGCGAGACAAATGCGACGACCCTCACTGAAACTACCCACCACTGCCAGGCGACAACAGTTGCCACAAATATGCAGACCTTTGTCTGCATGAACCTTGTCCTTAAGGGCCTCAGGCCAATAGGACGTTAATCTCACCATCAAGCAAGCAAAAGCCCCAGTCCATGATAGAAATTGCTCACCGACGTTCGGTTGTAGCGACCATTCTCCAGTATGTTTTACGTGGTCCAAGCGAGGAGTTAAAGTTCAAAAAAATTTCCACAAGATAATTACCTACAGAAACTTTTCAAAATTTGACAATGACTCCTTTCAGCGGGATTTAATGAACTCATTCCTTTCCACGGTCTATCAATTCACAGACCCCGACGAGGCTTTAGAAGTCTGGTATCATAGTTTCCTTAATGTTTATAATAAGCATGCCCCATTTAAAACAATGCGTGTTAGTAACAATCCTAAAAAACCCTGGATAACTAAAGATATAGACACTGCTACCGACTTAAGAGAGTCGCTGTTAGTATCAGGGAGTCGAGATTCCTATAAAAAACAAAAAACTTAGTCAATTACCTGAAACGATCGTCAAAGAAAAAGTATTTTCAAAATCTTATTTCTTCCAAAGCAGATAACAGATCTATTTGGAAAGCGATAAACGAGCTTACTAATAAAAATGTTAAAGGTCATACTACCTCGCCAAAAGATTATCATCTGATGTCTTGAATTCACATTTTTGTGGCGTAGCTAACTCAACAATAAAAAAAACAGAACGTCAGAAAATAAACTGGATATTCTTCAGGACTTTTGCAATTCTAGAAATATATCCTCTCTTTCAAATATACCTTTTATGGGTGTGCATGAAGTGTATAAATCTCTTAGTACCTAAAACAAAGTAACACAAGTGGTCTTGATGGCATTGATGGGAAAATCTTGAAATTGTCAGCCCCAGTAATCGCCGAAACGCTTACCTACATCTACAACCTATGCCTTGCAAAAAATATATTCCAAAAGCTTTTAAAGTTGCTAAAGTAAAACCCATCTATAAATCAGGTGACTATGCTGATCCCTCAAATTATAGACCCATCTCCATCTTGTCTATACTCTCTAACCCTTGGAAGATCACATAAACAAACACATTTTTAAATTCATTTCAACCCTTTGAACTGTTTCATCCAAACCAGTCCGGATTCAGGGCCAACAAATTCTTGTTCACAAAAAGCATTAACTAGTCTTGTTGACCAGTGGCTTACTAACATAAACAATAATAAAATCACAGGTGTTCTAGTAGTAGACTTTATGAAACATTTGATGTTGTCGACCACAGTCTTCTCTTGAAAAATTTTAAAGATCTATGGCCTAACTGACAACGCTTTGGAACTTCTATCTTCATTTCTCTCAGACAGGAAACAGTGTGTTTCGGTAAATAGATAAAATTTCCATTCAAACCTTTTAAAGTACGGCGTCCCCAAAGGGCTCAGTCCTTGGGCCAATACTATTTCTGTATATATAAATGATCTACCTCTGTTTTTTTTCAACTTTATGTGAGATGTTTGCCGATGATTTCCACTACCACACCTGTCACGATCGATTAATAACATTTTTTTTCTCCTTACAAAAAAGTATCAACATGTTATCTGAATGGTCCCGAACTCAATCATATGCGACTCCACCCCCAAAAAACTAAATACTTTATTAATTACTACCAGGCAAAAACGTCAAAATCTTTCTTGTAGCAATCATTACCTTTGTATTAATGGCGAAAATCTCGAGGAAGTTGATCACCATAAGATCCTAGGTGTTATTATTGATAACAATCGTTTTGGTCGAATCATATTTTCGTTAGTATGTAAAAATGTTCCAGAAAGATTTACCAAACTTTCCAGAATAAAACACTTTTTAGATCAACATAGCCGTAAGTTGTTCTTTCATCCCTCTGTTGAATCTTACATAAACTATGCCTCAACAATAAGGGATTCCGCTAGTGTAATATTTTAAAACCTTTATTCAGTTTACATAGACGTGCCATTAAAACTGAAACCTCCTGAAGTCCTCCTCCCCTACTTTCTCAGAATATAAACATTTAGAAATTCTGCCTCTAAAATGGAAGCTAGTTTACAACAAAGCTCTCTTTATGTTTAATATAATGTCCGACCGTGCCCCAATGGCTTTGAAAAATAGATTCGAAATGAATAAGATTCGTCATGTTTGCAAGATAAAAGTACCTCTTCCGAGAATCGATCTGTTTAAATCAAGCTTGTTGTACTCTGGTGGCTGCTTATGGAATTCTGTTATAACTTCATTCGATGTAAATACAAGCCTCCGAGTCTTTAAAAACAAATATCAAACACACCTTATGACGCAATACATGAACAGCATCCCCTTTAAATCCTTATGGTAAGTGAATATTTGCTTTTATATCCGGCCTCTCTCTCTCTCCCTCTCTCTCTCTCTCTCTCTCTCGTCTCTCTTCTCTCTCTCTCTCTCTTGTGCTTTTAGTCCTGCAGTACTTCGTCCTGTACAACCTGACAGCAATTAGTTGAGTGCACATTAATTTGTAAGTGCATTCTCAGTCACCTATTTCCGAACCACTGCTGTGGTACCTAATCTACCAGTTTGTTTGATTGATTTTTCTTGTTTTTGTTGTTGTTGTTGTTATTGTTGCTGTTGTGTTGTTGTTGTTGTCGTTGTTGTTGTTGTTGTTGTTTTCATTATTTATTTTACTTTTTTATACGTGTCCTTTCTTCCCTTTCTTTTTGTTTTTTCCTTTTACTTGTGCACTCAGGACATAAAATGACCACAAACCAGAACTCATGGCCATCAAGAGATGGACTGAGAATTTGCCATTTAAATATCAATAGTGCAGTCAGTAAGATCTCTGATATCTCGACCTGATATCGAACCACCAAAGCCATTCCAGTTCTGGGTCTCTCCGAATCAAGACTAAATACCTACATTAGTGATAAAGATGTAGCAGTCCCAGGTTATAATATCGTTCGAAAAGACCCTACTAAAGACAAAGAACAGGTCTTCTAGTGTATGTCAGTGAATCTCTCAACTTCAAGAGACTTTCCCACCTAGAACAGCATGACGTAGAAGCAGGGTGGATACAAATCACACTGAACAAATCACGATCCATTTTAATCGGGTTTTGCTATCGAAACCCAGCAGAAAGAGTCAGCTGGACTGATAAATTTGTTACTATGAGGACGCAGTTTCCTTAGAATGTAAAGAGATTGTTTTACTCGGTGACTTCAATGTAGATCTTTTGAAATCAAACAGCCAATGGAACAAACGATAAGTGTGTTGAATTTACATCAGATTATCAAAACACCCACCAGAGTAACACCAACTTCAAAGACAATCATTGACCATATCTAATCTCAAATGAAAATAACATACTAGAAGCTTGTGTACCAGTCTTCTCTTCTAGTGATCATTACCCCAGTGTGTGTTACATGGTCAAAAACATGGAGTGAAAATCCCAAAACCAGGCCACAAAACCATAACCTATCGTTGCTTCTCAAAATTTAACGAACAAAACTTTTGCTTGATTTAATGTACTCAGAACTTAATACAGTATACAATATTGCTGATCCAGATTCAGCGATTGACTTTTGGATCGAAATTTTTACAGAAGTCTATAACAGACATGCTCCGTTAAAAACAATCAGAGTAAAGCATATTCCCAAACCACCGTGGTACACGAAAGAATTACAGGAGGCGAGCTACCTTAGAGACCTTTTGAAAGAACATGGCTATGAAGAAGAATTAAGATCACTAAGAAATGCAATAAACTCTCAGAAGCGCAGGGAAAAAACTAAATACTATCGCGAGTTATTAACTTCCAAACAAAATCCAAAACTGGTTTGGCAAGCAATAAACCAGCTTAACAACAACAGTTCTTCTTCAAAATCAACTGTTATCAAAGGTATTTCTGCTGAACAACTTAACACTCACTTCTCTCTACCATTCCAGATACAGTTGTTACTACTGATCATTCAAGCTCTAATGAACTTAAAGAACTCCATCAATTTTGTCACGACAAACAAATCACGTCTGAACTACACATTCCACTCATAACTGTGCACGAGGTGTATCAGTACCTACTTCATCTCAAACAGTCAGGAACACGTGGACTAGATGGCATAGATGGCAAAATTCTGAAACTCTCGGCTCCAGTTATAACTGAAAACGTTAACGTATATCTTTAATCTGTGCATAGATAAAAGTTATTTTCCTAATGCGTTCAAAAAAGCAAAAGTTATACCCATTCATAAATCTGGTGATATTTACTGATCCTTCAAACTACAGACCAATATCAATCTTATCTACCCTTTTCCCAAAACCTCTAGAAAAGCATTTAAATAAACACATCCTTCATCACTTCAACAAGTATGATTTGCTCCATCCCGACAGTCTGGTTTCAGACAGAAACATTCCTGCCATTCTGCATTAATCAATCTTGTAGATGTGTGGCTTAATAATATTATAACAACAGATATTGTGGTGTCTTATTCGTTGATTTTAAAAAAGCATTCGATGTCATTGACCACAATCTCCTTATTCGAAAACTGGAGATATACGGTCTTTCAAAATCCGCCCCTTATCCTTCTAAAATCATACATCACAAAACGACAACAATGCGTCTTATCGGGGACGGCTGTCTCTTCTATAACAACTCTTAAGTATGGCGTTCCACAAGACTCCATTTTAGGCCCGCTACTCTTTTCAATCGACATTAATGACCTACCCCTAACATGTGAGATCACATGCGACCCTTTGCAGATGACACCACAATTCACACCAGCCATAATGATCCTTCCAGTCTTTCAAAACATTTGCAAGAGAGTACCAACGACCTTGTAAAATGGACCGAACTAAATCAAAAAACCCTCAAAAAACAAAACTCATGTACATTACAACTAGGCAAAAAAGACAAAAGCTCACCAATGATTTCCCTCCTATACACCTCAATAATGTACTTGTGGAACAAGTCACTCATCATAAAGTATTAGGACTAATAATTGACAATAGTCTCAGCTGGAATCCCCACATAACGTTACTAATGCAAAAAGCTCTCCCAGAAAGTCTATCAGCTCACCAAAATTAAACACTTTCTTGACCTTCATTCACGAAAACTTTTTTCCATGCTCATATTCAGTCTCATGTTGATTATGCATCGACTATATGGGATTCTGCAAGTGCAAACACACTAAACCATTGTTCAGCCTACATAAACGAGCGCTCAACTAATCCTTCTGAAGAGAACTAGCCTCGAAAGCTCCGATTAATAAACATCTTCACATTCTTCCATTCAGCCAGAGACTCAAATACAACAAAGGGCTAATGATGCACAAGATTCTGACCGGGAATGCTCCAACAACTTTAATGAGACGATTCTCAAAAGTCTCGTCGAAACTCCCACAAACTCCATATCCCAATCCCAGAATTGACCTATTTAAATCAAGTCTAACGTACTCGGGAACCTCTTTGTGGAACTCCCTTCCAAAATACATCAAACAAATCCATTGTACCACAACTTTCAAAAACACTTACCTTACCCATCTTCTGCGGTAAAAAATAATTTTAAAAAAAATAAATAAAAATAAAATAAAAAACCATAAGTAATACCAAGTAATCTCAAAAGCATAAATCATCCCATTTTCATGTACTTAACCAATTTGTCTTTTTTATTTTTTTTTCTTCTCTTTTTTCATGTATCAAGTATCTTGATATATATATATATATATAATATATATATATATAATATATATATATATATATATATATTTCACACATATATATATATTATATGTATATATATAATTATAATATATATAGGTGTGTGTGTGTGTGTGTGTGGTGTGGTGTGTGTGTGTGGTGTATGTGTGTGTGTGGGTATATATGTGTGCATATGGATATAATCTTATGAAAAATGATCATATGTTTTCCCCTTTTCTCTCTCTCTCTCTCTCTCCTCTCTCCTCTCTCTTCTCTCTCTCTCTCTCTGCCTCTCTCATTCTCTCTCTCTCTCTCTCTATCTCCTCCCCTCTCTCTCTCTCTCTCTCTCCTCTCATCTCTCTCTCTCTCTCTCCTCTCTCTCTCTCTCTCTCTCTCTCCCCTCTGTGCCCTGTGTGCGTGTGTATGTTCCGAATTCCGTACATATTTTGTCATGTTCATTTTACTGTCTGATTTTATACAGGCTAATTATTGTACGTTTTGGTACAGTTCCATTTCAAATCATTGCATCTCATGCTGTTCCCCCTCTCCCTTCCATCCTCTCTCTCTCTCCCTCTCTCTCCCCTCTCTCTCTCTCTCTTTTCTTTTTTTTTTTTTTTCTCCCCCCCCCCCCCTCCCCCAATGTCATCTCACTTTGCTTAATACGTTCGACGTATTTTCATGCCTTGCGAAAAATGAATGCATGTGATGCCTTGCCCCCTCTCTCTCTCTCTCTCTCTCTCTCTCTCTCTCTCCTCTCTCTCCTCTCTCTCTCTCTCTCTCTCTCTCTCTCTATGCGTGCAAACGTGCGTGTATTTTTGTGTTCCAAAAATATGTACGCACTTTGTCAAATTCACTTCACTGTCTGTTTTCATACATGCCAATTTTGTACGTTGTAGTACACTTTCATATGTTTCCCCAGCCCACCTCACTCCCTACCCCCCCTATCTCCTTCCTCTTCATTATTATTATTCTCATTTTTATTATTTTTTTTTTTTGTTATTATTATTTTTTGTTGTTGTTTTGTTTATTGTTATCTTATTTTTGTTTTGTTTTCATTTATCTTCTATTTTCATTTGATGTTCCTCTATGATTACATGACCGCTTTGCTTGCTTCTTTGATTTCTTACATTAATTGATTTCACTGCATGTTGTAGTCCCTACTCAGGGCGAGGACTGGATGTAAAAAAGCACGTTAGTGCTTATCTATTATCCTCGTAAATAAAGAATTTTGTCTTGTCTTGTCTTGTCTTGTCTCTCTCTCCTCTCTCTCTCTCCTCTCTCTTCTCTCTCTCTCCTCTCTCTCCTTTCTCTCTCTCTCTGTTTGAGTAGGGTTGGTTGTGAACGGAGGGTAGACGGGGTGAGGTGGGGTGTTTGTTACGAGGGGCGAGGATGGAATTGTTTGCAGAGAACACGGGATAGAGAGGAAAGGGGAATTGCGTGCGTATCTGGAGGGCGCAAAAATGTGTGTTGTACGCCCCCTTCCGGAACAGATTCTTGGTTTCAATATTGATTTACTATCATGTGGATTTATATTGTGATATTATGTGTTCTGTATTTCTATCTTTTCAGATCATGCTATTCGATAGATGTAATGTTTGACAATGCATATGTATATATGTGCGCATGGTGTTATATTTGAATTGTAATGTTATCATTTTTAATCATTATCATTCATTGCTATTGTTATTGCTATTATTATTGCTTTGAAAGGATTGTTCGACAGGTGGATGTTTGGTTAATGGTTGGGTGTGGAGGGTGGCTTTTGTGTTTGAAATGTTTCTTTTTCATTTTTGAGGGCAAGATGCAAACAAGCCTGCCATGTGCTTATTCTTTTCCCTCATTAAACAAATTTCGTTCGTTCGTTCGTTCGTTCGTTCGCTCTCTCTCTCAAGATTTGTTGTTCACAGAGCAAAAAAAAAAGGCATGTAATTCAAAATCAAACGACAACGTATCTCGCTCCTCTCTCTCTCTCTCTCTCTCTCTCTCTCCTCTCTCTCATCCTCTCTTCTCTCTCTCTCTCTCTCTCTCTCTCTCTCTCTCCTGGGCCTGGATGTCTCCAGTATGTTATGTTCATTTACATATATTTCAATCTCGTATACTAAAGCTCTGACTGTGAAATTGCACTGAACCTGAGTCAGCCCTTTCATGTTTGAATCTCTTTCGGACTCTGCCTGTCACTGGGAACACGAGCATTGGGTGAATCAATCCTGAGCCATTCTTTAATATTTGTTATATTAAACACACACACACACACACACACACACACACACACACAAAACAAACCAACAAAAAAAACCCAGACATACCAGTTTTTGCACAACTGTCTGTCTGTCTGTCTGTCTAACATGCATATAATATATAAATACACAAGTGCCACTTCTGCACCAAGTCTCCCAGTGATATCTGTGTTTTTTCGTGTGTTATGGCAGGTGAGATACCCCTGGAAAATATATCACGTGTCCGGAGCTGTTGCTAAGTGCGCCGTGGCCACGGTCGTGGCCGTGGCGATGTCCCTGCCTGCCTTTGCCTTGTACGTCTCCAGAGATGGTGATGAACACAACCACCACTTCGCTTTCGTTGCCATTAAAGGCAACAGATGCTTGATCAGTCCTGTGTGAGTGGACGAACTGTACGTGCAGTCTGTCTTCTAATCATGTGTAATGCATTTTCTGCAGGGCTGTTTGACTGGGGTTGTCCCATTGGAGCCTGGTGCCAGTAAGGCCCAACACGCTTTGCTTTATCTGAAGTGTTTGCTTGCGTTCAGACTGCTACTGAATCCGTATTTATTGGAACATAGTGACCATGCCAGATCTCCTCAAGACAGCCACCAACAGAAGAGCCTGGAGAGACACGGCAGCTGCCTCATCACGTCCCCGAACGACCCCCAGCGGTCAGGGGGAATGACTGACTGAGTGACCTCATCTCGTTTGGTCATGGAGGCACGTCGGACAATTGTAGACTGTTAAACAGATTATTTCGTGGGCCTTTTGACATGAATTTCGTAAACTTCAATGTGACACAAAGATTGCTGTAGAATCGTTCGTTCAAGCCATCAGTTCCCACTGGAGCAAAGGCCATCAACAACAACCCGCCAGTCGCGCCCTGTCCTGGGCTGCCCTTTCCAATTCTCTCCAGGGTGTATCCCGCTCTCTTCCTCTCTTGCATCCAAGTCTCTCCTCCGTGAATTCCTAGGTCTTCCCCTTCTCCTCTGTCCCTGTGGGTTCCAGCGCAGAGCATGTCGCGTCATGTCGTCGATGGCTTCCTCAGTGTGTGGTCTATCCAACGTCATTTCCTTTTTCACCCTTTCTCCGCAGGGAGTTGATGTGTCCGCTTCCACAGTTCCACATTCCTGATGGTGTCTGGTCAGTAGATCTGAAGTATCTGTCGAGGCAGCCGTTAATGAATGTATTGTTGTAGAATGCATCGTGAAAAAATGAAACTCGGTACATTTTTTAACAGATCGTCGGTATCGCTTCTCATTCCTGTACATTTGAAATGTGACACTTGCACACGAAGCAAGATGCTGGTTCAGGAGCTGTTTTTTTTTTCATCTGTGTGGTTTTTTGGACTGCTTCAGAGCTGATGTTAGAGGGACTGTAAACAATGAAAATCACATGCTGAAAACGGATGGCTGTGTCATATTCAGATTGTCCATTTCAAGTAATCTTGCCAGGCTTCCCAAGACGACGTGGAGAGGATCTTGGCCGCCGGAGATAAAACGGCTTAGAACCTGACAGGAGCAATTGTCTTATGGTATGCAGACAAGGCATCTGAAGCATCTCTCTTTTACTCAGACGTTGATCTTGTCTCCTCTGTATGAGGGGAGGGGAAGCCACCTGAAGCATCTAATCTTCACGTAACGATGGATCTTGTTTGTTTTGCACGATTTTGCTGAGAAGCGTCTGAAACATCTACTCATCACATAGCCAAGGGTCTTGTCTTCTTCAGCTGGGTGTGGGAAATGCCACCCCAATGTAAGCCGGTGATGTTTGTCTTCCATGGAAGTCAGGAAAAGCCAACCAAAACATCTCTTTTTCCACAAAAACCATAGATCTTTGTCCTTTTTGTATGAATTGCGGAAAAACCACCCAAAATCTGTTGTTCACAAATCCTTTTGATCTTGTCTTCTGTGTATTAGATGCAGATAAGCCCCCAAAAAAACATTTATTCTTCACAAAGCTGTTGACCTTTGTCTTCTTTGTATGAGATGCAAACAAGCCATCTGAAACAGTTAATCTTCACAAAGCTGAAGATGTTATCTCCTCTTACGAGATGGTAGACAGGTCTGAAGCATATCTCAAAAGATGTTTCTTCTCTGTAACGAGATGGTAGACAGTGTCTAAAGCATATCTCAAAAGATGTTATCTTCTCTGTACGAGATGGTAGACAGTGTCTGAAGCATATCTCAAAAGTCCTGGATTTTAAAACGTTTCTCCGTCAGTGTTCGGCTCCCCGCGTCCACATTGAAAAAAGAGTTTACTACCCGTGGAGACGTCTGCCACGGTAATACAAGACCAGGCTAAGCCTTAACTTCCTGCATGGAGTTGCTGACCTTACCTTGTTCTTTCTACCCTTTTGTTTCTTTTTTTTGTTCTTGGCTAGAATTCCGAAGTTCACCACTGTGAGATTTTTTTGGGAGTGTGAGCGACTGTTTTAAATCCCACTGTCAAAGTAGCACATTCTTCTGTCTTTGTTGCTTTGGTGTCTAAATACGGCATCAGTGTGCTTATGTTTTGTTTGTGTGTCATCTAAAACCCCTCACACATAGGGCTTACTTTCTCCAAATAGTGGAATGGAATTTATGAAGCATGCAAGATGTTTTTTCATGCAAGCGTTCAGGCACGGACCTCAATTTAAAGACTCAGCTGAAGGACTAGGGAAACTAAGGAGTTCTGCAAAGCTGTTAACTCCCAAAAGAAAAAATGGCTTAACCTGGCTGTCCAGCGTGCAAATCGAGTCCCAGACGACCTCAGAACAAGGAGGAAGACACCTAGGGACAGCTGACAGCAGAAGGTCTTCAGAGAAGAAACCTCTGACAAGTGTGTCGGCCCTGAACTCCTTAAGCTCTAAAGGCTGGCCCAATCTATGTCATGACTGCCAGATGCGCTTCACTGCCACGATTTTTTTTTCTTTTTTTGTGCTGCCGGAATTCGACCCGCAACTTTTGGATGGATGGGCGTCTCAAGGCGTGCTTTTTTTTTAGATGGAGCTTACCCCACTTCAAACGGACACCTGTTCTAAGTTGGGAAATTTAAGTCTATGAAGTTCAGTTGTGCTCTATCTCGACCAGGTCCAGCTGGAACTCTTCAGCTGCCTCTGGCCGTTGCCTTCAGGGTTCTGGTCCTCTTCCTACCTGAAATCCCGAGCTGCTTCATGAGGTCATAGGCTGATGAGCCTACAAAAACCCTTGCTTCAGCCTTTATGGCGATAACCTGGGCCTGGAGGCGGATTCCCTGAGGCTGCCAGCTTTATTGGCATACTTCTCAGTCTTGTCATTGTGAGCTTCCTCCATTATGCTTTCGTGGGGCACAGTGAGTTCGATCACAGTCACTTGTTTTGATGAAACTGAGTGGAGAACAGTATCTGATCTCATGCCACTCTTCCTGATGGCTCTGGGTGGTCTCTCCCATTCTGGAAGGTCTACTGTGTCATCCCAATTCACTGCTCCATCCAGTAAACCCTGTTCCCATGCTTTGCTGGCACAGCTGTGCCAGACCATGATTTGTGGCAACCCTCTTGTAGAACTTGCTTGTTGGAGCTTCTGGTGGCGTAGTGCTTTCTCTGGCATGTCACAGACTCTCAGGTTTCACATCCAAACCCAGTTCATGTGATGCTATAGTCAGGGACAGTCATCTAAGGGAGTGGGGAGACCAGAGCACCGTTCCACGAGGTGAGGTGGCGGCAAATTCTCGCTTGCCTGGTGAGTGTCAGCATTCATAGGACACTCTTGCGTCGAGCAAAGCTAGGAAAGGAGAGAGTTCGCGAGACTGTCTTGGGGCTCTCTCGCTAGCGCTGGAAAAATAGCTGATAAATTGTAATGGCTTGTGATAAGCTTTGAATAGTTGATTGAGTATTGCAAAATTAAACGATGTTACGTGCATGTCAACTACAACAAAACAGTGAAAAATAAATTTTCAGACCTCAATATTCGTCAGCAGGGGCTAATATGCTTTAAAGCCAGAAGCCAGACTGCCTTTCTTCAGCTCACCCTTCATCCTCTGGTTCCTGAATTTGGCATCCAGAACACTGAGAGCCATGTTCTGAAACCATACAGAGGTGTTCGGAATCCATGACAGCAGAGACCTGGATGCATCTTGGTTGTGAACATTGATCGCCGGTCCAACATGACGAACAGTCATGAGGACGATGTGCTGATTTGATTGTAAATGTTCAGTTATTTGGAGGTAATCGATAAGTCCACATCAGATTTCCAGCGCTCAGATGAACCCTGAAAAATTGACTCTGTGTGTGTGTGTGTGTGGTGTGTGTGTGTGTGTGGGGGTGTGTGTGTGTGTGTGTGATGCATCGTTTGAAAAAAAAAAGGTTTGTTGGTTTATGTTTCAGTTATTTGGAAAGGTAATCGATAAGTCCAGCGTCGATTTCCAGCGCTCAGATGAAACCCTGAAAAATTGACTCTTGTGTGTGTGTGTGTGTGTTGTGTGTGTGTTGGTGTGTGTGTGTGATGCATCGTTTGAAAAAAAAAAGGTTGTTTTATGCTTTGTCTATTTCATTTCTTTCCTTGCGGGTTTAAAGGAATTCAGCTCGGGCCAGGACCTACCTCGGGTTTTTTTCGTCTGATGTATTCATATCCATGGTCTTAACCGCCATTTTCTATCTCCTCATTTTGTGCCGTTTTGTGGCTGTCCACCTCAAGGGTGGTTTCAGTTAAATCCATCGCAACACAGGCATTGCCGTCGTCGTCGTATTAGAAAAACAAGAGTGTTTCTACCTGTCAGTCAGCAGCATGCAAAACTTGGCCGACCGTTTCTATCGCTTTGTGTGGGAGCAGACCGACTCTCAGATCTCGGGCAGCCCGAGTCCACAGGGAAAGGCGCTCGAGAGAAACTCGCGCAACTGGTGATGTCATTGTACAAGACGCCAACCCACGGCTTCAACAGCTGCGAAGACATCAAATTTTTGAAACTGCAGTTCATCAACCCCTGGGGTGAAAGCTTTTGGAAAAGATTTCCAGAGGGGTGAAAGAACTGCATAAAGGGTCTGTCAAAAAACGGCCACCTTGCAAAAAGGTGAACAAAAGAGAGACAGCGCGTCTGGAAGAAAACAGGAATGCCAAGACCAAGCCCAGACAAGCATAGTAACGATCATGTCAACAGAATCCGTTTTCCGAGCGCTTTGAAACTGCTCACCACATTTCGGGGACAAGTGCGCCAGGCACATCTTTGATTAGGCTTGATCAAACGTTCCACTTACCTGCTGAGCTGGCTCTTTGCACAAGCGTGGAGGACACGTGTCAGCTGGATTCCAGTTCTTTGGAGGGTTCTGTTGATAAAGAGCGAGATGGGCAGACAGACCGGGCAGCAAACCAGGCAAAACTATCCAGATCAGAACTTTCAAACAGAAATCAGCGTGACAGGAGAAAACCAGAAGCAGACTGATTTGTTTCATTTTAATAGTTTGATTAGTGACCCATTTGCATTGGGTGCTTCCACAAGACAAAAGGATGTGCGGAATGGGGAAACTGGTTCTGAACTTTCGTGTGATCTAGCACCGCCCGCTCTCTTATCCTCTCTATTCCAGGAAGGTGTTCACAGCCCAGGGGCTGTTGCCCAGGACTCTAGTGAGACTGCAGAGAGCAAACAAAATTTGTGCACATTGCACAGGTTTTAAAACATGACGCTCAAACGAATCTCCAGCCCCTTTCAGAGTCCCCAGAAACACGAGTGGCACAAATACAGAAAATGCCTTTTCTGATCGTGCGTTTGAATCAGATCTGACTAGTGTGTTTTCTTTATTGCATAAGCCGGTCCCCTGCCATAGCTTACAGACGGACAATAACGTCCCAGAACATTCTCTGAGAAGAGACAGAACCAACAGCGCCCACAGCGAACCGAAACGCACACAGTGGAGGAAAACCAAAACACGCCGCCACATTCTGTTCAAAAACCGCACCCAAACGACGACCCGCGCCCAGCTCTGTGCCGCCAACGCCCAGCATGGCTGACCACTATTCCAGACAATATCCACACATAATTGACAAGTCCCCGAACGAGTTAAAAACGGCATCCGTTGGATCGGACGAACACAAAGGACGAAGTCATACACTGTGGCATACACAGACTTGCAGAAAGATGTGAGTGGCATCACAGAGGGTGGGGTGCCAGAAAGCGTGGCAGCAGAACACATTCCGGCACGTCGTGAAACAAACCCATGGAATGCGGCCGTCCTGTCCCTGTTATGGAGAGACGGGAGAAGCCGTTCAGATGTGGGATTCCAGTGGTTTGTCTCTGAACGTGTCCCAGAACACCAGGACAGAAGAGGAACCTTCTTGTCCACAAGATACGAACAAGGGCGGAGAGGTTCCCACTGGCACTGGCCACAAAGAGCAACGATGCAAAGTGAGTTATTTTTCCAGCGCGCACACGCGCGCGCGTGTGTGTGCGTGCGTGCGTGCGTGCGTGTGTGTGTGTGTGTGTGATACTAAGACAGTGTGTGTTATTTTCTTGAACGTGTGGTTTTTGTCTCTGGTTGCTTGCATCATGGTTCTGTTGCTGTACTATCTTTGTTGTTATTTTTGGGGTAGTGGCGGCAGAAGTGATACTGGTGGTGGGGATTGTGTGCGTTAATGCGTGGGGGCGTACGTGTATATGTTTGTGGGGGAGAAGGGGGGGGGGTATGTAGATGGGTGGGTGCGCGCAACGGTGCATGTGGTGTGCATGTGCGTGTTGTTTGTGAATGAGAAAGAGAGAGAGAGAGAGAAGGGGGAGGGGGGAGGAGGAAGAACGAACTCACGTTATGTCCTATGCGTGTGTCAAGGACATAGTTAAAAGATAGAATGGCTAAGATAGTTAAAAAAACAGAAAGGCTAAGGTTGGCAGACAGACTTTATGTGGTGGTACGAGTTCGCAGGGGAGAGAATAAGAATGGTGCATAACACCAGCCGCCGTTGGCGAAGTGGTTAGCGTCGCGAACTCCCGGCTGGTAGGTCGTGGGTTCGAATCCCATCAGAGTCATGTGGGTTTTTTCTGCCCCGACCGGCTCCTACCCAGAGTTGAGTTTGCTGCGGACTCAGTTGGGAAGACTGGGACCACACACAGTCAGGTTTCATCCACGTTAATGGATGCGTTTCTGAGAGTGTTGCTCAAATTTCATGACCAACACTGCAGGTGCCTGTATCTCTCAGCCTGGTTGACGCCAGGAATATTATGAAAGGAAGCGTAGAGTACAGCCCTGTCATGTAGTCTCAGACCGAAATGGAAATCCGTAGCATCATCTTAATCCATCCTCATTCCCATTGATCAGCATTAAAAAAAAAATGTCTCAAATCTGTGGCCCTTCATGCCCTGCTCCCATGGTGACCTCAGTTTCGATGTCCTCTCCGTGTCTGTGGCCTTGGTTTGCTTCCGTCGGGGTCACCGGTATCGGCGAGTCCATGGGGGCTGTCGTTGGACGGACGTGGTGGCGCCCTCCGGAGGGAGAGCTCACTCACGCCGGCTCCGCGACTAAGCAATTATTGTCATCAGTAGGGGGCTTAGTAGGTGGTGTCCTGCGTATGTTAGATCAGAACAGGCGCACTGAACACCACCGAAGTGACTCGGCAGCAGTGCAGTGTCTCCTCCGGTGGGTTGCCTCATGACGACTTGACATTGACTGCTCCCTGTGGATTGCTGGTGCCGGGGCTGCGGCGGGGCCAGCCGGCTGTGGCTGTGGACGGGGTGTCGGAATGAGCGGCGTGGGTGCACTGCTCTGAGGTAGCGCAGAGTTGGGACAGCAAAAAAAAAAAAAAAAAAGAATGGAGCATAACAGAGAGAAAATACTAGAATACGCGCGTGCGCACGCACGCACGCACGCACACAACACACACACACACACACACACACACACACACACAAATGAACACACATGCACGCACAGAAATAGATGTCGCTGATTGATCGTACGTAGCTAATGGTAGATGATTAGGGGTGTCTCACTAGGACTAATCCCTGCTAGGACTTTCGCCGCTCGGCCTAATCCCCTGAGCCTAATGGATGCATTCTGCCCGCGTCGGTCGCCACTGAAATTCAAGACACCAGCGAACGGGTACATCTCGAAAGATCCCCGTCTCGGTAGATCCCCATCTCGGTAGATCCCCGTCTCGATAGATCCCCCACTACATGTGGACGAATTTCCGTATCGGTAGATCCCCGTCTCGTAGATCCCCATCTCGATAGATCCCCGTCTCGGTAGATCCGAAAACAGTAACGGGGATCATCGAGACAGGAATCAATCGAGACGGGGATCCATCGAGATAGGATCTATCGAGACGGGGATCTATCGAGACGGGATCCATCGAGACGGAGATCTATCGAGACAGGGATCTATCGAGTGCCCCCCACCTCCTCCCCCCTCCCCCCCCCCTCCCCCCCCCCCCCCCCCCCCCCCCCCCCCCCAGCGAACTATGTTCCTACACCTGTGAAGACTTGGATCAACGACAAGAAACCCAGGAGCCCTGGGAACAGTGGGCACAGTTGGCTTTTGTGGGGGAAAGGAGGATTCAGCCAGGACAGACGACTACCTGCAAGCCTGCCCACCAGCACATGCCTTGAACTCTGGAATCCCACATTCCAGCATCTCTCGATTCACTCCATGCAGAGGAAAGAGGAGACAGACATTGCCAACCTTCGATTCAGCGAAGGTCATAAACCACCTGTGAGAAAATCCCATCCTTTCACACACACACGCACACACACACACACACACACACACACACACACACACACACACACACACATCACACACACACAGTCCTCTCTCTCACTCTCTCTCTGAGAAGAAAAGAATCCCTTCCATTCTACACACACACACTCACACACACACACACACACACACACACAACACACACACACAATGTTCAAACACATAACGAAATAAAGTGCCTTTTTGTGCGCGCGCACACACCACTCACATCTACACAAACACAAACTCACACACACTACTCACACACACACATCACTCTCACTCACTCACTCAACTCACTCACTCACTCACACTCACACCACAAACACACATAACTTCATACAAAACACACCACCATCACACACTAACGCCGAGCGAAAAAAAAATCATCGTTGCGCGCACACCAATCAACACACTCACACACACACACACACAAAAACACACACACACACACACACACAACACACAATTACACACTAACGCACCACCACCAACCACCACCACCACTCCACTAGCATACAAACAACCATCAGTTCCCTCCTCACAACCCAAGCCCAAGATAGAAGAATGCACAAAGGCTGAACGCCTCCAAAACTGGGAAGAAAATTGGCCAATGGGCTTCTCGTTAGATGGTGCTTGTGTGGGTGGTTTTTGAGTGTGAAATGAAAGGAGCTTCTCGTTAGTGTGCTTGTGTGGGTGGTTTGAGTGTGAATGAAAGGAGAGCTTCTCGTTAGTGTGCTTGTGTGGGTGGTTTGTGTGTGAAAATGAAAGGGGCTTTCTGTTTGTGTGCTTGTTGTGGGGTGGTTTTGAGTGTGTCTTTGAATGGAGCTTCTCGTCGTTAGTGTGCTTGTGTGGGTGGTTTGAGTGTGAAAGTTAGGGGCTTCTCGTTAGTCCCCCCCCCCCGACCCCCCTCGCCCCCCCCGCCCCCCACCCCCCCCCCCCCCCCGCTTGTGTGGGTGGTTTGAGTGTGAAATGAATGGGGCTTCTCGTTAGTGTGCTTGTGTGGGTGGTGTGAGTGTTGAAATGTAAGGGACATTACTCGTTAGTGTGCTTGTAGGGGGTGGTTTGAGTGGTGATTGTAGGGGCTTCAGTTTGTGTGTTGTGTGGGTGGTTTGAGTGTGAAAGTAAGGGGCCTTCTCGTTAGTGTTGCTTGTCGGGGTGGTTTTGTGTGTGAAAAAGTAAGTATGTTTCTGTGAAAAACTGGGGTCGTGGAGGAGGGGAAATTGTCGGTTTGAAAGACAGAAGAGTCTGCTTGTGAGCCGGGACAAATCGCTATGACGAAATCAAGATTTGAATCTTATCTGAGCCTCTGTCTATAGGAAGTTGGCTTAGCAGCAGACAGCTATTGAAAAAAAAAAACGGTCTGAGTCAGCACATGATGACGTTTATAGATAAGGAAAGATTACACAAACTCCACAATCCTTTTTTTTTTTTAAAAGCGGGTCGGTGCTTAGTCACTGGTGATCATTTGTGACTGAGTGAGAGAGAGAGTTGTGTGAGATGTGTGGTGTGTGTGTGTGTGTGTGTGTGTGTACTATGCCAAAAGGTTACGTGGTCGTGTGGGATTAGGAGTTCGACCACTTAAATGCTTATTCTCGTCTGTAGGTTCATCTACAATGCATTATTCTTTTGCGCGCTGATTTTTTGAATGCGCGTTGTGTATGGGTGTGTGTGGGTAGATGATGAGAGATGAGAGACGGAGAGATAGAGAGGTCGAGGAGTGTGAGTTGAGTGTGAGAGAGAAGGTGAGAGAGCGAGTGAGAGAGAGATGGGTGGTTGCGCACCGTAATATGGCGGTTAGTTCGGGGGGGCCTTACGGTTCATCTATAAAAGGATCTATTTTAATATACTAATTTGTACTATCTTAGTCCGAGCCTGTTTGAAACGGTGTTTTGATTTCAGAATGCATGTTGCTGGAGGGGATAAAAAAAAGAATAAAGAAAACACGAAGGTGCCTGGGAGGGACACACAGAGATGCATTGTCTTCCCCCGCTATTGAGATGTCACTGTACCACCCTTGGTGCCTGCGCTGCTGTGTTGACGATGGGTACAGGCACGCGCAGGAAGGAAACTCATTAAGATTCAAGGGACATAACTGCCCCCATGTACGAGGAAAATCAGGACTTAATGGATGCACTCTAACAGCCTTTATTAAATTTGCATCCCCTTGGGATGGTGCTCCAGCCGTATTTCATGACTGCAGGCCACGGCAAATAGACAACAACCTCCAGCTGCCCGAGAACAACACCAACAAGACCCTACCTCCACGTGCACATCGGGAACAGATGTAGAAAGTGCCACTCCACCTGGGACACAGCCAAGCTGTCTTCAGACGGGTCTTTAAGTGCCTCAATGAGTGTAGACATAGTTTGCTTTGTATCACTTTTTTTCTGTTCATGAGCACATGTATGGATTTGGTTGTTGGCGACCACGTTGTATCTTTCCATGCTTTCGGCGATATACAGTTCATGTGTTTTGTTTGAGGGTACGTTTGTACCATTCGGAAATAACATGTATAAAAATATCTGTCAGCTGCATCTTTTTCTGGTTCATCAGGCATTCTGGTCATTTAACGTGATTTGTGTGCCTGTTACAGCCTCCATAGAACGATTGATGCCTTGTGAAATCTTCTTCTGTGCTTTTTTTTTTTTTTTTGTGCTTGTCCCCAATCTCTGCGTTGCCTAGAGGGCAGTGCACCCTACGACGCTTCATTACGAATACACGTCCACTGCCAAACCAGCTTCCGGCGGCCGCCAAAGCCCATGACACGGTCAGTTCACTGGGAGCAGTCAATTGTCACCAAGTCGCTCCAAGAGGCAACCACCGGAGGAGACACTGCAAACTGACTGCCAAGTCAATTCGGTGGGTGTTCAGTGGAGCCCTCCTTCTGATCTATCATAAGCAGGACACCATCCCCTACTTAGCTCCCTTATGACGACATTTTTTGCTTTGGCGCGGAGCCAGTGTGTTTGTGCTCATCCCTTTAGTGGGCAACCACACGTACGTCCTACGAACTGCACCCATAGACTCGCCGATACCTGGTGTGACACCGACAGGAACCACAACCATAGGCCACTTGTCGTGGACGGGACAATCGCATATGGAGGGTCACCATGAGAGCAGGGCATGAAAGGGACCTCAGAGCTTGAGACATTTTTTTAATGTCTGATCGCCTGAGAATGAGGATGTGTAGATGTTGCTACGGCGTGTGCCATTTCGGTTTGTAGATACATGACTGGGCTTGTACTCTAAAGCATTACTGTTAAAAATAGAGACTGGCGCAACCAGGCCAGTGTGGTTACAGTGCTCACCTGCCAGAGTGTTGGTCATGAAAATTTGAGCAAACACTCCCTGAGACGCTTCCTTTAAGTGGATGATACTCGACTGTGTGGTCCAGTCTTCCCAACTGAGTCCCAGTAACTCAATCTGGGTAGGAGCCGGTGGAGCAAGAAAAAACCAACATTGACTCTGATGGGATTACGAACACGACCTCACCAGCGGGATGAGTTAGTCGACGCTAAAACTTCGTCAGGGGGGAGGCGGGTTGTCTTTTTGCCTTAATACAACTATGCGTTTCATTAGAAAGTGATAGGATTTAAATTTGGTATGGTATCGGGGGATCTTTTCAGTCGAAAGTTGTATGGAACTTTTGTACAGACGGTGTAGCCCCCCCCCCCCCCCCCATCAGCAAGTTGAATAAGTGTGGACCAATGCGGTGTATAACAATGCATGGTCATTTGAGCAAAATTACCCGTTTGGGGACAAACGTTGGTTCTACTCAATTTTTGGGAGGGACATCTAATTGATCGGATCCAGTGGGGGTTAACTTCTGCAGGACGCTCAGCATAGTTATGTCCCATCAGCCAAGTATATGTAGGACACAGCCGTAACCTGCGATCCAGATATAATATAAACGCCGTCTATGGATCGGTTTTAGAACACAAAGCTAGAATGAAAACCTGTGGGATGGGGCTTAAGTGAATGATGAGATTTTTCCACAGTGTCACACCGCTACGAGGCTCTTGTACACTCACCATACAATTATCGTGATTTGCTACTGGACGCCACATATTGCCCACACGTGATTTGCCTGACCCTATTCGTTGCAGGTGCCACGCGTGGCCGTGTAGGCTTCCTTTCATTGGGTCTCTGTAGTGCGAAAATGCCTGGCAGGTACCTTCTAGGACCGGGCACTGCCGCACGATGCTGCAACGAGTGTATGGAGACATCTTACCGACGAAGACATGGCTTGAGGGGTGGCGACTGCTGCATAGTTGGATCCCATGGTGCCAGGTGGCGGTTCCCCTGCACGTGTCAGAGAGCCGCTCTGTGTACAACATTATGGAGGGGGCACTTAGAAACCTCATCATTGCATGAGGAGCGAGATTTCTCGGTCTACAGGCACGACGTAGTAGTTCGCTCATCGTAGTGCACCAGATCATGCTTCGAAATGACTCTAACGTGCAATTGCGGGATTTGAATTTCGATCCAACGGTGAGAAGATGGCTTTTAAAAAAAAAACTCGGTCTTGCATCATGAGCTCCTGACACCTCCTATTCATGACCACGGAACCATGAGATAACAAGCACCCCATCTTCCACTGACCAGGAACCATGAGGATATACTGACTACCCACCGTCCATTTGAACCAGGACCTGAGAAACCACTGCCACCCACCCGTCCTTTGACCAGGATAACATGAGAAAATCAGACACCACAACGTCCATTGACCAGGAACCATGAGAAACCCTGCCTCCCACCGTCCATTGACCAGCGAACCTTGAGAAAACCCTGCCACCCACCGTCCATTGGGACCATGGTAACCATGGAGATACCCTGCCACACACGTCCATGACCAGGAACCACATGAGAAAATCCCTGCCAAACAAACGTCAGGGTCCTGGAACCATGAGAAATCCCTTGCCACCCACCGTTCCATTGACATAGGAACCATGAGAAACCCTGGATGGCCTGTGGGGAAGAGGTCGCTGCTTGAGCACTGCTGGACTGGGACCCCGGTTTTGTTCAGCGAGGAGGTCACGTTTGCCTGGACGTGACAATTGGATGGGGGAGGCTGTGGAGTATGATCACTAACGAGCGTTTTCAGTCGAGACCAAACATGCCCTCACACTTGACAGCATACGGTAGGTTTTCCATGCTGGCTCAAATCTGACCTGCTATCTGCTCAGAACTATGAAGCGTAAGGTGCATATCATATTCCTCCATATCATCGTTTCTTTCCCCACAGTGTTGTAGGGCCCACTAGTGTCTCGAGTTCATATCTTTGTGGCTGTGAGATGTCGATTAGTGCTGTCAAATCTTACAGCATGCAGAACATACGAGTTTGTTGTTTTTCCACTTGGTTTTCGAGACTAGACCTCCTTCACATAGTAGGCCATTAGCACACTATAGTATTTCTCCGGCGGGTATCTAGGAACAGCACCACCTACTGCTGAAGATAAATGGCCTGCCCTTCGCACTCGTACGCCCTGTCATGGGTGTAGGCACGCATTCTGTTTGGGACCCGACAACCATGTAGCTAGAGATCAACATGCTGAGTGAGTACAAATAGAATGCAGTGCGCTTCATAGCAAAGGATTAACTGCCTCCACAACGCAAGCTTCTTAGTGGGTATGCTGAGAAAACAGTGTGAGTCTCACTACACTCATGAACGGACGGCTTCACTTCGGCATGGAGTATTTTTAATGGGTGGTTGAGGGTCTGTGCAGTGATCACCTGCGTGACTTTCTCACACCTTACAGACAGATTTTGTTCGAGCGATCGACAGCATCTGTTCACTACTGAGACATACAGTACGTAACCTGTCACCGGGAATGTAACACAGAGTTGGAGAATACATACAATTTCAGTGATAGGTGCCTTCTGCGTTCCTGAAACACTAACCACCGATCCAGTACACCGTAACTCTATCTTCCTCCAAAGACTAATAAAAGCTGAGTGGAAAACCAATCGTTGAGAACATACGTCCATCAAAAGTTTTTTCATTTGACAGACTCAAAGTTAGCTATGCAAAAGCCGGAAGCACGATAATATCATCATGCATGCGAACCCCCAACGTCGCGCCATGCAGCAAATGGATGTTAGCGAAGTACCAAATCCAGATCCTAGACCCAGAAATAAGAAAGACGTTAGGAGGCGCCTGCACAGGCTGTTGAGGCTATCGTGTGTCTCACTACGTGTCTGTCAGGGGCATTACTCCTATCAGCAGTACCCCTGATTGCAATGATAATGAAACTTCCCCCTTGGCCCTGTTTAGAGTTAGAAAGTTTGGTGATGGATGTTACGGGTGTTGCAAGATGTTTTGCGTCGTTCACAAACGGAACTCGGTTTATAGATATCTTTCGAAGGTCTTGTATGGGCTCATGGCCACGTCAGAACCAATGTTAACGCGAGGAAAAAATCCCACTGTAACGATAACAACCTGGCAGAGATTTCGACCCGCATCCCCAGGTTCACGTGTCTTGCAGCTTACCAATCTGGGCTATTCCGGCCCCTGTCACACAATCATTTCGGATGATATTTTCACATTCATTCCGGTTTTTCCTCGTTGGCTCGGTACTAAAATATGCCCTTTGACTGTTCATACTTTGTCATTGGACACATTTTGTCGCTGATTTGAAACATTTTTGCTTCTCACAACATCGGGTTCTATACAGGATTCCTTAGCCAGAATTAAGCATGGAAATGCCTGGGCTGTGATTAGACTAGGCAATGATGGGTGTCGTAGATTAGATAAGCTTTAATTCGGGGTGTAGATTGGATCTTAAACATTAATGCTGGGTGTAGAATAGATAAGCATTATATTTGGGTGTAGATTGGATAAGCATCAGTGCTGGGTGTAGATTTGATAAGCATTAATGCCTGGGTGTAGTTTTGATAAACTTGATTGCTGGGATGTAGATTAGATAAAAATTAATGCTGGGTGTAGATTAGATAAGCATGATTGCTGGGTTGTAGATTAGATAAACAGTAATGCTGGGTGTAGATTAGTTAAGCATGTCATGCTGGGTGTAGATTAGATTAAAACATTAATGCTGGGTGTTGATTTGTTATGCATGTATGCTTGGGTGTAGATTAGTAAACATGATGCTGAGTCGTAGATTAGATAATCATGAATGCTGGGTGTCGATTTGATAAGCATGTATTTGCTGGGTGTAAGTTTAGATAAGCATGAATACTGGGTGTAGATTGATATAAGGAATGAATACTGGGTTGTAGATTAGATCAACATTAATGATGGTACACGTAGATTAACGTGTGTTGTGCCTAATAGCCTTGATCTTTCAGCGTGCAGGTGAATCAGACAGAGATGCCCCAGTTTCAAGTCGGTCATTGACGAACTCACAGTCTCGAAGAGTAAAAATCGATCTCCTAGTCACGCACCGCACCGCCATTATCACAGTCTCGCCCCACCAATAAGAAAAGAGTGAACTGAATCCAATTGGACCCCCAGTGGCATTCTCTGTGGTAAGAGAAGACGTTGAATAAGTGGGCGATAAAATTCATCAGTCTCACTACAATAATCCTGGCGCTTCTAGCTGGCCCCTACCACATGTGAGTCAGGCAGTTGATGCCCTTCTGCACGGGTACGCTTTTCTTGTTATGTGGTGAGATCCTGGTCGTTCTGATCCAGAGGCATAGCTATTCTAGCCATATCGCGCGGCGGTGGTGTCTGTTCGACGGTGGAAATATTGACGTGAGGGGCAGGGGAGGGGTGGCGGGGGGCGGGGGGAGGGGGGGGGGGGGTTGCGGGGGGGGGGGGGGGCGGGGGGGAGGGGGAGGAGAGGGGGGGGAGGGGAGGGGAGGGGAGGGGTGTGCGGGCGAGGCACAGCGGTTGTTGTTGCTGTTTACTTCCCGTTCTTCGTTATGTCTTTATTGTGCTTTGTGTACATGCAAATTGCAAAAAAAAAAAATAAAAATTAAAAAAAGGTGGTATGGAATCACGAGCACTGTTCTCTCTCTCTCTCTCTCTCTCTCTCTCATACTGACGATCAAATACCATCGTCGTGCATCGTCGTGCAACTATGCGATCCCTTAGGCAAATAGGAACTTTTCCGTGTAGTTTGATGCAAACCTTGTTTATTTCGCATGGGCCATAATTGATGACAAAACTGTAACAGCAGAGACTTCTTCCTTCTTCTTCTTCCTAAATTATGGTTCACTCAACAAACTCGTGGTAGGTCTCCTCGCGCCGCCATGTAATTAAGTCAAATAAAAGAACATAAAAAAGTGCGATCACGTCTGTGGGCCATGAGGCAAATTTGGCAAAGGGGTCGCTATCTCGATATTCATGAAGTTTTTAAGCAATGGCCAATGTAGGCCCAGGTTATTGTTAAATATCTGGGGAAGTATTTTGAATATAGTCAATACTGGCTGTTCCTCCAAAACTGTCAATCTAGTTGTTTTTTTACAAGGTGTTTGCTATTTGGTGGATATACGTGTTGGCAACACAGGCAGTATGTTCAACAGCACGGACAGAAAACTGGGATATAAAGTTAATGTAAGTCGGCTGTCCATATGGATGCTGGTATGGGTTTTCACTGTGTACGCACACTCCGGGTGCTACTTTTTTTAAATACTAGGTGTTCCATTGGTATATCATTTTCTGTATCTACTGCCTTTGTAGAAGTTGTGTTAGGTTGATAATAGCTTGCTTCTCTTCTTAGGGTTTTCACATTCAAATCTTCCTCAATGTTTTCCTAGTATTCCCTTTTCTTGATGTGGTTACCTGTTTCGATAAGTGATGCTATCTTCTGAATCTTTTCGAGGTTTCAAGGTCCTTTAGTTGGTAAGGGATCCCAAAACTTGCATACCATTTCCAGTACTGGTCTAAACAGTTGGTTTGTTGCTGGCGTCTTCTACCTGTTGGGGGCATGGCATGATTTTCCTGTATAAGATATGACATGATGTTTTGTGCTTTCGCTTCATACTAAATTGTATTGTTTTTCCACATGTTGAGACGGACTATCTTTATTCATAGCCCATAATATGTTGCAGCATTTAGTTCTGATGAATAGGTTGTATGGTTCGATTATTTGATCCTATTTGTGTGAAGCGTTTGCTTCAATTTTCGCAACACTTGGCACTTTTGGGAATGAATTTCCTTGTTCCAAGGTTTGCCCTATCTTGTAAAGAGTTGTGTTCTGCTCGGTAGATTGGTTTGTTGCTTGCTGGCCTTCTGATTGTTCTATATACATTAGCTGTAATCTGCAAAAAAGACGTATAGTATGTGCCTGCGAGAGAGATTTCATATGATGTCATTTTTATAAATTTAGAAAAACAATGGGCCCCCAACCCCCCCCCCGCCCCCCCCCCCCCCAACAGTTACCCTGTGGTACACCTGACAAGGATGGTTTTCATATGGGTTGATTGACACTTCCACAACAAACTTTCTGCGTTATCACAACAAGGAATGATCTAGCCATGTTAGCAATGAAACGCCTTTGCCGTTGTGTTAATTTAAGCAGCAGCGCAACCTCTTGGTCAACCTTATCAATGGCTTTAGAAAAGTCTAATTTTAAAATTAGCATCTATTGCTGTCGGTTGTTAAGACCTGTTTATTAAAATAATTGAGAGTTGGTATAAGTTGAGTCTCACAACGCCTTCGCTGTCTATAACAATGTCTGGCGCCGGGTTATTTTCATTTCATTTATGCCCGTCGCTTCCCGGTGGGGTGAATTAGGAAACATCTTACGACCCCTTCGGCCATCGCACTCTGGTATGGGATGTTCTGGTATATTCCTGTCCTGTTTGTCCAGTGTTGTTTCAAACTCCGCCTTCAGTGTCTCGTCTCTGCTGTTGCAGACGGCCGGCCTCTCTTTTCTCTTTCCTGCGGGTCTACAGGTCAGGGCCTTGGGTGTGGTGCTCAGGATGCTGGCTTCCTGAGGGTGTGTAGATCAGCCCCACTTCCCTCGCACAGTATCTGCACTTGGCCACTGGTTCACTGTAACGCACCGCTCACTCTACAGATCTTACGTTTCGCGACAGTGTCCTGCCAATGAGGTTTTTGTTAGATGGACTCGTAGGGGTTGAAGAATGGTTCTGGAATCTTTTGTTGCATCGTCTGTGTTGTTCGCCACGTTCTAGCATCGTAGATAGAGCAGTACTGATTTCTCATTGGAGTTGAAGTTGCGGAGTTTGGTTCTTATGCTGTTTCATCCAGATGCCTCTGTTGTTCTTGTGCATGACTGTAAGATGATCTTGCCTTGCCGTTTCTGGCTGTGTCGTCTCGGTCCGTGCCTCCGGTTGGTACACCACGTTCCCAGTAGACGAAAAGACTCCACCTCCCTGTGGGTCTCCATTGTCTAGTGACGGTGTGTTGACGTGTGATGTTGATTTTAATACAGCTCGGTCTTCTTCCTGTTAATCTTGTGCCATGTTCCGGTGATGTGTCCTCAATACGAGTGGTCCTTGTCCTGCATTATGGCTGTGGCTGTGTGAAGGAGCGCCAGGTCATCAGCGAAGTGCAAGGTGTCGTGTGCGTCCAGAGTGTCCACTGTATTACCGTTGTTTCTGCCTGTTGTAGTGGTCATTCTGATCTGGTCAATGACCAGGTGGTAGAGGAACAGCCGACAGCAGGCATCCCTGCAGAATTACGGTCTTCATCCTCGAATCTGTCGGACAGGTGGCCGGCCGCTAGTGGGCAATCATGCAGTTCAATGGACGGGTTGGTGCTCCGCGCCCCACCCCCCCCTACCTACCCCCGGCAACACCCCATGAGGGAGACTGTTACTTCTATGGGTTGGACTCAGTTTGCCATAAAGCATGATTCACTGCATTCCTCTGGCAACCACACTGTCGTAATGATACATCCCTTCTCATAATCTATGATGTTGATGTAAAGGGGGGCTAGAGTTCCAAACTCCTCCCGCGACTGCCCCCCCCCATCATCGTGCATTCGCAGGCTGGCGATATGGTCAGGCACACATGTATTTGTTCTGCCGAAGCTGAGTGCTTGTCATCGGAGCTTGGAGGTCAGAATGCATCTTTTTCTCTCCAAGTAGTACCATGTTGAGAACCTGCGGCGGTTGACGGGAGAATGATCCCTCGGTAGGTGCGCAGTCCCTGACGTCTCCTTTCTTCGGAGCTTGATGTCGATTCCTTCTTTCACAATGAGGCTCCGGTTACCTCCTCCTTCTACCAGATCATTCTGAAGTGGATGTATCTCTGCACACCCTCCCCCGCGTAGCCTGTGACAGCTCGTCTCTATGTCTGCTTTGATGGCTTCTGCTGTATCTAGTCCGCGACCCTGACTGCCTTCCCATTTGTCAGGAGTCATGCATGGGCCTTCTTGATATTCCTGCCTTTGAGGGTTTGTCACTGCTGTTTGGGCAGGTCTGTCTCTGTAGGTGGGATGTCTGATGGTGCGTCTGGGGCGGGGGGCGCGTTCAGCTGCTCCTGTAGTGTTCTGCCCATCGTTTCAGCTGTTCCTCGGTTGTTGTCCGGGGGGTTTCCGTTCTTGTCTTCACTGGCTTGTTCTGTCTGATGGAACTTACCTGTCAGCGTTTTGGTACCAGGTTACAAGGTCACCTTCCAGTTGCCCCTGTCCGGCTGAGGACTCTGAGTGGATGGCCTGGTAGTCAATGTAGGCCCCTCTTGTCATTCTTGTTGCTCTTTCTTACTGCTCCGTTCTCTGCTATGTGTGCTTCTTCCTGTGCTTTGCCATAGCTTGCTCTTGTTAGGCTCGTGGTCAGTGTAGCTTTCTTCTCTCTCCTTGTTTCCAACTTGTGGTTCGGTGTCGCCGAGGACCATTCTTTGTGCTGGGCTTCTTCCGTGCCAAAGGATATATTCCCGGTGTCTTTGCCAGAGAGCTCTGCAGTGTTCCCACTGTGTCGCGTTGTCCGTCTCACTGTCTTTATCAGCTCTTGTGCGGCTTGGAACCTGTTGGCAAAGGCTGATATGGAATTGCTGCTTGTGGGTCCTGTTCCGGAGGGCAGCTCGGACATTGTACCTTGTTTAGTGGGTTGTGGTGTTGGTGACTATCTTGAGTCGAAGTATCCACTGTTGTTTAATGATGGTGGTGGGTGTTGACCTAGTCAGCACCTCTCATCACTCGTACATCACTGCATGATCTCATGTTTTTGCGGTTAATGCAGATGTGGTCAATCTGGTTCTCCGTGACTTGGTTCGGGGATCTCCATGTGGGCCGTGTGGAGGCGCTTGTGGGGAAGACGCATTCCTCCTATCTCCAGCTGGTTCTCAGGGCGCACAGGTCTGCCAAAAGCGCTCACCATTCTCGTTATATGTCCCTGGTCCATGTGTCACCTCTTGATGTCCTCGTAGCCTGTGTGGTCCCTTCCGATCTGTGCGTTTTATATCTCCCATCAGTATGGTTATGGCCTTGCTCCTATTTTGTATATCACTGTCTGTAGTTGCTGGTAGAAGTACATCGTTCTTCTCTTCTTCCGCATCAGTGGTTGGGAGCATTAGCAATGGATGAGGTCAGCTGATGTCATTCTTCTTCGTGGGTTATACTGGGCTGTGATTGATGCGGGTGTTGTCAGGTTCCCATCCGAATAGAGTGACCCATGTGCCCTCGGTTGCAGATTCAGGGCAACCCCCACCCCCCCCCAAAACACCCATCAAGGGTGGGGGCTCCATCCTACTGTGTTGTCCTGAGTTCTGCAGCCTGTTATCCAGATGATAATGTCTCAGCTGTCAGGTTTGTAGCCACCTTGTCCCACTCAGTCCTAGCACTCGTTTTGTAGTTTTTAATCTCTTCGCAAATTGGATGGTTGTTTCAGTTTCATATTCATTGTCTGATGTTCCATGGGCTACTTTGTTGTTGTGTCCTGGGTGTTTGAAGGGGAGTCGGCTTGACAGCTTCCTTTCGGCTTTCTCTGCTCTGCGTCATAAGTCTCCGGGTTGGAGACCACCTTCTTTTGACCCAGGTGATTTGCTTTGGTTCATTGTAGGCGATGCTTTCTGGTAACTACGTCTTTTTTTACAGGCTCTGGTTGTGTAGACATACGCTAATCCCACTTTATCCTCGGCGCGCGAGGTGGTCCTGCCTGAGTCGCTCTGACGTCAGGCATGGCCGGGCGTGGGTCTTATTCTATGCCCAACCCTCTGGGGCAAATGGGCGTTTTTTATGAAAGTCTTATTGGTCAAGATGGTACAGTATGCTACTTTTTATTATGTGTTCAAGTTGTTGTGGTAGCTGATTTTGGATGTTATGAGATACAGGTCTTATCGTTCTGCTTTGGTTTTGCTAACCTTTTTTGATTTTAAGGGAAACAATTGCATCTCATTCTCGCCACTCATCATGGTATTATTTCTCCTGGTCCAGTGAAGCTTGGTAAAGTAGGGGGTATTCCTCACTCATTTCATTGGCAATTATTTATGAGCTTGCCAAGGAACGCCATCGGGTTCCAGTAGCATTGTTTTCATTGATGTCTGGTCAGTAATTTATATACTACTGCTTTGTATACTGTGAAGTTTTGACTATATTTCAGGGAGTTTATACTATCATGCCTGTAGTAAAGTTTATTAAAGGTTTGGGATTTGAGGGAAACTGAACAAAACTGCTTGTTTAGTATGTTTGCTTTTCCCTTCAGGGTCCTGTTTTTTGGTTATTCTGGTTGTTTCTCAGGTGCTGGAATAACAATGTTGTTCCTGATCTCTTTCTCCTCTATGTAAGACCATAATTTCTTGTTTTGATGTTCAACCTTCTGAATTCATCGAATTAAACATATTTGGTGTGAGCAAGCCTATATTCTCTCTGACCACTTCTCTTAAATATGTTTCTACCTTAACCAGTAATCTGGATGAAAATTAGGATGTACGTTTCAATTTTCTTAAAAGAAACGATGTTTCCTTCTCAACATAACGTTTAGTTGTTGTAGTTATCATGGATGTGGTTCTTGCTTGGCAAAGGTATTTTAGTAGGTATGTTAGTTTTTATACAGATTCCTCAAGTCACTGACATTATCTTAACACTATGGGACCCTCAAAAAAAGACGACTGAAATCATGATGTCTCCCTGCGGCTTATTTGGTAAATCTGCTTGGTTCCAGAGTCTGATGTAACTGTGAAGTGTTTGTGCTTGTATCTGTTACCAATGCCTTTAAAATGGCGTGTTGATTGAAGCAGTTATAGAATACGGAAGGCTAATATCGAAGCATGTGCCTGTGACACTCTCTTTCGTGACAAACACTTGTACTTGATTCTCTGTGGTTTGCAGTGTTCTTATGTGTGCATTGTCAATGGTGGTCCCCCAATATGTTGTGATGGGATGTCTCACCTTCAGAAGGGAACTGTGGCCTTGATGGAATATACGTTGTTTACTCACATTTTTTTCTCACACCACCTCATCTCTCTCCTCTCTCTCTACATCTCTCCTCTCTCTCATCTCGCTTGCTGCTCACGCTCTCTGTGGAATACTGAGGCTGTGTATGTACTTATAGTATTTCTGTCGTCTGTCCCTACAGTATTTTTAAAGATGTATTTTCTGGCATCTTTCTTTGCTCCGCACCATTTTTACTCTTTAACGATATTGCTCTGTTGTCGCGCCATTATTAAGGAAACTTGCACAAGACCTTGATTTTAGTAAGTCTCCTTCAAAGTCCCTACATCCCAGGAGTGGTGTGTACATGGAAAAAAATGCATCTTGAGTCATTGTGGAGTGATTTAGATTTCCCCGAAAAAGGAAAAAAAATTACAAGGAGATATGCCTGACAGATGATTAGAACTAACTCCAGTTCTGATTTTTTATGGAAATGTTCCGTTGCAGTTCTGTCGTCAGGTGTGGACTGACCTGTTGGGTCGCAGTAGTAGTAATTACAGGAAGCGTACTGTCATTGTTTGATTATGACATTGGACATATGAATCCCATAACTGTGTATGGGATTACTCTGGGTTGTTCACCACTCTCCCCTGCTTTGTGCCAATTTTATAGTTAAGGGCATGTATATCTTATTTGAAAATGGAATCTGCTCGAGTGTTGCCAACAGGTGATGGATGGCTTTGAGTCTACATAACTCTGAAGGATGCTTAAAGAAAGGACACAGTCGTCCAGCATGCAAGTTGAATCCATCGATACCTGGTGTTATCAATGACCTTGTGATCATTTCATTAAAGCTGCAAGGAGGTGAGAAGAGAGTGATGTTCGGAGAGAGAGAGAGAGATTGTTGCTTTTTGGTGAATGGAGTTTGCCCTGCTAAGTGTGGGACCACCTACCAGGAAAGGGGAAAAACAGCGCCTTGAAAATGTTTGTAACGAATGGGGCGGACACGAATGGGCATTTAACTGCTATCGTCAGACTTTCCAGCGTTGGTTGCGATGTGATGATCGACAGCTCCTCTATCTAGAGAGCTTCAAAATCCTGGATTGTTACCCCATCCCCCTTTCCCACCCCCTACTCAATGTCTCCCTCCTCCCCTCTACTCCCGCACCTGTTGCCGTCCCTCCCACTACGGAGCAGCAAGGTTCTACTTTCGCCACCTCTGAAGACGGCCTTACAATTTGTGGCGTGGCCCCCAAGCCTTTTCTTCCCTAATCGCTACTCCACCTTCAAGCTGATGATCAAGGCAGCATCTTCTTTATATTTTTATTTTACTGGATCCTTTTTAGTGTAGAATCTTCAACCGGGTGAAGGCGGTACATCTTAGAATGAAGAAAAAGTAGACAGAACTAAACCCTTGCGCGTCATGCGTTTGGGACCCCCACACCATGCAATGAGATCCAGGAGAGCGTAAAAGTCCGAGTAGAGCAGCCAGATTGGGCTCATACCACTGCCTCAGAACACACAACCATGTAGATGAATTATACGCTCTTGAATGTGGCCTACTTCGTTAGAGAATGTAGGACAAAATCGCCTGGACTGGAATAATGATGTCATATTTCCACCAGAGTCTTGTTGACATCAATTCCTAGTACCTGCCTAGGACATCCCTGACACAGTGAATGTTGTAGGAAAAAACAACAAACTGCTGGTACGAACATCCTCATTGCAGGTCAGACTTCGGTCAATTGTCATTCTTCCCAAGTTCCATCCTTGGGGGACCCTTGGTTTTTTATGCTTGACAAAGGTGTTACCAATAAGAACCTAAAATTGCAAGATGCTATGATTGGGTGTTGGTGGTTTTTACTGTTCTAAGGAACCGTCGCCCCAGTGTGGAACAAATTACACAGGAGGTGTGGTGACGGCGGAGACCCTGGGACCTTTCAGGTTCAGGACTCGCCTCCTCAACAATAACACACATTGACTTCTTTCCTGCCCCCCCCCCCCCCCCCCCAACCCCCGCACCCCCACCCCCCCCCCCCCCCCCCCCCCCCCACCCCCCCCCCCCCCCCACACCCCAACCCCCCCCCCCCCCCTCACCCCCCACCCCCACCCCCAGCCCCCTCCCTCTTCACCCCCCTCCCCACCCACACACTCCCCCTTTTGCCCCCCCCCCCCCCCACTGCCTCACTCATTCACCTTTCCTCTTCCTACCACCCCTTAATGCTGTAATCAAATTTTTTGTCTGTCATAAGCCTTCGAAATATTCGCATACCCCAAGGTATACGACTGTGTCATCAAGCATAATGATGTTTGGTAGGGAACAGGAGAAGAAGTATGATGAATTGGTCTGGAGAGTATGCCTTTTGTTTGCAGTCAGTATTAATTCTCGCTCACTCTTTTGGTCCGTGTCTGCTTCGGATGGCGTCGAGTCTTATGAAAAGTGTTTTTTTTTGTCTTTTTTTTTTCATCTTTTAAAGTTTTCATTGGTGTGCATTATGTCAAAATTCTAATTTGCCTGACGTATCGGGAGCAGACCACAGAGGGTGTGGTGTGTTCATTCTTGTTTGTGAGGGGAAAGATAAGATAAGATAATGTGCTTATTGCCAGCGGACCGAAAAGGGCAATATCAGGGCTTGTCACCACGTTTTAATAAAAATCAAAATCCTCCCATCATTGAAAAAAAAAAACAAAAAAAAAAACAAAAAAATACCACCTTTCATACATCTCGTTATATTGACATCGTCTAGGAAACGCAACCACAGAATAACTTGTTAAAAATCTTCTTCCGTAAATCTTAAATCAGATGCAAAATGTTAATCTCTCTCAAAAAACTCAAGGTTCACATTCAGCTCGGGACATCCTGGAAAGTGATCTTCATGGATCTCCGCTGTAAATAGTTTGTGTCTCATCATCGGGCAAGTCCCAAACACTCTTAAAGAACATGTTTCATTGTGAGTGGCGCATGACATGGAAGTGCACCACGGAGCTTCATTCCTCTTTATAGGTAAGGCATGGGTAAAATACGATTGGCCGGGGTGCAGCCGGCACTGATCCGTTTCCTCTTACAGACCTCCAGACGGGGATGGGAGGAATTCCTTAAGGTTTGGACGGATCTGAAAAGTTTGTTACTCGTCTGTGTGTTCAAACCTCCTGCTCAAGAGAGTCCTAACATAATCGTTAATTTTGGGTTTAAAACTTGCTGAGCAGGGGATATTTATGTGTTGGGACAGTTTCTCTCTTGTGGCGTTCTTGGCTTAACGCCAAACATTTTCGTTCCGCCGATGCCAAAATGACCAGGAACCCAAGCAAGAGTAATGTTGTAACCGTCCGCCTTCAACTTGGCTAAAAAAAGTTCATAAATAAGTAAATGTTCTGGATGCTGAAGGTTGCGGCCAGCTATGCCTCAATGATGACAGCGAATCCGACCAGAAACAGGTAAGTCCCTCTTTGAAGAACGTTGAGATTATCTTCAAAGCCAAAACACTGAGCTGTAAGTTCAGCAGGAATAGACAGAAGCAACGGAAATGGCTATGTTCCAACAGTTATCTGAGAAGGTAGCCCCAGGGCAGTAGGCTGCACAGGCCACTCTCTTCAGACTTGGAAACACGTCTGTGAAAATTTTTGATAGGATGAGGGAATTTGGTATACAGAGCTCACGCATACTAAGCCTTGTACGCCAGAGGAGCTGGTAAACTTCTTTACGAAAAAGCTGCAGATCAAAGAATCTCTGGGCAGTGAAGAAGGTCCACGGGTTGATCCGGAAACTTGGAAAAAATCAGATACTACACTCGGTTAGACCTGCATTCCGCACGTGACGGCTGCATACCGAAGACAAACGGCGGAAATACCAGTTAGGGTTGGTTTCGTATTTGTTTTGAAACTGAGGGTCAAAGACACAGTCATATGAAGGTTTCTGCGGTTCTGAGAACAGTCTGTATTAATTAATTATGAGGGACATTTTCAGCATGCGGTTTTTGGACAGTGGGAGGGTTCACCTGCCTCTGCGTACAGCTGTTCTCAGGGGTGGTGCGGAATGCTCCAAGACAGAGACGAAGCCCTTGATGGTGGATTGTGGTCAAAAGTTTGACTTATGCGGATGTTGTTTAGAGGGTCTGCGACGCCGTACACAGCACAACCAGAATCCAATTTGGTACGGACCATGGCCTCGGTAGAGGTTGCAGCAAAGTTGTCTTATCAGCGCACCCAGGCTGTGTGTGCTACGACCCGCAGATTTCTTCAGAGCTTTCTGGCATGAAGGTTGAAGGTGTTTGATGTGGCTGAGAATTGTTGAGTTTTGGATCAAAAATAACTCCTGGAATTGGCCTTCTGTTTACAACTGGAAATGGTGGACTTGTCTGACCGAAGTTTAGGATCATCATAGAAGCGACGAAATATTGTGGAAATGTATTGATGAGTCGTGGTGCGGTGTATGAGAGAAGGTTAATACCAGTTTTCCCTCGGCACCCTCTGTTGGGATTCTGTTGTCGCAATGTTGGTGACTCGACGCTGTATTCACGGTAGTAAGAAGCTCCAACTGCATACAGCGCAAAAAGTCTTCAACAAAGAGTAAGCACTCAGTGCCCAGTCTTACCGATTTGGACAATGTCATTTATTTTTCATGCTGGAAAAAGGGCGGGGGTAAGGATGCTAACCTGAGGGTAATACCCAACTCCTGTCCATGGATGTCAGATGAGTTGTGGTGCCAAAACGCACCATGGAACTTCGATCGGCTTTAAAAGTTTTGAATGAACAGAGGCAGAGTTGACCCGAAAAACAATTGGTCTGTGCAGGATCCCATGTGGTATCTGTTTTCCACGTAGTGTCGTTTACGCCGTTTCGACGGTCGTAAAAGATAGCACCACCATGGTGCTTGTTAAAGAAAGGCATGCATGGCATGGATGGTTTTCCAGACGAAAACCCAGATTAAATTGGTCTAACCGTCGAGTGGGTCTTCCGGATAAACCGCCTCTGTTCATGGCCAAAGGACCATCGGTTAACAGACTTCAACATCAGACGGGGAGTTGACCATCTTTACCATCAGCTTTAAGAGGCAGCTGGTTCAGAGCGTTTGGGCGTAGTTGGAAGGGTGGTATGGGCCTTATCCCACGCTTTGGTTTGGGAATGATCAGGCTTTCCGCAGGAGGGCGGGAACGGGGAAAGGACCTGTGGTCCAGGATATGGTTATAGGACTTGGAGAAGAGTCTGGAGACAGCTTTCTGGAAAATGTTTCATCAACTGATAATGAATGTCATCCAGACCAGGGGCAGAATCAGTGTAGGTTTGTAAAGCTATTGGAGTTCAACGATTGAAATAGGAAAGATTATTTTTTAAGAGATGTCTGATGTGAAATTGGTTATGAAGATTTCTCTTCTTAATCTCTAGTTTCTAAAAAAGAATGGCAGATTTATTTGAAGATGAGGAGTTCTGTTGATGATTGGTGGAGGCCAACAGATTGCACAACAGCTTGTTTGTCAGTGATCAGAGACTATCAGCAAGTTTCTCAAGTGATGATTGGAGGGGTTGGTGGTTCTTTCCCTTTGATTTTTCTAATGATGTTCCAAACTTTTTTTATTGGAAGTTGTAGATGTCAGCCTGAAGCAGAAGGTTTCTCAAGCGACCGAAGTTTTCTTATTTTGAAAGGGTGTCTCGATTCGCACGGAGTTTCTGATGGGCTCTAGCGTTGGGACCGAAGGTCGTTGGGTATACCGCGCTGAGCCCGTTTGCGAACTTTTGAAATTTGTTGGCAGTCTGAATTAATCGGGATGTTTTTGGCATTGGGTTTGCGAGGAAGACACGGGAATAACAGGTTTCTAGACGTTGATCACAGTGTTAGTCAGAGATGTGCTGGGTCTGGACTCTGAGAAATTCGTGTCTTGGAATTCTTTTGAACTAGTGGTTGAAAATAGATCCAGTTTGCTTTCTTTTTAATTGAGATGTTGAGAGGACAGATAGTGTTCAAGTTATTAAGGGTGTAAGAAGGGACTGGGATATGGTCACTTCCGTGCTGTTTGTCATGGACTGACTCTCATAGTCCAAGGACAGCGAGGGGTCACAAATCGACAAATTTAACACGAAAGTGAAAACCTGTGGAAAGAGTGGAAGGTAAGTGGAGCTCCATCGTTCAGACAACACAAATCAATTTCAGTAATGGAATCCTCAAGAAGCAGTACTCTGGAATGATGATCTGACACTTACCCAACAATGAGGAATTGTCGACCGTTTAAAGTCACCCTACAGCAAAAAACGGTCGAGGGAAGTTCTCCGAATCAAGACTGACAAGGTCCTGACGGACAACCGGGGACAGTGGTGGCAGATTCAGTGAGAGGATTGTGACAGTCTGTGGAGAGTGACTCTCGCAGTCTACTGCCTGAAGGAGGTAGTCAGAGCGTCCAGGACTTAACAGCAAAAGTTTTATGTAAAAGAATGGGAATCACCACCTGACAGTCCCCAATGTGGATGGTGGAGCAGGTTTGGATAGAACATTAAAGACCAGAAAAAAAAAGTGTTGGTCTCTGGCCTTTGAATTGGTGTTTCCTGAAAGAGCCACGACCGGAAGGTTTCATAGTTTCCCACCCTGACAAAGAAGAACCTGAGCTACTCAACAATTTGAATTTTAGGCCACGGATTATTCCATTGGATTTATGTTAACTATCCATGGTGCAGAGGACGAATAAAATCTTGTAATGATTCACCAGCAAGTTCCTTTATTCACATGTCAACTATTCTCTAGATCTGAGAGAGCTGCAAATTTGTTGGTGTTTCTCTCCGATTTTTTCTCTCGATCTGTTAAATTATTAGGTGCTTTTTCTTTGTCTAGGCGGCGATTTTGTCTTAACTCCAACACACCAGAGACCTTGTCGGACAGCTGCAGGGTGCCATTTGGAGGTTTTTGAGGGGGTGGTCTTGTCTTTGTTTTTCAAGAACTGCTACTTTCTGCGCCCTTGATGGGCCTGTTGATTTTTGCCCCCTATTTGGTTTGGGCGCGCTGGAGTAGGTTTTGATGACCGCCGAGTCCGTATCTGTAAGGCGATGACTGCTGGAGCTCGTCGCGGCAGTATTTCATGCATGAGGATACAGACTGGGTTCTGGCTCTCTCTAAAGCAAAAGAGGAGGATGCGACCGTTCTGCACGCCGATGCTGTCTGTCGTTGGCTTCGTACTGCGGCTGCAAACGAGAGCCCCAGCAGTCGGTTGAATTTTCATTCTATCTTTTTCGCCTCAAAAAGGGATTCTTGTTCAGTCTTTATCTCTGAATTTCCTTTTCCTTCAACAGTTTGGGCAGGTCTTTGATGACGGATGGAGTGCTTGCATCCACTGTTGGCACAGTGTGGTGGACTGTCACACACACCATGGTGGGACTGGCTGGCAGCAGGTTTCAACACCTTTCTTCCGTGCATCTGTCTCTCAACTTGGCCGAACCTTATGGCACTTGTAGCAGCGTAGAGGGGACGGGATGTAGAGCGACTCTGAGACTCTCAGGTAGCCCACCGATGATCGAACTACCGGTAGGAGGTAGTGCAAAAGGTCAGTTGAGGGTGTCAGTTGGGGACTCCTGTCATTGCCTTTGCGTACAAAGCACACGATGAACGTGGGTCTACTCCTTGCGATGCCAGTTCAGACTCTTGATTTCGCCTCGACACTACTCTCGATCTCTGCACCGGATATTACTCCCCTGGATAGAGTTCAAAGTTTTGTGCGGGGAGGTCACCCTGATCGGTATCGATTCAATTCAACGTCGTCGAACTTAAGATAAGCTTTTCAGAGTGATCTTGGATGGGCACTCAACCAGTAGTGTACCCGTTCCTCAGTCTTTGACACTCTTTGGTTTTGCCGCCTGAGACCATTGTTTCCTTTCGCGATCGCCAATTGGACTCAGGCCCCGACAGAGGTCTATCTTCTTCCGCTCATAAACAATCAGCCAACTGGCCTGATGCCTGAAAAGGTTTCTGGTATCACTGTTCAGAGTCCGTTTCTGTGTCCGTTTCCGAATCTGCCTGTATCTTTTTTTTGTTTTTGTTGCCATGTTGTATCATTTAAAAGTCGTCTCCTTGATGCACAACCACCAACGTGTCCCAATCAAGGGGGATGGCCCATTTTTTTCGGAATCCCAAGTATATTCAGGGCACCAGATTTCAAAAGAGATATACAAAGGTCTGAAAGCGTCCCTGCCAACAGAAGCTCCCAAACCGTTTGACCCAAGCCGCCGCCTTCTTGCCTGAGCTAGGGCATGGTCACGCGACCAGCCGCTTGTATCGAAGTGGCGGCCACTTCAACCACTGTTTCTAGGGGGGGGAGGAAAAGTCCAGGCCCAAGAGGTGTGTTGTCTTGTTGGAACCGCTAGTCACATAAGCGGTCTCAACCTCCAGGAATCCTATTCTCCCCCATCACAGGCGCACCGCACGGCGGAAAACCGGTGGCCTCAATGATACCACAGAGGAAAAGGAGGTGTGTGGAACAGAAGGCTGTAGGGGGACGAGGAAAGAAAAAATCCGTTAAGAAAGGCAGAAGGACAGCAATAGGAAAATGTTGGGTTACTATTTGTCTGGGCTCACTCATAACCTTTTGACATGGGAGACCTACCAGGGGCATCAATTCTACCAAGTTAAGGCTTGGCAGTCAGCAACTTGCTATACAGGCCTAGCTGTGTTCACAACAACTAACCATCTTGCTGAGTTTTGATTGACCCCCGTCAGCAAAGCCTCCTAAAAGATCACAGAACCAAGCAAAGCCCTTACGACACACGGCTAGGTTGCAACCCACGGAGGGTTGTTATGAGGGGATACTTTGCGTTGCTTATGAACATCTGATATAAGGTTGTTATATCCCGCTGGGAAGCAGTTGCCCTTGCCAGCCAGTGTATTCATTGTCCCCTCCCCCCCCCCCCCCCCCCCCCCACCCCCCCCCCACCCCCCCCCCCCCCCCCCCCCCCCCCCCCAAACACCCTTGCCCCCCCCCCCCACTTCCTCCTCACACCACTCCTTTCCACCCCTTAAGCTGAAATCAAAATTATGTCTGACAAACACAGCGCAAATCTCGCAAACCCCCAAGTATACGACAGAGTCATCAGCATAATGATGTTGGTCGTGAACAGGAGAAGAAGAAGAAGAATTGTCTGGAGAGTATGCCATTTGTTTGGTCAGTAATAATTCTCGCTCACTCTTTTGGTCCGTGTCTGCTCTGTGGCGTCGAGTTATGCAAAGAGTTTTTTTTTGTCCTTTTTTTTTCTCTTTAAAGTTTTCATTGGTGTGCATTATGTCAAAATTCTAATTTGCTGACGTATCGGGAGCAGACACAGAGGGTGTGGTGATGTTCATCTTGTTTGTTGAGGGAAAAGATAAGATAAGATAATGTTGCTTATAGCCCAGCCGACCGCAAAGGGCCATATCAGGGCTGTCACCACGTTAAAATCAACTCA
>CM031621.1:6314652-6356358 GCA_018398815.1 Conus ventricosus
AGCGCAGAGCATGTCGCGTCATGTCGTCGATGGGCTTCCTCAGTGTGTGGTCTATCCAACGTCATTTCCTTTTTCACCTCTTTCTCCGCAGGGAGTTGATGTGTCCGCTTCCACAGTTCCACATTCCTGATGGTGTCTGGTCAGTAGATCTGAAGTATCTGTCGGAGGCAGCCGTTAATGAATGTATTGTTGTAGAATGCATCGTGAAAAAATGAAACTCGGTACATTTTTTAACAGATCGTCGGTATCGCTTCTCATTCCTGTACATTTGAGTGTGACACTTGCACACGAAGCAAGATGCTGGTTCAGGAGCTGTTTTTTTTCATCTGTGTGGTTTTTTGGACTGCTTCAGAGCTGATGTTAGAGGGACTGTAAACAATGAAAATCACATGCTGAAAACGGATGGCTGTGTCATATTCAGATTGTCCATTTCAAGTAGATCTTGCCAGGCTTCCCAAGACGACGTGGAGAGGATCTTGGCCGCCGGAGATAAAACGGCTTAGAACCTGACAGGAGCAATTGTCTTATGGTATGCAGACAAGGCATCTGAAGCATCTCTCTTTTACTCAGACGTTGATCTTGTCTCCTCTGTATGAGAGGAGGGGAAGCCACCTGAAGCATCTAATCTTCACGTAACGATGGATCTTGTTTGTTTTGCACGAGTTGCTGAGAAGCTGTCTGAAACATCTACTCATCACATAGCCAAGGGTCTTGTCTTCTTCAGCTGAGGTGTGGAGATGCCACCCACAATGTAAGCCGGTGATGTTTGTCTTCCATGGATAAGGTCAGGAAAAGCCAACCAAAACATCTCTTTTTCACAAAACCATAGATCTTTGTCCTCTTTGTATGAATTGCGGAGAAACCACCCAAAAATCTGTTGTTCACAAATCCATTGATCTTTGTCTTCTGTGTATTAGATGCAGATAAGCCACCAAAAACATTTATTCTTCACAAAGCTGTTGACCTTTGTCTTCTTTGTATGAGATGCAAACAAGCCATCTGAAACAGTTAATCTTCACAAAGCTGAAGATGTTATCTCCTCTGTACGAGATGGTAGACAGTGTCTGAAGCATATCTCAAAAGATGTTATCTTCTCTGTACGAGATGGTAGACAGTGTCTGAAGCATATCTCAAAAGATGTTATCTTCTCTGTACGAGATGGTAGACAGTGTCTGAAGCATATCTCAAAAGCCTGGATCTTACGCTCTCCAGTCAGTGTTCGGCTCTCGCGTCCACATTGAAAAAGAGATACTACCGTGGATGACGTCTGCCACGGTATACAAGACCAGGCTAAGCCTTAACTTCCTGCATGGAGTTGCTGACCTTACCTTGTTCTTTCTATCTTTGTTTCTTTCTTTGTTCTTGGGCTAGAATTCCGAAGTTCACCACTGTGAGATTTTTTTGGGGAGTGTGAGCGACTGTTTTAAATCCCACTGTCAAAGTAGCTACATTCTTCTGTCTTTGTTGCATGGTGTCTAAATACGAGCATCAGTGTGCTTATGTTTTGTTTGTGTGTCATCTAACCCATCAGCACATGAGGGCTTACTTTTCTCCAATAGGTGGAATGGAATTTATGAAGCATGCAAGATGTTTTTTCATGCAAGCGTTCAGGCACGGGACCTCAATTTAAAGACTCAGCTGAAGGACTAGGATGAACTATAGGAGTCTGCAAAGCTGTTAACTCCCAAAAGAAAATATGGCTTAACCTGGCTGTCCAGCGTGCAAATCGAGTCCCAGACGACCTCAGAACAAGGAGGAAGACACTCTAGGGACAGCTTGACAGCAGAAGGTCTTCAGAGAAGAAACCTCTGACAAGTGTGTCGGCCCTGAACTCCTTAAGCTCTAAAGGCTGGGCCACATCTATGTCATGACTGCCAGATGCGCTTCTACTGCCAACGATTTTTTTTCTTTTTTTGTGCTGCCGGAATTCGAACCCGCAACTTTTGGATGGATGGGCGTCTCAAGGCGTGCTTTTTTTTTAGATGGAAGTCTTACCCCACTTCAAACGGACACCTGTTCTAAGTTGGGAAATTTAAGTCTTATGAAGTTCAGTTGTGCTCTATCTCGACCAGGTCCAGCTGGAACTCTTCAGCTGCCTCTGCCGTTGCCTTCAGGGTTCTGGTCCTCTTCCTACCTGAAATCCCGAGCTGCTTCATGAGGTCATAGGCTGATGAGCCTACAAAAACCCTTGCTTCAGCCTTTATGGCGATAACCTGGGCCTGGAAGGCGGATTCCCTGAGGCTGCCAGCTTTATTGGCATACTTCTCAGTCTTGTCATTGTGAGCTTCCTCCATTATGCTTTCGTGGGGCACAGTGAGTTCGATCACAGTCACTTGTTTTGATGAAACTGAGTGGAGAACAGTATCTGATCTCATGCCACTCTTCCTGATGGCTCTGGGTGGTTCTCCCATTCTGGAAGGTCTACTGTGCATTCCCAGTCATCTGCTCCATCCAGTAAACCCTGTTCCCATGCTTTTGCTGGCACAGCTGTGCCAGACCATGATTTGTGGCAACCCGTCTTGTAGAACTTGCTTGTTGGAGCTTCTGGTGGCGTAGTGCTTTCTCTGGCATGTCACAGACTCTCAGGTTTCACATCCAAACCCAGTTCATGTGATGCTATAGTCAGGGACAGTCATCTAAGGGAGTGGGGGAGACCAGAGCACCGTTCCACGGAGGTGAGGTGGCGGCAAATTCTCGCTTGCCTGGTGAGTGTCAGCATTCATAGGACACTCTTGCGTCGAGCAAAGCTAGGGAAAGGAGAGAGTTCGCGAGACTGTCTTGGGGCTCTCTCGCATGCGCTGGAAAAATAGCTGATAAATTGTAATGGCTTGTGATAAGCTTTTGAATAGGTTGATTGAGTATTGCAAAATTAAACGATGTTACGTGCATGTCAACTACAACATACAGTGAAAAATAAATTTTCAGACCTCAATATTCGTCAGCAGGGGGCTAATATGCTTTCAGCCAGAAGCCAGACTGCCTTTTCTTCAGCTCACCCTTCATCCTCTGGTTCCTGAATTTGGCATCCAGAACACTGAGAGCCATGTTCTGAAACCATTACAGAGGTGTTCGGAAGTCCATGACAGCAGAGAACTGGATGCATCTTGGTTGTGAACATTGATCGCCATGTCCAACATGACGAACAGTCATGAGGACGATGTGCTGATTTGATTGTAAATGTTTCAGTTATTTTGGAGGTAATCGATAAGTCCAGCATCAGATTTCCAGCGCTCAGATGAAACCCTGAAAAATTGACTCTGTGTGTGTGTGTGTGTGTGTGTGTGTGTGTGTGTGTGTGTGTGTGTGTGTGATGCATCGTTTGAAAAAAAAAAGGTTGTTGGTTTTATGTTTCAGTTATTTTGGAGGTAATCGATAAGTCCAGCGTCAGATTTCCAGCGCTCAGATGAAACCCTGAAAAATTGACTCTGTGTGTGTGTGTGTGTGTGTGTGTGTGTGTGTGTGTGTGTGTGTGATGCATCGTTTGAAAAAAAAAAGGTTGTTTTTATGCTTTGTCTTATTTCATTTCTTTCCTTGCAGGTTAAGGAATTCAGCTCTGGCCAGGACCTACCTCTGGTTTTTCGTTCTGATGTATTCAGTATCCATGGTCTTTACCGCCATTTTCTATCTCCTCATTTTGTGCCGTCTGTGGCTGTCCACCTCAAGGGTGGTTTCAGTTAAATCCATCGCAACACAGGCATTGCCGTCGTCGTCTGTATTAGAAAGCAAGAGTGTTTCTAACCTGTCAGTCAGCAGCATGCAAAACTTGGCCGACCGTTTCTATCGCTTTGTGTGGGAGCAGACCGACTCTCAGATCTCGGGCAGCCCGAGTCCACAGGAAAGGCGCTCGAGAGAAACTCGCGCAACTGGTGATGTCATTGTACAAGACGCCAGACCCACGGCTTCAACAGCTGCGAAGACATCATTGTTGACAACTGGCAGTTCATCAACCCCTGGTGGTGAAAGCTTTCTGGAAAAGATTTCCAGAGGGGTGAAAGAACTGCATAAGGATCTGTCAAAAACGGCCACCTTGCAACAGGTGAACAAAAGAGAGACAGCGCGTCTGGAAGAAAACAGGGAATGCCAAGACCAAGCCCAGACAAGCATAGTAACGATCATGTCAACAGAATCCGTTTCCGAGCGCTTTGAAACTGCTCACCACATTTCGGGGACAAGTGCGCCAGGCACATCTTTGATTAGGCTTGATCAAACGTTCCACTTACCTGCTGAGCTGGCTCTTTGCACAAGCGTGGAGGACACGTGTCAGCTGGATTCCAGTTCTTTGGAGGGTTCTGTTGATAAAGAGCGAGATGGGCAGACAGACCAGGCAGCAAACCAGGCAAAACTATCCAGATCAGAACTTTCAAACAGAAATCAGCGTGACAGGAGAAACCAGAAGCAGACTGATTTGTTTCATTTTAATAGTTTGATTAGTGACCCATTTGCATTGGGTGCTTCCACAAGACAAAAGGATGTGCGGAATGGGGAAACTGGTTCTGAACTTTCGTGTGATCTAGCACCGCCCGCTCTCTTATCCTCTCTATTCCAGGAAGGTGTTCACAGCCCAGGGGCTGTTGCCCAGGACTCTAGTGAGACTGCAGAGAGCAAACAAAATTTGTGCACATTGCACAGAGTTTTAAAACATGACGCTCAAACGAATCTCCAGCCCTTTCAGAGTCCCCAGAAAACACGAGTGGCACAAATACAGAAAATGCCTTTTCTGATCGTGCGTTTGAATCAGATCTGACTAGTGTGTTTTCTTTATTGCATAAGCCGGTCCCCTGCCATAGCTTACAGACGGACAATAACGTCCCAGAACATTCTCTGAGAAGAGACAGAACCAACAGCGCCCACAGCGAACCGAAACGCACACAGTGGAGGAAAACCAAACACGCCGCCACATTCTGTTCAAAACCGCACCCAAACGACGACCCGCGCCCAGCTCTGTGCCGCCAACGCCCAGCATGGCTGACCACTATTCCAGACAATATCCACACATAATTGACAAGTCCCCGAACGAGTTAAAAACGGCATCCGTTGGATCGGACGAACACAAAGGACGAAGTCATACACTGTGGCATACACAGACTTGCAGAAGAGATGTGAGTGGCATCACAGAGGGTGGGGTGCCAGAAAGCGTGGCAGCAGAACACATTCCGGCACGTCGTGAAACAAACCCATGGAATGGCGGCCTGTCCTGTCCCTGTTATGGAGAGACGGGAGAAGCCGTTCAGATGTGGGATTCCAGTGGTTTGTCTCTGAACGTGTCCCAGAACACCAGGACAGAAGAGGAACCTTCTTGTCCACAAGATACGAACAAGGGCGGAGAGGTTCCCACTGGCACTGGCCACAAAGAGCAACGATGCAAAGTGAGTTATTTTTCCAGCGCGCACACGCGCGCGCGTGTGTGTGCGTGCGTGCGTGCGTGCGTGTGTGTGTGTGTGTGTGTGTGATACTAAGACAGTGTGTGTTATTTTCTTGAACGTGTGGTTTTTGTCTCTGGTTGCTTGCATCATGGTTCTGTTGCTGTACTTCATTTTGTTGTTATTTTTTGGTGGTAGTGGCGGCAGAAGTGATACTGGTGGTGGGGATTGTGTGCGTTAATGCGTGGGGGCGTACGTGTATATGTTTGTGGGGGAGAAGGGGGGGGGGGGTATGTAGATGGGTGGGTGCGCGCAACGGTGCATGTGGGTGTGCATGTGCGTGTGTTTGTGAATGAGAAAGAGAGAGAGAGAGAGAAGGGGGAGGGGAGGAGGAGGAAGAACGAACTCACGTTATGTCCTATGCGTGTGTCAAGGACATGTTAAAAGATAGAATGGCTAAGATAGTTTAAAAAAACAGAAAGGCTAAGGTTGGCAGACAGACTTTATGTGGGTGGTACGAGTTCGCAGGGGAGAGAATAAGAATGGTGCATAACACCAGCCGCCGTGGCGAAGTGGTTAGCGTCGCGAACTCCCGGCTGGTAGGTCGTGGGTTCGAATCCCATCAGAGTCATGTGGGTTTTTTCTGCCCCGACCGGCTCCTACCCAGAGTTGAGTTTGCTGCGGACTCAGTTGGGAAGACTGGGACCACACAGTCAGGTTTCATCCACTTAATGGATGCGTTTCTGAGAGTGTTGCTCAAATTTCATGACCAACACTGCAGGTGCCTGTATCTCTCAGGCCTGGTTGACGCCAGGATATATTATGAAAGGAAGCGTAGAGTACAGCCCTGTCATGTAGTCTCAGACCGAAATGGAAATCCGTAGCATCATCTTAATCATCCTCATTCCCATTGATCAGCATTAAAAAAAAAAATGTCTCAAATTCTGTGGCCCTTCATGCCCTGCTCCCATGGTGACCTCAGTTTCGATGTCCTCTCCGTGTCTGTGGCCTTGGTTTGCTTCCGTCGGGGTCACCGGTATCGGCGAGTCCATGGGGGCTGTCGTTGGACGGACGTGGTGGCGCCCTCCGGAGGGAGAGCTCACTCACGCCGGCTCCGCGACTAAGCAATTATTGTCATCAGTAGGGGGCTTAGTAGGTGGTGTCCTGCGTATGTTAGATCAGAACAGGCGCCACTGAACACCACCGAAGTGACTCGGCAGCAGTGCAGTGTCTCCTCCGGTGGGTTGCCTCATGACGACTTGACATTGACTGCTCCCTGTGGATTGCTGGTGCCGGGGCTGCGGCGGGGCCAGCCGGGCTGTGGCTGTGGACGGGGTGTCGGAATGAGCGGCGTGGGTGCACTGCCTCTGAGGTAGCGCAGAGGTTGGGACAGCAAAAAAAAAAAAAAAAAAAGAATGGTGCATAACAGAGAGAAAATACTAGAATACGCGCGTGCGCACGCACGCACGCACGCACACACACACACACACACACACACACACACACACACACACAAATGAACACACATGCACGCACAGAATAGATGTCGCTGATTGATCGTACGTAGCTAATGGTAGATGATTAGGGGTGTCTCACTAGGACTAATCCCTGCTAGGACTTTCGCCGCTCGGCCTAATCCCACTGAGCCTAATGGATGCATTCTGCCCGCGTCGGTCGCCACTGAAATTCAAGACACCAGCGAACGGGTACATCTCGAAAGATCCCCGTCTCGGTAGATCCCCATCTCGGTAGATCCCCGTCTCGATAGATCCCCCACTACATGTGGACGAATTTCCGTATCGGTAGATCCCCGTCTCGGTAGATCCCCATCTCGATAGATCCCCGTCTCGGTAGATCCGAAAACAGTAACGGGGATCCATCGAGACAGGAATCAATCGAGACGGGGATCCATCGAGATAGGGATCTATCGAGACGGGGATCTATCGAGACGGGGATCCATCGAGACGGAGATCTATCGAGACAGGGATCTATCGAGTGCCCCCCACCTCCCCTCCCCCCCCCTCCCCTCCCCCCCTCCCCCCCCCCCCCCCCCCCCCCCCCCCCCCCCAGCGAACTATGTTCCTACACCTGTGAAGACTTGGATCAACGACAAGAAACCCAGGAGCCCTGGGAACAGTGGGCACAGTTGGCTTTTGGGGGAAAGGAGGATTCAGCCAGGACAGACGACTACCTGCAAGCCTGCCCACCAGCACATGCCTTGAACTCTGGAATCCCACATTCCAGCATCTCTCGATTCACTCCATTGCAGAGGAAAGAGGAGACAGACATTGCCAACCTTCGATTCAGCGAAGGTCATAAACCACCTGTGAGAAAATCCCATCCTTTCACACACACACGCACACACACACACACACACACACACACACACACACACACACACACACACACACACACACACAGTCTCTCTCTCACTCTCTCTCTGAGAAGAAAAGAATCCCTTCCATTCTACACACACACACACACACACACACACACACACACACACACACACACACACACACACATACACACACATACACGAAAAAAATTTCCTTTCAGTGCGCGCGCACACACAACACACACACACACACACACACACACACACACACACACACACACACTACACTCACTCACTCACTCACTCACTCACTCACTCACACACACCACACACACACACACACACACACACACACACCACACACAACACACACACACACACTAACGCGCGCGAAAAAAAATCCTGTGCGCGCACACACACTCACACACACACACACACACACACACACACACACACACACACACACACACACACACACTAACACACTAACGCCACCACCACCACCACCACCACCACCACTAGCAACAACAACCATCAGTTCCCTCCTCACCCACCCAAGCCACAAGATAGAAGAAAGGCACAAGCAGACGCCTCAAAACTGGGATGAAAATTGGCCAAAGGGGCTTCTCGTTAGTGTGCTTGTGTGGGTGGTTTGAGTGTGAAATGAAAGGAGCTTCTCGTTAGTGTGCTTGTGTGGGTGGTTTGAGTGTGAAATGAAAGGGCTTCTCGTTAGTGTGCTTGTGTGGGTGGTTTGAGTGTGAAATGAAAGGGCTTCTCGTTAGTGTGCTTGTGTGGGTGGTTTGAGTGTGAAATGTAAGGGCTTCTCGTTAGTGTGCTTGTGTGGGTGGTTTGAGTGTGAAATGAAAGGGGCTTCTCGTTAGTGTGCTTGTGTGGGTGGTTTGAGTGTGAAATGTAAAGGGGCTTCTCGTTAGTGTGCTTGTGTGGGTGGTTTGAGTGTGAAATGTAAGGGGCTTCTCGTTAGTGTGCTTGTGTGGGTGGTTTGAGTGTGAAATGTAAGGGGCTTCTCGTTAGTGTGCTTGTGTGGGTGGTTTGAGTGTGAAATGTAAGGGGCTTCTCGTTAGTGTGCTTGTGTGGGTGGTTTGAGTGTGAAATGTAAGAATGTTCTGTGAAAACTGGGGAGTGGAGGAGGAAATTGTCGGTGAAAGACAGAAGAGTCTGTGTGAGCCGGGACAAATCGCTAGTGACGAAATCAAGATTTGCAATCTTATCTGAGCCTCTGTCAATAGGAAGATGCTATCGGACAGCTAATTGAAAAAAAAACGGTCTGATTCAGCATGATGATAATAAAGAAAAGAAAGATTCCCCAACTCCATCCTTTTTTTTTTTCAAACCGCGGTCTGAGCTCTAGTCACAGGTGATCATTTGTGACAGAGAGAGAGAGAGAGAGAGAGAGGAGAGAGAGAGTGAGTGTGTGTGTGTGTGTGTGTGTGTGTGTGTACTATGCCAAAAGGGTTAGTGGTCGTGTGGGAATTAGAGTTCGCACACATAAATGCATATCTCGTCTTTACGTATCATCAACAAGCATATTCTATGCGCTCTGATTTGTTTGAATGCTCGTGTATGTGTGTGTGTGTGTGTGGGGAGAGAGAGAGAGAGAGAGAGAGAGAGAGAGAGAGAGAGAGAGAGAGGAGAGAGAGAGAGCGAGAGAGAGAGAGATGGGGGATGCGGGTAAAAAGGGGTAAGCATCTGGGCTTGTACATCTCTAAAAGGATCTATTTTAATATACAAAATGTACTATTCTTAGACCGGCCTCGTTGAAACTGGTGTTATGAATTTAGAATGCATGTTGCTTGAGGGGGAAAAAAAGAAAAAGAAACACCCGAAGGTGCTGGGAGGACCCAGAGAAGCATTGTCTTCACCCGCCTTTTGAGCAGTCCTGTACCACCCTTGGAGGCCTGCGCTGTGTTGACGATGGGTACAGGCACGCGCAGGACACTCCATTAAGATATCAAGGGACATAACTGCCCCTGAACAGAGGTAAATCAGACTACAGGATGCAACTCATAACAGCCTTAAAATAGCATCCCCATGGGTGTACCAGCCCGTATTTCATGACTGCAGAGCCCACCGGCAAAAGACACCACCCTCCAGCTGCCGAGCACACCCCACAGACCCAACCACCCCTGCCCACGGACAGATGAAGACAGTGCCACTCCAGACACAGCCAAGCTGTCATCATACGGTCTTATGTGCCCTCAAGAGAGAATCCAAAGTTGCAATGTAACCCTTTTTTTCACGTTCAAGAGTACATGTATGGAATTGGTATGTTGGCGACCACTTTGTACTTCCACTTTGGAGATAATAAAGTTCATTTGATTTGATTGAGGTACGTAAGTACCATGGAAATAACTGTAAAAAAATCTGTCAGACTGCCTCTTTTACTGGTCATCATGGCATTCTGGTATTACCGAGTTGAGCTGCACTGATACAGCCTCCATAGAACGATGATGCCTTGTGCAATCTTCTATTTGCCTTTTTTTTTTTTTTTTTGCTGTCCCAATCTCTGCGTTGCCTCAGAGGCAGTGCACCCACGCCGCTCATTCCGACACCCCGTCCACAGCCACAGCCCGGTCGGCCCCGCCACAGCCCCAGCACCGGCAGTCCACAGGGAGCAGTCAATGTCAAGTCGTCAAGAGGCAACCCACCGGAGGAGACACTGCACTGCTGCCAAGTCACTTCGGTGGTGTTCAGTGGCGCCTCTTCTGATCTAACATACGCAGGACACCACCTATAAGCTCCCTACTGACGACAATAATTGCTTAGTCGCGGAGCCAGTGTGATTGAGCTCTCCCTTAAGAGGGCACCACCACGTCCGTCCAACGACAGCCCCCATAGACTCGCCGATACCGGTGACCCCGACGGAACCACACCAAGGCCATAGACGTGGAGAGGACATCGAAATTGAGGTCACCATGAGAGCAGGGCATGAAGGGCCACAGAGCTTGAGACATTTTTTTAATGCTGATCGATGAGAATGAGGATGATTAAGATGATGCTACGGATTTCCATTTCGGTCTGAGACTACATGACAGGGCTGTACTCTACGCTTCCTTTCATAATATATCCTGGCGTCAACCAGGCCCGAGAGATACAGGCACCTGCAGTGTTGGTCAGCAAATTTGAGCAACACTCCCAGAGACGCATCCATTAAGTGGATGAAACTCGACTGTGTGGTCCCAGTCTTCCCAACTGAGTCCGCAGTAAACTCAACTCTGGGTAGGAGCCGGTCGGAGCAGAAAAACCCACATGACTCTGATGGGATTCGAACCCACGACCTCCCAGCCGGGAGTTCGCGACGCTAACCACTTCGTCAGGGCGGCTGGTTTCTATTTGCCTTAATACACCATTCGTTTCATTAGCAAGTGAACGGATTAAATTGGCTATGGATACTGGGGATCTTTTCATTCGAAAGATGTATGGAACTTTGTACAGACAGTGTAGTCAGCAAGTTGAATACGTGTGGACCAAGCGGGAATACAATGCATGGTCATTTGAGCAAAATTAACCCGTTTGGGACAACCGTTGGTCTACTCAATAATTGGAGGGACATCAATTGATCGGATCCAGTGGGGGTTAACTTCAGCAGACGCTCAGCATTATGTCCCATCAGCCCAAGACTCTGAAGGACACAGCTGTACCTGGACCAGATATACTACTCAACGCCCGCTAAGGATCAGGTTTAGAACACAAAGCTAGAAGAAACCAGTGGGATGGGGCTTAAGTGAATGATGAGATTTTGTCACACGTGTCACCGCTCGAGGCCAGTACACTCACCATACAATTCTCCGTGATTTGCATGACGCACATAATGCCCGTGATTTGCCTGACCCTCAACGTTGCAGGTGCACGGTGGCCGAGTCGGCTTCCTTTCTTGGGTCTCTGTAGTGCGAAACTGCCTGGCAGTGTCCTTCTAGACCTGTGCACTGCCGCACGATGCTTCACCGAGTGCTAAGGAGACATCTTCCCGACGAAGACATGGCAAGAGGGGAGGGACTGCTGCAAGTTGGATCCCCATGGTGCCAGGTGGCGGTTCCCCTGCACGTGTCAGAGAGCCGCTGTACAACATTCTGGAGGGGCACTAAGAACCACATCATTGCAAGAGGAGCGATTTCTCTGTCTACAGGCACGACGTCGTCGTCGCTCCTCGTTAGTGCACCAGATCAAGCTTCGAAATGACTCTAACGTGCATCTGGGATTTGAATTTCGACTCCAACGGTGAGAAGAAGGCTTTAAAAAAAAAACTGGTCTTGCCTCAAGAGCTCCAGCCACCCATCTTCCACTGACCAGGAACCATGAGAAAAACCAGCCACCCATCTTCCACTGACCAGGAACCATGAGAAAACCAGCCACCCACCGTCCATTGACCAGGAACCATGAAAAACCCTGCCACCCACCGTCCATTGACCAGGAACCATGAGAAAATCAGACACCCACCGTCCATTGACCAGGAACCATGAGAAACCCTGCCACCCACCGTCCATTGACCAGGAACCATGAGAAACCCTGCCACCCACCGTCCATTGACCAGGAACCATGAGAAACCCTGCCACCCACCGTCCATTGACCAGGAACCATGAGAAACCCTGCCACCCACCGTCCATTGACCAGGAACCATGAGAAACCCTGCCACCCACCGTCCATTGACAAGGAACCATGAGAAACCCTGGATGGCGTGGGCAGAGGAACGCAGCTTGAGCACAGCTGACTGGACCCCTGTTTTGTTCAGCGAGGAGTCCACGTCTTGCCTGGACGTGACAGATGGATGGGGGAGGCTGTGGAGATGACCAAACGAGCGATTTCGTCGAGCCAACATGCCTCAACTTGACAGCCACGGTAGGTTTTCCATGCAGGCCAAACTGACCTGCATCTGCTAGCACTATGAAGGCAGTCAGGTGCTATAACAAAATCCTCCATCTCATCGTCATACCCCAGTGTTAGTGCCACTCGTGTCTCGAGTTCATTCTTGTGGACTGTGGAGATGTCCGATTAGTGCTGTCAATCTTACAGCAGCAGAACAACGAGTTTGTTGTTTACCACGTGTTTATTCGAGACATAGACCTCCATCACAAAGAAGGCCAATAGCACACTAAGATTTCTCCGGCGGAATCTCAGGCACAGCACCACCTCCTGCTGAAGAAATGCCTGCCTCGCACTCGTACGCCCTGTCCTGGAGTATGCAGCAATCATTTGGGACCCGCACATGTAGCAAGAGATCAACATGCTGGAGTGAGTACAAAGAAATGCAGTGCGCTTCATAGCAAAGGATTACTGCTCCACAACGCCAGGCTTCATAGCGGGTCTGCTGAGAAAACATGAGCTCACTACACTCCAAGAACGGCGGCTTCCACTACGGCAAGGATTCTTTTACAGGGTGGTTGAGGGTCTGGTGCCAGTGATCACCCTGCGTGACTTCATCACACCTCAGAAACCAGGACGACGCATCTGCTTCACCAGAGACAACAGTACGTACCTGACACAAAACCCAGTGGAGAACTACATACAAAACAGTGATAGGTGCTACTGCGTTCCTGAAACACACACCGATCAGTACCGTAACTCATACTTCCCAAAGACAATAACTGAGTGGAACCACCTCGATGATAACATCGTCCATCAAAAGTCATTTGACAGCTTCAAGTTAGCTCTGGCAAAAGCCAGAAGCCGATAATATCATCACGCTGCGCACCCCCCACCGTCGCGCCCATGCCAGCAAATGGATGTTAGCGACGTACCAATCCAGATCCAGATCCAGAAAAGAAGCCGTTAGGAGGCGCTGCACGGCTGTTGAGGCTCTCGTGTGTCTCACTCGTGACTGTCAGGGGGCATTACTCCATCAGCAGTACCCCTGAATGCAATGAAATGACTTCCCCCTTGGCCCTGTTTAGAGTTAGAAAGTTGGTGATGGATTTTACGTGTGTGCAAGATGTTATGCGTGCGTTCACACACGGAACCTCGGTTTATAGTCTCATTCGAAGGACTGTATGGGAAATGGAGTCAGAACCAATGTTAACTCCGAGGAAAAAATCCCACTGTACCGAAACAACCTGGCAGAGATTCGAACCCGCAACCCCCAGGATCACGAGTCCAGCGCTCTACCAACTGGGCTATTCCGGCCCCCTGTCACCAATCATTCGATGATATTTTCACATACATTCTGTTTTCCTCGTTGGCTGTACAAACTATGCCCTTTGACTGTTCAAACTATGTCATTTGACCATTTTGTCTTGATTGAAACATTTTTGCTTCTCACAACATCGGGTTCAATACAGGATCCTTAGCCAGAATTTAAACATGAATGCTGGGTGTAGATTAGATAGGCAATGCTGGGTGTAGATTAGATAAGCTTTAATGCTGGTGTAGATTGGATAAACATTAATGCTGGGTGTAGAATAGATAAGCATTAATGCTGGGTGTAGATTGGATAAGCATCAGTGCTGGGTGTAGATTAGATAAGCATTAATGCTGGGTGTAGATTAGATAAACATGAATGCTGGGTGTAGATTAGATAAACATTTAATGCTGGGTGTAGATTAGATAAGCATGAATGCTGGGTGTAGATTAGATAAACATTAATGCTGGGTGTAGATTAGATAAGCATGAATGCTGGGTGTAGATTAGATAAACATTAATGCTGGGTGTAGATTAGATAAGCATGAATGCTGGGTGTAGATTAGATAAACATGAATGCTGAGTGTAGATTAGATAAACATGAATGCTGGGTGTAGATTAGATAAGCATGAATGCTGGGTGTAGATTAGATAAGCATGAATGCTGGGTGTAGATTGAATAAGCATGAATACTGGGTGTAGATTAGATCAACATTAATGATGGGTACACGTAGATTAAGAGTGTTGTACCTAATAGCCATGATCTTTCCAGCGTGCAGGTGTATCAGCAGAGATGCCCCAGTTTCACGTGGTCATTGACGACCTCACAGTCTCGAAGAAGAAAAACGATCCTCCTGTCAGCACCAGCACCACCAAATCCAGTTCTCGCCCCCACCAATAAGAAAATGAGTGAACTGAATCCAATGACCCCCAGAGGCTCTCTGTGGAAGACGGTGAAAAGAGGGCGAAATCATCAGTCTCACTCCAAATCCTGGCGCTACTCGCTGGCCTACCACCAAGAGAGTCGAGGCGTGATGCCCTTCACACGGTCCGCTTTCTTGTTCTGTGGTGAGATCCTGTCGTTCCTGATCAGCTGCATAGCTATGCTCGCCATAACGGCTGCGGAGGTGTTCGACGTGGAAATAATGAGGTGAGGGGCAGGGGAGGGGGGGGCGGGGGGGGGGGGGGGGGGGGGGGGGGGGGAGGGGGGGGAGGGGGAGGGGGGAGGGGGGGGGGGGGGGGGGGGGCAGCGGGTTGTTGTTGGCTGTTTACTCCGTTCTTCGTTATGTCTTTATTGTGCTTTTGTGACAAGCAAATTACAAAAAAAAAAAAAAAAGGTGGTATGGAATCACGGCATGTTCTCTCTCTCTCTCTCTCCTCTCTCTCTTCTCTCTCTGACGACAACATACCATTCTGTCTTGCTGTCGTGCACTCTGCGATCCCTTAGGCAAAAGTACATTCCGTGAAAGTTTGATGCAAACCATGTTTATTGCATGTAGCATGAACTGATGACAAACAGTAACAGCAAGAGACTTCTTTCTTCTTCTTCTTCCTAAAATACTGGTTCACTCAAAACGAATAGGTCACCAGCGCGCATGTTAAAAAGTAAAATAAAATAACATAAAACAGTGCGACTCAGACTGTTGGCCCCTGAGGCAATTGGCAACAAGGGGTCGCACTCGATATTCAAAAGTTAAAAGCAATGGCCAAATTCAGGCCCAGGTAATAGTAAAATATCGGGGGAAGAAAAAAATAGAAAATAGTCAATATGCAGATCTCAAAACTGTCGAATAAATTGTTTTTTAAAGAGATTGCATTTGTGGCATTTCTTGATGGCCCCCGGCAGTAATTTCCCACAGCCGTACAGAACTGGTAAAAAGAATGTAAGTGGCTGTCAATATTTGATGCAGTATGGTATAACATTGACCGCCACCCCTGGTGCTACTTTTATTCAATACTAGTTGTTCCATTGGAATATCAATACTTTAGCTCTCCCTTTAAAGAAGATTGTTAAGTTTGATAAAAGCTCTTCTCTCTTCAAAGGGGTTTTCCCATTCTAATTTCCTATGTTCTTCCTGTTTTCCCCCTTTTCTCTGATGTGGTTCCCTGTTACGAACCGTGCTGCTCTCTTCTAAATCTTTTCGAGGTTATCAAATGTCCTTTAGATGGTAAGGATCCAAACTGAGCTACCATATTCCCAGTACTGGTCTAACCAGTGTTTTGTAGCAGTCGTCTTTAACCTTTTTGGGGCAGTCATCGATATTCCTGTATAAGAAAGCCAAGATGTTATTTGCTTTCTTACATACTAAATTGTAATGTTCTTTCCTTTTGAGACGACTATCTATAATCATCCCTAAATATTTTGCAGCATTAGTTTCTTTAAGAATAGTATTAAGGATAGAATAATCTGATCCAATTGGTGAGCGTTTGCTAATATACGCAACACTTGGCATTTTTGGGGAATGAATTCCTTTTCCAATTTCTTTCCCACTCTTGTAAAGCGTTTAGATTCTTCTTGTAGAATGCGTGTATCATTCTTGTTTCTGATTTTTTCTATATACTAAGCTGTCATCTGCAAAAAGCCTTATAGTAGTTCCGGAGAGAGATTTCTACTTATGTCTTTTATATAAATTAAGAAAAACAAGGGCCCAAAACAGTTCCCTGTGGTACCCCTGACAAGACGGGTTTACAATGGGATGATGACCCTTCCACAACCTTTTCTGCGTTCTCCCAACAAGGAATGATCTAGCCCATTTAGCAAAGAACCGCCAATCCCGATGTGTTCTAATTTAAGCAGCAGGCCCTCATGGTCAACCTTACAAACCCCTTTAGAAAGTCTAATAAAATTGCATCTATTTGCTGTCTGTTGTTAAGACAGTTATTTAAAACCCATTGAGAGTTGTTAAAGTTGAGTCTCACAACTCCTTCGCTGTCAAAAACCCTTGCTGGGCGTTATTTCATTTCATTTATGCCCGTCGCTCCCGGTGGAGCTTTAGGCCATCAACGACCCTTCGCCATCGCACTCTTTTTCTGGGCTGTTCTGGTCATTCCAGTCCAGTTGTCCCTTGTTGTTTCAACTCCGCCTCAGTCTCGTCTCCAGCTGTTGCGAGGCCGGCCTCTCTTTCTCTTTCCCTGCGGGTTCCGGGTCAGGGCTTGGCGTGTGGTGCTGGATGCTGGCTTCCTAGGGTGTGCCCGATCCACCCCCACTTTCCTTCGCAGTATCTGCTTGGCCACTGGTTCCTGTCCCGCACGCCCCCACAGATTTTCGTTTCGGACCTTGTCCTGCCATCGGATTTTGTAGATGCGCCTCAGACAGGTGTTGAAGAATGTCTGAATTTTTTGTTGCATCGTCTGTGTTGTTCGCCACGTCTCGCATCCGTAGAGCAAACTGATTCACATTGGAGTTGAAGATGCGGAGTTGGTTCTTATGCTGATTCCCCCAGATGCCCAGATGTTCTTGAGCATGACGAAAGCTGCTCTTGCCTTGCCGATTCTGGCTGTGACGTCTCGGTCCGTGCCTCCCTGTTGGTCAAACCACGCTTCCCAGGTAGACGAAAGACTCCACCTCCCTGAGGGGCTCTCCATTGACTGTGACTGTGTGTTGCAGGGGTGTTGATTTCATCAGCTCGGTCTTCTTCCTGTTAATCTTGAGCCCTGTCCCGGCTGATGTGGTCTCCAAGCGAGTGGTCTTGTCCTGCATCTGGCTGTGGCTGTGTGACAGGAGCCCCAGGTCATCAGCGAAGTCGGTCGTCGAGCTGCGTCCAGAGTGTCCACTGTATAACCGTTGTTTCTGCCTTTTTGTAGTGGTCTTCATGATCCAGTCAATGACCAGGAGGAAGAGGAACAGCGACAGCAGGCATCCCTGCCGAACTCCGGTCTTCACCTCGAAACTTTCGGACAGGTGGCCGGCGTGGGCAATCCTGCATTTCCCTTGTCCTGGTAGGTGCACCGGATGAGGGAGATGATCTTCTCTGGGACTCCGTAATGCCTCAGCAGCTTCCACAGCATCTCTCTGTCCACACTGTCAAAAGCCTCTCATAATCTATGAAGTTGATGTAAAGGGGGGGTTCCACTCCAGCGACTGCTCCACGATGATGCGCAGGCTGGCGATCTGGTCGGCACATGATTTTTTCTGCGGAAGCCTGCCTGCTGGTCTCGGAGCTTGGGGTCGACAGCCTCTTTCATTCTCTCCAGTAGAACCCTGTTGAGAACCTTGCCTGGCGTTGACAGGAGGCATGATCCCTCGGTAGTTGCTGCAGTCCCTGACGTCTCCTTTCTTCGGCAGCTTGATGGGCGATTCCTTCTTTCCACTGAGCCGGTACTCCTCCTTCTCCCAGATCTTGCTGAAGAGGGTGTATAGCATGTGACAGCTGTCTCTATGTCTGCTTGATGGCTTCTGCTGGTATCTCGTCCGGCCCTGGGAGCCTTCCCATTTTTCAGAGTCATGATGGCCTTCTTGATCTCTGCCTTGAGGGTTTGTCACAGCTGATGGGCAGGTCTGTCTCTGAGGTGGGATGTCTGATGGTGCGTCAGGGGCGGGCGGTTCAGCAGCTCCCTGAAGTGTTCTGCCCATCGTTTCAGCTGTTCCCTCGTTGTTGTCAGTGGGTTTCCGTTCTTGTCTTCACTGGCTTGTCTGTCTGCTGGAACTTACCTGTCAGCTTCTTGGTCACCAGGTACAGGTCCTTCAGATTCCCTGTCCGGCTGCTGCCTTGCTTGGCTGGCCAGGTCGTCAAAGTATCCTCTTGTCCTTCTTGATGCTCTTTTTTACTTCTCCGTTCGCTGCTGTGTCCTTCCTGTGCCTTTGCCCTAGCTGCTCTTGTTCGGCTCGTGTTTAGTGTAGCTTTCTTCTCTCTCCTTGTTTCCAACTTGTGGATGGTGTCGGCAGAGATCCATTCTTTTTGCTGGGCCTTCTTCTTGCCAAGGATCTCTTCACATGTGTCATGCCAGAGCTTGCAGTGTTCCCACTGTGTCTCGATGTCCGTCTCACTGTCTTCTATCAGCTCTTGTAGCGGCTGGAACCTGTTGGAAAGGCTGATCTGGAATGGGTGCTTGTGTGTCCCTGTTCCGGAGCAGTCCGACATTGTACCTTGTACGTGTGTTGTTGGTGTTTTGGGGAATCTCTTGAGGCGAAGGGCTCAACTGTTGTTAAAAGAAGGTGGTGGTCTGATGACACGTCGCACCTCTCATCATCGTACATCCCCCCATGATCTCCTGAATTTGGGGTTTGCAGATGTGGGCAATCTGGTTCTCCATGACATGGTTCGGGGATCTCCATGTGGCCTTGTGATGCGCTGGTGGGGGAAAATGCTTCCTCCTATCACCACTGGTTCAGGGCGCACAGGTCTGCAAAACGCTCACCATTCTCGTTCATCTGTCCCAGTCCATGTGTCCCCATGATGTCCTCGTAGCCTGTGTTGTCCCTTCCGATCTTGGCGTTAAATCTCCCATCAGATGGTTATGTCCTTTGCTCCTCTTTTGCCCATCACTGTCTGTAGTTGCTGGTAGAAGTCATCTTTCTTCTCTTTTTCCGCATCATTGGGGGGAGCATAGCACGGATGATGTTCAGCCTGATGTCATTCTTCTTCGTGGTAAACTTGGCTGTGTGATGCGGGAGTTGACAGTTCCCATCCGATGAGTGCCCCTTGTGCCTCCGGTGCCAGCATCAGGGCCACCCCCCTCAGTGTGGGGGGCTCCATCCCTGTGTGTCCTGAGTACAGCAGCTGTTCTCCAGATGAAAGTCTCAGCTGTCCTGATTGTAGCCACCTTGTCTCACTCAGTCCTAGCACTCCGATCTTGTAGTTTTTCATCTCTCTCGCACTTGGATGGTTTTTTTTTCCTGTTTCAAACATCGTCCTGATGTTCCATGTGGCTACTTTCGTTGTTGTCCTGGGTGTTAGAAGGGGAGTCGGCCTTGCAGCTTCCTTTCGGCTTTCACTGCACTGCGTCATAAGTCTCCGGGATGGAGACCCTTCATTGCCCAGGTGAATGCTTTGGTTCATTGTCGTCGATGCTTCTGTAACTCGTCTTTTTTTACAGGCAGGGTTGTTTAGCCCTACGCAAACCCCTTTATCCTCGGGGCGAGGTGGTCCTGCCTTAGTCGCCTCTTACGACATGCATGGCAGGGCAGTGGGTCTATTCTATGCCCAACCCACAGGGCAACTGGGCGTTATTTATGAAGTCATATTTGTCAAGATGGTCCATTATGCTACTATATATTATGTGTTCAAGTAGTTTAGCTGATATGGATGTAAGAGATACAGGTCTATAGTTCTCTGCTTTTGTTTTGTCACCCTTTTTTGAATAAGGGAACAATGCTCACATCTCGCCACTCATCAGGTATTACTCCCTGGTCCAGTGAAGCTTGGTAAAGTAGTTGGTATACCTCACTCAATTCATTGGCACATAATTTTAAGAGCTTGCCAGGAACGCCATCGGGACCAGTAGCTTTGTTTTCATTGATGTTGGTCAGTAATTTAAATACTCCTGCTTTGTTTACTTTGATGTTTTGCATTTCAGGGAGTTTATCATCATCCTTTAGTCTAACGTTAATTAAAGGTTTGGGATTTGAGAAAACTGAACAAAACTGCTTGTTTAGTAAGTTTGCTTTCCCTTCAGGGTCCTGTATTAGGTTATTCTGGTTGTTTCTCAGGTCTGGAATCCCAATGTTGTCCTGTCTCTTACTCCTTATGTAAGACCATAATTTCTTGTTTTGATGATCACCTTCTGAAATCATCGAATTAACATAATTGGAGTGAGCAAGCCTACATTCTCTCTGACACCTTCTCTTAATATGTTTATACCTAACCAGTAATCTTTCTGAATTAGGATGTAGTTTCAATTTCTTAAAGAAACGATGTTTCCTTCTCAACAAACGTTTAGTTTTTGTAGTAATCCATGGCTGGTGGTTCTTGCTTGAAGTTATTTTAGTAGGTATGTTAGTTTTTATACACTTCCAAAGGTCACTGACATTATCTTTAACACTATGGGACCTCAAAAAAAGACGACTGAAATCATGAGTATCCCTGCGCAATTTTGGTAAATCTGCTTGGTTCCAGAGTCTGATGGTACTGTGAAGAGTTTGTGCTTGTATCTGTACAAAGCCTTAAAAGGCGTGCTGACGCAGTTATAGAATCTGAAGGCTAATATCGAAGCATGTGCCTGTGATACCCCTAACAGCAAGGGTACTAGGGTACACCTAGGTTCTAGCTAGCTCCAGCCTGGACAAGCTGAATCTAGCCAGAACCTAGGTGGGCCCTAGGTGGGTCCTAAGACACTTGCTGTCTGGGACTCTTTCGTGACAAACACTAGAACTTTATTCTCAGTGTTTTGCTGTGTCTCTTATGTTCATTGTCAATGTGTCAAATGTTGTGATTGGATTCTCCCATTCAGAAGGACTGTGGCCTTTGATGAATAACGTTTTTACTCCATTTTTTTTCACACACACCCTCTCTCTCTCTCTCTCTCTCTCTCGCTTGCTGGCTCGCTCTCTGTGGAAATACTGGAGGCTGTTTCAGTACATATAGTATTTCTGTCGTCTGTCACAGTAATTTTATGCATCTTTCTTTTGCTCCGCCCATTTTTCTCTTTAACGATATTGCTCTGTTGTCGCGCATATTAAGGAAACTTGCACAAGACCTTGAAATTAGGTAAGTCCTCCATCCAAGTCCCTACATCCCAGGAGAGGTTAGTGTACATGGAAAAAAATGCAACCAAGTGTCATTGTGGAGTGTATTAAGAATTCCCCGAAAAGGAAAAAAAAAAATACAAGAGATAACAACATGCCTGACAGATGATTAGAACAAACTCCACTTTCTGCTTTTTATGGAACTGTTCCTTAGCCGTGTCGTCAGTGTGGTACTGACCTGATGGGTCGCAGTAGTATTACAGGAGCGAACTGTCATTGTATGATTATGACATTGGACATCTGAATCCCATAAACTGTGTATGGGATTACCTCAGGGTTTTCCACTCTCCCCTGCTTTGTGCCATATTTTATAGTAAAGGGCATGTAAATCTTAATTGAAATGGAACTGCTCGAGTGTTGCCAACAGCAGATGATGGCTTGATCTACAAAACACTGAAGGATGCTTAAAGAAAGACAGTCGTCCAGCAGCAGTTGAACAACGTTCCCTGGTGTTATCAAGACCTTGGATCTTTCATTAACGCTGCAAGAGAGAGAGAGAGAGGAGAGAGAGAGAGAGAATGTTGCTTATTGGTGACTGGAGTATGCCTGCTAAGTGTGGGACCCCTACCAGGAAGGGGACAAAACAGCGCTTGAAAAGGTGTAACGAAGGGCGACACGCTGGCATTTAACTGCTATCGTCAGACTTCCAGCGTTGGTGCGATGTATTGAACGAACAGCTCCACTAACTAGAGAGCTTCAAATCCTGGATGTAACCCCCTCCCCCCTTTCCCACCCCCTCTCCTGTCTCCCTCCTCCCCTCTCTCCCGCACCTGTAGTCCTTCCCACCCACTACGGAGCAAGGTCTACTTTCGCCCCTCTGAAGAGGCCTTACAAATTGTGGGTGGCCCCCAAGCCTTTCTTCCCTAATCGCTACTCACTTCAAGCTGATGATCCAGGCAGCATCTTCATTTATATTTTTATTTCCGGAAACCCTTTTAGTGTCAGAATCTTCAACCGCTTGAAGGCGGACATCTAAGAAAGAAGAAAAAGAAGAAGAACAAAACCCTTGCGCGTCATGCGTTTGGGACCCCCACACAGCAATGAGATCCAGGAGATCGAAAAGATCCAGCGTAGAGCAGCCAGATGGGTCACACACAGCCACAGACCCACAACCAATGTAGATGAAATCCTATGCTCTCTGAAGTGGCCTACATTAGAGAAATGAAGACAAAACGCCAGACTGGAAATGATGTACAAATTCCACCACAGTCTTGTTGACATCAATTCCAAGTACCTGCCTAGGAAATCCCAGACCAGAAGAAGTTTTAGAAAAAACAACAACTGCAGCTACGACATCCCACAATGCAGGACAGACTACTGTCAAATGTCATTCTTCCCAAGAACCATCCCTTGGGCCCTTGGTTTTTTATGCTTGACAAAGGTTTTACCAATAAACCGAAAATTTGCAATATGCTTATTGGGTGTTGGTGGATTTTACTGTTCAAGAACCGTCCCAGAGTGGAACACATTACCAGAGGTTGTGGTGACGGCGGAGACCCTGGACCTCTTCAGGTTCAGACTCGCCTCTCACCAATAACACCAATGACAACATCCCAGCCCCCCCCCCCCCCCCCCCCCCCCCAGCCCCCCTCCCTCTACACCCCCCACCCCACCCACACACACCCCCTTTGCCCCCCCCCCCCCACTTCCTCCTCATCACCACTCCCTCCTCCCTACCCACCCCTTAAGCTGAAATCAAAATTATGTCTGACAAACACAGCGCAAATCTTCGCAAACCCCCAAGTATACGACAGAGTCATCAGCATAATGATTTGGTCGTGAACAGGAGAAGAAGAAGAAGAATTGGTCTGGAGAGTATGCCATTTGTTTGGTCAGTAATAATTCTCGCTCACTCTTTTGGTCCGTGTCTGCTCTGTGGCGTCGAGTTATGCAAAGAGTTTTTTTTTGTCCTTTTTTTTTTCTCTTTAAAGTTTTCATTGGTGTGCATTATGTCAAAATTCTAATTTGCTGACGTATCGGGAGCAGACACAGAGGGTGTGGTGATGTTCATCTTGTTTGTTGAGGGGATACTTTGCGTTTCTTATGACATCTGATCAAGGTAGTTATAACCCGCTTGGAAGCGTTGCCTTGCCAGCCAGTGTATTCATTCTGTCCCCTCCCCCCCCCCCCCCCCCATTCCCTTGTCACCTGCATGTCCTTAGCAGAAAGTCCACATATTCATTTCTAATTGCAGGCTGCACATTACTTTGTGCCAGTCTGAAAGTAACATTTCGATCTTTGAAGAGGATTCATAGAGTCAAGTCATATATATCATGGCTAGCCGAGTTCGAAGCTTGTTAGAAGATGAAAGCGAGCAGAGTGCTCGAGACACTGTTCATACCTCCATTGTTGGGCTGGGAAGTTGCTTACTAGTACGGACCATAGTCCTCCTTGATCGTTATTTGGCCCCTTAACTTCACTTTGTATCCCCAGCTTGAGTTCCCTTTGGTGACTGAACCTTCAGTGTACACCACGATGTTTTCTGTTCGGCTGATTTTTTTTTTCTACCTGCACCTGATTTTCTGCATTGGTTTTGACCAACTGGCCATTTTTGAGAGAGTCTTTGTCCAAAAACTCTGGCAATGTGGCAGTTTGGTTAAAGTGTTCAAGTTGTCAGGAGTGTTTCACCGATTCCTTGGTCTGCTTAAATTCTGATAATGGACAAACAAGCTGTATGTTGCCTTCTGCGTTCTTTTTCCTCGCTTTGGACCAACATTCCATAGATTCCCAAATGCACGCATACGTCTACTAGGCCTTGTGTGCTCACACACGCACAAAACGGACGCCTACACGAGCACATACACAGCACACAGACACACCTGCGCGCATGCATAAACACACACATGCACACATGCATGCACGCAGACGCACTGTAGAAATAGCATAGACGATGTTAGCAAGGTATCCAAGGTCTGACCAGCAAATTGGGCAAACGCAAGCCTGGCATCTGCTAGGTATTGTCCATGAGAGCCTCGTCTAATTGTGTGTGTGTGAAATTTGTTTTATATTACTCGTCATCCGTTTCGTTTAACTCCTGCACAAGGTGGTCTCGCTCGTGGCGTAGCAGATGCACTTACTTAGGCCCATAGCTCAAGGAAGAGCATAGGCCATCGACAACACTCCGCCATCGCACTCGGTTCTGGGCTGCTCGCTGAATGTCTGTCCAGTTGGTCCCCTGCCTCTTTATCTCTGCCTCAGTGTCTCGCCTCCAGCTGCTGCGAGGTCGGCCTCTCTTCCTTTTCCCCTGCGGGTTCCATGTCAGGGCTTGGTGTGTAGTGCTGGATGCTGGCTTCCTTAGAGTGTGTCCAACCCAGCCCCACTTCCTCCGCAGAATCTGCTTGGCCACTGGTTCCTGTCCTGCTTGCTTCCATAGATCTTCATTGTTGATCTTCTCTGGCCATCTGATTTTGAAGAGGTTGATGAAGGTCTGAATTTTTTTGCTGTATTGCCTTGGTCATTCTCCAAGTCTCGCAGCCGTAGAGCAAAAGCGACTTCACGTTTGAATTGAAGATACGCGTAGCAGATGTGGTATAGTGTATATGGACTAGCCCACATGCAGTGACACCCACCTTAACAAAACTAAAGCTGAAACTAAATCTTAACTGTTGTCCACTGTTGTTCTTTTATCTGCTTTTGTGGCCCGCTCATCGGTCTTTATTCTATTAAACAATTACACTTTTATTTCTCTTTGTGGAGAATAGCATGCAAGCGTTTTTTAAAATTAAAATCTGAGGGGTTTGTAATGAAAAGGTAAACTTGGTTCATTCTGCAGCGTCTTTATGTCCATATTGATTTGGTGATTTTTTTTTTCTTTACATTTGACATTTTTAAGAACTGTTCGTTTTTTAATAAAACCTTTGGGGGTGAAGAACGGTGAATTCGATTGGGTGATGTCTTCAGCACAGTTTAGAATTACTTACCCGAAGGATGTTGATGACTGTGTTAAAAATTGTCCTACATATTTTGTATAATTATAGTGTTGGTCACGTTTGTAGCGCAGAATTTCTTTCTATGTGATCAAAGCATGGTTGGCCCTGGGAATGGATCTTCATTGGGGGATAACTCTAGCAAAAAATGATGAGCAAAATGTTCCAGACAAATAGGTATGTAAAGGGAGAACTGGTTGGTGGATCTGGTACAGGCACAAACATTTTCCAGACGAACAAGTTTTCATAGTTTTCTCATTGGTCAGCAGGTATGATAATGATAACAACAAAGCATTTCTTGCGCCTTGCCAAAATTTCTAGGCACTGACAATCCACACTCTCGTGTACACAACGGGCTGCCTACTTGGGTAGTGCTGACTGAAGAGCTGCCTGCTGGCACTTCATTCAGTCATTTCCCGTGTCATCCATTCATTATCATTCACTCTGTTTCCTTCATTCTTTCACTTTCTCATGCAAGGTGCATGCTATGTGTAACGTGTCATTGATACCAACGGCCAAACTGGCCTTCTCTTCCGAAAGTTAGTGATGGGATTTTACGCGTGTGCAAGATGTAAGGCGTGCGTTCACACATGGAATCTCGGTTTATAGTCTCATTCGAAGGACTGTATGGGAAATGGAGTCAGAACCAATGTTAACTCTGAGGGAAAAATCCCCCTGTACCACCAAAACAGCCCGGTGGGATCACCAACCCCAGGATCACCAAGATTCCGAGTCTGGCACTCTAACAATTGAGCTTTTCCAGCCCACTTGGTAGGTTTGTGGTACATGTGGGAAATATTGAAGAAAAGAAGAGAGAATTTAGTCATGTGGAGAGAAGCGCTTGTTCTACAGGTTAAAAAAGATTTTTTTATGCCACAGCTTGTAATGCCTTAATGCATGTATGAGCATGTGCATTTTATGTGTGTACGGTGTGTGTATGTGAACCACTGTAAATCAAAGATGTCGTATGTTCCCACGGACAAATCATTGTGCGACAGGTGCAATATACCGAGAACAAAGTATCATGGACAAAGCATCGTAAGCTTGCATGGAGGAAAAGGCATGGAACAAACCAAAATAGTTTCCCTTGCAGAACTTATGCTTTAGTTTATTTTAAAAAACAAAAACAAAAAAAACCGCCGCCTTGATAAAGTTTACAAATATTTATTCAGCAGTTAAAAAGGCATGGTTTCATTTGTTCTGAGCAAGACCACGCTCATATGTGAATTAACTGCTACTTTCAATCCACTCTATTTTCACTGGCGATCATTATTGGTGATTAATTTTTTGTATCTTTAATTAACTTGTGCAAAATTTTCACAGTCATATCGCAATTGCTATTTCAAATTCAAACTGTTTCCACGTAAAATCATTTTTTTTTTCTTTCTATTTTTCAGATTCGACATCACCTTTGTTGCCTATGAAGTGTTTTACGTGCTTTTCTTCACCAGTGATGCCATGCACCCCCTTCTGCTGATCACCTTCAACCAGAGCTTTCGTCGGGAACTGATGGAAATCTTCTTCGACATCTGGCACAGACTTGGCTGTTGATGGCAACTCTAGTGTGGTCTCCATATTTGGTGGAGTTGTAAACACCTTGACCCGACTACGTGTGTTAAGTGGCACTATGGCACCGAGTTTTACTCAGCTGGTCAGTGACACTGTTTCATTCCAGTCATGCAGCGATACGACTTCTCTTGGAGGAGGGAAGACTGCGTACTGAGTTTCCCTCAGTTGTCAGTGACATTTCGTTCCAATCACAGTGTTACGAGCAGCTTGTCATGGAGCTGTGAAGACTTCACAGTTGTCAACAATTTATTAAAGGACAGTGACAGTGAGTCGACAAATACACACAGTAGAAGCAAGAGGCGTCTGGTTCAGGGATGGATGAAGCAAGAATGATCCCCCCCCCACTTTCACAAAATTACACAACTGCAGTCACACTGTCGTGATTTCAGATCCCAGTGAGCCACATCTGCAATCTGTGATCATCCCAAGTCAATACTGTGATGAACCTTGACCATCCTTAGTGGTCCAAGACGATAGATCATAACTGTTTTGAAATGTTCAAAACATTTGTGATAAGCTGTAGGGCATGTGCAGATTTGGCATGTAATAATTGCTCTATGGTGTAACCTAGCATCACTGCGACTCCTCCAACGATCATTCTGTAAGTTTTTGTTGCGTTGTGGGACTCATACATACCTGTGACTTCTTCGTCTTGCATGTTCTCAAGCGGAGTAATGGCTGCGAAAGGGGTAGCTTGGCCAATGAAAAGACAGATGGAAGATGTGGACAGATTTTGACTCTCCTTCACATTCAGTGTCTACTCTGTCATTATCATGGGGCGGTGAAGCCAGCAAAATAGACGTGGACAAAACTTTATCCTCTTTCACATTTACCATCAACTCGCATTTTGGCGTCATATACTGTACCATGTCAGACCATAGCATTCCACGGCAGTTAGTCAGCTCTGCCAGGCCTTGATTTTTTGTGGCTAATGCCGTAATAAGACCATCACGTGACGCCCACACTACTTCCGCCAGGGAAGAAGCCGGTGTCAACTTCCTGTTCCTCATTCAACCTCGGCCTCCTGCCTAACAAGGACAGGTTTTTTGCTCTGTCTCGCCTATACTTCTGTTTTTGTAGAGATTGCTTGTGTGCTTGCCTTCTTTACTTGCTCTGTTGTGGCTTACGTTAGACCATGGGTACCATTGCCACGTGAGGCTTTTGGATGGCGTTTTATTTCATTTTATTCACGCTCTACGGCGTGACTGCTCACGATTTCTCTTCACTCCATTGTTCTCCATTCGGCCCTTACTCGCCGGTGCTCCAACGCGTCCTCCCTGGTAGTAACGCGTTCCCCCCTCTCTCTTTATTCTCTTCCCACTTCGATTTCCATCGATCTCGGGGTTACCTTGCGCATAGGCCTCGTTGAATGAGGAACAGGAAGTTTACACCGGCCTCTTCCCTGGCGGAAGTAGTGTGGGCGTCACGTGATTGTCTTATTACTGCATTAGCCATAAAAAATCTCGGCCTGGCAGAGCTGACTAACTGCCGTGGAATGCTATGGTCTGACATGGTAAGTATACTAGCCAAACAGGGAGTATAATACAAACTGCCCATTTTCATGAGGTGTTGAAGCTAATGAAACAGATGGGGACGAAACTGGACTCCATTTGCCAACCTCCAGTCTCTCATTTTCATGGAGTGATGTAGCCAGCAAAAAGATTTGGACAAAACGTTACTGCCTTTCATATTTAATATCTACCCTCTCACTCTTATGGGGCGCTATAGGCAATGGACAGATGTGGAAAAACTGACCATCTTTCATATTTAACATCTGTTCTCTCGTTCTTATGGGATCATGTGGCCAATGAAGCAACTGTGGACAAATCTCCAATGTGACGTGGCCAACAAATTAAACGCAGAGAAAACTCGAAAAGTCTTTCATATTCAGTGCCTACTCTCTTTGTCGTGGTATGCTGTGACCACTGGGATTAAACATGTATTTCATGTTTACCATAAGCGTTCTCATGCTTATGGGGTGGCATGGCCATGAGAAGACAAGACAAAACTTGACCGTCTTTCGTACTTGACTTCTACTGTCTTTCTCATGGGGCAGTGCAGCCAAAATGATAGCTGAAGTCTTTCACATATTCAACACTTGCTTCCTCATTTACATTGACGGACACAGGGAATCATGGAAAACAATGTTTTTATTTGAGTCCAGGATTATGTCTTGTATATGACAACCACTGTACCAAATGCTTTCATTGAACAGAATTGCCAAGACACATACACAAGCTCAGAACAAACACAGTGAAATTAATCTGCAGGCAGAAGCACTTGATGGGCATCGGTGTGTACACACTTACTGTCAAGAGATGAATTGTCGTACATTTGCTCTGCCTTCCACATGAAATAAAACATCCTGAAAGACTGCATCCTTCCAAGTACTATATATATCAATAAGAACATTGAGCACATGAACTGCTGGATAATTTTTCATTCATACATATGTAAGCACAAATTGGAAAAAAGAAAAAAAGGTAACCAATGAATGACTACATGTACACTGTAAGTGTACTAACTTTCTTGACTGTTACTTCACTTTTTAAACGTTTGCCATTTCTTCAAAGTTTCATTTTCTTTTGCCTTTGTGTGAGAAGGGTCAGGCAGAGTGGGATGGAGCGAGGTCTTTCTTAATGTTCATTCCTGGCTGGGAAAAAAAATAAAAGAAAGCAGGTAAGCAAAGAGAGTCAACGTCAAATCCACAACATCACCTTCCAACAGGCAAGGAGGGACCTGGGACAGTGCTGAAATGGTCCCCTGTGGAAGGCTGGCTACAGACAGGACAGAAGAGTGGTGAAGCAGCCAACGATCGTGACAACCACTGCAATGGTCCCCTGTGGAAGGCTGGCTACAGACAGGACAGAAGAGTGGTGAAGCAGCCAACGATCATGACAACCACTGCAATGGTCCCCTGTGGAAGGCTGGCTACAGACAGGACAGAAGAGTGGTGAAGCAGCCAACGATCGTGACAACCACTGTAATGGTGCCCTGTGGAAGGCTGGCTACAGACAGGACAGAAGAGTGGTGAAGCAGCCAACGATCGTGACAACCACTGTAATGGTGCCCTGTGGAAGGCTGGCTACAGACAGGACAGAAGAGTGGTGAAGCAGCCAACGATCGTGACAACCACTGTAATGGTGCCCTGTGGAAGGCTGGCTACAGACAGGACAGAAGAGTGGTGAAGCAGCCAACGATCGTGACAACCACTGTAATGGTGCCCTGTGGAAGGCTGGCTACAGACAGGACAGAAGAGTGGTGAAGCAGCCAACGATCGTGACAACCACTGTAATCGTGCAACATGCACAATCGCATCATCAGAAACAGACCACCTCTTTTTAATCTGAAATTCTACAATACATGACTATAAAATTGTTGTCATGTTCTGTCTTGTAATAAGCAGCTGATCTGTTAACAGACTTGAGAACTAACCTGTATATACACCCTCATACACACATATACCAATACACTAGACTTTTACAGAAGTGTTCGTGGTCTCCAGAATTCATATTGTCGAACACACACACAAAGACACATGGGCTTTTATGTTGTATCTATCAATCAATATTTCCCTGTTACTGTATGAACTAGATCAAGCACAACGAAAACATGAAACATGCTTCATAAAATGAAATGGAGGACCACAATTTTTTAGCCCTGTAAATGACTTACCCACTGGCCGAAAATGCTGCTTCAGATTATACCAGTCTCTACCTTCTGAACACGCTCTTGAGGATAAAAGCTCGACTCCAATTGTACCACATATTCATTACATCAACAGTTGTATGTCTGATCCCATTTCACACAGTATGTGATTTGTTCCATGTGTACATTACCATGCCAGAAGTACTTCCATTGTGCACATACAACATGTCTAAAAATCTACAAAATCACACGCCACACAAACACGTAAAACAGTATCAATGATCACTCAATCTTTCCATGCCATTCAAGCTCACACACCCTACACGCCCACAGCTAGCGTTCATCAATAAGAGGTGTGCCATCCCCTTGCGGTGAGTCCCCGCTGTACTGATTGTAAGACGTAGACGCCATAGGCGCAGGAGAGGCAGAGACCCGGGGACTCTTGGAGCGAGGCGTGGAACGAGGGGTGCCTCTTGGTGTTCCCCGGGGCGTGGAGCCACGAGGGCTGCTGGTGTTCAGCTCGGCCAGTTCGCTCTGACGCTGCTTGGCCCACAGCTCGGCAGCCCGGGCCCAGTCAGTGCCCACGCTGGAAATGCCAGAGCTGATCTGCTTCCCAACAGCCGGGGAGGCCTCTGGCAGTGGCGTGCGGGACGGCGTGCGGGCCATGGGAGTGGGCAGGTTGGCCGGGGTGCGGGAGGCCAGGGCTGGGGTGCGTGTGGCAGGGGTGCGGGCGGCGGGGGTGCGTGGGGTGGCACCAGGCCAGACATTGCGTGGTGTGGGCTGGTAAGATGGTGTGGCTGCTGAGCCTCCGATGGGGGTGGCCAGGGCACCAGCAGGAGGCACGAAGGATGACGGGGTCATCAGTGGCGTCATCATGGGAGTGGCCACCGGCTGTCAAGTAACAAACCATTGTGATGAACGCTGTTCAGTGCAACGCTCTTCAACTCACCTTTTTTTCCCCCCCCTTAACATTAGGAACAATTCTGTTCATAGCATTATGCTAACTGATAATCTAAATAACTGTAATTATGTTTTAGTTTATCTTCTCCAAAACGCTAGCACTGCCACAAATATGGAATCATTCTTGCTGCTTCTGACAATGCTGCCCTAACATTAATCAGCCTGTTACTTCAGTATCAGCCGAGCTGTTTCAGATGGCATGGGTACACCTCAAATACCTCAGTCAGAGATATACATTTAACATGTTCTTGTACCTTTACAAAACAAATGCATCGAACAATCTACCATTGAACAGAACAGTTGGCCAACAGCCATCCATGATAACACCACAATGTCACATGCCCATCTGCAGCAGATGGCTGACCCGTGGCTGCCTTGCACTGAAGCCACCCAGTGTCAAACCAGTCTTCCGATAAATAAGCAAACGTGATGAACTCGATGTAATATCCGGTCCAACCTTTGAAAACCACCTACCCCTTGGAATCCAGTGTGCAGGTTGGCAGCGTAGGCTCCAGGGAAGGCGCGGGAAGAGAAGGACGGTGTAGCAGCCGCCTGAGGCGTGGCTTGGGGAACACTGCCATACATCTGTCGTCCCGAGGATCTGCCTGGAGTCATGCCTGGACACGTTCAATGCTAACCATCAGCTCAGCAAACCACTGCTGAAATTAGTTCTCTATTCACCACAACCGTTTTTGTTGACCTGGAGATAACATACATCAGCAAGGGGGTGATTACCAGGAGCACATAGGAAGAAACAAAACAAGAATACACCATAGCACACTTGCAAAAAGCCAGGACAAAGAAGAACAACTAGCTGATCTACTGCTGTTGCAGAGGGATTTTTAATTCCCCTGTTGTCTTGTACCCCACCGTTGTTCAAAATTACTTGGTACTTCTTTATGATAAGAGGGTTCTTCTTTTCTTTTTTTTCCCCTCTCCATGTTCCATCCGTCACAGGGACTTTCTTAACTTTCACTATCTGTTAGAAAAACCATGCTGAACAACCAGACACAAGACAACATGACATGCCAGCACAGTTACAGTAACTGTTCATCACAACAGTTCATAATGAAAAAGCACTTGCTGAACTTTGCACAATGCTTGCAACATGTGAGCAACTCCCAACATATGACTAATCTTCTGTATGATGTCTGTTATTGTTTTTGTTCTTTGTCTTTGTTTTATAATCCTTACTTACCTTAACTGATCATCTACTTTCCTAAAATGATCGGAAAAAAATACCCTAAACCATTCTTTTCACCTAGAAAGTAGGGACTTCCATGACCATGTAGTCTTCAATGTAACAATGAATGTTCATTCAGCAAGAGCTCAGTAACAACAGTAATGCTTTTTTCCCAGCTCTTTTAAGACCTTGATCACTCGACCAGTTGGCGAGATTATATGAAACGTATCATTCATTTGCACATCACAAACAACATGAAAAAGTAACTTTCACCACTTTTTGTGGCAGTATCATTTCCCCAATTAATCTGCACTGAATACAGGTGATCCCCCCCCCCCCCCCCCCCCCCTTTTTGTGCGTTTGTTTTTTGTTATGCTCTGTTGATCTTATTTGAAAGAAAACATGCAGCACAGCTTTGTCAAGAAGGGCCTGGTTCCAAAACTCCATAACATCATCTCCCTCATTAAAAAAAAAAAAAGGCATCTAATTATGTGGCCCTTTATGCCATGCTCATATGGCAGGGCTGCCTACCCCCTTCCGCCTCTTTCAGGGACATACTTTTTCAAAACCAGGGACACTGACTGATTTCCAGGGACACATGCAGCGGTAGCACATATCACAACCACATCAACATTAAAGTGAAAGCTTACCTTTATTTACACTGTGTACAACTTCTACAATGCTACTTTGCTTCTAGCGCACTGAAACTTCTTTGCGATGTCCGAGTCAGGAAACATCAATTTAACGCCTCTGTTTAGCTTGTCCAGCGCAGCCATCAGCAAATTCAGTTCAGCTGCAAGGTCAACCATCATCGTTTCAGCTCTTATGACGTCAAAAGTTTCCTGACTGGTTGACGTCTGAGCGCGCTGAAAGAATCCGCTAATGTTACAAGATTTCTCGCTCTCACGGATTTTTGTGTTCTTCTTGTGCTTTTCAGTGGCGACATGACGGGTTATTTCATCCCTACCTCCAGATCCGATGGAGAACTCGCGCGCACAAATTTCACAAGACGCGTAAGTCTCGATCTTGCCACGCTTGATGAACGGCCAGGTTTCCGTATATTTTGACAGGAATGTCTGCCGACGTTTCTTCTTCTTGAGAGAAGCCCCATAGTCGAGATCGCCGTCGGCATTTTTACGCTTTCCCTGTTTCGCGTCCATTTTTCTTGCTTTCAAAACTCGGGAAGACAGTGTATGCGCATGCGCACTGGTCAGTTCGGCAATGTTCGGGTCTTTCCGACGGATTTGGTCAGGATGGCCACGACCGAAGTCGGTCAGTCGGTGATCAGCTGACGAACTCGACTTCGTTTTTTTTTGTTGTTTTTTTTCTCCCGAATTTTTTTTTTTGCGGGACATAGAATAAAAAGTGGATTCCAGGGACAGGCTGCATGATTTCATTATTTCGGGGGACAAATACGGATACTCCGGGACGGTAGGCAGCCATGATATGGTGACCTCCCTTTCAAACTCCTCTCCATGTGTTTGCACTTGAAAAGTTTGTGCTAAGGCCACTGGTATCAGCAAGTTCCTGGGAACCGTCGTTGGAAGATTGCTGAAACTACTTCCTGAAGCGGACGTTCACTTGTTCTAGCTAAGCCACCACACAATAACTGTCGTCAGGAGGGGGCGGCTTAGCAGGTGGTGGCCTGCATATGCTGGGAAAGAACAGGCACCCAACACCAACAGAGTTACTGTGCAGCAGTGCAAAGTCTCTTGTGGTGGGTTGCCTGACGACGATGACTTGATACTGACTGCCCTCTATGGGGGTGCCTGTGCTCAGTTGCAGCATGACAAACCAGGAAGTGGCTTGTCAACAGGGAGAGGGAATAAGCGGCATGGAAATACTGCCACCAAGGCCACCAAAGATGAGACGGAAAAAGAAAAAAAAAAACAGTTCTGATTCTATCCAGAATTTTGTCATCAAGTGTAAACCAGTAATTAATAGAAGGAGTGTACTCACGCTGCATGCTAAGGTTGGGCGTGGCGTAGGCAGAGGCAGCAGCTGGGGTGCGAGTGCTGGCTGGAGTTCCTGAAAACGTCATTAGCTATTAGCTGACCGACAATCTATGCACTGCCTGTTGTGCCATATTTATCTTGTATTCATCACTTTCCCACCTTCAACCCCATATATTCGTTTGTACCACTATCATATGCCAGATGCTAGCTACATTTTTTTTTCTAATTTTGTTGTAAAGCAAAAGTATATCAACGATATGTTCTAATTACCAGTTTTACATGGTACCACTACTTGTGAAGCTCTGTCACATCCACACGTTTGCACTTTCTCAGAGTCAACTGCAGCATAATATTCTTCGAAGAACGCTGTGTGTCTCACAATCATTTGACAAACAAATTCCAATCACCTTCTTGTGTTTATGACAGCCTGTCATTATGTATGTTTAGTTCAGAAATTTTTCTTTCTCAAACAACAGAAAGTTTTTGAACGAGTTGGGGGAAAATCTCGACTATAAGATTATCCCCATGCTAACCTGGAATGGCATCCCTGAAGTGCTCCTTGTACCAGCGCAGCATGGTGTTGAGGGAGGGGAACATCTGCTGCCGGTACTTAAGGCCCTCTGGGGTGACGGTGAAATATTCATGTCGCACAGTGTCACGCGGCAAGTAAGACAGCAGGAACTTGCCCGGCCACTGCACGCTGGCACTCAAGTAATAGGGGATCCTGGGAGGCACAAGAAAAAGGGTATTTTTTTAAAGAACAGGATAAATTTGTGTTTGTGTGGATGTATGTATGTGGTGTGTGTGTGTGTGTGTGTTCGTACGTGTGTTTCCGTTTGTAGTCTTTTTTTCAATAAAAGCAGTCTCCATTTAATAAAAACGTTACATATTTCTAGAATTCCATCAAACCCTGAAATCATCTCCAAATAAATTTGAACATCCTTTCTTTTATCTAAAAACACAAACAAAACAAAAGAACTTACGGTGGTGTTGACTTTGCACCAACAAGACAAAATTTTTAATATGAGAGGCAACTTTTGCTCCCTTAGTGCAAGAATCTTTCACATAAACATACAAACACACCCATCCCTGCGCCCTTCTCCAATTCCCTTAGTGGAAATTTGAATGGCTCCCTTGACACAGAAAATAGTGAACATGGTGCAGTGCTTAGGATTATGATTCCATTTCAAATTGCGATGGTACGAATTTTTCCTGCATCATCAAAACATTTTTTGTTCTATAAATTATAAAAGAAAATTACTCTCATCATTGATAAGTCTAGACCATTTACAAACAAAAATCCTCTGGAAGACAACCAAGCTTCAGTGCAACCTGAAAAATAACCTCCAGTGACAGAACTGCTTGATATGAAAAAAAAAAATGAAAAAAAAAAGAGGTAAATCTGGCTCACTTGGAGGGAGTTTTCTTCTTCTCTTCCGTAAGATCTTCTCCATGGCCTCACGATTGTCCCCGTTCTGTCGGTAATAGCGATAGCCGGTGATGTCCCGCCCGAGCTGGCCATGGGTGGATGTGGCGGGCGATGATCTCATCCAGGTCTTCGAATTCCTGCAGTGTATGACAAGGGTGCAGTTTGGACTTGGCTTCCTTTCTAGAATAAGTAGCCACACTCGGACAAACACCAGCAGATATCAATGCACATGAACCTCGGACAAACACCAGCAGATATCAATGCACATGAACCTCGGACAAACACCAGCAGATATCAATGCACATGAACCTCGGACAAACACCAGCAGATATCAATGCACATGAACCTCGGACAAACACCAGCAGATATCAATGCACATGAACCTCGGACAAACACCAGCAGATATCAATGCACATGAACCTCGGACAAACACCAGCAGATATCAATGCACATGAACCTCGGACAAACACCAGCAGATATCAATGCACATGAACCTCGGACAAACACCAGCAGATATCAATGCACATGAACCTCGGACAAACACCAGCAGATATCAATGCACATGAACCTCGGACAAACACCAGCAGATATCAATGCACATGAACCACATACAAAAAAAGGTGACAAGAACAGAAGGTTAACAATTTCACTTCAGAAAACCAGGATCTCCAACACAATGAGACTAACTAGCCCTCTCCCATTCTGTTTCCACTAATACACATCACAGCTCCCTCTCTCCATTCTGAACTAGGAAATCATAACTCATGCCTTTTGATTATTATCATTCCTCTCCCTCCCACCCACTACATTCTACTGTGGGGGAAAACAAGCTTGTCCACCGTTCATCACTGTCTGCTGTGGACTCAGATCCTGCCTCCCAGTAAACCCACTTCATTCAGGGCAACAACAAAAAAAGAGAGAAAGATTCGTGAACTGACCTCATCACGATCAGGAGCGATTTGCCAAGGGAAAAGGCGTTCTCCTTGCCCTCCTCAACGACGTCGATGTGCTGCAGAATGCCATCAGCCACTTTCCATGTCACCGTCAGGTGGTCTGAGCCCTGTCACACGCCACACAACAGTAACACCACTACTGGTTATAAATACTCACACAACACCACTATTGGTTATAAATACTCACACAAAAATAATGAACCAACAGGTGGGGGAGGGGGACTGCCAATTTTTCTCTTTTTTTTTCCCCCCACGTAAACTGATATAAAACATTATCAATGTGTTAGGACAGTTTCTTCTACACATGACATGACCCAGACTGTGAAGAGCTTAAACAATTTTGACAGTTCTTTATAACGCACCAGTGTAGGCTATGAAATCAGTCACGTTATTTTTTTTTCACAAAAATAACATTTTATAAAACATTTCTTCAATGAATACAGACATCAAAATAATGATTACAACTATAAATCATTTCAATACACATCAACCCTGCTAATCGAAAACTGCACTGAAATTGATCGGGAAGTTACTGGCACAAAGGCATCAGAAGGGACCAACCCCATTGACAGTGCTCTTTCCTTTCAACTTCATTTTACCTCGTCCTTTATCTAGGGGAGGAAGAAAAGAACTTTTACATGGCCTTCATCCTCACCGGTTCTAAATATGACCTGAGGGTAAAAAACCAAGTAGTCCTAACTTCTCATGTACATGGTGAGTCATTATGAACACTGACCTGATTCAGGCACTGAAGCAAACAAACAAGCAATGAGCAACATCAGAGCAGACAAGCAGAAGTATGTAGATGACCTAGTGATAAAAGCTTGAGGCAGCATGGCCACCGAGGGCAGACATGGCCACACAGACAATTCTCACCTTGCTGCTGGGGCGGATAATGACGTCACCCAGGTCCATATTGGCCATAGCTTTCTCACACTCCTTGTATGCAATGTTCCTGAAGTTGGGGTGAGCGATGACACCTTGATGTATGCTGCCACACACACAGCACCAAACCATCACAAACAGGCTCCGCCTATATCGGTTCCTCTTTCGACACACATCTCCATGGGATCGGCAAATAATTCCAAACCCATAACAATTGGTTCATTTTGATCATACTGTCGAAGAATTACAACTAACAGCACTCTACAGCAGCACTGATTCAAAACCATGGTCATTTCAGTTTTCTCTCATGAGTGCAATAGTTTTACCCCTTAACATGTGAAGACTAAGTGCGAGACTTTCACAGCAATGTGGAAGATTTGGAGCTGCGAATCAATCCCTCTTCGTACACAAGATCACCGTTTTCCACATCAAATTGTGTAAGCAGACATACACATCCCTTTCCCATGGCCCCTTTGATTAACAACAAAATGACAGGAAAAAATTCTAATGCTGTCGCAAGTCTTGCCTCATCCACTGAAACAGAAAAGACTCAAGGTGCATTAGACTTTGGATGGGATTCTTTGTGGTTATGAATGTCCTCTTGACAGCTAAAACAACAAAAACGCATGGAAAAGTTCCGCTTTCACTTTATACATAGGCCTACATCATACTTCCACCAGGGACAACACTTTGTGCGTTGGTTGCTTAATCAACAAGTACTGTTTGGTGCAGACGTCACGTTGGCACACACACACAACGCCAAAAAGATCTTTTCCAATCAAAATGAAAGAGCAGAAAAGAATCCACTTACTCTGTCTTGCCTGCTGTTTCATCTTTTCCTGTTCCTTCTCGTGAGATCTTTTTCATAATCGTAGTCATAGTAAAGGTCTTTCTGGGGCCTGAAAACATAGGTGACCATCGATGTTAATCCAAATCTTTATCTTATCCCCTCTTCTCCTTCCCTATATTTTCTCTCCAAATTCTCTCTTCTCTCTCTCTCTCTCACACACACAAAATTCAGAAAAAAGTCATCATGACTGTTTTCCTACATTTCCTCTGTGGTGAAAATCTTCAGCCAAGAACTCACACACCCACCGCAGTCAGAACTCACACACCCACCGCAGTCAGAACTCACACACCCACCGCAGTCAGAACTCACACACCCACCGCAGTCAGAACTCACACACCCACCGCAGTCAGAACTCACACACCCACCGCAGTCAGAACTCACACACCCACCGCAGTCAGAACTCACACACCCACCGCAGTCAGGACTCACACACCCACCGCAGTCAGGACTCACACACCCACCGCAGTCAGAACTCACACACCCACCGCAGTCAGAACTCACACCCCACCGCAGTCAGAACTCACACACCCACCGCAGTCAGAACTCACACACCCACCGCAGTCAGAACTCACACACCCACCGCAGTCAGAACTCACACACCCACCGCAGTCAGAACTCACACACCCACCGCAGTCAGAACTCACACACCCACCGCAGTCGGTCGAAACGAGCAAACAAACAAACAATTTCACAAACAAACAATTTCACAAACAAACAATTTCTAGGATTTGTCAGTCCATCATAGCAGCTCAATTCAAGGCATCCCAGCAGTGGATAACCCATCTGACAATCCTGCTGTTCATTACTGTAAGTTATGTCAAGTAAATCATCCTCTTCCATTTCTAGTAATCTAACTATTCAATTTCTTCTATTCAAACAAAACAAAACAAAACCAAAAAAGACTTATCATGGACATTATTTTCAACCTTTTTTCCACACTAAGTTTATGATTATATTCCCTTATTATACACTCAAGGCTCAGCACCAGACTGTGACAAAGATCAGGTATATGCCAAATCTTCTCTTGAGATTTCTCCATTCCGTCCCCCAACCCAAACACCTTCCAATCCAACTCTTTACTTACCTGCGTTTGTATTTCTTATTTACTTGTTTTTTTCAAACATGGCAACTGTAGCCTTAAGTCTTAACAGGTATGGGGGGAAGAGGTGGGGATGTGTTTATGGACTAGTCAACATGTAGTTGATGTCTCCCCAATGAAGCTGAAACAATTCTACCAACCCATTCACCACGTCTGCCTCTTGACCTGGGAACTACAATCAACCATTGACCAAGGACTCCACTTACTTCCAGTGTCCGTCGAGTCGACAAGATCTGACGTCTTGCTGGTCAGCTCCACTTGGAACCGGTCAATGTCAATCTTGATGATCCGTGCGTGGACTGTCATGCCATGCTGCAATGTGGGAACCACAGCAAAGTGCTAGAAATCAAGATTTTAAAGAGGAAAAAATTCCCCGAAGTTAGAGTATGGCTGCCTTAATGGCGGGATAAAAATGGTCACACAAAACCCCACTCCCTTTGTTGGATAGATGGGATTAATTCTTGCCTGTCTATACAGGGAGTGTCCACAGAAGTATCAGCCTGCGTATGCAGAACGAACGAACAAGAGGAAAAGAAAATAAAGGATAGGACAGAACAAAACATATCAAAATAAATGTTACAGAAGTGTTAATTTTACAAGATCACATTTTGAGGGCCCATTCCCTCCTCAAAGCCTTTAATTAACACTTATCTTAACAAGAGAGAGAGTGAGAAGAAGAAAAAAAAAAAAATCTGCACACACACATACATATACACTGACCTTGACGCGCGCCTCTGGGTTGGTGACCTGCCTGTCACTGAGATTCTTGATGTGAATGAATCCTCCAACTCCGTTGTCCAGCCGTGTCCTCACGCCCACTGCAGAGCCGGGACAGTTGCGCCATCAAAATGGCTCCACACCTGAAAAAGACAGCCACAGTCAAATTTGTTTGGGTAAAAAGGGGAACAGTGAAATGAGATAAAAACCTACACACAAGAGGAGCAAGACTTTGACATGACTTCAACTTATCCAACGTTTACTCTGCGTATATACTTAGGGCTTATTCAGAGCTTAATCTAGGATTTTTGAAAAAGGGGGGCAGTCCCCCCTCATATCAAAAAAAGGGGGGCACTCCACCCCCCCCCCCCCCCCCCCCCCTACAACCCACGTTACATACCTCCTCCACCTTTGTACACAGACTTCAACACACCTTGATCAAATCATCTAGATTAAACAACCACCTTGGGGCGACGTAAATACGTTTTGTTTCTTGTGTTTCAAACACAATTCACATCGCATCACACCGGTCTTCAGCTTAGGTATCCAGGGCCACTTCTTCAGCCAATCGTCTTGAAACCAGTGTTCCCTTGCACTGGCACTAATTTCGGGCTGCTTCTCCGAGCTTTTGGATGTAGTCGTGGTTTCTTCATGATCTTCTCCACCCTCGCATGGCAGAGAATCTTTTTTTTTTTTCACTTTTCCTCCACGAAAGTCGAAGTCGAATAGGGTGGGCGCACGCTTCATTTTGGAAAATATCCAATATGGCGCCTTAAACTCTCGCAACTTCTCGTCGGTGATCGAGAAGGAGGAGATGAACGCCGCGATTGGTTGATTTACACTAACAGCCAATGAAATATCATGAAATCGTTCACTCCTGCTCAGTCCTAGTTTCAGTTTTTCAGCAAGACAGATCAGTCAGGGCGGCATTCTGCAAATGTCGGGAGTCTGCCGCGTTAAGATCGTAATTGCGAAGGAACAGATTTTCGGGGTTGTACCAACCCGCTCTAGATTAAGCTCGG
>CM031621.1:6356458-6376773 GCA_018398815.1 Conus ventricosus
CCCATCATGAAAAAAACAAAACAAAAAAAAAAACAAAAAAAAACCACCTTTCATACATCTCGTTAAATGACATCGTCTAGAAACGCACCAAAACTTTGTTTAAAAATCTTTCTTCCGTAAAATCTTAAATCAGATGAAAAATGTTAATCTCTCTCAAAAAACTCAAGGATCACATCAGGCGGGACATCCCTGAACAGGATCTTCATGGACTCCGCTGTAAAATGTTTGTGTCTCACATCGTGCAAGTCCCAACACTCTAAAAGAACATGTTTCATTGTGAGTGGCGCATGACATGGAATGCACCACGGAGCTTCTTCCCTCTTTAAAAGGTAAGCATGGGTAAATACGAATGGCCGGTGTGCAGCCGGCACAGAACCGTTTCTCTTTACGACCTCCCGACGTGGATGGGAGGAATTCCTTAAGGTTTGGACGGATCTGAAAAGTTTGTTACTCGTCTGTGTGTTCCAATCCTCCTGCCAGAGGTCTCTCACATAATCGTTAATTTTGGGTTTCACATCTGAGCAGGGGATATAAGTGTTGGACAGTTTCTCTCTTGTGGCGTTCTTGGCTAAACGATCAACCATTTCGTCTCCCGCCGATGCCAACATGACCAGGAACCCAAGCAAGAGTAATGTTGTAACCGTCCGCCTTCAACTTGCTAAAAAGTTCAAAAAAAAGTAAAAGTTCTGGATGCTGAAGGTTGCGGCCAGCTATGGCCTCCAAAGCTGACAGCGAATCCGACAGAACCAGAAAGTCCCTCTTTGAAGAACGTGAGATTATCTTCAAAGCCAAAACCAGAGCAGTAAGTTCAGCAGAATAGACAGAAGCATCGGAATGGATATGTTCCAACAGTATCTGAGAAGGAGCCCCAGGGCAGTAGGCGTGCACAGGCCACTCCATCTTCAGACTTGGAACCGTCAGTGAAAACTTTTTGATAGGATGAGATTTGGAACAGAGCTCAGCATACAAAGCCTTGTACGCCAGAGAGCTGGTAAACTCTTTACGAAAAGCTGCAAGATCAAAACGAATCTCTGGCGTGAAGAAGGTCCACGGTGGTTGATCCGGAAACTTGGAAAAATCAGATACTACACCTAGGTCTAGACCTGCATTCCGCACGTGAGGCTGCATACGAAGACCAAACGGCGGAATACAGTTAGGGTTGGTTTCGAATTTGTTTTTGAAACTGAGGGTCAAAGACACAGTCATAAGCAGGATTCTGCGGTTCTGAGAACAGTCTGATATAATAAATTTAGAGACATTTTCAGCCTGCGGTTGGACAGTGAGGGTTCACCTGCCTCTGCGTACAGGCTGTACACAGGGGTGGTGCGGAATGCTCCAAGACAGAGACGAAGCCCTTGATGGTGGATAGGGTCCAAAAAGTTTGAGGTAAGAGGGTCTTGCAGAGCCGTACACAGCACAACCATAATCCAATTTGGAACGGACCAAGGCTCTGTAGAGGTGCAGCAAAGTTTTCTTATCAGCGCCCCAGTCGGTGTGTGCTACGACCCGCAGAATATTCAGAGCTTTCTGGCAAGAAGTTTTGAGGTTTTTGATGTGGCTGAGAAAGTTGAGTTTTTGGTCAAAAATAACCCCAGGAATTTGGCTTCTTTTACACTGGAATGGTGGACTTGTCTAGACGAATTTCAGGATCATCAAAGAATCGACGAAAATTGTGGAAATGAATTGACTGAGTCTTGGTGCGGGAGAAGGTAAACCGTTTTCCTCGGCCCACTGTTGGATTCTGTTGACGCAAAGTTGGAGTCGACGCTGTACACTGTAGTAAGAAGCTCCAACTGCATACAGCGCAAAGTCATAACAAAGAGAGAAGACTCAGTGCCCAGTCTTACCGATTGGACAATGTCATTTATTTTAATGCTGAAAAGGGCGGGAGAAAGGATGCTCCCCTGAGGAACACCCAACTCCTGTCCATGGATGTCAGAGAGTGTGGTGCCAACACGCACCTGGAACTGTCGATCGGCTAAAAAGTTTTGAATGAACAGAGGCAGGTGACCCCGAAAACCAAGTCTGTGCAGGTCCATGAGGACTCCTGTTTTCCACGTAGTGTCGTACGCCTTTTCGAGGTCGAAAAAGATAGCGACCACATGTTGCTTGTTAAGAAAGGCATTGCGGATGGTGGTTTCCAGACGGATTAAATGGTCAACCGTCGAGTGGTGCTTCCGAAACCGCACTGTTCACTGGCCAAAAGACCATCGTTTCCAGCTTCCACATCAGACGGGAGTTGACCATCTTTTCCATCAGCTTACAGAGGCAGCTGGTCAGAGCGATTGGGCGGTAGTTGGAAGGGTTGGTAAGGTCCTTTCCACGCTTTGGAATGGGAATGATCAGGGCTTTCCGCCAGGAGGGCGGAAAGGACCCTGTGGTCCAGATATGGTTATAGACTTGGAGAAGAGTCTGGAGACAGCTTTCTGGAAAATGTTTCACAACCTGATAATGAATGTCATCCAGACCAGGGGCAGAATCAGTGCAGTTTGTAAAGCTAATTTGAGTTCAACGATTGAAAAAGGAAGATTATAGGTTTCAGAGTTGTCTGATGTGAAATTGTATGAAGATTTCTCTCTAATCTCTTTGTTTCTAAAAAGACTGCAGATTTATTTGAAGATGAGGAGTTCTGTTGGATGGTGGAGGCCAACAGATTGGCAACAGCTTGTTTGTCAGTGATCAGAGCATCAGCAAGTTTCAAGTGATGAATGGAGGGTTGGTGTTCTTCCCCTTTGATTTTTCTAATGATGTTCCAAACTTTTTTCTTGGAAGTTTTAGATGTCAGCCTGGAGCAGAAGTTTCTCCAGGACCGACGTTTACTGATTTTGAAAGTGTGTCTCGATTTCGCACGGAGTTTCTGATGGGCTCTAGCGTTGGGACCCGAAGGTCGTTGGTATACCCGACGCTGAGCCCGTTTGCGAACTTTTGAAATTTGTTGGCAGTCTGAATTGAACCAGGGTGTTTTTGGCATTTGGAGTTTGTCGGAAGACACTGGAATACAGGTTTTTAGCACAGTTGATCACAGTGTTAGTCAGAGATTCTGCTGGGTCTGGACTCTGAAGAAAATCAGTGTCTTGGAATTCTTTTGAAATAGTGGTTGAAAATAGATCCAGTTTGCTTTCTTATAATTGAGATGTTGAGAGACAGATACGTGTTCAGTTATTACGGGTTGTAGAAGGACAGGGAAATGGTCACTTTCCGTGCAGATTGTCATGGACAGACCACTCATAGTCCAGGACCAGCGAGGGGTCACAAATCGACAAATCTAAACACGAAAGTGAACCTGTGGAAGAGTGGAGGTAAGTTGGAGCTCCATCGTTCAGACAACACAAATCAAATTCAGAAAGGACATCCTCAAGAAGCAGACCTCTGGATGATGAACTGACACTACCCCAAAGAGGATTGTGACCGTTAAAGTCACCCAACAGCAAAAAAGGTCGAGGAAGTTCTCCGATCAGACTGACAAGGTCCTGACGACAAACCGGGACAGAAGGTGGCAGATACAGTGAGCAGATTGTGACAGTCTTGTGGAGAGTGACTCTCGCAGCTACAGCCTGAAGGGAGGTAGTCAGAGCGACAGGACTAAACAGCAAAGTTTTATGTAAAGAAGGGCAACACCACCAGACAGTCCCATTGTGGATGGTTGAGCAGGTTTGGATAGAACATTAAAGCCAGAAAAAGTGAAGGTCTTCTGGCTTTGAATTTGTGTTTCCTGAAGAGCCACGACGGAAGGTTTCCTAGTTTGACACAGAAGCTGCAGCTCCTCAAAATTTGAATTTAGGCCACGGATATTCCAATGGATTATTTTACTATCCATGGTGCAGAGGACGAATAAAATCTTGTAACTATTCACCAGCAAGTTCCTTTCATTCCATGTCAACATCTCCTAGATCTGAGAGAGCTGCAAATTTGTTGGTGTTTCTCTCCGCTTTTTTTCTCTCGATCTGTTAAAATATTAGGTGCTTTCTTTTTAGGCGGCGATTTTGTCTTAACTCCAACACCACCAGCTCCCTTGTTGACAGCTGCAGGGTGCCCTTTGGAGGATTTTGAGGGGGTGGTCTTGTCTTGTATTTCAATAACTTCTACTTTCTGCCGCCCTGAAGGGCCTGTTGATCTTTTGCCCCCTAATGGTTTGGGGCAGGAGTAGGTTTTGAAGACCGAGTCGTATCTGAAGGCGATGACTGCTGGAGCTCGTCGCGTGCAGTATTTCTGCCTGAGGCTACAGACTGGGTTCCTGGCTCTCTCTCAGCAAACGAGGATTCGACCGTCTGCACGCCGATGCTGACTGTCGTTGGCTTCCGTACTGCGGCTGCAAACGAGAGCCCAGCAGTCGGTTGACTTTTCATTACAATCTTTTTCGCCTCAAAAAACGGGATTCTCTGTTCAGTCTTTATTCTCTGAATTTCCTTTTCCTTCAACCAGTTTGGGCAGGTCTTTGATGACGATGGGTGCTTGCCTCCACAGTTGGCACAGAGTGGTGGACTGTCACACACACCCTGGTGGACTGGCTGGCAGCAGGTACCACACACCTCTTCTTCCGTGCATCTGTCTCTCACATGGCCGAACCTCTGGCACTTGAAGCAGCGTAGAGGGGACGGGATGTAGAGCGACACTGAGACTCTCAGGTAGCCCACCGTGATCGACTCCGGTAGAGAGGTAGAGCAAAGGTCAAGAAGAGGGTGTCAGTTGGGACTCTGTCATTGCCTTTGCGTACAAGCACACGATGAACGTGGGTCACTCCTTGCGATGCCAGTTCAGACTTGATTTCTGCCTCCGACACTCCTCTCAGATCTCTGCACCGGATACTCCCCTGGAAGAGTTCAAAGTTTTGTGCGGAGACACCCTGATCGGTCGATCAATCAACGTCGTCGACTTATAGAAGCTTTTCAGAGTGCATCTTGGAAGGGCACTCAACCAGAAGTGACCCGTTCCTCAGTCTTTTGACACTCTTTGGTTTGCCGCGAGACCATTGATTCCTTTCGCGATCGCAAAAGGACTCAGGCCCGACAGAGGTCTATCTTCATCCGCTCCCTCAACAATCAGCCAACTGGGCCAGAAGCCTGAAAGGTTTCTTGTCTCACGTTCAGAGTCCGTATCTGTGTCCGTTTCCGAATCTCGCCTGTATCTTTTTTTTTGTTTTAGTTGCCATGTTGTATTCATTAAAATTCGTCTCCCTTGATTCCCACCCACCACCGAGTCCCAACAAGGGGGATGCCCATTTTATACGGAATCCCAGTATATCAGGGCACCAGGATTTCAAAAGAGATATACACAGGTCTGAAAGCGTCCCTGCCACAGAAGCTCCCAAACCCGTTTGACCCAAGCCGCCGCCTTCTAGCCTGAGCTAGGGCATGCACGGGCCCAGCCGCTTGATCGAAGGGGGCCATTTCAACCCCCTTCAGGGAATCCAGGCCCAAGGGGTGTGACTTGATGAACCGCAGCACCGCGGTCTCAACCTCCAGGACCCTATTTCCCCCATACGGAGCACCGCAGGGAAACCGGGGGGGCCCAAAGAAGACCACAGAGGAAAAGGAGTGGGAAAGAAGGTTTAAAGGGGAGACGAGGAAAAAAAAAGATCGTTAAAAAAGCAGAAGACAGATAGGAAAAAGGTGGGTTCTATTTGTCGGGGCCCCTCACTTAACCTTTCTGAAGGGGGACCCTACAGGGGCATAAATTCCTACCGTAATGTTTGGGCCCAGTCAGCAACTTGGCTATAACAGGCCTAGCATGTTCACAACAACAAACCATCTAGCTGAGTTTTGATGCCCCCGTCGCAAAGCCTAAAGATCACAGAACCACGCAAGCCCTCCGACCACGGCAGGTTTGCAACCCCCGGGGGTTGTGAGGGGAACTTTGCGTTTTTATTCATCTGATCAGGTAGTTTATAACCGCTTGGAAGCGTTGCCTTCCCAGCCAGTGTATTCATTCTGTCCCTACCCCCCCCCCCCCCCCCCCCCCCCCCCCCCCCCCCCCCCCCCCCATTCCCCTTGTCACCTGTATGTCTTAGCAAAAAGTCCACATATTCATTTCAAATTGCAGGCTGCACATTACTTTGTGCCAGTCTGAAAGTACATTTCGATCTTTGAAGAGGATTCATAGAGTCAAGTCATATATATCATGGCTAGCCGAGTTCGAAGCTTGTTAGAAGATGAAAGCGAGCAGAGTGCTCGAGAACACTGTTCATACCTCCATTGTTGGGCTGGGAAGTTAAGCTTACTAGTACGGACCATAGTCCTCCTTGATCGTTATTTGGCCCCTTAACTTCACTTTGTATCCCCAGCTTGAGTTCCTTTGGTGACTGAACCTTCGTGTACCCCAACGATGTTTTCTGTTCGGCTGATTTTTTTTCTACCTGCACCTGATTTCTGCATTGGTTTTGACCAACTGGCCATTTTTGAGAGAGTCTTTGTCCAAAAACTCTGGCAATGTGGCAGTTTGGTTAAAGTGTTCAAGTTGTCAGGAGTGTTTCACCGATTCCTTGGTCTGCTTAAATTCTGATAATGGACAAACAAGCTGTTTTGTTGCCTTACTGCGTTCTTTTTCCTCGCTTTGGACCAACTTCCATAGATTCCCAAATGCACGCATACGTCTAGGCCCTTTTGTGCTCACACACGCACAAAACGGGCGCCTACACACGAGCAATACACGACACAGACACACCTGCGCGCATGCAAAAACACAACATGCACACATTTCATGCACGCAGACGCCCCTGTAGGAATAGCATAGCATGTTAGCAAGGTATCCAAGGTCCCGACCCGCAAATTGGGCAAAAAGCAAGCCTGGAAACTGCTAGGTATTGTCCATGAGAGCCTCGTCTAATTGTGTGTGTGTGAAAATTTGTTTTATATTACTCGTCATCCGTTTCGTTTAACTCCTGCACAAGGTGGTCTCGCTCGTGGCGTAGCAGATGCACTTACTTTAGGCCCATAGCTCAAGGAAGAGCATAGGCCATCGACAACACTCCGCCATCGCACTCGGTTCTGGCTGCTCGCTGAATGTCTGTCCAGTTGGTCCCCTGCCTCTTTATCTCTGCCTCAGTGTCTCGCCTCCGCTGCTGCGAGGTCGGCCTCTCTTCCTTTTCCCCTGCGGGTTCCATGTCAGGGCTTGGTGTGTAGTGCTGGATGCTGGCTTCCTTAGAGTGTGTCCAACCCAGCCCCACTTCCTCCGCAGAATCTGCTTGGGCCACTGGTTCCTGTCCTGCTTGCTTCCATAGATCTTCATTGTTGATCTTCTCTGGCCATCTGATTTTGAAGAGGTTGATGAAGGTCTGAATTTTTTTGCTGTATTGCCTTGGTCATTCTCCAAGTCTCGCAGCCGTAGAGCAAAAGCGACTTCACGTTTGAATTGAAGATACGCGTAGCAGATGTGGTATAGTGTATATGGACTAGCCCACATGCAGTGACACCCACCTTAACAAAACTAAAGCTGAAACTAAATCTTAACTGTTGTCCACTGTTGTTCTTTTATCTGCTTTGTGGCCCGCTCATCGGTCTTTATTCTATTAAACAATTACACTTTTTTTCTCTTTGTGGAGAATAGCATGCAAGCGTTTTTTTAAAATTAAAATCTGAGGGGTTTGTAATGAAAAGGTAAACTTGGTTCATTCTGCAGCGTCTTTATGTCCATATTGATTTGGTGATTTTTTTTTTCTTTACATTTGACATTTTTAAGAACTGTTCGTTTTTTTAATAAAACCTTTGGGGGTGAAGAACGGTGAATTCGATTGGGTGATGTCTTCAGCACAGTTTTAGAATTACTTACCGAAGGATGTTGATGACTGTGTTAAAAATTGTCCTACATATTTTGTATAATTATAGTGTTGGTCACGTTTGTAGCGCAGAATTTCTTTCTATGTGATCAAAGCATGGTTGGCCCTGGGAATGGATCTTCATTGGGGGATAACTCTAGCAAAAATGATTGAGCAAAATGTTCCAGACAAATAGGTATGTAAAGGAGAACTGGTTGGTGGATCTGGTACAGGCACAAACATTTTCCAGACGAACAAGTTTTCATAGTTTTCTCATTGGTCAGCAGGTATGATAATGATAACAACAAAGCATTTCTTGCGCCTTGCCAAAATTTCTAGGCACATGACAATCCACACTCTCGTGTACACAACGGGCTGCCTACTTGGGTAGTGCTGACTGAAGAGCTGCCTGCTGGCACTTCATTCAGTCATTTCCCGTGTCATCCATTCATTATCATTCACTCTGTTTCCTTCATTCTTTCACTTTCTCATGCAAGTGCATGCTATGTGTAACGTGTCATTGATACCAACGGCCAAACTGGCCTTCTCTTCCGAAAGTTAGTGATGGGATTTTACGCGTGTGCAAGATGTAAGGCGTGCGTTCACACATGGAATCTCGGTTTATAGTCTCATTCGAAGGACTGTATGGGAAATGGAGTCAGAACCAATGTTAACTCTGAGGGAAAAATCCCCTGTACCACCAAAACAGCCCGGTGGGATCACCAACCCCAGGATCACCAAGATTCCGAGTCTGGCACTCTAACAATTGAGCTTTTCCAGCCCACTTGGTAGGTTTGTGGTACATGTGGGAAATATTGAGAAAAGAAGAGAGAATTTAGTCATGTGGAGAGAAGCGCTTGTTCTACAGGTTAAAAAAGATTTTTTTATGCCACAGCTTGTAATGCCTTAATGCATGTATGAGCATGTGCATTTTATGTGTGTACGGTGTGTGTATGTGAACCACTGTAAATCAAAGATGTCGTATGTTCCCACGGACAAATCATTGTGCGACAGGTGCAATATACCGAGAACAAAGTATCATGGACAAAGCATCGTAAGCTTGCATGGAGGAAAAGGCATGGAACAAACCAAAATAGTTTCCCTTGCAGAACTTATGCTTTAGTTTATTTTAAAAAACAAAAACAAAAAAAACCGCCGCCTTGATAAAGTTTACAAATATTTATTCAGCAGTTAAAAAGGCATGGTTTCATTTGTTCTGAGCAAGACCACGCTCATATGTGAATTAACTGCTACTTTCAATCCACTCTATTTTCACTGGCGATCATTATTGGTGATTAATTTTTTGTATCTTTAATTAACTTGTGCAAAATTTTCACAGTCATATCGCAATTGCTATTTCAAATTCAAACTGTTTCCACGTAAAATCATTTTTTTTTTCTTTCTATTTTTCAGATTCGACATCACCTTTGTTGCCTATGAAGTTTTTTTACGTGCTTTTCTTCACCAGTGATGCCATGCACCCCCTTCTGCTGATCACCTCAACCAGAGCTTTCGTCGGGAACTGATGGAAATCTTCTTCGACATCTGGCACAGACTTGGCTGTTGATGGCAACTCTAGTGTGGTCTCCATATTTGGTGGAGTTGTAAACACCTTGACCCGACTACGTGTGTTAAGTGGCACTATGGCACCGAGTTTTACTCAGCTGGTCAGTGACACTGTTTCATTCCAGTCATGCAGCGATACGACTTCTCTTGGAGGAGGGAAGACTGCGTACTGAGTTTCCCTCAGTTGTCAGTGACATTTCGTTCCAATCACAGTGTTACGAGCAGCTTGTCATGGAGCTGTGAAGACTTCACAGTTGTCAACAATTTATTAAAGGACAGTGACAGTGAGTCGACAAATACACACAGTAGAAGCAAAGGCGTCTGGTTCAGGGATGGATGAAGCAAGAATGATCCCCCCCCCACTTTCACAAAATTACACAACTGCAGTCACACTGTCGTGATTTCAGATCCCAGTGAGCCACATCTGCAATCTGTGATCATCCCAAGTCAATACTGTGATGAACCTTGACCATCCTTAGTGGTCCAAGACGATAGATCATAACTGTTTTGAAATGTTCAAAACATTTGTGATAAGCTGTAGGGCATGTGCAGATTTGGCATGTAATAATTGCTCTATGGTGTAACCTAGCATCACTGCGACTCCTCCAACGATCATTCTGTAAGTTTTTGTTGCGTTGTGGGACTCATACATACCTGTGACTTCTTCGTCTTGCATGTTCTCAAGCGGAGTAATGGCTGCGAAAGGGGTAGCTTGGCCAATGAAAAGACAGATGGAAGATGTGGACAGATTTTGACTCTCCTTCACATTCAGTGTCTACTCTGTCATTATCATGGGGCGGTGAAGCCAGCAAAATAGACGTGGACAAAACTTTATCCTCTTTCACATTTACCATCAACTCGCATTTTGGCGTCATATACTGTACCATGTCAGACCATAGCATTCCACGGCAGTTAGTCAGCTCTGCCAGGCCTTGATTTTTTGTGGCTAATGCCGTAATAAGACCATCACGTGACGCCCACACTACTTCCGCCAGGGAAGAAGCCGGTGTCAACTTCCTGTTCCTCATTCAACCTCGGCCTCCTGCCTAACAAGGACAGGTTTTTTGCTCTGTCTCGCCTATACTTCTGTTTTTGTAGAGATTGCTTGTGTGCTTGCCTTCTTTACTGCTCTGTTGTGGCTTACGTTAGACCATGGGTACCATTGCCACGTGAGGCTTTTGGATGGCGTTTTATTTCATTTTATTCACGCTCTACGGCGTGACTGCTCACGATTTCTCTTCACTCCATTGTTCTCCATTCGGCCCTTACTCGCCGGTGCTCCAACGCGTCCTCCCTGGTAGTAACGCGTTCCCCCCTCTCTCTTTATTCTCTTCCCACTTCGATTTCCATCGATCTCGGGGTTACCTTGCGCATAGGCCTCGTTGAATGAGGAACAGGAAGTTTACACCGGCCTCTTCCCTGGCGGAAGTAGTGTGGGCGTCACGTGATTGTCTTATTACTGCATTAGCCATAAAAAATCTCGGCCTGGCAGAGCTGACTAACTGCCGTGGAATGCTATGGTCTGACATGGTAAGTATACTAGCCAAACAGGGAGTATAATACAAACTGCCCATTTTCATGAGGTGTTGAAGCTAATGAAACAGATGGGGACGAAACTGGACTCCATTTGCCAACCTCCAGTCTCTCATTTTCATGGAGTGATGTAGCCAGCAAAAAGATTTGGACAAAACGTTACTGCCTTTCATATTTAATATCTACCCTCTCACTCTTATGGGCGCTATAGGCAATGGACAGATGTGGAAAAACTGACCATCTTTCATATTTAACATCTGTTCTCTCGTTCTTATGGGATCATGTGGCCAATGAAGCAACTGTGGACAAATCTCCAATGTGACGTGGCCAACAAATTAAACGCAGAGAAAACTCGAAAAGTCTTTCATATTCAGTGCCTACTCTCTTTGTCGTGGTATGCTGTGACCACTGGGATTAAACATGTATTTCATGTTTACCATAAGCGTTCTCATGCTTATGGGGTGGCATGGCCATGAGAAGACAAGACAAAACTTGACCGTCTTTCGTACTTGACTTCTACTGTCTTTCTCATGGGGCAGTGTAGCCAAAATGATAGCTGAAGTCTTTCACATATTCAACACTTGCTTCCTCATTTACATTGACGGACACAGGGAATCATGGAAAACAATGTTTTTATTTGAGTCCAGGATTATGTCTTGTATATGACAACCACTGTACCAAAATGCTTTCATTGAACAGAATTGCCAAGACACATACACAAGCTCAGAACAAACACAGTGAAATTAATCTGCAGGCAGAAGCACTTGATGGGCATCGGTGTGTACACACTTACTGTCAAGAGATGAATTGTCGTACATTTGCTCTGCCTTCCACATGAAATAAAACATCCTGAAAGACTGCATCCTTCCAAGTACTATATATATCAATAAGAACATTGAGCACATGAACTGCTGGATAATTTTTCATTCATACATATGTAAGCACAAATTGGAAAAAAGAAAAAAAGGTAACCAATGAATGACTACATGTACACTGTAAGTGTACTAACTTTCTTGACTGTTACTTCACTTTTTAAACGTTTGCCATTTCTTCAAAGTTTCATTTTCTTTTGCCTTTGTGTGAGAAGGGTCAGGCAGAGTGGGATGGAGCGAGGTCTTTCTTAATGTTCATTCCTGGCTGGGAAAAAAAATAAAAGAAAGCAGGTAAGCAAAGAGAGTCAACGTCAAATCCACAACATCACCTTCCAACAGGCAAGGAGGGACCTGGGACAGTGCTGAAATGGTCCCCTGTGGAAGGCTGGCTACAGACAGGACAGAAGAGTGGTGAAGCAGCCAACGATCGTGACAACCACTGCAATGGTCCCCTGTGGAAGGCTGGCTACAGACAGGACAGAAGAGTGGTGAAGCAGCCAACGATCATGACAACCACTGCAATGGTCCCCTGTGGAAGGCTGGCTACAGACAGGACAGAAGAGTGGTGAAGCAGCCAACGATCGTGACAACCACTGTAATGGTGCCCTGTGAAGGCTGGCTACAGACAGGACAGAAGAGTGGTGAAGCAGCCAACGATCGTGACAACCACTGTAATGGTGCCCTGTGGAAGGCTGGCTACAGACAGGACAGAAGAGTGGTGAAGCAGCCAACGATCGTGACAACCACTGTAATGGTGCCCTGTGGAAGGCTGGCTACAGACAGGACAGAAGAGTGGTGAAGCAGCCAACGATCGTGACAACCACTGTAATGGTGCCCTGTGGAAGGCTGGCTACAGACAGGACAGAAGAGTGGTGAAGCAGCCAACGATCGTGACAACCACTGTAATCGTGCAACATGCACAATCGCATCATCAGAAACAGACCACCTCTTTTTAATCTGAAATTCTACAATACATGACTATAAAATTGTTGTCATGTTCTGTCTTGTAATAAGCAGCTGATCTTTTAACAGACTTGAGAACTAACCTGTATATACACCCTCATACACACATATACCAATACACTAGACTTTTACAGAAGTGTTCGTGGTCTCCAGAATTCATATTGTCGAACACACACACAAAGACACATGGGCTTTTATGTTGTATCTATCAATCAATATTTCCCTGTTACTGTATGAACTAGATCAAGCACAACGAAAACATGAAACATGCTTCATAAATGAAATGGAGGACCACAATTTTTTAGCCCTGTAAATGACTTACCACTGGCCGAAAATGCTGCTTCAGATTATACCAGTCTCTACCTTCTGAACACGCTCTTGAGGATAAAAGCTCGACTCCAATTGTACCACATATTCATTACATCAACAGTTGTATGTCTGATCCCATTTCACACAGTATGTGATTTGTTCCATGTGTACATTACCATGCCAGAAGTACTTCCATTGTGCACATACAACATGTCTAAAAATCTACAAAATCACACGCCACACAAACACGTAAAACAGTATCAATGATCACTCAATCTTTCCATGCCATTCAAGCTCACACACCCTAACACGCCCACAGCTAGCGTTCATCAATAAGAGGTGTGCCATCCCCTTGCGGTGAGTCCCCGCTGTACTGATTGTAAGACGTAGACGCCATAGGCGCAGGAGAGGCAGAGACCCGGGGACTCTTGGAGCGAGGCGTGGAACGAGGGGTGCCTCTTGGTGTTCCCCGGGGCGTGGAGCCACGAGGGCTGCTGGTGTTCAGCTCGGCCAGTTCGCTCTGACGCTGCTTGGCCCACAGCTCGGCAGCCCGGGCCCAGTCAGTGCCCACGCTGGAAATGCCAGAGCTGATCTGCTTCCCAACAGCCGGGGAGGCCTCTGGCAGTGGCGTGCGGGACGGCGTGCGGGCCATGGGAGTGGGCAGGTTGGCCGGGGTGCGGGAGGCCAGGGCTGGGGTGCGTGTGGCAGGGTGCGGGCGGCGGGGGTGCGTGGGGTGGCACCAGGCCAGACATTGCGTGGTGTGGGCTGGTAAGATGGTGTGGCTGCTGAGCCTCCGATGGGGGTGGCCAGGGCACCAGCAGGAGGCACGAAGGATGACGGGGTCATCAGTGGCGTCATCATGGGAGTGGCCACCGGCTGTCAAGTAACAAACCATTGTGATGAACGCTGTTCAGTGCAACGCTCTTCAACTCACCTTTTTTTCCCCCCCCTTAACATTAGGAACAATTCTGTTCATAGCATTATGCTAACTGATAATCTAAATAACTGTAATTATGTTTTAGTTTATCTTCTCCAAAACGCTAGCACTGCCACAAATATGGAATCATTCTTGCTGCTTCTGACAATGCTGCCCTAACATTAATCAGCCTGTTACTTCAGTATCAGCCGAGCTGTTTCAGATGGCATGGGTACACCTCAAATACCTCAGTCAGAGATATACATTTAACATGTTCTTGTACCTTTACAAAACAAATGCATCGAACAATCTACCATTGAACAGAACAGTTGGCCAACAGCCATCCATGATAACACCACAATGTCACATGCCCATCTGCAGCAGATGGCTGACCCGTGGCTGCCTTGCACTGAAGCCACCCAGTGTCAAACCAGTCTTCCGATAAATAAGCAAACGTGATGAACTCGATGTAATATCCGGTCCAACCTTTGAAAACCACCTACCCCTTGGAATCCAGTGTGCAGGTTGGCAGCGTAGGCTCCAGGGAAGGCGCGGGAAGAGAAGGACGGTGTAGCAGCCGCCTGAGGCGTGGCTTGGGGAACACTGCCATACATCTGTCGTCCCGAGGATCTGCCTGGAGTCATGCCTGGACACGTTCAATGCTAACCATCAGCTCAGCAAACCACTGCTGAAATTAGTTCTCTATTCACCACAACCGTTTTTGTTGACCTGGAGATAACATACATCAGCAAGGGGGTGATTACCAGGAGCACATAGGAAGAAACAAAACAAGAATACACCATAGCACACTTGCAAAAAGCCAGGACAAAGAACAACAACTAGCTGATCTACTGCTGTTGCAGAGGGATTTTTAATTCCCCTGTTGTCTTGTACCCCACCGTTGTTCAAAATTACTTGGTACTTCTTTATGATAAGAGGGTTCTTCTTTTTCTTTTTTTTCCCCTCTCCATGTTCCATCCGTCACAGGGACTTTCTTAACTTTCACTATCTGTTAGAAAAACCATGCTGAACAACCAGACACAAGACAACATGACATGCCAGCACAGTTACAGTAACTGTTCATCACAACAGTTCATAATGAAAAAGCACTTGCTGAACTTTGCACAATGCTTGCAACATGTGAGCAACTCCCAACATATGACTAACTTCTGTATGATGTCTGTTATTGTTTTTGTCTTTGTCTTTGTTTTATAATCCTTACTTACCTTAACTGATCATCTACTTTCCTAAAATGATCGGAAAAAAATACCCTAAACCATTCTTTTCACCTAGAAAGTAGGGACTTCATGACCATGTAGTCTTCAATGTAACAATGAATGTTCATCAGCAAGAGCTCAGTAACAACAGTAATGCTTTTTTCCCAGCTCTTTTAAGACCTTGATCACTCGACCAGTTGGCGAGATTATATGAAACGTATCATTCATTTGCACATCACAAACAACATGAAAAAGTAACTTTCACCACTTTTTGTGGCAGTATCATTTCCCCAATTAATCTGCACTGAATACAGGTGATCCCCCCCCCCCCCCCTTTTTTGTGCGTTTGTTTTTTGTTATGCTCTGTTGATCTTATTTGAAAGAAAACATGCAGCACAGCTTTGTCAAGAAGGGCCTGGTTCCAAAACTCCATAACATCATCTCCCTCATTAAAAAAAAAAAAAGGCATCTAATTATGTGGCCCTTTATGCCATGCTCATATGGCAGGGCTGCCTACCCCCTTCCGCCTCTTTCAGGGACATACTTTTTCAAAACCAGGGACACTGACTGATTTCCAGGGACACATGCAGCGGTAGCACATATCACAACCACATCAACATTAAAGTGAAAGCTTACCTTTATTTACACTGTGTACAACTTCTACAATGCTACTTTGCTTCTAGCGCACTGAAACTTCTTTGCGATGTCCGAGTCAGGAAACATCAATTTAACGCCTCTGTTTAGCTTGTCCAGCGCAGCCATCAGCAAATTCAGTTCAGCTGCAAGGTCAACCATCATCGTTTCAGCTCTTATGACGTCAAAAGTTTCCTGACTGGTTGACGTCTGAGCGCGCTGAAAGAATCCGCTAATGTTACAAGATTTCTCGCTCTCACGGATTTTTGTGTTCTTCTTGTGCTTTTCAGTGGCGACATGACGGGTTATTTCATCCCTACCTCCAGATCCGATGGAGAACTCGCGCGCACAAATTCACAAGACGCGTAAGTCTCGATCTTGCCACGCTTGATGAACGGCCAGGTTTCCGTATATTTTGACAGGAATGTCTGCCGACGTTTCTTCTTCTTGAGAGAAGCCCCATAGTCGAGATCGCCGTCGGCATTTTTACGCTTTCCCTGTTTCGCGTCCATTTTTCTTGCTTTCAAAACTCGGGAAGACAGTGTATGCGCATGCGCACTGGTCAGTTCGGCAATGTTCGGGTCTTTCCGACGGATTTGGTCAGGATGGCCACGACCGAAGTCGGTCAGTCGGTGATCAGCTGACGAACTCGACTTCGTTTTTTTGTTGTTGTTTTTTTCTCCCGAATTTTTTTTTTTTTGCGGGACATAGAATAAAAAAGTGGATTCCAGGGACAGGCTGCATGATTTCATTATTTCGGGGGACAAATACGGATACTCCGGGACGGTAGGCAGCCATGATATGGTGACCTCCCTTTCAAACTCCTCTCCATGTGTTTGCACTTGAAAAGTTTGTGCTAAGGCCACTGGTATCAGCAAGTTCCTGGGAACCGTCGTTGGAAGATTGCTGAAACTACTTCCTGAAGCGGAACGTTCACTTGTTCTAGCTAAGCCACCACACAATAACTGTCGTCAGGAGGGGCGGCTTAGCAGGTGGTGGCCTGCATATGCTGGGAAAGAACAGGCACCCAACACCAACAGAGTTACTGTGCAGCAGTGCAAAGTCTCTTGTGGTGGGTTGCCTGACGACGATGACTTGATACTGACTGCCCTCTATGGGGGTGCCTGTGCTCAGTTGCAGCATGACAAACCAGGAAGTGGCTTGTCAACAGGGAGAGGGAATAAGCGGCATGGAAATACTGCCACCAAGGCCACCAAAGATGAGACGGAAAAAGAAAAAAAAAAACAGTTCTGATTCTATCCAGAATTTTGTCATCAAGTGTAAACCAGTAATTAATAGAAGGAGTGTACTCACGCTGCATGCTAAGGTTGGGCGTGGCGTAGGCAGAGGCAGCAGCTGGGGTGCGAGTGCTGGCTGGAGTTCCTGAAAACGTCATTAGCTATTAGCTGACCGACAATCTATGCACTGCCTGTTGTGCCATATTTATCTTGTATTCATCACTTTCCCACCTTCAACCCCATATATTCGTTTGTACCACTATCATATGCCAGATGCTAGCTACTTATTTTTTTTCTAATTTTGTTGTAAAGCAAAAGTATATCAACGATATGTTCTAATTACCAGTTTTACATGGTACCACTACTTGTGAAGCTCTGTCACATCCACACGTTTGCACTTTCTCAGAGTCAACTGCAGCATAATATTCTTCGAAGAACGCTGTGTGTCTCACAATCATTTGACAAACAAATTCCAATCACCTTCTTGTGTTTATGACAGCCTGTCATTATGTATGTTTAGTTCAGAAATTTTTCTTTCTCAAACAACAGAAAGTTTTTGAACGAGTTGGGGGAAAATCTCGACTATAAGATTATCCCCATGCTAACCTGGAATGGCATCCCTGAAGTGCTCCTTGTACCAGCGCAGCATGGTGTTGAGGGAGGGGAACATCTGCTGCCGGTACTTAAGGCCCTCTGGGTGACGGTGAAATATTCATGTCGCACAGTGTCACGCGGCAAGTAAGACAGCAGGAACTTGCCCGGCCACTGCACGCTGGCACTCAAGTAATAGGGATCCTGGGAGGCACAAGAAAAGGGTATTTTTTAAAGAACAGGATAAATTTGTGTTTGTGTGGATGTATGTATGTGGTGTGTGTGTGTGTGTGTGTTCGTACGTGTGTTTCCGTTTGTAGTCTTTTTTTCAATAAAAGCAGTCTCCATTTAATAAAACGTTACATATTTCTAGAATTCCCATCTAACCCTGAAATCATCTCCAAATAAATTTGAACATCCTTTCTTTTATCTAAAAAACAAACAAAACAAAAAGAACTTACGGTGGTGTTGACTTTGCACCAACAAGACAAAATTTTTAATATGAGAGGCAACTTTTGCTCCCTTAGTGCAAGAATCTTTCAACATAAACATACAAACACACCCATCCCTGCGCCCTTCTCCAATTCCCTTAGTGGAAATTTGAATGGCTCCCTTGACACAGAAAATAGTGAACATGGTGCAGTGCTTAGGATTATGATTCCATTCAAATTGCGATGGTACGAATTTTTCCTGCATCATCAAAACATTTTTGTTCTATAAATTATAAGAGAAAATTACTCTCATCATTGATACAGTCTAGACCATTTACAAACAAAAATCCTCTGGAAGACAACCAAAGCTTCAGTGCAACCTGAAAAATAACCTCCAGTGACAGAACTGCTTGATATGAAAAAAAAAAATGAAAAAAAAAAGAGGTAAATCGGGCTCACTTGGAGGGAGTTTTCTTCTTCTCTTCCCGTAAGATCTTCTCCATGGCCTCACGATTGTCCCCGTTCTGTCGGTAATAGCGATAGCCGGTGATGTCCCGCACCGAGCTGGCCATGGGCTGGATGTGGCGGGCGATGATCTCATCCAGGTCTTCGAATTCCTGCAGTGTATGACAAGGGTGCAGTTTGGACTTGGCTTCCTTTCTAGAATAAGTAGCCACACTCGGACAACACCAGCAGATATCAATGCACATGAACCTCGGACAAACACCAGCAGATATCAATGCACATGAACCTCGGACAAACACCAGCAGATATCAATGCACATGAACCTCGGACAAACACCAGCAGATATCAATGCACATGAACCTCGGACAAACACCAGCAGATATCAATGCACATGAACCTCGGACAAACACCAGCAGATATCAATGCACATGAACCTCGGACAACACCAGCAGATATCAATGCACATGAACCTCGGACAAACACCAGCAGATATCAATGCACATGAACCTCGGACAAACACCAGCAGATATCAATGCACATGAACCTCGGACAAACACCAGCAGATATCAATGCACATGAACCTCGGACAAACACCAGCAGATATCAATGCACATGAACCACATACAAAAAAAGGTGACAAGAACAGAAGGTTAACAATTTCACTTCAGAAAACCAGGATCTCCAACACAATGAGACTAACTAGCCCTCTCCCATTCTGTTTCCACTAATACACATCACAGCTCCCTCTCTTCCATTCTGAACTAGGAAATCATAACTCATGCCTTTTGATTATTATCATTCCTCTCCCTCCCACCCACTACATTCTACTGTGGGGGAAAACAAGCTTGTCCACCGTTCATCACTGTCTGCTGTGGACTCAGATCCTGCCTCCCAGTAAACCCACTTCATTCAGGGCAACAACAAAAAAAGAGAGAAAGATTCGTGAACTGACCTCATCACCGATCAGGAGCGATTTGCCAAGGGAAAAGGCGTTCTCCTTGCCCTCCTCAACGACGTCGATGTGCTGCAGAATGCCATCAGCCACTTTCCATGTCACCGTCAGGTGGTCTGAGCCCTGTCACACCCACACAACAGTAACACCACTACTGGTTATAAATACTCACACAACACCACTATTGGTTATAAATACTCACACAAAAATAATGAACCAACAGGTGGGGAGGCGGACTGCCAATTTTTCTCTTTTTTTTTCCCCCCACGTAAACTGATATAAAACATTATCAATGTGTTAGGACAGTTTCTTCTACACATGACATGACCCAGACTGTGAAGAGCTTAAACAATTTTGACAGTTCTTTATAACGCACCAGTGTAGGCTATGAAATCAGTCACGTTATTTTTTTTTCACAAAAATAACATTTTATAAAACATTTCTTCAATGAATACAGACATCAAAATAATGATTACAACTAAAATCATTTCAATACACATCAACCCTGCTAATCGAAAACTGCACTGAAATTGATCGGGAAGTTACTGGCACAAAGGCATCAGAAGGGACCAACCCCATTGACAGTGCTCTTTCCTTTCAACTTCATTTTACCTCGTCCTTTATCTAGGGAGGAAAAAAGAACTTTACATGGCCTTCATCCTCACCGGTTCTAAATATGACCTGAGGGTAAAAAACCAAGTAGTCCTAACTTCTCATGTACATGGTGAGTCATTATGAACACTGACCTGATTCAGGCACTGAAGCAAACAAACAAGCAATGAGCAACATCAGAGCAGACAAGCAGAAGTATGTAGATGACCTAGTGATAAAAAGCTTGAGGGCAGCATGGCCACCGAGGGCAGACATGGCCACACAGAC
>CM031621.1:6381719-6398580 GCA_018398815.1 Conus ventricosus
ATCTGATTTTTTTCATCTTGAAACCCCTCTCTGTCCACCCCTCAGTAAATGGGAGTCTGATTCAGTGAAGAGAAGATTAAAGGCAGACAGGCTCTGCCTTCGCTCCAACTGTGCCCTGGACACAGTGACAGGCTCTGCCTTCAGTCCTCCTGGCCCTGGACCCAGTGACAGGCTCTGCCTTCAGTCCTCCTGTGCCCTGGACCCAGTGACAGGCTCTGCCTTCAGTCCTCCTGTGCCCTGGACCCAGTGACAGGCTCTGCCTTCAGTCCTCCTGTTGCCCTGGACCCAGTGACAGGCTCTGCTTCACTCCTACTGTGCCCTGGACCCAGTGACAGGCTCTGCCTTCAGTCCTCCTGTGCCCTGGACCAATGACAGGCTCTGCCTTTGCTCCTCCTGTGCCCTGGACCCAGTGACAGGCTCTGCCTTCGCTCATACTGTGCCCTGGACCCAGTGACAGGCTCTGCCTTCAGTCTCCTGTGCCCTGGACCCAATGACAGGCTCTGCCTTCACTCCTACTGTGCCCTGGACCCAGTGACAGGCTCTGCCTTCACTCCTACTTGCCCTGGACCCAGTGACAGGCTCTGCCTTCAGTCCTCCTGTGCCCTGGACCCAATGACAGGCTCTGCCTTCGCTCCTCCTGTGCCCTGGACCCAGTGACAGGCTCTGCCTTCGCTCATACTGTGCCCTGGACCCAGTGACAGGCTCTGCCTTCAGTCCTCTGTGCCCTGGACCCAATGACAGCTCTGCCTTCACTCCTACTGTGCCCTGGACCCAGTGACAGGCTCTGCCTTCACTCCTACTTTGCCCTGGACCCAGTGACAGGCTCTGCCTTCAGTCCTCCTGTGCCCTGGACCCAGTGACAGGCTCTGCCTTCAGTCCTCTGTGCCCTGGACCCAGTGACAGGCTCTGCCTTCAGTCCTCCTGTGCCCTGGACCCAGTCACAGGCTCTGCCTTCAGTCCTCCTGTGCCCTGGACCAGTGACAGGCTCTGCCTTCAGTCCTCCTGTGCCCTGGACCCAGTGACAGGCTCTGCCTTCAGTCCTCCTGTGCCCTGGACCCAGTGACGGGCTCTGCTTCAGTCCTCCTGTGCCTGGACCCAGTGACGGGCTCTGCCTTCAGTCCTCCTGTGCCCTGGACCCAGTGACAGGCTCTGCCTTCACTCCTACTGTGCCCTGGACCCAGTGACAGGCTCTGCCTTCAGTCCTCCTGTGCCCTGGACCCAGTGACAGGCCTCTGCTTCAGTCCTCCTGTGCCCTGGACCCAGTGACAGGCTCTGCCTTCAGTCCTCCTGTGCCCTGGACCCAGTGACAGGCTCTGCCTTCAGTCCTCCTGTGCCCTGGACCCAGTCACAGGCTCTGCCTTCAGTCCTCCTGTGCCCTGGACCCAGTGACAGGCTCTGCCTTCACTCCTACTGTGCCCTGGACCCAGTGACAGGCTCTGCCTTCAGTCCTCCTGTGCCCTGGACCCAGTGACAGGCTCTGCCTTCGCTCCTCCTGTGCCCTGGACCCAGTGACAGGCTCTGCCTTCGCTCCTACTGTGCCCTGGACCCATGTGACAGGCTCTGCCTTCAGTCCTCCTGTGCCCTGGACCCAGTGACAGGCTCTGCCTTCGCTCCTCCTGTGCCGTGGACCCAGTGACAGGCTCTGCCTTCAGTCCTACTGTGCCCTGGACCCAGTGACAGGCTCTGCCTTCAGTCCTACTGTGCCCTGGACCCAGTGACAGGCTCTGCCTTCAGTCCTCCTGTGCCCTGGACCCAGTGACAGGCTCTGCCTTCAATCCTCCTGTGCCCTGGACCCAGTGAGAGGCTCTGCCTTCGCTCCTACTGTGCCCTGGACCCAGTGACAGGCTCTGCCTTCAGTCCTACTGTGCCCTGGACCCAGTGACAGGCTCTGCCTTCAGTCCTCCTGTGCCCTGGACCCAGTGACAGGCTCTGCCTTCAGTCCTCCTGTGCCCTGGACCCAGTCACAGGCTCTGCCTTCAGTCCTCCTGTGCCCTGGACCCAGTGACAGGCTCTGCCTTCAGTCCTACTGTGCCCTGGACCCAGTGACAGGCTCTGCCTTCAGTCCTCCTGTGCCCTGGACCCAGTGACAGGCTCTGCCTTCAGTCCTACTGTGCCCTGGACCCAGTGACAGGCTCTGCCTTCACTCCTACTGTGCCCTGGACCCAGTGACAGGCTCTGCCTTCACTCCTACTATGCCCTGGACCCAGTGACAGGCTCTGCCTTCAGTCCTCCTGTGCCCTGGACCCAGTGACAGGCTCTGCCTTCACTCCTACTGTGCCCTGGACCCAGTGACAGGCTCTGCCTTCAGTCCTCCTGTGCCCTGGACCCAGTGACAGGCTCTGCCTTCAGTCATCCTGTGCCCTGGACCCAGTGACAGGCTCTGCCTTCAGTTCTACTGTGCCCTGGACCCAGTCACAGGCTCTGCCTTCAGTCCCTCCTGTGCCCTGGACCCAGTCACAGGCTCTGCCTTCAGTCCTACTGTGCCCTGGACCCAGTGACAGGCTCTGCCTTCAGTCCTCCTGTGCCCTGGACCCAGTGACAGGCTCTGCCTCAGTCCTACTGTGCCCTGGACCCAGTGACAGGCTCTGCCTTCACTCCTACTGTGCCTGGACCCGAGTGACAGGCTCTGCCTTCACTCCTACTATGCCCTGGACCCAGTGACAGGCTCTGCCTTCAGTCCCTGTGCCCTGAACCCAGTGACAGGCTCTGCCTTCACTCCTACTGTGCCCTGGACCCAGTGACAGGCTCTGCCTTCAGTCCTCCTGTGCCCTGGACCCAGTGACAGGCTCTGCCTTCAGTCCTCCTGTGCCCTGGACCCAGTGACAGGCTCTGCCTTCAGTTCTACTGTGCCCTGGGACCCAGTCACAGGCTCTGCCTTCAGTCCTCCTGTGCCCTGGACCCAGTGACAGGCTCTGCCTTCGCTCCTACTGTGCCCTGGACCCAGTGACAGGCTCTGCCTTCACTCCTACTGTGCCCTGGACCCAGTGACAGGCTCTGCCTTCACTCCTCCTGTGCCCTGGACCCAGTGACCCTCTGACAGTGCACTGCCCCTAGGGCCAACAGGCCGCGGACACTTTCCTTTTCAATGTCAAGCGACGACCCTTTGATTCCCAGATCAAACCACTCTGACCTTGTGACCGCTGATGTTGGAGTGAAGTGAACACCAGAAACCACTCACCTCTGAGAGTTCTGGGAAGTCGTTCTTCAAGCAGAACGGGCACTGCCACAGCCCAGGGAACACCGGAAACCACTCACCTCTGAGAGTTCTGGGAAGTCGTTCTTCAAGCAGAACGGGCACTGCCACAGCCCAGGGTGAACACCGGAAACCACTCACCTCTGAGAGTTCTGGGAAGTCGTTCTTCAAGCAGAACGGGCACTGCCACAGCCCTGTCTCATCATTGCGCACAGGGTTGGCCTGGTCCAGCTGGTCCCCTGGGGGCGCTTGTGGGCGATGCCGATCACACGAGTCATCACCAGTTTGCCTGCACAGTCAACACATCACGATTGTGTGAGAAATATGTCGACACGAACTCGGCTGATAACGTGGATAAACATTCAGAAGATGAAAACACTGCAAGTACTGATCTGTGACTTAAGAAAAGAGAAAATAAAGGAAAGATTGTATGGCACCCCTTTGGCATACTACATACTACAGAAGCATACTACAGAGAAGAAACACCGGTTTTTACACACCTCCATGCTTGGCAAGCATACTACAGAAGAAAACACCAAGTTTTTACACATCTCCAATCATTCACTTTTCTATTCGCTCTTTTTCTTTCTTTTTCCTAGTTCATCAAGTTTCTGCTCTCACACACACCCAGATAGAACGTCTCTGGCGTCTCCTTGGTCAGCATGTTGAAGCGCTCCTCATGGTTGGGGGGCGGTATGGAACACGCATGTCCTTGTAGCGATGGTTCAGCTCAGCACGTATGTCATAAAGAGTGATGTGCTTGTCACCATAACCCTGAAACCCATCAGCAGAACAAAACGTCAACCAGTTCTGCCAAGTTGGTGCTCTGTGTCATCATTTCAATTACCCCCCCCCCCCCTCCCCTCCCCCCCCCAAAAAAACACATGTGCACTTGGGACAATAAACCTCAACGTCATAAGACCAAAGCTTCGAGCAAATAGCTTTCCCAAGGACTTTCCGGTATCATCCAACTGCTGGTACAGGTAAATGCCAATGAAATGATGTACATTCACATAGTTCAATGGACGTGATACACATGTAGGAGGAGCTCACATTTCTTCTGTGGTCCTTTTCCATTGTTCACTTCTAGTGTGGTACTGTGACTATTTCTTTTATTCATTCTTTTTTTCACTTCAGGATGTCACTATCTTTTTTACATCTTACTCATGGAAATTTCTCCATGACCAACTTCCTCTGTCACAGCTAATGGAATGAATGTTCTCCTCTGTCATCCAAGACATATCCCTGCAAATTAAAGCCTAAAACCAATTCCAGCCAATTCAAAGCCCCAGCAATTTTAAATCCCCACGCACACTCCAGCAAAATCAATGCCTCATACACACTCCAGCCTGACTAAAGGTCCTAACACACTAGCAGAATTAAATTCACAGACATACTCTTGCATACCCCAAACACATGCCAGCAGAATTAGAGCCCTGACACACACCAGCAGCATGAAAAACAAACTCCAGCAGGATTAAAGCCCACGACTCAATCCAACAGAATCAAAGCGCCCGTCACACTCCAGCAGAATGAATGATCTCGACATACTCTGGCAGGAATGCGGTCCCTGACACATTCCATCAGAATTAAAGCCCCATACACACTCCCCTAAAATTTCAAGTCTTAGAAATGCTTTGGCAGAATCAAAACAAGCCCCAGACACACCCCAGGATTTGAGCCTCTGCTAAACTCCAGCTGAAGGACAGCTCCAAACACACTCCAGCAGGATTAAAGCCCCTGACAAACTTCAGCAAATAAAAGCCCAAGACACGTTCCTGCAGAATTAAAGCTCTGAACACACTCCAGCAGAAATAAAGACTCAAACACACTTCCTCAGAAATAAAGGTCCCAACACACTTCAGCAGAATTAAAGCCCCAGACACACTCCAGCAGAAAGCGCCAGACACTCAAGCAGAAGTGTACTTCCAAACACATTCCAGCAGCATTAATCTCCAAACACACACACAAAGCCCCCAACACACTACAGCAGATTTAACACCCTAGATGCATTCCAGCAGAAACCAAGTTCCATAAACACTCCAGCAAAAATAAAGCTCCTGAAACACTCCAGTAGAAATACCCCCCACCCCCGACACACTCCAGTAGAAATAAAGCCCCCGACACATTCCAGTAGAAATAAAGCCCCTGGACACACTCAAGTTGAAATAAAGCCCCCGACACGCTCCAGTAGAAATAAACCTCAAGACACGCTCAAGTAGAAATAAAAACCCCTAACACACTACAGTAGAAATAAAAACCTCCAGACACACTCAAGTAGAAATAAAGCCCAGACACATCCAAGCATACATAAAGCCCTAGAAACTCTCAAGTAGAAATAAAGCCCCAGACACACTCAAGTAGAAATAAAGTCCCAGACACACGCAAGTAGAAATAAAGCCCCAGACACACTCAAGTAGAAATAAAGCCCTAGACACACGCAAGTAAAATAAAGCCCAGACACACTCAAGTAGAAATAAAGTCCCCAGACACACTCAAGTAGACATAAAGCTCTAGACACACTCAAGTAAAAATAAAGCCTCAGACACACTCAAATAAAGTCCCAGACACACTCAAGTAGACATAAAGCCCTAGACACACTCAAGTAAAAATAAAGCCTCAGACACACTCAAGTAGAAATAAAGCAAAGCCCTAGCCACACTCAAGTAAGGATAAAGCCTCGGATACACTCGAGCAGAAATAAAGCCCCAGACACATTCAAGCGAAATGAAGCCCCAGATACTTTCAAGCAGAAATAAAGCCACACACTCAAGTAAAAATAAAGCCCCAGACACACTCAAGTAGAAATAAAGCCCAAGACACACTCAAGCAGAATTAAACCTCCAGAAACACTCCTTCATAATCCAAGGTCCACACACACTCCAGCAGACCCTTCAGAATTTAAAGCTCCATCCAAACTCCAGCAGACATGACAAACCAAAAATTAAGCCCCCAGACACACTCTAGCAGAAAAAAGAGCTCCACCATACTCCAGCAGACCTAAAACCCCCTGACAACTCCAGCTGAATTCAAGCCACAGAACACACTTTCGAAGAGTTCACCTCCACCCACCGCCTCTCCAGCTCCTCAGCAAAAGCATCCAGGTCCAGGTCCTTGAGTCTTTCCGGCGACTCCAGGATTTCCTCCAGAGCCCCGGCTGGGTTGGCATCCTCTGCGGTGTCGTCATACTCCAGAGCATCTACGGCCATCTTGCGAGCCCCCTCGTAAGCCTCTGGGTGGACCCGGGACCCATCCAAGACGTCCACGTAATTTTCAGTGCTAGAGATACAATGAGATCTAGTTGTCCACATTGAAGTATGACGAAGAAAAGTGAAGAAAAATGAAGAAATGGTGCAACTTTTGGAGACATATCATTCTCAATATTATCCATTTTGCCACGGGATCAGATTTGATTAAAACGGAAAGAAAAAAAAACCCAGTGATAGTGGATAAACCCCTGGTCACACGCTTTCAGTGATCAGGCATACATGAACCTACCAACAGGAACAAACCAAAAGAGAAGTTTACAAAATTTTATGAACAAACAAATGAACCTATTACAGACAGACACATACTTACTCTTTTCTCTCTCTCACTCACACTCACACACACAGGAAAAGACTGAAACTCAATCAAAACAAAAGGTAAACAGCTACAAGGACAAAAGCCAGACAGTCAGTCTGAACTCTGTGTATCCAATTCATTTCACTAACAATTGAAATAAAACCAGCTAAAGAGAGAAAGCCACACAACAACACTAACAACAACACAGCAAACACCACAAACCCTAATACAGGGTTCCTACAGACTCCCAGAACAAAATTCAAGGAGTTTTCAAGGAGCGTTTATTTATTTCAAGGCAAAAGGTGGCACAAAAATTACACCATTATTCTTTTAAAACTTCATTTTTTTCTATTGTTTATGTTAAAAAAACACCCAACAACAAACATGGAAAAAACATATTTGGGAGATTTCAAAGCTCTTGTGTGATTTGGGGACCACAAATGGTGGCAAAATTATGAAAATTGAAGAAGAAAAAAAGGTTCATGACAAGAACTGTATTTGTATCATAGCAGACATAAGGCACTTGAAGCATGACTTTTCTTGTTTTGCGCGAGCTATAGTAATGCAATGACAAAAGGATTTTTATATACTGTTTTGCTGAGCTATAGTAATGCAATTACAAAAGGATTTTCATAAATCTAAACTGCTTTTTTTTCAATAATTTTGTTCGATATTGGTGGCCTTCAGCTTCGCGTTTCATTGCTTTCGAATTATTCCAATAGAATAGCAATGATATGTGCGTTTTGACTTATAAATAAAAATATATTGCATGCAGAAATAATTTCTGATCAAAAGAAAAAAAATTACTAAGATAGCCAGTCTGGATCCAGAGATATTGAATGAAAGTGAGGTGCAATGCCAAATACTTTGATTTTCCTCACCACACTGAAAATCCTTTGGTGATTTGACCATCTGCAAACATTGTTTGAAAAATCTGAGAATTCTGTTCACAAGCTGAAGCTTTGGTGCGCGTTTACAGTGTTCAGTGTCCACAGAATTTCAGATTTCAGCACATCTATCTTTCAGCAAAACGAGTCCACTGTGGCTGAAGAGCTAGTACTGGATTCGCGCACGGACACATCACGATCAGGACACTGCTGCTGCCGTCTTGGTCATAAGAAAGTACGAGATGGGTATCGCTGCTGAAGATCTCGCCACCAGTAGAACCATGTGCTTTTTTTCCTTTGCTGTGGCTAGTCCGGGCACTCTCGCCCATTACTCGCACATCGAAACTTTTTTAGCAGACTGTGCACTAGCAGGCATGTTTGTTGACTTTGTCTTCTCTCGCCCAGTCAGAAAACTCGGGTTTATCCAACCACAGACGGTTAAAGCACATTTCCCCCAGGTATTTTCAAGCTCTGTTCACAATGAACTGAACAAGCCGGAAGCGCAAGACCTTTTCTTTGCGCATATTTAAAAATTGCGGAAGTTACAAATTATCTCCCTTGGTTCATTCTTTAGCAGAGGACAACGTGGGATCGCGATGATGTAAAAATTTTGAAAATAATTTTTCATCAACCGGAACGCATAAAATCAAACTGCCGGTTTTTTTTCTTGCCACATTAAAATATTTTGGAGACGATGGTTTGATTTTCAAGGGTTTTCAAAGTTTGGTCAACATAACATTTTATTGATTTTCAAGGGGTTTCAAGGTCTTGAAATTGGCTCTCAGAATCAAGGAGTTTCAAGGAGCGTACGAACCCTGCTAATAGCAACAACAAAACAACCCCCTACAGTGCTCACCTGTCTCCAAGGCTGTTGGTATCCAATTTAATGAACCCTGCACAGTTGATGAATACCTTGGGACCCATGTGGCACACCTGGACCAGCTGGGTTCGATTCTCCAGACGACTGTTGTTCTGCTTCAAGATCTTTTCAGACACACGGCACACAAGCTAGATGATGTGTTTTGAACAGTTGTTACAATGAATAAGAAAGAAAAAAAAAAGGTGTGGCCAAGTGATTAGAGGTGTGGACAATTGATCTGTATCTTTGCAAAAAGGAAAACATAAAAGCAAATAATCAAAGATATGATAAAAAAAAATCAATTTGAAAATCAGTAACAACTCTTAGAAGATTGTGTACTTTGAACAGTTGCCATACTTTAAAAAAGACAAAAAAAAAAGTCATATTAAAAAAAAAAAAAAAGTGTGGACAAACATTGCCCATTCTTTGTGCAAGTTCAAGACAGACATAAAAGCAACAAAATTACAGAAAGCAAAAGAAATCGTCTGATAAGTGATACCACTATCTCAGGTCAGCTCTCTCCTAAAAATTGCATTTGTTGATAAGAGCAATGATCAGTCTAAATTTCGTTTGGCGTCATATACGTACCATGTCAGACATAGCATTCACGGCAGTTAGTCTGCTCTGCCGGGCCCGAAGTTTTTTTTGTGGCTAATGCAGTGATAAGACAGTCACGTGGTGCCCAACCCACTTCCGCCGTAGGGAACCCCATTGTAAGTCCTCATACGTCATTCTCTCTCGCCTGCCGTCAAAGCAAGAAAGTCTTGTGCTCTGCTCGCCTTCTCTTTGCCGTTGTGTTTAGATAGCCTTGTGTTTGCTTCTTTGCTTATTTGTTGGGCTTGCGCGCTTCACCCTTCATTTTGGGAACCGGTGGGGCTTTTGGTTTGGTGTGCTTTATTCATTTGTTTAAACCACGCCATCCTCGCCTTTGTGCCTTTGTCTCGGCACTCGCGACTTTGCATTCGGCTCTTCGATCTTCGGAAAGTCGGAACTCCACGCCGTTTCGCCCTTTCTCCCCATTTTTGGGCTTTTAGGGCCCCCTTTCAACACCCGGGTCCCTTCTCCTTCCATTTGGCCCTCCCGATTCGCCTAACTTTCACGTAGTCCACTCGGATTCCATTTTTTCGCCGTTCGTTCCGCCATTTTGTTTTCGACCGGCCAAAACCCGCGTCACTTACGATCGACCGCCTCGATCTCTCACTGACTTCTCGTTGCATTTAAAAACAATTTCAGTGTCTCTCACGAGGTTGGTTGAGCCCTTTATATCCCTCAACCACCTCTTTGTCTCCCTTTTGCGATCGGCGTTCCGGTTTTGTTCCCCACCACCAGTGCCCAACATGGTGAAGGACACTAACGGCACCGAGGCGCTCCACCATTTCGGCAGTCGCTCTCTACCCCGGAGGGGTCGTGTGTCGATTCCCGGACAAACCGCTCACGCACACAAATGAGCGTACGGTCGGTGTAGGGGAGGGTTCCGTGCAGGGACGCGCGACCATCATTCCGATCCCCCTCTACCCACCGGCGGATACACGATCGTCGCGATCGAAGTCAAACAGTCAGTCCCAGTCGGATGAACAATCGGCAGTCATTGCCGACTGTTTTTCATTGTTTCCCTTTCCCATAACCCAAATCCTCCAAGGGCAAGGCTCCCATGAAAGGACCTTCCCGTTCTAAATTTTCCCGTTCCCTGACTGGTTCGCCTGTTCGATTTCGACCGCGAGGAGACCCTCCCCCAAATCATGCCGCGTCCGGCGATCATCGGCCCCAGGGGACCCTTGCCGATACCGACCGGCACGGGTGGCGACTCGCGACGGAATCACCGCACGTCACCCGATCTTTTGAGACTTGTGACGCTAGCACCTCCACTAACGTCACACAGTCTCAGGACGCTCTCCCCAACCGGGTCCGGGTTCAGCCACGACCCGGACACGAGGGCGTCAACACCCGGTGGAGGGAATGTGGCCAGTCTTCGGTGGAACCCCCCCACTGACCACAATCCCGGGTCAGGTACGCAGGCAACGAGTAGCTCGGATTCGCGACCTCACCCCCGACGGTCGAACCACCCCGATCGATCGTCTCAATCTCCCCTAGGGTACAGGACGTTGGGGAGCCGACTTCTTCCGCTCCCCTATTGGCAACGTCCGCGTCCCGTTCCTCAGGGGGGGAGGAATCGACTCAGCGGGACCAGGGGTAACCCCTCGCCCTTGAGTCTTACCGTCGTCTCAGCCATTCCCCGTCCGCTACCACACGGCCAGGGAGGCTCGGCGATCGTAACACTCCCCGACCCCTCTGCCACGCCAAGGGGCCGGTTGCGGACCCCACCAGGGGATGCAGGAGCAGTGCCCCCCGGGGTGCGCAAGGTTACCCGGTCCCCGAGGAGACCTTCGGGCCCCACCCCCTCCTTTCCCCGGGACGGTGGTTCTATTCCCCCCAGAGGAATCAGTGCTTAGTCGGACCTTCCCCTGACTCCATTTTTGGGCCTCAGTGGCACCCCGCCTCCCAAGCTGGATCGACCTTGGCCCCATTCCTTCGGGGCTGTCCGATCGCCCCCCTAGTTTCCCACCGATTACGGAACCACCGGGAGTCGTCCTCGTTTCCATCCTCCTTCCCAACGAGTTCCGCTCCCACGCACCCCTGACATGGCCTCCGAGGTGGACCTGAACTTCCCCTCCACGATCAGACTGACCCAAAATTGGAGGAGGGTTGAGGATTTCCTCCCCCCAGTCGGGGGACCTTCCTTTTTGGGAGAGCTGGCGCCCTGATCTTTGTAGGGAATCCCCCCCCTTAAAACAACATCTTCGCCCTTTCCCGTTTCATGGTCACCCCCTACCCAGCGATCACGGCAGGATAGCCGCCCCCCAGACCTCACTCTTTGTTGGGCAGTCGGGCCTCGGCTCCGGGGTCACATGCGTCCCCCCGGGGACTGATTCTATCAGCCCCCAACGCGCCCCAATGGGAAAGTTTTCCCTAAAGACCGCGTCAGCCCCTCATTCTTTTTCTTTTCTGCCAACCCGGGGGCCACCAGGGGGATTGCCATTTCCCCGGCTAAACCTCAGGCTCACTCCTAACCCGCCCCCCTCCCACATCCACCTCTCTTCTATCAAACCCTGACAGAGGGGGACAGAATCGCCAGGGCTGGCATTCTGCCACCACCGCGGGGCATCCCTTTCATTGACATGTTCCTACAGCGAGGGGAGGAACTCGGGCCAAAATGAGGGAGGCATTGTCCTCAGCGTCTTCAGACCCGGGCGACACGAGGCGGGCCCCCAGCCTTTTTGATGACCCCCTTATGCGTTTTCCTGGTCAACAAGATAGCGCACCACTTGGGCTGCGGCGGACAGCGCAGCCAGGAGTCACTTTAACTGCCTTCTGCAGTGAGAGCCCGCCCTGCTATCACAGGCCCATCTCTCCCCAGCGCTCAAGCGGCCTTACGCTGCATTCCGGGTCAGGAGCAGTCGCTTTTCGGCGACTATTCCTCTGCGGTCATTTCCCATGCCGTCGAGGAGCGAAAACAGGCCGCTTCTTTTGTGACCACAAACCCTCGTCAGCACCGCCCTTCTAGACCATTCTTTCGTCAGGCCCTACCCACAGCCAGACCCCCAGCCCTACCCCAAGCAGCGTCCCTCGAGGCCCCCCAAACCCCCTACGCCCAAACCGAAAAAACCCCAAAAGAATTTTCGGTTTTGGCCAACGGCCCGCCCCGGAGGTGACTAGCGGACCCACCTTCCGAGGGCGGGAAATGTCAGTCTTCCAGACCACCTCAGCCCCTCTGCCCCCCTGGCAGGCAGTCTGTCCCGGCACGCCCAAACCCGGGGCGCGGGATGGGTCTCAACCCCTGGGTGGTTTCTGTTCTGCAGGAGGGTTCCGTCTACCCGGGCACACGAACGCCCTCCCCTCCTGTCCTCCCCCTCCTCCTTCCACCGGCGACCCACCTCCCGCCCAGGCGGAGGCCCTTCGCCTGGAAATCGAGGAGCTCTCCGCAAGGGCGCCATCACCGAGGTACCCACCCAACCCGGGTTTACTCTCGCCTCTTGTAGTCCCAAAGGCCCCGGGCGGCTGGGGGCCATCCTCGATCTTTCCCCCCTCAACAGATTCCTCAGGACAACCGATTCAAGATGGAGACCCCGCCCAGATCAGGGACTCCATCCACCATCTGGACTGGGCCACCTCGATAGATCTCAAGGATGCTTTCTTCCCGATCCTCATCCCACCCGTCCCACAGACGATACCTTCGTTTCGTCTGGCGGGCCGGGTGTTTTCAATTCAAGGCCCTCCCATTCGGACTCTCCCTGGCTCCCTTCCTCTTCACCAAGGTAGTCAAGGAGATGGCCTCCCTTGCCAGACAGGAGGACATCGCCTCCTTGTCTACCTCGACGACTGGCTCCCTGGCCCCTCTCAGGCCCTAGCCCAATCCCACACCTCAAAGCTACTTTTAGCTTTTCTCCTCTCGGGGTTTTGTCACCAACCCCGCAAAATGCGAGCTCTCGCCCAGTCACAATTCACCTTCCTGGGCATGAGCTTCGACACCCCCTCCATGGTAGTCTCCCCGACCCCAGAGAGGTCCGCTCGCCTAGTGGATCTCATTTCCCACCTTCGCCTCTCTCCCCTCACTTCGGCAAGGACACTTTCCTCCCTCCTAGGGATGATGGAGTCCCTGTCTCCTCTCATTCCCCCCAGGCAAAGTTTCCAAAAGCGACAGCTTAGAGGGAGTTCCGCCGTCGTTTGGTCCCAGACCAACGACAGCTGGAACCACCCGTCCCCCAGGGCCTTGGTTCGTTTGGGCCACGGAGGAGTGGCCAGCCCATCCACCCTGGCCCCCCCGGGGTTCCCATCTCCCTCCCATCCCAGGCCCTGGAACTTTCACAGACGCCCCAACTCGGGCTGGGGGGCCCATCTGGAGAGCAGTCCACGCCTCGGGGTTTGGGGTCCCTGACTGCTCGTCTTCACATCAACACTTGAACTGGAGGCGGCAGACTCGCCCTCCTCCAGTTCCAGTCCAATAGTCACCCACCGATTTGTTCTCCTTTTCACGGACAACACTTCGGTAGCTTGTTACATCAAAAAAGGGGGGGGGGGCACACTCCATCGGCCTCTCCCCCCGTACAGAGGCCCTCCCCGCTGGTGTCACACGCAGGGGTCACCCCTTCCCCGCGAGACACATAGAGGGACTCACAACATCCTGGCAGAACTCTCCCGCCGATCCAAATCTGTCCTCCACACGGAATGGCCCTCAGCCGGCTTACCCTTTCAACCGTGTGGGAACATTGGTTCACACCAATGAACGACCTCTTTGCCACACGGTTCAAACCCCGTCTGCCAGTGTATGTTCCCCGGCCCGGACCCCCAGGCTTACGCCACGACGCCCTGTCCCTTCCTTGGTCCGGCCTCATAGCTTACGCCTTCCCTCCCTTCCCGATCCTCCACAAGGGGATCAGAAGGCGAGACTCGAGAGACCCAGGGTCATTCTCATAGCCCCATGGTGGCCCACTCAGTCCGGTTCCCGGACCTCAAGTCCCTCACTCACGAACCCCCTCTCCATTGAACACCAGGTGGGACATGCTCAGGGAACCCCTTCGGGCCCCCTCACGCCAATCCCCAGGTTCTTCACCCCCACGCCTGGCTTCTGTGTCAGCCCGGCTGCGAACATCCGAATCCCCCTCTCGAACGGGCAGGTCCCGTTCCGTCCTCAATACCCTCTCCATCGCCGGGGGCCCCTCCCGGAACTCCGAGACCTAGCCATGTCCTCTCGCAGAGCTAGCACGGAGTCCCTTTATGATTGCAGATGGAGGAAATGGGTCTCTGGTGCAAAGCCAATTCTGTCCCTCCCCATTCGCCCCACCAACATCCCAAAAAGGAAATTTCCTGTCCCAACTTAACCTCTCTGCTAGCTCCATCAGGGCTACAGGTCGGCCAATCTGCACGACCATCCTCCAAATGGCCGGACCTTCCTTTGAGAATGATTTCCTTCTCAGAGAGATCTCCAGAGGGGCTTCTCTTCGTGTGGCCCAACCCCCAGACGTGTTCCCCTTTGGGACCTCTTCACTGTTCTTGACGTCCTCAATAAACCCCCCCCTTTGAGCCTTTGTCCCCCATTCCTTTCGACCTTCTGTCTATGAAGACTACCTTCCTCCTCGCCCTCGCTTCCGCGAGACGGCGAGGCAGATCCATGCCCTTTGCGGGGAACCCAGAGACATTGCCTTCCACAGAGACGGCTCCGTCTCTCTTAATTTCCTTCCCCAGTTCCTAGCCAAGAACCAGGGAAACCCCGGGAGTCCCTCCCCTTACCTCATCATCCGCCCGCTGGTGGACACACAAGGGGCACACCTCTTCGGACATAGCCCTTTGGCCCTTCCGATGTCCTAACACACTACTGGGAACGCTCGCGCCCCAGGCGCGTTTCACAAAGATCTTCTCATTTCCATCAACCCCAGTACACGAAAGACATCTCAGCTGGCACTGTCTCTAGGTGGCTCTCCAAGACGGTCAGAACTGCCTATTCCCAGGCATCCGAGGATCCCCCGTCTCTTTCCCCCCGGGCCCATTAGGTCAGAGCGCGGCCACTTCGGCAGCATTCCAGCACTCTGTTCCCATGCGCCACCTCCTGAGGCAGCCTTCTGGCGTTCGGAGAATCCCTTCATAAAATTTTATTGAGGGACATCCGCATGACCAGGGCTGATGGTTCTAAAGGGATATCCTTTGTGGCGGCTATGCATCCATATCGGGGAACCCCAGGAACCACAGGGCACTCGCCCCCTCCTTTTACATGAATTCTGCTATTGTCTGACATGGTACAGTATATGACGCCAAAATGGGGAGTTTGTATTATACTCCCTGTTTGGCTAGTATACTTACCATGTCAGACTCTAATGCCCGCCAAACCTTCCCCGCTAGCGCCAAGGTTCTGGGGTTACCTTGCGCGCAGGCCCGATGAATGACGTTATGAAGACTACACTGGTTTTCTCCCTACGGCGGAAGTGGGTTGGGCACCACGTGACTGTCAAATCACTGCATTAGCCACACAAAAACTTCGGCCAGGCAGAGCAGACTAATTTGCCGTGAATGCTATTGTCTGACATGGTAAGTATACTACCCAAACAGGGAGTAAATACCAAACTCCCCATTTTTATTTCATTTTCCCTCCCCCCTCTCTTTAAACCCCTCCCCTAACAGAGATTTTGAGAAGTAGGCAGAGGTCCTCACCACACAAGCTGGAGAAAGAAAAAAAAAAAAACCCAAACGGAGGAAAACAATGAGAGAAGAGCAACAAAAAAGAACCAACCTGAGCAGATAGGACCCCTTGCGGGGCCCCAGGCCGCACACAAACTGCAGCATGGAGGCCGTGTGGGGGAAGGCATGCAGCGGTTGACGTCAACCCCCACTTCATTCCCCCTGTTGATGAACCACTAGGTTGATGGCGTTCAGCAGCTCTTCCTTGGACACCTGGTCCTGTGACCCACAGAGTTCATTACATATTCCAACATTGTCAGAAGACCTGATCCTGTGGCCCACAGAATTCCCAGGTAATCATCACCATTACAATTTCCCAAAATTGTCGGAAGAAACCCGGTCCTGGGCCCACAGAATTCCCAGGTAATCATCACCATTACATATTCCAACATTGTCGGAAGACCTGGTCCTGGGCCCACAGAATTCCCAGGTAATCATCACCATTACATATTCCAACATTGTCGGAAGACCTGGTCCTGTGGCCCACAGAATTCCCAGGTAATCATCACCATTACATATTCCAACATTGTCGAAGACCTGGTCCTGTGGGCCCCCAGAGTTTCCCAGGTAATCATCACCATTACATATTCCAACATTGTTTAGAAGACCTGGTCCTGTGGCCCACAGAATTTCCAGGTAATCATCACCATTACATATTCAACACTGTCAGAAGAACCCGGTCCTGTGGCCCACAGAATTCCCAGGTAATCATCACCATTACATATTCCCCCAATTGTCGGAAGACCTGGTCCTGTGGGCCCACAGAATTCCCAGGTAATTACCACCCATAAAATATTCCAACATTATCAAAGACCTGGTCCTGGCCCACAGAATCCCGTAATCTCCCATTACATATCCCCAATGTCGGAAGACCGTCCTGTGACCCCAGTCCCCGGTAATCATCACCATTACATATTCCAACATTGTCGGAAGACCTGGTCCTGTGACCCACAGATTCCCAGGTAATCATCACCTCACACATTCCAACTTGTCAGAAGACCTGTCCTTACCCCACAGAATTCCCAGGTAATCACACCTTAAATCCCATACAAAGTGAGCCTGGTTTCCCCAAAGTAGGACCCACAAAATTACAGGAAAAATACAAAAAATCAACCATTACAACATTTAAAA
>CM031621.1:6401681-6409181 GCA_018398815.1 Conus ventricosus
GAGCGACAGACAGACGACAGAGACAGAGACATGACGAGAGACCGGGACGAGAAAATAGATTTTTAGCGGAAAGAAGCTCTATTGTATGTAAATCAGTCGTTTAACTTCGCTTTCTTTTTAATGTTTGTCTTTTTCTTCTTCTCAATATTACTGTATATGTCGGGTCACGTGCTTCATCCAACCTTTTCTTGCTGTTGAAGCGTAGAGCCTGTGGCACTGATAGAGCGCCGGACTCGTAATCTTGGTGATCCTGGGGTTGCGGGTTCGAATCTCCGCCGGGCCGTTTCGGTGCAGGGGGATTTTTCCCTCGGAGTTAACATAAGTTCTGACTCCATTTCCCATAGAGTCCTTCGAATGAGACTATAAAGCGAGTTCCGTGTGTGAACGCACACACGCGAAATCCCATCACCAACTTTCTAAAGAGAAGGCCAGTTTAGCCGTTGGTATGGATGACACATTACACATAGAATGCACCCTGCGTGAGAAATGGAAAAGAATGAAGGAAGTGAAGGAAAACGAGTGCACAATTTGACCGATGGACACGGGAAACGAGACTGAATGATGCGCCGGAGGCAGCTCTTCAGTCGGCACTACCCGGGTAGGCAGCCCGTTGTGTAAACGAGAGTGGTTATTATGTTATATGTAAAGCGCTTAGAGCCCCAATCTTTAGAGAATAGCGCTATAAAAAATCATTATTTTATATTATCATTTTCTCTCTCCGTCTCGTCCGTCTGTCTGCCTCTCTCTCTCTCTCAATACCTCCTCCTCTCTCTCTCTCTCTCTCTCTCTCTCTCTCTCTCTCTCTCTCAGCAGTTTCCTCCTTTTTAAGAAACACGTCTGTCTCTCTCCGACTTTCAAGTCATGCAGAGCTCCCACCCCCCCCATCCCCTCCCCTACCCCCCCCCCCCCCCCCCCCCCACCCCCCCCCCCCCCCCCATCCCCTCCCCTACCCCCCCCCATCCCCTCCCCTACCCCCCCCCATCCCCTCCCCTACCCCCCCCCCCCCCTCCTCCCGCTTACCCCCAGTCCTCTCTCAGCCCACACCCAAGGACAGAGGCCGAGACTGGACAAAAGACGTGCGAGGCATCATCTGCCGTTTCCGCCTTACCCGATAAATCGCTCAACAAAGCTCTGCTGAGCCGGAAACATCAAGCACGACAGTGACTCTGGCTGAACGTGACTCTCTCTCTCTCCGAGACACCTAGCACGTGCTGATCTTGGACAGGGGAGGACAACTCCAGGGTCTCTGCTCTCTGCTTATTTGAACAGGCTGCACACCACAAATAAGGCGCCAAGGCCTTGCTTAAGGAGTCGATATTTATAGACTGGCGCAATGAGATCGCTTTGAGAATTTGTGTGTGTGTGTGTCTGAAAGTTGATTCTCCTCATTTTCTTTCATATGGCCATCACGGTACAAGCCAAGTGGTTTCAAGCAGACAGATTAGAATCAAAGGAATGGGACTATTTGGGGTTTCCAGCTGGTGCAGAGATGGGGTCAGGGGTGAGTGCGAAAGCCTGACAGCAAGCGGGAGGTAATGTATTTGAAGATCGTCATTTTATCAGTGAAAATGCCGCCCCCCCCCCCCCCCCCCCCCAAAAAAAAAAAAAAAAAAAGGGGGGGGGGGGGAGAGAGAGTAATTGGTGAGGAGTTATTCCTTTGATCGATTATCAATTTAACATTAAATGCTGGCTCAAATATGTGGTAGGCCTCCAATGGCTCACATGGACTATATAGTGTTTCAGTGCAAAATCCTAATTGTGGCGTGTGACTTATGGTAGGCCTCCAATGGCTCACATGGACTATTATAGTGTTTCAGTGCAAAATCCTAATTGTGGCATGTGACTTATGGTAGGCCTCCAATGGCTCACATGGACTATATAGTGTTTCAGTGCAAAATCCTAATTGTGGCGTGTGACTTATGGTTGGCCTCCAATGGCTCACATGGACTATATAGTGTTTCAGTGCAAAATCCTAATTGTGGCGTGTGACTTATGGTAGGCCTCCAATGGCTCACATGGACTATATAGTGTTTCAGTGCAAAATCCTAATTGTGGCGTGTGACTTATGGTAGGCCTCCAATGGCTCACATGGATTATATAGTGTTTCAGTGCAAAATCCTATTTGTGGCGTGTGACTTATGGTAGGCCTCCAATGGCTCACATGGACTATATAGTGTTTCAGTGCAAAATCCTAATTGTGGCGTGTGACTTATGGTAGGCTCCAATGGCTCACATGGACTATATAGTGTTTCAGTGCAAAATCCTAATTGTGGTGTGTGACTTATGGTAGGCCTCCAATGGCTCACATGGACTATATAGTGTTTCAGTGCAAAATCCTAATTGTGGGTGTGACTTATGGTAGGCCTCCAATGGCTCACATGGACTATATAGTGTTTCAGTGCAAAATCCTAATTGTGGCGTGTGGCCACAGTCTGCCGGCGGGCCGAGTTTGGCTTCCGGTTCAAACAGGCCTGTGTTCCGAACAAACACGCCTATGCCCAGGTAAGCGTGCCGCGCATGTAGACATGCATGAACAAACAGTGAAATAGCCGGCCTGATGCTTGCGATGCTGTTGCTGTCTTATAAGGCTCTGGGGTTTAACTGCATTATTTTTTCAGTTTTCACTCTCTCTCTCTCTGCTGATCTCTCGCTCTTTCTCTCCAACACACTTATACTCACGTTCATTCAGTAATCCAACCCCACTTCCATCTCCCTATCTTTTACATACACACACGCACGCATGCATACACACACACAGCGCGCGCGCACACCACACACACACACACACACACACACACACACATTCATTCATTCATTCATTCAGTGTATCTAGCAACGCCCCCTCTCTCCTACACCCATCCACTCACCTATCGGACCCGCTCATCCTGTCCGCCACCCCCAACCCGTTCATTTCATGTTAACATAACCGCCCGCCCGCCCCCTCCCTCTCTCTCTCTCTCTCTCTCTCTCTCTCTCTCTCTCTCTCTCTCACACACACACACACACACGCACGCACTCGCACTCTCTCTCCTTCTCTGTCTGTCTTTTTCGCGTGTGCATTCAATACCAATTCCACCAACCAGCAGTTAAGCTTCAGGCCCAGTACGCCATGCTTCTCCTTCTGCCTGCAGCCCTTCCTTTTCATCTGCCTGTCCCCCCCCCAGCACCGCCAGCCCTCACACTGACCTTCAGCAACAACGCCAACAAACAATCCTGCCTGCAGCACTCCATGTGCCAGTCCCCCTCCCCACACCGCCAGCCCCTCACACTGACCTTCAGCAACAACGCCAACAAACAATCCTGCCTGCAGCACTCCATGTGACAGTCCCCCTCCCAGCACCGCCAGCCCCTCACACTGACCTTCAGCAACAACGCCAACAAACAATCTGCCTGCAGCACTCCATGTGCCAGTCCCCTCCCAGCACCGCCAGCCCCTCACACTGACCTTCAGCAACAACGCCAACAAACAATCCTGCCTGCAGCACTCCATGTGCCAGTCCCCCTCCCAGCACCGCCAGCCCCTCACACTGACCTTCAGCAACAACGCCAACAAACAATCCTGCCTGCAGCACTCCATGTGACAGTCCCCCTCCCAGCACCGCCAGCCCCTCACACCGACCTTCAGCAACAACGCCAACAAACGAGCCACAAACAGAGCGCACACTGATGCATGTTCAACGTTCCATACACAAACGGACCCATGGATTTTCAGAGCGCCATGTTTTATTCAGACGTGGCGACGCAACAGCCATGAACTGCCGAGTGCACTGAACAAGACTCCTCTTGATGGCTCGCGGCACTTTTCTTTCCACAGGAAGGTCGACATTTTGGGTGGTGGTGGTCTGAGCAACTGTGTATCATTTGTGAACTGGAAAGAAGGCACAGTTTGTGGAAAATCCAACGGTCTGTTTTGTGATGTGCCTTTAGAAGCCGCGACTTGGCAACCGAGTTTATTATTTTGGCTTCTTTCAGTAGCTGTCCAATTGCTGTCAGTCTTGATACTGGAGACATGGATTGTCGCCCGATGGACTTTTGCTGAGTGGACTTTCGCCGAAAGGGGTTACGTTTTTGGACACAGGGGAAAATTCAGCTGTGACCAAAGCTCGCTTGCTGTGGCTGCATTCTCGGTTAACTTTTTTCTCTTCAATCTTCTCTCTCTCACTCTCTGTCTCTCTCTCTGTCTGTCTGTCTCTCTCTCTGTCTGTCTGTCTCTCTCTCTGTCTCTCTCCTCTCTCTGTCTCTCTCTCTCTCTCTCTCTCCCTCTCTTTCTTCACTTGAAAACAGCCATGCTTACAGTCTTGCTTTGTTAAGAAAAATACAGATGCCACTCTTTTTCTTCCCCCCCCCCCCCCTCCCTTTCTCTCTCTTTCTCATATGCACCGTGGCATGGTGCGCATGCACACACCACACACACAAACACACACACACACCTCTCTCTCTCTCTCTCTCTCTCTCAATGTAATGGACTATCACATGTACGCATCTAAAGGATCAGCCGCCCTGAGTAGACAGCAGGAATATGACGAACGTCGAGTTCACGATGACGTTCAGAGGGACAGGTTAGCAAACAGCCTCACCTTTCGTGTTTCATCCCCCCAACCCTGAAACAACCCCTAGGCGAAAGAACAAGACACCCTGGGCAGGAATCGGCTGCCGCAAAAGGCTCGTCCTCGCCCATGTTCACCCCACCGGAGGAGTTCACCGCCTCTCGTCAACCGCTTCAAACGACCCGATCGATAGCGTTGGTTAAATACGCCGCATTCAACACAGCGTGTGCAAGTCGCTGCAGACGCGAGACCGAGTCAATGTGCAGCAAATGGAGGGAAGGCTGTGGGGAAAAAAAAAGAAGAAAGAAAGAAAGAAACGAAAAGACAACTGAAAAAGACGTTAACTCGAGACGCGGAGTCTGTAATGTAGCGAGGGGCATTCAGTCATTATTTGCCCTGTGATGGCACGCTCTGTTTGCCCAGCACTTTAGCGGCTCGGCAGCTACACCAAGGCTGCAAAGGGCACGATTGTACATTGAACAAAAAGAGCCTAGCTGCACTCCTCGAGGTCATAAGCATGGGGGGGGGGGGGGGGGGGGGGGGGGGGGGGAGAGAATTCAACAAGGAAGGTGTTGGTGGTGTTTAAACTGAAGGAAAAAGATGAGAAGACGAGGCACAGAGTCACAAGTGTGTAGCCTTTTATAGAACACTCACACAAAAACACACACACACACGCGCGCGCGCGAAGTTTAGCCTAGGGGATAGATCGACAGTAAGAGTTAAGGAGCGGGGAAAAAAACGGCACGTCGGAGAGAGAGAGAGGGAGGTATGGGGAGGTACGCATAGACAGAGAGAGAGAGAGAGAGAGAGACAGAGACAGAGAGAGAGTGAGTCAGAGGAGAGAGAGAGAGAGAGAGAGAGAGAGGGGGGCATGAAGATCATTTGCCACTGTGTCATCGTCTTTTCCCTTAAACAATAGCTATACTAAAAGGGTAAAAAAAAAAAAAAAAAAAGCAAACAACTGATCCTTTTTTCTAAATAACCTTGGGAAGTGTTGTAGGATGGGAGGGAGGAGAAAGGCAGGCAGGACGAAGAGATGGAGAGGCTCCACGGTAAACCCTGACCACACTCACCAGGGCGCCGACGACGATGCAGACACCAGCAGCTCACCGCTGTTCACCACCGTCTCCCTGTTGGGCAGGAAGGGAGTCTGCGTGCCCACCGACATCAGCAGCATGTCTTCGTTCAGCGTCACGATCATCATGCTTGTCCGGCCAGCCACACCCCTCGTTAAAGCTCAACCACAAAACGCCAAAATACTACAAATTGTCAGTGTACAGGACGGTTGTACTACCTGGAGCAGTTTTAACACTGATTATTCAGAGCCAGGTCTGCGTTCAGTTTTCACCACACTGTGTGAAATTGAGGACACAACTGATAGCGGATTTTAGCCAAACTGGACAACGTTTTGACGCACTGGTCAAAGATTCTAGTGGCTGAACTGGACTCGCGCGCATTCAACACGAGTGGTCAGTGCTGTATGACGATTCTTACAAAGCGGGCGGTTTTGACAAGGTTGCAGAACATAATTGACCAAAGTGGATGTGTAGTTAACAATTGGCGTTAGACTGTAACCAGACAAGTCTGAACCAGGCTCAACAAAACCAGACTTTCCCAAATAACCGGGAATCTCGATTCCATCCAAGCCCTCTTCCCAATGACACAGACTCCGCGTGTCCGACGTTGACCCACACACAATTTCCGACCCTGGAGCCACCAAGTCCTGAGCGAAGTAGACAGCACTGTCAGTGGGAAGAGAGAGTTGACAAAAGTTTGTAAACACCTCAACGTCTCTCACTTCGTCCAACAAACAATGTCGACAAGAGATGGACAAAACTTTAACCGCTTCTATATCTCCGACTTTGTCCAGCGACCAGATCAGCACAGAGAGTGGCGAAGAGCGGAGCAGAGACAGAGAGAGTGAAGAAAACAGGGGCAAAGAGTTATAAAGGGGGATAACAGATGGTGCCGCGGTGCAGGAATGCAGCGTCTGACCACCCGATTGGTCCAGTGGCCAGGCCACCTGCCCACCCCAGAACCTCAACATCCACCCACCCCCCTTTTTCTCTCTCTCTCTCTCTCTCTCTCTCTTTGACACCAGAGCTGGCCACCAACAATGCCACCCGTTTCACGCTCGTCTGAAAAGCATCCCTTTCAAGGACGGCACTGCAATCCACCCCTCTGTCACCACCCCCACCTTTCTCCTCCTCTCTCATCTCCACCCCACCCCCACCTAAAGACTTCCCTCCCTCTACCTTCTCAGGTGCGCGTGTCTGGCGAAAGGAGGGGTGTGTGGGGTCATAGTGGGGGGGGGGGGGGGAGGGTCTTGATCCAGCTTGACCACCAATCCAATTGAAGCCGGGCTTAACGGCCTTTGGGATGGGAACGGACACACCTGGCTCCTCTCATCAGTGTGTGGAGTGTTTTATTATTATCATCCTCCATGCCTCTCCACATGCTACCCCCCTCCCCTCGCCTCCCTTCACCCCCCCCCCCCCCCCCCTCTCCTTGCTGACCGCTGACGTCACAAGCTCGACAAAGGTTCGCGTGCCTCTCCACTGTCCTTGAACAGCAACTGTGTGTGTGGTGTGTGTGTGTGTGTGTGTGTGTGTGTGTGTGTGTGTGTGTGTGTGAGAGAGAGAGAGGAGGGAGAGAGAGAGACAGAGAGACAGACAGACAGACAGACAGAGAGAGGAGAGAGGGTTTTCATGGTCGTCCGCGCGTGCGTGCAAGTCCACTCCCTTTACAGGATAAGGGAAACTATCAGCCGAACCCACGGTGTCTCCGTCCTTCGTGTCCTCCACATCAACCGACAGACATCTGACCATCTGCCACTGGCTGGATGAGGAAGGGGTGGAGGGGGGGGGGGGGGTGGGAGGGGGGGAGACAGTGGTAGCAGGAGGAAGGCACAGGAGGTGGCTGCATTCTTTACCACACAGAAAAGAAAGGACCC
>CM031621.1:6414181-6434181 GCA_018398815.1 Conus ventricosus
CAACTAACCGCTTCTAACCCCACACTCCTTGAATCATTTGGCTTGTGTGTCCTCCTCCAGGCAGGCAACAGCGGTGGGTGGTGGTATCTCCCGTTCCGCTCCGAGAGAACTGATTGTGATCGATGCCCGCCGTTGGTTCTTCTGGACCGACCGAGCGACCGACCGCCTGACGACGATCATCACTAACTGACACGGCGATTGCTGGCTTGCTGCTCTCTCTCTCTGTGTGCTTGTGCCGCTGCTGCTGGCTATGCCGGCTGCGCCTCGGCGCCACCTGCAACTCTCTCTCTCTCTCGCTCTCTCTCTCAATTGCTGTCTCCTGCTGTTACACACACACACACTACAGGGCCAATGTGCGGTGCTGCTGTAGCATTCCTTTACAAATCGATCAAACTCGTTTTTTTTTCTTTCTTTTTTGCTTGCCCTCGGGGTAGAGAGAGAGACAGAGAGAGAGAGAGAAAACCCTCGGCTCTACTGTAAAAGTATCTTTCATCCAATATTCAGGGTTCAAACAGCAATGCTTTCCGCGGTACACACCTCTCTCTCTCCTCTCCCCAGCCTCTCTCTCTCTCTCTTTCCCTCCACCGCCCTCTCTCAATCCCACCACATCTCTCTCTCTTTCAATCACACACCACACACACACACACACACACACACAAGTGCGAGCGCTGCTCTTGTTCTCTCTCGAGCGCCATACACGTATTCTCCGAGTCAAAAAAAAAATCCCTCTGTGTGTGTGTGTGGGGGGGGGGGGGGTAGAGAGAGAGAGAGAGAGAGAGAGAGAAGAGAGAGAGAGAGAGAGAGAAGAAGAGACGGACAGACAAACAGACAGACAGACAGTGCGTGTGTGTGTTTTACGGTTACGCCTCCTGGTCTCTGTCCCATCACTTTCACTACTTCCCCCCCCCTCCCACCCCCACCCTCTTTCTTCAAAAGTGCCACGCGACTGGCTGGCTCCCCGTTGCACCTGCCCCCCCCCCCCCCCCCCCCTCTCTCTCTCTCTCTCTCTCTTATTTACAGAACTACATGTGCCGGTTGGTTGGTTGCAATCTCAGCGAGACGAGACCCACTCTCGCGAGGAAGAGGGTAAGGGGAGGAGGAGGGGAGAAGGACAAAAAGAAATTTAAAAAAAGGAAACAGAAAGAAAGAAACCCGCGCGCGCGCGCTCTGCACGCGCCTCGCAATGTACAATGATCTCCCGTGGTATTGAGGAAAAAAAAAGAGACAGTGTAGCCCTCCAGCGAAACGTGACACAAAGGGTTTTGTGGCGCACGGAGAGAGGCAGGTGCTGATTCTGTCCATCACTGGGGTGGCGCTACTACCGTGGGACAGGGGAGGGGGGAAGAGTGCGGGGTAGGGGGGGGGGGGGGGCTACTTGGTAGGGACCCGCGGAAGGTGCCTTTTGCCCGTCAATCCCAATGAGAGGAAGCGAGTGGGGGTGGGGGTGGGTGGGTTCGGGGGGGGGGGGGAGGTGAGAAAAGAAGCCTGCTGCCCTGCACGCACACGCGCGCGCGCGCGCACATACACACCACTCTCTCTCTTTTCCCGCTCTCTCTCTCTCTCTCTCTCTCTCTCTCTCTCTGACACACACACACACACGTTGCACTTTTTAAACCACGCAAATGCCCACTATCTTTACAACACACTAAAAAAAAATCTTGACAACTGAGCTCGTGGTGGGGTGCGGGTGGGTGTGGTGGTGGTGTGGTGGTGGTGGGTGGGGGGGGGGGGGGGGGGGGGGGGGGGCTGGGTGGATTAGCTATCTGCTGAGTTGATTCGGTCTAGTAGAAGCGCTGACTTTCCAGTGAGAGGTTCCGAGTTCGAATCTTGGTTGGCATCCAACATGATGGCTGCACATTTTTTTTTCGCGGCCCATCTCCACATGTTCTCGTTCTGGTAGTTGGTGTCAGATTGCACCCCCCCCCCTCCATCCCCTCCCCCCCCCTTCACACACCCCTCCATCCCCACCCCCCTCCATCCCCACCCCTTTGAATTTTTAAAAGAGATCAACACTTTTCATCTGATCTCAGATTTTACAGAAGAAAGATTTACAAAAGAAAAAAACAAACAAATCCGGTGTGTTTTTAGAAGGTGAATTTTAAAGGACTGTGCGATTTTTTTTTCTTTCTTTTTCTTTTCATGACTTGTGTGTGTTGACTTCAACGCGGTGACAGCCCTGATATTATGTCCCTTTGCGATCGGCTGGGCTGCAAACAACATCACCTTACCTCATCTTGCCTCATCACCACCCACCACCCCCCACCCCCTTTTTTCTCCTACGACGGTTAGCCAACCCTCGGGCTGCCGTGTGACATGAGAAAGGTGTGGCTGCTACACCTGACTGTCACTGACAGGGTGGGCAAGGGTTGGCTTTGGTTGTGTATTACCTGGCCATTTCTCTCCTGCCCAAACACTCGCTGCTAATGTCACTGCCCTTTCTTGGGGAGGTCTCTGTGAGTGAGCGCGGCGCGTGTGTGTGTGGTGTGTGTGTGTGTGTGTGTGTGTGTGTGTGGACGCCTTCTCTGTCTCTTTGTTTCTCTGTCCTTCTTGTCTCTGTCTGTCTGTCTGTCTGCTCTTCTCTCTCTCTCTCTCTCTCTCTCTCTCTCTCTCTCTCACCCCCCCACCCCACCACCTTAAATTCATATCGGCACTCAAATTACCACTCGATGATACACACAATCATCAAACTGCAGTTCATTTTAAGGACTCATAAACTGACGTACTAACAATACAACAACAACGCAACCTTCAGCAACTATGACCAGCCCATAGACAACGGCAGGAGACTAAAAAGAAAACCCGCAGAAACAGCAGCGCTCAGCTGGCATTGTGCTGGTCGCCAAACCGTACCACACGCTGAAGCCAACAGCCGTATGGTTTCCCGGCCAAACAATAACACGGTTTGCTGTGACTAAACCTGTTCCCCCCCCCCCCCCCCCCCCCCCCCCCCCCCCCCCCCCCCCCCCCCCCCCCCCCCCCCCCCCCCCCCCCCCCGCGAACCACAAATGAACGCATAAAACGATGATTAATTCTGACAACAATGTAAAGATGTACTCTATAACAAGTGGCAACAGATGGGGGAAAGGGGAAGGGTAGGGATGGGGAGGGGAACGTGTGTGTGTGTGGTGTGTGTGTGTGTGTGTGTGTGTGGTGCTGCGTGCGTGTGTGCGTGCGTGCGTGCGTGCGTGCGTGCGTGTGTGTGTGTGTGTGTGAGTGTGCGTGAGCGTGCGCGCGTGCGGCGAAAAGAGAGAGAGAGAGAGAGGAGAGAGAGAGAGAGAGAGAAGTGTGTGTGTGTGTGTGTGTGTGTGTGTTTGTGTGTGTGTGTGTGTGTGTGTGGTGTGTGAGTGAGTGTGTGGGTTGTGTGTGTGTGTGTGGTGGTGGAGTGTGTGTGTGTGTGTGTGTGTGTGTGTGTGTGTGTGTGTGTGTGTGTGTGAGTGAGAACTAAAACTGATGAGTCACGTCTGGCAAATTAGTTCGTCGCTTCAAGTCGGATCGGAAAATGAACTTGGGATGCTTGCTCGGTCAGATCCGAACGACCGATGCGGAGGAGCTGGACTCTGTTGCCGCGTGGTTATTAATAAAAGGCACCGGTGATATTGATCGCCACTACTGAAGCACTGCGGAGAACGGGACAATGGTCAATAACGGCGGTAATTGGAAACCAGACGACTGGTGATACCCAATACAGAAACGTGGGGTTATCAGATCGGGGGGTGGGGGGGGGGGGGGGGGTGCTGAGCTTTTCTAGCATATGCTATTTGTTGCGTGTTCCTTTACATTTCTGTCTTTTGTTGTATAATACGAACGCACGTTCTCTCTCTCTCTCTCTCTCTCTCCTCTCTCTCCTCTCTCCTCTCTCTCTGAGTGTGTGAGACTGTGTGTGTGTGGTGTGTGTGTGTGTGTGTGTGTGTGTGTGTGTGTGTATGCGCGCGCGCTCGCGCACTTGCTATTACTGTAGGGTTCGATTCACACACACACACACACACACACACACGCGCGCGCGCAAAATGACGAAAAATGACTGTGAGTGAACAAGCGATCATTTCCTGATCCCCGTTCTACATCTGACTTGTTCAAACAGTTGCCAGCGCCAGAACGCCAACAGGAACCGAATCAACAACCGAACGAAACGAGCACCTGCAACTTCACACTTCAACGGTGCCCACGCCCCGTGCACACGGACGTTTCCCCACTTCAACCGGGCCACGCCATGCATCATTCCCCAGTGGCAGAGAGCGGGTTACGTCAACGGCAGGGCACAACGAGAGAACGGCAACGTCATGCTTGTTACCCGTCCACCACAAGTCTACGGGGCACGTGCAACCCGCTTTGACACTGTCACGCACACACGCGCGCCCGGGACGGTGGCTGCGTCTGCGTGTCGTGCCAGGCTGGAGACTCGTGGAGCCTGGCTGCCTACGGAGGTCCGTGGCTGATAGAATAACGACCCTGACGAGTCGGCCCGGCCGGCTTACAATGTCAAGTCGTCCCCAGGACCAGTGTCGTTCCATCATCTTGCTGCCAACATGCACGGCTTCATCCCGCCAGACGGATGGGTCTGCCGCACAGCACTGTCGGATTCCGTTTCGGCTAATGAGAGTCAGGGATTAATGGGTGGGTTCGACAGGGCGTCCTGACAGGCTCAGTTTCATCATTGTTCGTCAACTCGGTGATTGAGAGTGATGGGAATGTTATTTGTGGGCTCCATACACGACCGTCTCTCTTGTCAGGATAATTAATAAGAATTATCAGAATTCTTTTTTTTCTTTTCCATCATAGCTGAAATATAAGACTGCGTTACGATGTGAGTGAAACATCATCTCTCAAAGGATGACGGAAGAAGAGCGTTAGTCACACGGATTCTTCCAGTCTCTCACCTGTGCACAACATGTGTAATTTACAAGCGGATGGATCGTTCACCTTCACTAAACTCTTCCAGACCGATTTCAGCGGCGTACTGGAAAAGTGACACCGCTGTCCTGCACAAGAAACAGCTACAACATGAAGGAGTAAGTACTAAAAACCACGAGTACATCATCATACACAACACACTGTCCCAAACGTCAGAACAAACTGACAATATCCTCCTCGCATGTTTTTTTTTTTTTTTTTTTTTTTTTTACAACACGCATGTACGCGCATCAACCGGCCGATTCTTTCTCCCTCACCCCCCCCCCCCCCACTCCTACCTCCGTTCTAAACACAGGCATCCCCTTCATGGCGGGGCAGTGGGGGGGGGGGGGGGGGAGATGCCCTCGCCTTACTCTCCGAAGCTGTCAAACAATCGACTGTAACCATTATTTGCACATTTCTTTCTAACCCTCCTGCGTGCTTGCTGGGCTGTTGTTGGCTTAGCTGCGCGGGGGAAGAGAATCCAGATGTTACCTCAAGGCGAGAGGACACCCTCCTCCTCCTCCTCCTCTGCCTCCTCCTCTCTCCTGCCCTGAGGTGATCCGACAAGGGTCGCCGGCTGCGCTAGTTGTTGGGGGAGAGATTCATTCCATACCAAGCCGACCGCCGCGGCCTACCCAGCTACCCGCCACCCGCCACCACCACCACCACCACGCCAGATGGTGCAAAGCAAGTCTGGCAGTTCCCGGTTAATAGTGTGTGTGTGTGTGTGTGTGTTGTGGTGTGTGTGTGTGTGTGTGTGTGTGTGTGTGTGTGAGAGAGAGAGAGAGAGAGAGAGAGAGAGAGAGTGGTGTGTGGTGTGTGTGTGTGTGTGTGTGTGAGTGTGTGTGGTGGTGTGAGTGTGGTGGAGAGAGAGAGAGAGAGAGAGAGAGAGAGAGAGGTGTGTGTGTGTGTGTGTGTGTGTGTACCTGAGCTGTTGGTGTACGGTCCGCACAACATGTCCACGTTCCCAGCTGTCTTGGGAATGCACGGCTGCTGGTGTTGAAATGAGAATTGATCAACGAGCGTGGCGAAGACCCACGACCGATCGTCGGGAAGAAGCACGATGAAACCCCCATGGTACGATCCTCTTAATGAACACACCCCTCCTTTATCGACTTTCGTTTCTCTGGACATTTTTTTTTTTTTTTGTACACTAGATGTCGCTTTTATCTCCCAAATGAAAACGTCGTCCTTGACGTTGATCGTTAAGGACATCTGGCAGTCGTCAATGGAAATTAAAAAAAAAAAAAAACAATAACATAAAAAATTCTACTTTACTGGTTCCAGATTATGCGAGTAAACGTTCATGGGTTTAAAGGACACACACGCGCGCGTGTGCGCCAGAGAGAGAGAGAGAGAGAGAGAGAGAGAGAGAGGGGAGAGAAGAGAGAGAGAGAGAGAGAGGGGAGAGGAGAGAGAGAGAAAACACACACACACACACACAACACACACACAACACCAAAAATTAATGGCAAAGCTGACTTAAGGAGAAGTGTTTAAGACTGGTCAATCGATTGTTGAGAATCGCATTGTAATCTGAAAAAATCCCTCATCTTTCTATTCCTAAGCCCTCAAGGCACATAACAAACCAGTTGGTCCAAGCAGACAGACTACAGTCAAAGGATAGGGGGACTATTCGCGTGGCTTCCAGCTGGCCGCAAAGACAGGCGAGGTGCAAGCCGAAAAAGTGTCAGTATGGGGAAGTTTGTAGATTTGCAGAGCTGGGATTTCATTTCCGTTTGGAAATTCCCCCCCCCCCCCCCCAAACAGGGGAAATAATTGGTGGGCAGTTGTTCTTTCGATCAATTGCCATTCAAATTTACGGTAGGCCTCAAAACGCTTATATGGATGACGTAGTGTTTCAGTGCCAAATCCTAATTGCGGCGTGTGGCCACACTGGAACAGACCATAAAAAGCTAAAGAGACGTTCCCGCGGTCAGTACAACCTTGAGTTAATCTAACAATAAATTGGTTTCGGTCAGTCAGTTTCCCGCGTTTTTTTTAATTTTTTTAATTTTATTTAAATATTTAATTCGAAACTGACCGAAGCCTGTGTCTACTTGTCGGGGCAAACCAACGGCTTCGGTGCCGGGCCAGCGCCGGTAGGGATCGATGTGAAGGGATTAGCGTTATCTTCTGTCCTGATGGAACACAGCGCGGCTTGTAGGATTAGCCATTCACACCTTTTCCACAGCGAGTGTGTGTGTGTGTGTGGTGTGTGTGTGTGTGTGTTATGTGTGTGTGTGTGTGTGTGTGATGAGTGAGAGAGAGAGGGGGAGGGAGAGAGAGAGAGAGAGAGAAGGGGGGGGAGGGAGGGAGGGAGAGTGAGAGAGAGAGAGGCCGACACGGGCGAACGGTCAGACAGACAAATCAATAGAAACCCGCGCAAATACTATTTCCGATCTCCCATCACACCACAGAAACGTTCAAACTCTGTTAAAAGGTGACCGTGATCTGCAGATAGATACCAATATACTGATATTTGAAGCTGTTGATCTCTGGAAGCAACCGGTTTAGATACATTTGCCTTTTGGAAGTTTCAGGTATGACCAAAAAAAGATTGTATTAGAAATGTTGCCATTATTTCGAATTGTGATGATAACAAATTAGTGTGCCTGTGGTGTATTTCTCATCGTCTCTCTTCATTAAGCTCCGTTTCTTTATTTCTTTCTTTTAATTTTTTTTTCTCTTTTCGGGAAGGGGTGGGGGTGGGGGTGTTCTCTTTTTGTATTCTTCATGCGATTTATAAACTTTAAACTGTCAACTGTTTTCATATAAACAATGTAATATTTGTGTTAAATTCGGGCCCCCAGGGAAAAAAATTTTTGTATCGTCATTTTGCAGAGCACCTATAAGCGTCAGCTTTTGCTGGGCCCCTGTAAACATACGTACCTTTGGGTTAAAGATTTGTTTTAAAAAAAACCCAAAAAAAAAAAAGACACGTCATCACCGGGGAAAAAAACCCAACAAACTTTCCACAGCGCACCACCGTCTTTCCCCCAAAAGGGCCGGTTGGTTTGACGGAGTTGGGGGGTATGGGGGGGGGGGTGGGGGGGGGAAATTTTTGGGGGGGAAAAAAAGGGGGGGGGGCCCGGGGTAAAGAAGTAAGGGGAGGGAGAGGGGGCCGAAGGTTTAGCCTCAACCGGGCACGAAAACGGGCCGGTTTTCCCTATCTTCACACAACAAATGTTTACAGCCCCCAACTACGGGCGGAGCTGGGCAACCCACTGGAAAACGGGGAAAAGGGGAAAAGAACGGAGGGGGGGGGGGGGGGGGGGGGGGGGGGGGGGGGGGGGAAGAGGTGGGGACAAGGGGGGGGAAAAAAGGGAAAAAAAGAGGGGGAACGAAGCATATCCCAAACGATCAAAACCCAATCCCCATTTTTCTTTCTTTTGTTGGGTTTTTTTTGTTGGGTTTAAAAGGTAACCAAGGGGGGAGGGGGGCCCCGCGCCCCGCGAGCGCGCGCGCGCTGTGTGGTTGGGGTTGTGGTGGTGGTGTGTGTGTGTTTTGGGGGTGTGTGGTGTGTGGTGGTGTGTTTTTCGTGCGTGAATGTCTGTGCTACGAAAAAGGACAACAAAAAGGGGTTTGGGGGTGTGTGAGGTGTGTGTGTGGTTTTGTGTGTTGTGTGTGGTGTGGGGTGTGTTGGGTGTGGTGTTTGTTTGGGTTTAGGGGAGAAGACTGGGGGGGGGATGCGGGGAAGGGGGGGGCTTTGGGGGGAAATGTCCACATTTGTCTGTAAGAAAAAAAAAAGGAAAAGGGGTTTCGATTTTAAAAAGGGTGTTCAAATGTTTTGTGTGTGTGTTGGTTTTGTGTGGGAGTGTGTGTGGTGTGTGTGTGTTGTGTGTGTTTTTTGACCCCCCCTGTTGAGGGTGTAATGTAAATGCCCTGTTTCCCGAGTGTGTGTGGGTTTTGTGTGTGGGTTGTGTGTTTGTGTGGGGTTTGTGTGTGTGTTCGTGTGTGTGGTGCGTGGTGTGTTGTGGTTCAGGGGTGCGTGCGCGCGCGCACACCCCCGTGCGTGGGGTGTGTGTGTGTGAGGGTTGGGGTAGGGTAGAGAGGGGTTCGAGGAAAAAAGGGCGAAAACACAACACACACACACACACACACACCACACACACTTTCCCCTCCCCTCCCCTCTCTCTCCTCCTCTCTCTCTCTCACACACCACACCCCACACCACAAACACACACAAAACCCCCACACACCCCACACACACACACACCCCACCCCATACACTCACACCCCACAACAAAACCCCACACACACACACACACACACACACCTCCACCCACACACCCACACACACACACACCCACAAACACTCACACACAACACCACACACACACACTCCACACCAAACACACAACAACACACACACACACCACACACACACACCATTTACACACCACACACACAAACCAACCCCCCCAACACAACACACACACACAAAACACACATACACTCTCCTTCTCCTCTCTCACACACACACACACACAACACACAAAACACACACCGCGGCGCGCGCGCCGGGGCACCATACACCTATCCCCACACACACACACACACACACACACACACACACACACCACACACAACACACACACTCACACACACACACCACACCCCTCACACTCACACACACACCACAAATCAACACCACACAATAAGATAAGATAATGTTTTCTTATAGCCCAGCCGACCGCAAAGGGCACACACACACACACACACACAACCCCCACACACACACAACACACCCACACACGCACACTTTCACACTCCCCTCTCTCTCTCTCTCTCTCTCTCACACACACACCCCACACACTCCTCCCCACACACAAACACAACCCCCCACACAACACACACACACACACACGCACTTTATCCCCTCTCTCCTCCCCACACACACACACACACACGCACCCCTCTTCTCTCCCCCTCACACCACACACACACACCACACACCCACACAACCCCACACACACACCACGCACGCACCACGCACGCAAAGCACCACGCACGCACGCACGCACGCACACAACCCCACACACACACACACACACACACACGCCGACGCAAAGCACGCACCCCAGCAACCACACCACACAACACACACAACACACAAAACAGTCCCCAAAAAGAGGCGGGATGGGTGGGGGTTTGGAGAGAAAGATGAAGTAAATAAACAAAGAGGGACGCGGAAAATGTTCCGAGGCCGTGCCGCGTTATATGGGGGGGGAAAAAAAAGGTCTTCCCCCTGTTTCCCCCAATCGAAGTGGGCGTGCCCGATACAGTTTTGCTGAATTTTTCTCAGGGTGTCTCCCTCCCTCCCTGTCTGTCTGTCCTTTCCATTTTCTTTTGTCTGGGGTCTGTCTGGGGTCGTATTTACTTTTCTGTTTTTCGGGGAAGTTGCACACGCGCGAGTGACAAAATTGTGTTTTGGGGTGCGGGCTTTTGTGGTGTGGGGGTGTGGGCGTACGTGCGGGGCGTGGGGCGTGCGTGCGTTTCGTGCGGCTGGCGGGGTGTGTGTGTGGTGTGTGGTTTTTGGGGGTTGTGTTGTGTGTTTTGGTGCGTGTTGTGTGTGTGGGGTGTTTTGGTGTGTGTGGGGTGGTTGGGGTAAAGTCCCTGTGTGTGTGTGGGGTGTGTTTTTGGGTAGAAAGAGAAGAAGAAGAGAGAGAAGAAGAGAAGAGAGAGGGAGGGAAGAAGGGGAGGAAGGGGGGATGGGGGGAGGAAAAGGGAAAAAAGAGAGGAAGACAGCGGGGAGAGAGAGACAGGGGACAAGATAAAGGGGAAAAGGGGAGGCGACAGGGGGGTAAAAACGTTTTTTATTTAGATGAGGGGACCCAAAGGGAAGGGAAATGGGAAGGTGTGTGTGGGTGTGTGTTGTGTTGTGTTTTGTGGTGTGTGTTTTGTGGTGTGTGTGTGGGGGTAAAAACAGGGGAAAAAGGGGGGAAAGGGGGGTGGCGTGTGGGGAAAGGGGGGCTGCAGCTGCATAACAAAAATCCAAAAAAAAACTTCCCCCCCTTTCTGTCTCTCAAAAAACCACACACATACCCGCAAACTTTCACCCCACACCCCAAAACCCAAAACACACACACACAACACACACACCCACCACACAGGGTTTACCGGCGCAACCCCCTTCCTGGCGCCAGACAGGGAAAAAACCCCCCCCAAAAAAAAAAGAACAACAAAAAAAAAAAAATAAACAAACCCAAAGAACACTTCTCTCTCCCTCTCTCTCTTCCCCACTCTCTCTTTTCTCCTCTCTCCTTCCCCTCCCCTTTTCTCTCTCCCCTCCTTTTGTGTGTGCGTCCCCCCCCACCCGGCCCGGGTAGCCGAGGTCCCCGCTGGTGGGGGCCCCCTAGCAACAAGACAAACAGGAACTCCGGGGTGCGGGGGAGGGAGAAAGGGGGGGGGGGGGGGGGGGGGGGGCACGATTTGGGGACAGACACAATACTGCGTACTGACAAACCCTCAGGGTGGGGGGGGAACGGTGTATGGGGAAAACATCGGGTTCAGGAGCCCCACAAAATGCCCCTTTTTTTTCGTTGTTGTTGTTTTTTTTTTTGCCCCCCCCCCCCCCCCCCCCCCTCCTTTTTTTTGCGTGATCCCCGTTTTTTTCAAAAAAAACGAAAAAAATTTTTAAGACTGAAGAAAAACCTGCAAAGAACGTGATGATTCTACCTGCCCTTAAAATTTCCGGGAAAAAATAATTACGGTTTTTACAATTACCGGGTACTTTTTTCATGGGTTTTCTGTGTTTTTGTGTTTTGGGGTGTGTGGTCTGTGGTCCCGGTAGCGCGCGCGCGTTTGTGGTGGGTTGGGGTTTCGGTGTGTGTGTGTGTGTGGGTGTGTGTGTGTGTTTTGTGGTTTAAAAAGGAGGTTGCGTTCGGTTTTTTTCGGGGCCCCTGCTGTGGTGCGGTGCTGGGGCCAGCACTGTGTGGGGTGCGTTTGTGGTTGTTTTGTGGGTGTGGGTGTGGTTTGGCGTGTGTGCGTGTGTGTGTGTTGTGGGGTGCGTGGGGTGGGTGTGTGTGGTGTGTGTGTGGGGTGTGTTTTAAAAAGGGGGTTTCGTGTCATTTGACTGCACCACTGCTGGTGCCGGTGCTGGGCCCGAACTCGGGAATTCAAAGTATAAAACGAAGGCGCCAAGCGCCCGCGGTTACCAGCTGGATCCGGGGGCCCCCCCTCCCCACCCCCAAAACCCTCCTCCCCCCCCCCTACCTCTCCTCCCCCCCCCTTTTTTCCCCCCCCCCCCTACCCTCCCCCCCCAAACCCCCCCCCCTCCTCCCCCAACCCCAAACCCCCCTCCCCACCCCCCACCCCTCCTCCCCCCCCCTACCCCGCTGCCGTAGGTATAACTCTTATTAAGAAGGGGGGTGGAGGTGTGGGGTGCAGGGGATGGAGAGAAAAGAAGAGTAGAAGAACACGGGAGTGGGGTTTGTGGGCGTCATCTGGTTGTGTCGTGTCAAGTTCGCCCCCCCCCCCCCCCCCGCCCCTCCCCCCCCCCCCTCCGACCGGGTGCTCTCATCACGCCTTTTCCCCCCTCCTCACCTCCCCCTTAACCATTACCTTCCCCGCCCCTCCTGCTCATTCTCATTGTTTGGATGGCGGCAAATTGTTTAAATGAGCATCGCTGTTTTGAGGCGGGACTCGCAGGAAGAGGATTTGATTTGTTACTAATCGACGTCGTCCGTCGTCGTCGTCGTCGTCATCGTCGCTGTCGCCTGCGCCACCGCCTAAGCGTGACCATCCACCTCGATCTTTCATCATTATCACATCGTCCCCCCCCCCCCCCCCCCCCCCCCCCCCACTTTTTTTTTATTTTTTAAAGAAATAAACCTGATTGGTTAGACACCTTTTTTCTGCTGTTCCGTTAAACGTTGGATCAAAATGGAGTTTATAGCAATAAAAGTACTCTCCTTGGATGTAATAGCAATAAAAGTAACTTTCTCCCTCTATTAGTATGTATTATCGATGATGCCAATTATTCATCACAAAAAGTTTTTTTCCTGCTCTCACTACTTTTAAAAGAACTGCACGAACACATGAAACCACTGTCAACCTCGGTGTAACATGGTCAAGTTGGAGGAATGTGTGACTAGCGCACAGCCCCAAACACACTCACAGCTTGGCTTACAATCTCATTCATATATCATGCATTCGACACAAACAAATACCACTATAAAGTCTAAAACATTACTATAAACAATGATCATATAAAGAACATCAATGCATATAGAATCAAACAAAATAAAAACATTCTCATCTCTTTAGCTCTTGAATTCACATAAACATTTAACAAAGAACATCATTAACTAACCCGGGTATAAACAGATTTCTACTTTATTACCTGGCCAGGTGATCTTAACTAATCACGAATCACAGTCTTATTCTTTTCTTTTCTTTTTCTTTTCACTGTCACTTTTCACAAAAACACGACACACCAGCCGGCAACTGATTGTTGGTCTGGATGCGCCTGGTCGGTGAGACCTGTTTGGCGTTGGTCTGTGGTTCTGCTTGGCGAGCTGACTGCTTCCAGGTAGGGAGGTCGAACCCCCGGTTAGGGTAGAACAGTGACTATCAACATCGATCATTTCTCGCTTTCTATCCTTCCTGCATTTAACGCATTACAACTCTCTCTCTCTCATCTCTCTCTCTCTTCAAAGTCTGCACTATATCAAATGGACATGTGCTTTTCTTTTCTTTTTATTTTTCTTTCTTTTCTTTCCTCTTCATATATTAAGCAACATCTCTCTCTCTCTCCACATCTCTTCCACAGTCCTTCCTCCTGCAGACTAACTCATGCTAATATCTCTCAACTTGTTCTCTTGCTCTCCTCCCCCTCATCTCTCTCTTTCCTGCCCTTTCCTCCCTGCAGAGCTCCACTCAGAACCTCTCTCTCTTCACCTCTAGATCTCTCACTCTCTGTTCGTTCTCCCCTCGTTCTCCAAGTACCACTCTTCACTCTCTGCCTTTTTCCCCGCGTGCAGAACGGATGAGGATCACCTAAAAACCGAGTCCTCATACTCTCTGTCTTGTTCGTTCTCACTCTTCCCTGCCTTCCTATAGCGAGAGCCTACTCTCCCCGAACTTCCCCTCCTTCCTCTCTCTCTTCTGTCTGTTCGTTTTTTTTTTTTTTTCTTTTTTTTCCTCCCCTTCACTCACTCACACATTCCTTAATGCTCTAACCCGTGCCAATGGGCCAGTAACATTGGTCATATTTGTTACCCTGACCACCCTCGCGAAGTTGTCCACCCTCTAATTCCATTGGAATATTCACATCACGACAGTCTGGCGTCTACACGCTTTACTCTCTGTGGTGGTCAGCGTTGGTCATTTAATGATGAGATTAGCTAGATTTCACCCCCACCACCCACCTACCTTCTTCCTCTCCCGTTTCCTGCGACTTCCGACTAATAACAATGACGTTGGTTCCACAAATTTGGCCGGATAAGGCTGGCCCAGGTATCTGAGTCCGTCTGGGCAGACTCGAGGGCGTGGTCCCAAAGCCGCTTCGTCAGTCTGGGTGGGTCGGACCGTCTCGGTGAAACCTCTTCTCCACAAGCAAATTTGGCCGGACCCGAGCCATGGCCCGTCTTTTTCTGACGCCTAGAAATGTTGAGTTTGGACTTAGGTCCAACCAATTTGGCGGGCGACTCCCCAAGTTAGGTTTTTTCCTCCCACCAAGTTAGGTTGTTTCACATTTTTTTGTCCGTGACAATTCCCTTCCCTCCCCCCCTTGCAAAAGACCATGCTCCGTATTGTCTCAAACACGGTAGCCAAAAGGACAACAAACAGAATTTGCTGACACACAGCTACACGCGCGGCAGAAGTTTTGGAAAATACTTTAGCAACCAACGTTTATTAAGTTATGAACATATACAATTAGTGATGATAACCACTCCAAAGCATTAGTCATTGACGTCGCTGCGTCTTGCTTATTTCAACTTCAGTCTATAACGACCTCTGTGGCCGCACATATGCAATTCCCCTACCTGCGGATTCGCCATCTCTCCTGTTCCACAATTCTTATGAAAAGCACAATATAATAGATCGCGATCGCAGAACACTTCACATGAGGAAGTCCTCCACTCCTCACATATTGCAAATAACGCATCACTTACACGAAGCACTGTATGCTCCCAATCATAACTACATCCACATGAACAAGTCTCACAAAATAAAATATGAACAAGTCCTCGCACACACACAAAAAATTATGAACCATAGCCACTGGACTGAACCCATATGCCAATCAACATAACTGAATCAACACGATAATATCTACAAAGCACCCCGGAATGACCAGACTCCCACTGATTGCAGCTTGCCTAGACTACACACTTAAATAGTCGCACCGACATTACTGCCGACGCTGGAATGTACTGTCACTCGAATACACTGTAGGGCTGCAGTGCCATTGCCCAACGCAGAAACTCGTGCTGTTTTTTTTCAAAACTGCGGCCTCCTGGCGGAATTTGAAGTGGTTGATGACCGTCTCGATCAACGACCTTCCCTCATACAACGTATTTGTGGAAAATCCTGCACGCCCCCACAACAGCTAAAACACGTCCTTCTCCACCGTTGCGTACGCCTTCTTACACACTTTTTCAACTTCCTGCTAGGCATACTCACAGGAAACTCGACCCCTTCATGCACCCTGTAACAATACAGCACTATCGCCCACCACCTGATGGCACAGTCTCGCAACAAAAATTGGTTTTGGACAGAATCAGGTTAGCTTAAGATGGGACGGGAACCTAGTCTTTCGCTGCCCAACACCGTCTGCAGTGCTTGCCTTCTGTGCAGCGTCCTGACCCTTCGAGGAGCCACTGCCGGTTTCCCCTGGCCTTGACCAAGTCACGTGGAGAAGACTCCGTGATTGCAGAAGCACATAAATTTGGACAAACTCCCTATAGAACCCAATAAAAACCTTGCAGACTCCTGCTTCTGTTTGGTCTGTGGTCTCTTCTTCCCCTGAAGTCATCATCTCTCCACCTTTTCCTCTGTCTCCGGCTCTTTGGTGTCGCCCTCCGACAACAAAAGCCTAGGAACGTCCAGGCGTGGAAAGCCAAACCTGGCACTTTGTTGGTCCTGGCTGTGAGATTGGCTTGTCTCAACCTCTCCAAGACGTGCTTCCTAGCTGCCTCATATAGCCCCTCCCAAGTCCTCGATGGCTATCAGAATGTCATCGCCATGAAATTCACAACACCTTCCAATCCTGGCCGCCCATAGCTTCCTCATCATTCGAGAAAAGACCGCAGGTGCGTTAGACCATCCCAAAAGGGAGTAAATCGCCACTGTATAGCCCCTTAAGTGAGTGGAAAATGTGCTGTGGCACGTTCCCTTTGAGTCCTTCACTCAAGGCTATTTGCCAGTAACCCTTGCTCAGATCGATCCTGGTGAAATACTGGCTCTTTGCCATTGTGGCGATCTGAGCGAAACAGTTCTATCCAATTGGTGGATGACCACAGCATCTACCTTGGTGCCACTGTTTATCAGGACTCCTATAGGTCGAACACAGAATCGATTCTCCACCTGACTTTACCTCACTAAGAACGACGGGAGCACGATAGATGATTTTGGACGGTTCAATCACCATTCGCCAAGGTCCAACAACTTTTCTACCTCCTCCTCGATCACTTGCTTGGTGGCATATGGGATCGGGGTAGGCTTTCACATGTACGGGTTTCTTGATGTCAACTCCACCAGGTACATGTCTCTAGAGATGTCCCTGCCTGGTTTATCAGTCAGGGACGCCTATACTGTTTCTAGGAGCCCCCTAACTTCCCTCCTGTCTCCTACTGTCTAGCCCTTCAAACAGTGACACAATCCCAGTATGACTCTTCTCCGGAAAACTCAGGCAACAAAATCTCCCCTTCTTCTGCTGGGTCTCCTTTCACCTCCATCATGATTGCTTGCTGCGCCTATGTTGCTGACTCTACGCTGAAATATGATTTGCGGAGTACATTGCATGGAAAAGTTTTGATTACCTCCCGTTCACTAATCGATTCGGTAGTCCTGATCAACCTTTTCAATGATGGTGAAGGGCCCCTTCGTCAATGCATCAGCAGCTTGATGTGAGTCCGGGGGAAGCTGTAACAGGACTTGATCTCCCACCTTGAGGAATTGCTTCCTCACCTTCCTGTCATACTGCTTCCTTCTGTGGACGACCCCTAGCCTCGCAAAACTCACCCTTTTGCGACCTTACAATGTCTCCTCGAGCCTATTGCGTATCTAGCCACATACTGATATGTGGTTTTGACTTCTTCGTACTCCTGTTCTCACCCTTTCCCGCGGGGTCGCCCTCCTCCCGGACCACAGCTCTTTGAGAATGCACACCGGTCCCCGAACTGTCCGCCCATACAGCAGCTCAAATGGCGCAAAAGCCTTGCTTCCCTGAGGGGCTTCTCTGTACGGCAAACAGTGCCCTGGAATGTAGCGGTCCCAATCTGCTGGCCATCTCCTCACAATACAATCTTTAAGATGCCCTTCAGCACACGCGTTTGAATCTTTCCACCAAGCCATTGCATTGAGGATGGTATGGGGTAGTGATCAGCTGTGTGATCCCTATCAGCCTTTTTGACCTCCCCTCATCACGCCTGAGGTGAACTGTGACCCCCCCTGCACTGAGAATTTTGTGCTGGCACACCCACGGCGAGAAAAGATGTCTACCAGCCCTTCAAGCGACCTGTTGCTAGCTACGCCCTTCAATGCCACCGCTTCTTGTATCTGGTCGACGTAGTCCACAAGGTCAACACATACCAGTGCCGCAACACTTTGAAACAGGGGCGCGATTGGGCCAGATTGCAGATCAACATCTACTCTCTCTCCTGAAGCGGTGTGTCAATTAAAGGGGATGTTTAAGAGGCGCCATTCCTCTTGCACGCCCTCTTGTGGCTGACCTTGTGACACCACAACACGATTGACATGAAGAACGCGCTTTAAAATTCTTAGCCATTGCTTCCTGGCCAATGAAAGGTATCATCAAAGACTCGGTTAGCTGTTTTGCGATGTGCCGAGATGACTCCGCCCATGAGCGACTCGTGACCCACTGACAGTGACAGTGTTCACGATAACAACGCTGGTACCCCTGGTCTAACTGAGGGTCTGGTCACAACACTACCGTGTCTTTCTTCCGCCCTTTTGGTGGAACACTCGGTCCAAACAGCCAGCCCGCATTCACAAAGAAATTCTGTCCACACCTCCTCTAACCTCCTTTTCTCTCCAACCTCTTGCGCCACTCCCAAGACTTCCACGAGCGAAGGGTCTATGTTCCTGTGGCAGGCCCTCAACTCCTCAGGCGACACGATCCTAGTCCCGACTTCCTTCCTGGAACAACGATAACGGTTAACAACCTTTTTATCCTCCTTCTAGCTCCGATGTTTGAACTGCTTGCTGCCGCCTGTATGCAGGTCAACAACTCAGGATCCCCTGGAATCACCTGCCCCTGGAATATTTCCAATGAATCAAATCATGAAGGGGTTGTCCATCACCAACGCAGACAAACTGCGCCTGAGAAGTACGGGGTACGTACTTCTATCTTAGCAACTGGAAACTCCCTCACAGTGCCATCGATTTAGAGTACAGGTCCGATGGATTATGCCCTGTCAATCCCCCCTTTATCGGACGCAGCGTTGAATCCGTACTAACCGAGCCCCCGCATGAACAACCCAGTGTCTCGTAACACTTTTCACCCTCTGCAGGCCAATCACCCATCTTCCACTGGTAACGAACCACTCAGCCTAGTGCCCTCCATCCCCTGACACTGACTGCTGACCTCAGTGCAGCCCGATAGCTGCACACTCCAACCCTCTTCAGACTGAATCCCTTTTATGGTTCCACTGCTGGTCGTTTCCCCTTGACGGACCCTTATCCAGCCTCTAGCAAGTCTGCTGCCTTATCTGGAACCTCATGCACAATCCCTCGCCACATGTCCCTTCATTGTGACAACATGAAACACTCGAACCTAAATTCCCTTTGCCTTTTTTTTTTTGTTTCTTCCTTCTTCTGCCCCCACCCCTTGGGTTTGCAGACTTTAGCAGAAAACTCCCCTGTCTCCTTGCAACTCTTCTCACCTGTGCCTAGCACCTGTTTCCCTCCTGCACCTTATTGCCCAAACGTGCCTCTCTAGACACCTCTGCTGCGAACTTCACAACTCCCCTGCTGTCTCTGGCTGTCGCTCTTCTCAAAGTGTATTGTTAACTCAGGGGGCCGCAACCTGACCAAAATCTGTATCCTTCCATAACTAGCTCTATCATTCAGCGAACTTCCTTCATCGTACCACTCAACACTCACCATTTATCAAAAGAGTGATCCAGACGTGCAACCAAACTGAGTGTACGTCTCACCTTGCTTGTTAATTTAGGGCTGAACGAAATTTTCTTCCTGAACCCCCTCCTCTGTGAGGGTCAAATCCCTCATATAACGATTCCTTCCACAGCACCAAAATCAGAATTGGGTTCTGCTGGCAACGCAGTGAAAATCTGTAATGCCTTACCCGTCAATAAAGCGCGACAAAAAGACTGCCACACTCTTCTGGAGGCCAACCCTGACTGAGGTTGAACAAACGTTTCGGCAAACGACTGAATGAATGCATCAATCCGAATCGGTTCCTTCATCCGAGAAATTTGGCAACTTGGGTCGGGGTGCAATAGCTGCGCACAGAGTCGACAGGAAACTGAACTCCCATCCTCGGTGGTCTTCCCTTGTATTCACACTTTCTTCTAATTCAATAGAAATCTTAAATTTCTGTCTCCTGCGTTGCCCTTATTCTTTCAGTTTCCTGCGCTTCCCTGTATTCTTTCTGTCTCCTGCTATCATTCTTTCTGTTTCCTGCGTTTTCCCTATTCTTTCTGTTTCCTGCGCCACTACGCGATACGGCGTCTTTTCCTGTCCTTCTTTCCGCTCGCGGTCATCACTTTCCATCTTTGGTGGTTTTTCAACGAATGCTCAGCAACTCATCTCCCGAATAGCCAAATAACGAGCGACGCCCACGAGTTGTTCAAAATAGGGGTGTTCATTTTCTTCCGCCATTGTTCACTTACTTTTATTTTTTTTTTTTTTGAACAAGATTTTACTACTACGACAGCCAAAGCTGGTGTTACCGA
>CM031621.1:6436681-6439181 GCA_018398815.1 Conus ventricosus
GCTGTACGAGACGAACAGACAGACTGAAAAAATAAATAAATAAAGAAAGAAAGATCGACGGTAGGGATGGGGGCCTCAGGCAGACAGACACACAGAGAGATAGACAAATTCAGAAACAAGCACTACATGATACGATGGTACCTTCCATCATTTAGATATACACAAGACAGAGAGAAAAAGAGAGGAGAGAGAGAGAGAGAGAGAGAGAGAGAGAGAGAGAGAGAGAGAGAGAGAGACAGACAACAGACAGAAGACAACAGAGAGATGTTTCACGGCTTAAAACCTCTTCTTCGTTCTCCCCTCATGACAGGGCATGATTGATAAATCGGGGCCCCAAACTGGCCCTATTTTTGGCCAGAACCGCTCTGGGTTCGTTCAGGGGCACGGGCGTCCCCCCGACATCCTTCGGTTTTGAATGCCACTGAGCAGTTTTAAACGACGAACGTTGAAAGATCGGACTTTCACTAAACCCGGGGTTCAAACCTTTTCAACGTCCTCCACCCCATGGTCTTTTCCTTGACCCGTACCTTAAATCGGGGGGGGGGGGGGTCAGACTGATGACCTTTGACCTCGTGCCCTTTGAATCGGGTCAGACGATCCCTTTCCCCCTCCAACCCCCCCCCCTTCAAAGTTAAGTACTGATCTATCTTTTTTTCCACGAAAAAAAAAAAAAACTGAATGTTCAAATTCGTAAAAACTGTTCATTTCGGTCATTCGCTCTGGCACCTACCGTAAAGAATTGCAATGGGGACTTTGAATCGCGGTCATGTGAAAAGAATTCTCCGAATTGCACGCACCTTTACTTTATTTACCCACTGGACGTTACTCATAAGGGGGGAAAAGGGCGGGGTAATAGGGAGACAACACGCTGGCACACTCTTACTTTTCAAAACAACCTTAGCAAAAAAATGATCTGCTCCTCTCTCTCTCTCTCTCTCTCTCTCTCTTCTCTCTCGCGCAGGAAATCACTGGAAGTCATTCTTTTGACAATTCTATAATGTTTTTTGACGCTGATGAACATTTTTTTTTCTCTCCTCTTTCTTTTAAAAAAAAAAAAATTTAAATTTCCCCTTTAGATTGTGTCGGTAAAAACTTTCTTCTTTCTTGTTTTCTGGTTTCGCACTTCCACTTTGAATTTTGTCTTTTTTACGTAACGCTGCTATTCCTCTCTCTCTCCTTTTCGTCGTCTCTCTCCTCTCTTTCTCTGTATCTCTCTCTCTCTCTCTCTCTGTATTCCCCCTCTCTCCCTCTTATCGATCTCTCTCTCTCCTCTGTATCTCTCCTTTCTCTCTCTCTCTGTATCCTCCTCTTCTCCCTCTCTCTCCTCTCTCTCCCCGTTTTCCCTCCAAAGCCCACACCTTTTTCCCACTCCTCCCCCCCCAGTCCCTCAAAACAAAGAGGGGGTAGGGGGGCGGGGGGCGGGGGGGGGGGGGGGGGAGAGGGGGAATCACAAAACCCTTTCCCCGAGCAGCCACAGCGCGGGGTGCAGGGGCGCCGTCTGAAAGACATGAGATTCAATTTTGCAAACCCCGACGAACAATCGCTGAGGGGGGGGGGGAGGGGGGTGGGGGAGAGGGGTGGGGGGGATGGGGGGGGTGGGGGGGGGTGGTGGTCCTACACCCACGGCGGATTTAAGGAGAATGAGGGGGAGGGGGGGGGGGGGGGGTTGGGGGGGGGGGAGAGGAGGGGGGGGGGAGGGGGAGAAAGGAGGCGGAAAAAAGGGAAGATTTAAGGGGGTGGTGTTTTTGGGGGGGGGGGTGGAGGGGGGGTGGGGGGGGGGGGGGGGGGGGGGGGGGGTGGGGGGGGTGGGTGTTTTCCCGGGCGTCCAAACCCGCTAACTCTTTAACCAAGCGTCTGGGCCCGCTTCGCTGTGTGCACTGTGTGCAGTCTTACAGTTATGGGGTGGGAGGTGGGGGGGGGGGGTGGGTGGGGGGGTTTTTGGGGGGGAGGGGAGGGGTTAGGAGAAAAGAAAAAGAAAGAGGAGTGTGGTGTGGTGTGTGGTGGTGGTGGGTGGAGAAGAGCAGCATGCCGCGTGCGCGTGCAAGAGAGAACGGGGAGAGTGAAGGGGGAGGGGATGGAGGGGGTGGGGGGTGGGGGCGGGGAGGGATACATGCAAAGCAGCTTAAAAACCACCCCCTCCCCCCTTTTTTTTCCCCTCCCTCCCCCCCTCCCCCCAACAATTCTCCCCCCTCCCCCCCCCCCTCCCACCTCCGCATCTTTTCAGGGCAGCCCTCCCGGCTTTTTTCCCCCCACGGACTGACGCCCTGGCGCGCCGCCGTGTTTCCGTGGCAACAGCCTCCTCCCCCCCTTCTCGCGTCGCCGCCCCAGCAACCAAACTGGCGCGGCTAAGACAGCGCCCCCCTTTTATTTCTCTTCTCTCTCCTCTCTCTCTCTCAGCAGGCTACACACACACACACCCCCACAAAATCCCCCCCCCCCCAAATTGTCATCCACATGTAATAAAGGCACATGGAAAATAACACAAAACACCAAACACCAC
>CM031621.1:6444181-6451681 GCA_018398815.1 Conus ventricosus
AGTCCTTCTGGACTGCTGCCCCGAACTGCATTAGCCTACACTTAAAACATCCACACAGAAGATGGGGCGAGCAACGATACGGACACATTCCTCCGTTAAGGACACAGCATTTGTTTGTCTACTGGGGTGACGTCATCCGGATGCCACAGCAACGATACGGACACATTCCTCCGTTAAGGACACAGCATTTGTTTGTCTGCTGGGGTGACGTCATCCGGATGCCACAGCAACGATACGGACACATTCCTCCGTTAAGGACACAGCATTTGTTGGTCTGCTGGGGTGACGTCATCCGGATGCCACAGCAACGACATGGACACATTCCTCCGTTAAGGACACAGCATTTGTTTGTCTGATGGGTGACGTCATCCGGATGCCACAGCAACGATACGGACACATTCCTTCGTTAAGGACACAGCATTTGTTTGTCTGCTGGGGTGACGTCATCCGGATGCCACAGCAACGATACGGACACATTCCTCCGTTAAGGACACAGCATTTGTTTGTCTGCTGGGGTGACGTCATCCGGATGCTACAGCAACGATACGGACACATTCCTTCGTTAAGGACACAGCATTTGTTTGTCTGCTGGGGTGACGTCATCCGGATGCCACAGCAACGACACGGACCATTCCTCCGTTAAGGACACAGCATTTGTTTGTCTGCTGGGGTGACGTCATCCGGGATGCCACAGCAACGAAAACGGACACATTCCTCGTTAAGGACACAGCATTTGTTTGTCTGCTGGGGTGACGTCATCCGGATGCCACAGCAACGATACGGACACATTCCTTCGTTAAGGACACAGCATTTTTGTCTGCTGGGGTGACGTCATCCGGATGCCACAAACCGAACCTGTGACCATCACGCCGCGTTGATCACGAGCGGGATTTATGTCCACAACCAGCAAAGGGGATAGGGATGGAAGGTTCACCATCCCAACGGATCTGAGGCAGGCTGGGGGGGGGGGGGGGGGGGGGGGGGGGGGGGTATGCCAACCGTAGTGATACCACCAGAACGACAACGTGTTCAGCTGGGCGGCGAAAAATGGGTTAGTTTCATGTTTGACTCCGGTGGGATTTGACCTCACAACGTGTGACGGTAACCTCGGTGTTGTACATTTCCGTGATGAAACGATCAAACTTTCATTAAAGGCCCGTAACTCCGAATGACTGCTGTAAAGGCCCAAATCGCCCATCAGAAATGCCAACACAAAGAGGTAACTCTTGGTCCCATGATGAAATATTCAACGCCCGCGACTCTGAATGAATGCTGCTAACGACGGCCCAATCACCTTGCAGACATGCCAACACACAGGCGCAGACAGAGACAGCATTCGTTCGAAGTTGCGGGTGGTGCAATTTCTTCCTCATGGGAGCAACAAGAGTTTCCCCTACTTGTTCGTTATTGGCTGTTGACTGTTCGATGCTTCGTTTGACATTAAATCCCCGAGACCGAGCAACCGCCCAGCCAGCCGGCCGGACATTTAGGTCTTTGTTTCCCGTCCTCACCAAAATACTTTTTTTTGCCCCCCCCCCCCCCTCCCTTTCCCCCCCTCTTTCTTCCGTTCCCGAGTTAGAAGTCCGATGTTTTCCATAGGTGAGATTTTGGGCGCCACGCGACCGATTTTAGTCCCATCAGTTAGGTTGCCACATACTTCACGGAAATGAATGAGCGATCCTCTCGGCTTCCACAGTTCAAGTCCCTTCTCTTCTTGAACTTGAAAATACCGTTTTCTCTTTGTCTACAACAGATGAACACTCCAAAAACCAAGCTCCCTCCCTTTGACCACACACACACACACATACTCCACGCACGCGCGCGCGCGCGCACACACACACACACACACACACAAACACACACGAACGCACACAACACCACGCACGCACGCGCGCGCATGCGCACACACACACACACACACACGCGCGCGCGCGCGCGCGCGCATACACCGCGCACACACGCATACACACACACATTAAACTGCTCTGTTTTGTGGAATTAATAAACAAGCCATAAGCTATGTCCAAAAAAAAAAAAGAAGAAAGAAGAAGAACCATCTGAACTGAAACACACAACCAAAGCACCTGATCAACTCGCCTACCCACCTGACAATCATCAACCCAACTAACCAACTGTCACTCTTGAATATCATCCTGAACAGCCACACTGCTCGTGTTTCATGTCCCAGTGCAGTGCGGAGAAGTCTAAAGGTCGACGCCAACCAAGACAGCACCCACGAAGAGACCCGAGTCCACGACCTCTGTCCGTGTGTCCACCCAGCGCCAAGTCGTGTTGGGCTGGTCCCGGAGGATGAGAGGGGAGCTTCCCGTGGATCAGAGGCTATGAGACCCAACAGGCTTGTTCTAGATACGGCGGGAGACGGAAGGGATAAATGGCTCAACTGCTGGCCTACTGCCTCTGGGTTGGAGTTGACGAGGAGAGGGACTGGAGACCTCTATCATAGTCTTAAGTGGATAGCCTGCAGACCCGCAAGACCGCATACTTCTGTCATAGTCTTAGGGGGATTGCCCATGGATCCCTCTTCTGCGTTTCGGCAAAGTGTCTCGCCTCGTTTTTCCCCCATTATTCACCTTTGTCCTCGAAGTGTCCACTACAGCAGGCCAAGAAGGCTTAATTCTGAGCACCGTAATACCCGTGTGCCACCAGAGAACTGTTCAACTGGTGGTCTGCCCTCTGAAGTAACCATACACGCCAGCCCGTTGTCTGCTTGCTGTTCAGCCACGACGGCTCAATACCTGCACGTAGCCTTTGGCGCCGCGCGGACCACCCGTGTGTGCCACACTATTGCCATTTACCACTAGCAGTGGCGAAGTGGGGCGAACAGACACCCAACTCTTGAACAGAAGGCACACAGGGAGCCAATCAGATCAACAGGAAGTGGTGAATGCCTTCAATATCCCACAGGATCTCTGTCTACTAAGAGAGGAAAACATTTCCATCCCCCTAGAATTTATGAAACTATCTGGTGAGAGAAGAAGACACTCTACGCCACCCTAGCATTTATGGAACTGTTGACTAGTGACAGAAGACATTTCACGTCCCCCTAGAATTTATGTCTCTGGTTTGAAGTTGCTAGGCAATCTCTAAAGTGAGAATCAAAATTAAGCTGTGTTCGCTGGTGAGCTCAAACAAACCGACAATTTGATTTTTTTTTCTGTTACTATCCATGGACCAGACTACCCAGCAATACCCTCCTCATGAATACAGGAATCATTTCCATGACTGCAATATTTGTTACACTGTAGGTTGCATAACGTTTAACTTTTTTTAAAAATGTCTTTTAATTTGTTACATCTTTCTCTCAACCATGACATTTTTTTTTTTTTTTAAAAATGTGTTTTATCATTATTCTTTTCTTTCCTGCTCGACTGAAGTTACCGCGAGTAACCAGTCCTTCATATTAAAGTCAAACTACGAAGATTACCTTTCGCTACTTGATGATCTCGAACATTTCTGTGTTGCTGTGTTGTATTGTCTCGCACAATGGTTCTTTCTCTCTCTGTGGTGTGTGTGTGTGTGTGTGTGTGTGTGTGTGTGTGTGTGTGTGTGTGTGTGTGTGTGTGTGCGCGCGCGCACGCGCACGCTTGTACGCGCATTACTATTGTTGCTGATAGTGGTGGTGGTGGTGGTGGTGGATCATGAGCTTTTTTTTGTTGATTTTTTTTTCAGAGAAAGACAGCGATGAGTCACAAGTCCATCGCACGATTAAACGAACACCATCAACTTAGAGCATTCACAAAGGATAGAAGAAACACTGAAACTGTCTCTTCTTGTCCCTCATGGACGCGACATGCAAGATGCCTGACCAACCCGCTAACCACAGACCTTCACAACACCGGAAGGCTGCATGACATGTAAGATGCCTGACCAACGCGCTAACCACAGACCTTCACAACACCTGGAAGACTGCATGACATGTAAGATGCCTGACCAACGCGCTAACCACAGACCTTCACAACACCGGGAAGACTGCATGACATACAGGATGCCTGACCAACCCGCTAACCACAGACCTTCACAACACCTGGAAGACTGCATGACATGCAAGATGCCTGACCAACGTGCTAACCACAGACCTTCACAACAACGGGAAGACCGCATGACATGCTAGATGCCTGACCAACCCGCTAACCACAGACCTTCACAACACCGGGAAGACTGCATGACAGACACACGATGTGGATGACGTTACAGCTGTCAGCCTTTTTTTTTTTTTTCCTTTTTCGTGCAAGCCAGAGAGCCCCTGAAGACAATCCAGCGAACTGTCTCACCTGCTCCTTTCCGTGCTCGCCACTAAGGTGTGACTTGAAACGCCGACACTCGCCGAGCAAGCGAGAATTCTTGCCACCACCTCGCTTTCGTGAAACACGTCTCCCACCCACAGACCTGGAGCAAGAGAGAAGTCCTGTCGTGCAGACCCCAGGCAAACCACTTACTGGGATCACGGGGATCATGCTTCACTGGATGAGTCAGCGACCGCAGAGCTTTCTGTCCCCCCCCCCCCCTCCCCCCCACCCTCCTTCCCTCATCCCCTTCCACTTTCGTTCTTTGTTGTTCCCCCTTCTCAACCCTCTCATTTTCTTCACCCCCCCCCCCCCACCCCCTCCCCACCAGTCCCCTCTCTCTACAATTCAGACCAATTAGCACATCCCTTTTTGCGTTGGTCCCACGTCTCTTCCTTTGATGGGCCGCACACACACACACACGCGCGCGCGCGCACGCACACACACGGTGTGCCCTCCACGCCGTTTTCAAGCGAACATGCTTCATGCTTCACCAAATGTGCTGTTCATATCAATTGTTCATGCCTTTTAGTTTCGGTGTTGAAGCTCGGCGCGCGTCACACACACCACACACACACACACACACACACCACACACACACAGATTACAACACCTCAAACACACACATCACGCTCTCTTTTCTCTCTCTTCTTCCTCTTCTCCTCTTCATTCTTCCCCCCTCCACCCACCCCTTCTCTCATCCATCATCCAAGTGTCTCCGTACCAACCTACCCCACCAACACACTCTCTCTCTCTCTCTCTCTCTCTCTCTCTAAGTCTGGTATTCAATAGTGGGTGCTGGCGTAAAAAAAAATCATTCAATTTTCATTAATTCCAGCTAGAAGCTGCGATAATTTCCTACACATCATCGATTGACGACTGTATCACATCACCCACCTTCCCAGCCAACACATGACGACTATATCACATCACCCACCTTCCCAGCCAACACATGACTATATCACATCACCCACCTTCCCAGCCAACACATGACGACTGTATCACATCACCCACCTTCCCAGCCAACACATGACTATATATCACATCACCCACCTTCCAAGCCAATACATGACTATATCACATCACCCACCTTCCCAGCCAACACATGACGACTATATCACATCACCCACCTTCCAGCCAACCATGACTATATCACATCACCCACCTCCCAGCCAACACATGACGACTATATTACATCACCCACCTTCCCAGCCAACACATGACTATATCACATCACCCACCTTCCCAGCCAACACATGACTATATCACATCACCCACCTTCCCAGCCAACACATGACGACTATATCACATCACCACCTTCCAGCCAACACATGACTATATCACATCACCCACCTTCCCAGCCAAAACATGGACTATATCACATCACCCACCTTCCCAGCCAACACATGACGACTATATCACCTCCCCACCTTCCCAGCCAACACATGACTATATCACATCACCCACCTTCCCAGCCAACACATGACGACTATATCACATCACCCACCTTCCCAGCCAACACATGACTATATCACATCACCCACCTTCCCAGCCAACACATGACGACTATATCACATCACCACCTTCCCAGCCAACACATGACGACTATATCATATCACCCACCTTCCCAGCCAACACATGACGACTATATCACATCACTCACCTTCCCAGCCAACACATGACGACTATATCACATCACCCACCTTCCAGCCAACAACACATGACGACTATATCACATCACCCACCTTCCCAGCCAACACATGACTATATGACATCACCCACCTTCCCAGCGAACACATGACTATATCACATCACCCACCTTCCCAGCCAACACATGACTATATCACATCACCCACCTTCCCAGCCAACACATAGACTATATCACATCACCCACCTTTCCAGTCCAACACATGACGACTATATCACATCACCCACCTTCCCAGCCAACACATGACGACTATATCACATCACCCACCTTCCCAGCCAACACATGTACGACTATATCACATCATCCACCTTCCCAGCCAACACATGACGACTATATCACATCACCCACCTTCCCAGCCAGCACATGACGACTATATCACATCACCCACCTTCCCAGCGAACACATGACGACTATATCACATCACCCACCTTCCCAGCCAACACATGACGACTATATCACATCACCCACCTTCCCAGCCAACACATGACATTCACATCACCCACCTTCCAGCCAAAATGATATATCACATACCACCTCCAGCAACACATGACGACTATATCACATCACCACTCCCAGCCAACACATGACGACTGTTTCACATCACCCACCTTCCCAGCGAACACATGAGTGAGGAAAGGCTATCAAAACCGCTCTGGATTCGTCTTGACCACGGGCGGACCACTCAGCCTGCCGAGGGAGTAGAGGCCCAGTCAAATGACAAAGGCGGCTTTCAACGGCCAAGAACTGGGAATACTCACTACCGGCAACTCCATCACTCAGAAGCAGAAAATGACCACTTGGTGACAATGCCACAGAAAAGCCACAGTGCTCGCGGCGTAAATGACCCCCCTGAAGTGGAGGGTCCTCACGCCCCATCGACCATGAACAACCCACCCCACTTGAGTGCAATGGACAACCAGAAATGGGGGGGGGGGGGGGGGGGGGGGGGGGGAGTGCAGGCCACACGCCACAATTAGGATTTTTTGCACTAAACCACTATAGAATCCACATCAACGTTTTGAGGCGTAGCATGAATAATTGATAATAGATCAAATAAAACAACAACCCCCGCCCCCAATCATCTCACTTGTTTTTACACATTTCAACCGATGAAATCTTTCACACTTTTGAAATCCACGATCTACCCCCACACCTGACGTCACATTTCAGACCTTCGCACTCACCTGTGACATTCCCCCCAACTCTTCCCATTCCTTTCATTTTAATCGGTCTGGAACCATCTGGCATGACCCTTGATAAGCCTATGAAAGAAAGAAAGTAAATCAACTTTCAGACGCACCACAAAGTTCTCAGCAACAATAGAATTGCGCCGTTCTATAAATACTCGACTCCTTACAGCACGGCCTTGACGCACTGATTTGTGGTGTGCAGCCATTGCCATCATCACCTCCTCCCTGAAACTGGCCGGCCCTCCCCCGCAACCAGCAGTCCACGGTGGATTTTCCGCTCAGCACCTGTCCAACGAGA
>CM031621.1:6456681-6459181 GCA_018398815.1 Conus ventricosus
TATTTTATCTATCTATCTATCTATCTATCTATCTATCTGTCTGTCTTCTGTCTGTCTATCATCTATCTAACACAGACAAATCAAGAAATTCAGCTTCACTGATGTTAAAAAATTTTATCTATGTAATGTACATATGTATCTACGTATTATGTATGTATGTATGTATGTATGTATGTATGTATGTATGTATGTATGTATGTATGTGTGGTGTATCTAAATACAGCGAAAACTCCGAGAGGGGGGAAAGGGGCGGGGGGGGGGGGCGGGGTCTCACTATGAAGACTTGGATTTTTGAACCCCCCCCCCCCCCCTCTCTCTTTGTCTTAACAGATTTTACCTCTTTATCCAACAAGAACACCCTCCTTTACGACATCTATTTTGAACGACCCGTAGGGTGTGAGTGTGGGTGTGGGTGTGGGTGTGGGGGTAAGGTCTTTCCCGCCCGGTTCCACGGTAAAATACAGCCAATCTGTTTCAAATTCAGCCAGTCAAGTAAACAGGAAACCCCCAAACAAATCAATCAAACCCAAACCGAAACGAAACCCACCAAAGCTTTAAAAAGATACAAAATAAAAAAAAATTTTAATTCCTCACCCCACGAACAATCCAACACGCAAAGCCAAATCGAGACCCCACCGAGAACCTGCGTCCCCGCTACAACACCACCTCCACACCACCGACGACGACAACGACAACAGCAACAACATCAGCAGCTCCTACAGCGGTGCAGGGCTAGCCTCCAGGACCAGCACAGTGTGACGGCAGCCCCAGTGACTCAGCAGGGCTTGTTGCAGTGGGCAGGGGCGGGAAAGAGACGTGACGGGGCCGGACCGGGCCCGCCGCCCAGCGGCACCGAGCCAGAGGCAGCCACCTTTTGCCGGTGCCAGCCACGGCGACAAGCAGTTTTTCCATTCCGCCCGTCCGTCCACACATCACAGCCCCCCCCCCCCCCCCCCCGTTCCAAATTATCTGCCTGCATGCTAAACGAGTGTTGGTGCAGAGGTGGTAAATCACCTCTCTTCCCTGACGTAGAAAAGCACGCGCGCGCACACATACAGACATATAGACACGGACACACAGACACAGACACGACACCGACACACACACACAGACACACACACCATCTCTCTCTCTCCTCTCTCCTCTCTCTCCTCCTCTCTACGCGCACGCACCAACACACACACACACACACACACACCCACACACACACACACACACACACACACACACACCACTCCTCCTCTCTCTGCATCCTAATACTGTGAGCAGATCAAATCACCCCCAACGTTACAAAACCGCTGTCTGTCTCTTCTCTCTCCTCCCCCCCCCCTCCTCCTCTTTTCCCCGATCAAAAAGTACATGTTGCGTTTATGTATATGTACATATATATATTTATATTTTGTATACGTGTGGTATGTATTTTTTTTTTGTTTGTTTTTTGCGTCTTTGTTTAGCATAGTAACTTAAAAGTATCCTGTCATTTCCTTGTCTACATGTGTAATTATACACATTTGAACACACTATAAGCATTAGCTTGTTGATGTTCAAATTTTCACATTTTTGTAAAGCTACGTGTCTGTAAAGTGGAAAATAAATTTGTTTAAACCAGAGAGAGAGAGAGAGAGAGAGCTAAACAGAACAACAGACAAGGGCAACGCACCTCTATAGAGTAGCACCACCCACCTCGCAGCTGATGAAGAGCAGAACCCTGTGTTGTATTGGTTCAATCCAGTCTTTCACCACTAGCGCTCACCACGATATGCATGCACAGGCGGTCTATAGATATTTAAGACACTGAGAAGCAACATTATATGCGCTCAAGCAGCCGGGCCATCAGTAATCCGCGTACCTCCTCTATCGAACATCGAAACCCAGCGCTGCAGCAATCGACCACTGTCATCTATACTGCATACAGCCACCCCCGCACGCACGCACGCACGCACGCACACACACACACACACACACACACACACACACACACACACAATGCGCCGCCCGTGCGCACAGGTAAACACACACACACACACACACACACACACACACACACACACACACACACACACACACACACAACACCACACTACACCACACGCACACACACACACAACACAACACTACACCACACGCACGCGCTCGTGCGCTCACGCGTGTGCGCGCGCGCACAAGCACGCACGCACACCACACACGCACACACACACACACACACACACACACACACACACACACACACACAGAGCAACACCACTTTACTTTCAACAGAGCACAGGACAGCAAGTACATACACCCACCTGCAACATCTGTTCGTACAGCGAGTCCTATACAACACGACCTACTACTACAGTGGAACCTCTGTAAAACGACCTGCAGATATCTCAATACCGGGCCCCTAAAAGAAGGAACAGACAAAGAAGAAGAAAAAGAAAAAAAAAACAGTTGGCCAAAAAATATCAGAAAAGTTCCCCTTTTATGTCTTTCTATCATATATGTTATAAGACGATCG
>CM031621.1:6463870-6468870 GCA_018398815.1 Conus ventricosus
TGAAAACATGTCCAAGCAAGTTTCCGACTGTTTTGTTACTCAGCGTTGAAGGGTGACGGTTGGAAATCGGTAGTCACTCCTTTTTTTCTTCTTCCAATGCGTCTCTCTCTCTCTCCTCTCTCTCTCTCTCTCTCTCTCTCTCTGGTCTGTCTGTCTGTCTGTCTGTCTGTCTGTCTCTCTCTCTCTCTCTCTCTCTCTCTCTCTCTCTCTCTCTCTCTCTCAGGTCTGTCTCTCTCTTACTCTCTCTGTCTGTCTGTTTGTCTGGTCTGTCTCTCTCTTACTCTGTGTGTGTGTGTGTGTGTGTGTGTGTGTGTGTGTGTGTGTGTGTGTGTGTGTGTGTGTGGTGTAATGTCTGTGTAGTTGGCATAGTGACTGGACACTGAATGTGTACAAAGACGTTTTGAGTTCGGTTCCCGCCGGCCTCCCACATAAAAACGGCCATTTACGCTGCCCATCTCTTCAATCGACAGTGCAGTGGCTGTGGTACAATACAGTATCAGATTGGTTCCTTTACCCCCCCCCTTCCCCATCCACCTCTCTCTCTCTCTCTCTCTCTCTCTCACACACACACACACACACACACACACACACACACACACACACACAGAGCATCACACCTATGTCAACTTACCTGGGGCCGACAGACGGAAGAGCGCCTCCCTCCATAAAACCTCTCCACACAGGAGACGCTCACATAACCCTCATGTCGGAAACCTGAAACTCTGTGTGTGTGTGTTTGTGTGTGTGTGGTATGTGTGTGTGTGTGCGCGTGTGCAGGAGACGTGTTTGAACACCCCGCGAGCGGCCAAGGCTTCATCGATTGGACCTCCCCCTCCCCCCCCTCAAACTCTCCCGTCACCACCACCTCCACCACCACCCCCCCCCACCCCACCCCCTCGTGTCTCTAAGTCAATGTCATTACTATGCACGTGCCACGCGCCACGTCTCTTCCTGCTGGTCTCTTTAGGTAGCGTCACCGCCACGGCGCTCTGGGAATCGTCAGGTGTGCGGAGACTCGGCCCCGACCCCACAATACGTATAGCTCGCTGCGACGTTTCCGCCCAGATAACGACAACACTTGCCGCGCGAGGTCACACGGAAAGAACACCTGTCGGTTTAAAGACACCCCCTCCCCCCCCCCCCCCCCCTTTCCGCTCCGCTCCCCCCCCCCCTCCCCCAATGCCAACCCCGTAGTTGCTGCTGTTCCTCTTACTCCCGTTATCTCTCGATCGAAGGAGTGCCGCGTGACATGACAATGATTATCGATGTATACCCAAACAGGATGTAGGGATGGAGACTGCGGAGGACACACGAGCAACAATGTTGTAGCGGAGTGTTCATTACGACAGGTCAGTGAGCAATGGGGGGGGGGGGGGGGGGGGGGGGGGGGGGGGGTTGGTGGGGGCCAACCTTCGCTCCAAATATCCTGGAGCATGCTGGAGAGAGAGAGAGAGAGAGAGAGAGAGAGAGAGAGAGAGTCAGTCAGACAGACAGACCGAGACAAAGAGAGAGAGGGGAGAGGGAGGAAGGGAGGGAGGGAGGGAGGGACAGAGAGAGAGAGAGACAGAGACGAAGGCAGAAACAGAGAGAAAGGGAGAGAAGCAAACTGAGAGAGAGAGAGGAGAGAGAAAGAAAGAAAAGAGAGAGAGAGAGAGAGAGAGAGAGAGAGGAGAGAGAGAGAGAGAGAGAGAAGACAAAAGAGAGAGAGAGCGCGCGCGAGAGAGGGAGAATGAATTTTATACATCTTCACCAAATTAATGTTTCCACTACCTGGCTGTTTACAAATTTCTACTTCTTCCAATCTAGACAGGAAAAAAAACACCCACAAACACTGAAATGATTATTTCTAACAACTAATGATCAGTTATGGTATTTCCAGCAATAGGTAATCAATGTTCTAATCTCCGGTACTCAATATATCAATGATCTTGCTATTTCCACCCATTAATAATAACCAGTGACCTCGTCATTTCCAGCAATTCATCATCACTTATCCGTTTCTTTCCCGTAATTCACAATCCACGATTTTGTTAGTTCATGCAACTGACCATCAAAGATCTGATTATTTCCAGACGCTTGTAACCAGACGATCTAGTCAATCGAGCAATTATAACCAATGATCTGGGTCTTTCCGCCAATCTACAATCAGGTATTTTGCTATCTCGAAGCAATGAGCAATCAATAATTGTATTTTGCTATCTCGAAGCAATGAGCAATCAATAATCTTGTTATTTCTAACAGTACACAACCTGGCCCCCAGTCGTAGCAACAAAACGCCCTGGCCAACGGACACTAGCTGTTTCCTTAACGGCCGAGAGACGATCGATCTTGGGGTGCAACCGATCAGCCCAACCACCCCCCAACGAAGAAGGCCCCCAGGCGTGGGAGACTAAGCCGCTTGTTGTTGTTGTTGTTGTTGTTGTTGTTGTTGTTGTTGTTGTTGTTGCTGCTGCTGCTGCTGTTGTTGTTGTTGTTGTTGTTGTTGTTGTTGTTGCTGCTGCTACTGTTGTTGTTGCTGTTGCTGCTACTGGCTGCTGTTGTTGCTGCTGCTACTGTTGTTGTTGCTGTGTTGTTGTTGTTGTTGTTGTTGTTGTTGTTGTTGTTGCTGCTACTGCTGTTGTTGTTGTTGCTGGCTGCTGCTACTGTTGTTGTTGTTGCTGCTGCTGCTGCTACTACTGTTGTTGTTGTTGCTGTTGCTGCTGTTGTTGCTGCTGCTGCTACTGTTGTTGTTGTTGCTGCTGCTACTGTTGTTGCTGCTGCTGCTACTGTTGTTGTTGTTGCTGCTGCTGCTGCTACTGTTGTTGGTGTTATTGCTGCTGCTGCTGCTGTTGTTGTTGTTGTTGCTGCTGCTGCTGCTGTTGTTGTTGTTGTTGTTGTTGTTGTTGTTGCTGCTGCTGCTGCTGCTGCTACTGTTGTTGTTGTTGTTGCTGCTGCTGCTGCTACTGTTGTTGTTGTTGCTGCTGCTGCTGCTGCTATACTGTTGTTATTGTTGTTGCTGCTGCTGCTGCTGCTGCTACTGTTGTTGTTGTTGCTGCTGCTGCTGCTGCTGTTGTTGTTGTTGTTGCTGCTGCTGCTGCTACTGTTGTTGTTGTTGTTGCTGCTGCTGCTACTGTTGTTGTTGTTGTTGTTGCTGCTGCTGCTGTGTCTGTTGTGTTGTTTGTTGGGTTGTTGCTGCTGCTGCTGCTATGTTGTTGTTGTTGCTGCTGCTGCTGCTGCTGCTGTTGTTGCTGTTGTTCCTGCTGTTGGTACTATAAAAGTCGGAAGTTACTAGTTGTCGAAGTTGGTCGCCGGCTTGATAGCGGTACAAACTGTTTTATGTGCTGTTGTCTTCTAAAAGGGAGGTCAGAAAACAGTTACTGTACTGCATATGTGCACGCGCGCTCATACACGCTCGTGCGTCATTCAGACTGAAAAACACAAGGAGGGCGAAGAGTGAGGGGGAGAGGACGGGTGGAAATGCTGTGGGACGCTGGGACGCAGAATATTCAAAACCTTTGATTTTAAACTTTGTTTAGAAAAGTTTCAAAATGGAGTGACCCAGGGTGGAAAATGAGGCAAATTTTAGAAAGAGAGGGGGTTAGTTACCGCAAGGACACAGACAAGAGTACAGGACTAGACACTTGGCCTGTACTCTGTCTTGTCCTGTACTGTGTTTGTCTGCGTCCTTGGCGGTAACTAACCCCCTCTCTTTCTAAATCTTATTTGGAAATTTTCGAAAGTTGCATGGTTTGCACGAATCTCCATCTCTCTCTGTGTGAGTGTATGTGCGTGCATGCGTGCGTGCCTTTGTGTGTGTGTGTGTGTGTGTGCGTGCGTGCGTGCGTGCGTGCGTGCGTACATGTGTGTGTGTGTGTGTGTGGTGTGTGTGTGTGTGTGCTACACGGTAGAAATTAAGCAAAAGAACTGCACACAGACAGAAAGAAAAAAAAAACACTGGAAATGCAGGCACAGTTTTGTTTGCAGGAAAAATCCATGCAAAAATGGCCAATGTTGCATTCGTCTGTCTCCGGGCTTCAGACTGATGCACACACACACACACACACACACTCACACAAAGAAAAACCACTTGGTCATAAACTCAGCGGACTGGAGCTCTGAGTAAAATGAATGTAATGCAGACTATTAGTATTACTTCAAGAACGGATATGATGAAATGCACGCGTGCACGCGCAAACACACACACACACACACACACACACACACACACACACACACTGACAGCTCAAAGATACGATAATGATTATGAGATTACTGAAAACATTATGTCAAAAACCGTCCCGTGATTTGACTGCGCCAGTGTATGATGAAGATGATGACAACGACGAGGTCAACGGTAACAATAACAACGACGTCGACGACGACAACGTTCAGGCCGCACATACAACTTGGCAACCGCATGAACCTGGAAACCGGAGGACCGCCATTATGAAACGTCTTCTTCGATTTGCCAAGAGCACTGACCCAGACCTTCGGAAGTAGCGAGCAAATCAGGCTCCAAGTCGGCTAATCATTTTAAGGCCCCCCCCCCCCCCCCCCCCCGAGAGCTACGAGGGGCCACTGGCAATCCATCAACACCAGGGGCAATCAAAGGACGCCTAACTAGCCACAGATGTCCGACGACGAGCACGCCAATGAAGCGAGCCAACCTCCATCTGTAGGTCCAGCGGTGGTGGTTACCCTCTGGCGATGGCCGTCACAGACAACACTGCAGCTGTTGCGGCAGGTTCGTGCTGATTTCCAAGGCTATGGGGACGTCAAGGTTCTGATGGGGTTTGGTCTTGACCACAGACGTGCACTCAGACAGAAAGTGGATGGTCTAGACTCGGCGTGTCTCCTATTGCCTTATAACGTTCTTGATGTGGACCTGACAAAGGATTGGTCTGTACGAATCCAGCGCATTGCAGAAACCGCAGATATTGCTGATTCTGGTCTCTATTTCCTTAAGAGCTGACAAACAGCAGCCAGCTGGCCTCTGTGTGTGCGTATGTGTGTGTGTGCGT
>CM031621.1:6471370-6474672 GCA_018398815.1 Conus ventricosus
GTGTGTGTGTGTGGTGTGTGTGTGTGTGGGAGGGGACGGGGAGGAGTGACAAACATCTTGTGCTTCAAGAAATGGCCAGTCTAAGCAGAGTACCATTTTCTAGAGCACACGGTGCGAGTGAGATCCAAAGCGTCTCCGCGGGGGTCGTGCTCATTTCACCTGTTCATTTAAAAGTCTGCTTCCTTCCACGTTGACTTCCTCCTCCTCCACACTCCCTCCACCCCCACCCCCCTGTCCCCCACCCCCTTGCCTCGTTGTGAACGCCGTACTTCTACGAGTGTGCCTATTCACCTTTACGCTGTATCATGTCAACTGGTTCTACGACTTTCTTTACGACGAAGGAGGAAGTGGCTTCACAAACGGAACTAGCTCAAACATGATGGAGCGCTTCCGGGCAGGGCAATAAATACAACTGGGAACGAAGGAGTGAACACGAACGAGGAGGGAAGGCAGAGGAGGGAGGGAGGGAGGAGGAGAGAGGAGGAGAGAGGAGAGAGAGAGAGAGAGAGAGAGAGAGAGAGAGGAGAGAGAAAAGGGGAGCGAGGGGATGGAGGTAGGGGTGGAAGGGGGGGGGGGGGGGGGGATTATACGCGGACCATGACCTTCAGACCTGTCAGCTTTGATGTGGAAGAAAAAGGTCCCCCTCCACTCCACACTGTCAATGCTTGGTGCCAGTCCACCTCCCATGCTTGGTGCCATCCACCTCCCGATGCTTGGTGCCAGTCCACCTCCCAATGCTTGGTGCCAGTCAGTCCACCTCCCAATCCCTTGGTGCCAGTCGCCCACCTCCCAATGTTTGGGTGCCAGTCAGTCCACCTCCCAATGCTTGGTGCCAGTCAGTCCACCCCCCAATGTTTGGGTGCCAGTCCAACCTCCCAATGTTTGGGTGCCAGTCAGTCCACCTCCCAATGCTTGGTGCCAGTCCACCTCCCAATGCTTGGTGCCAGTCAGTCCACCCCCCAATGCTTGGTCCAGTCCACCCCCAATGCTTGGTGCCCAGTCCACCCCCCAAGCTTGGTGCCGGGTCAGTCCACCTCCCAATGCTTGGTGCCAGTCCCCCCCCAATGCTTGGTGCCATTTCGTCCACCTCCCAATGCTTGGCCAGCCAGTCCACCTCCCAATGCTTGGGTTTGCCAGTCAATCCACTCCCCAATGTTTGGGTGCCAGTCAGTCCACCTCCCAATGCTTGGTGCCAGTCAGCCCAAACCTCCCAATGCTTGGTCCCCAGTCAGTCCACCTCCCAATGCTTGGTCCCCAGTCGTCCACCCCCCAATGCTTGGTGCCAGTCCACCTCCCAATGCTTGGTGCCAGTCCACCTCCCAATGCTTGGTGCCAGTCAGTCCAACCCACAATGCTTGGTGCCAGTCAGTCACCTCCCAATGCTTGGTGCCAGTCAGTCCCCCCCAATGCTTGGTGCCAGTCCACCTCCCAATGCTTGGTGCCGGGCAGTCCACCCCCAATGCTTGGTGCCAGTCCACCTCCCAATGCTTGGTGCCAGTCATCCACCCCCCAATGCTTGGTGCCAGTCCACCCCCCAATGTTTGGGTGCCAGTCCAGTCCACCCCCCAATGCTTGGTGCCAGTCCACCTCCCAATGCTTGGTGCCAGTCCACCTCCCATGCTTGGTGCCAGCCCACCTCCCAATGCTTGGTGCCAGTCCACCCCCCCAATGCTTGGTTGCCAATCAGTCCACCCCCCAATGCTTGGTGCCAGCCAGTCCCACCTCCCAATGCTTGGTGCCAGTCAGTCCACCTCCCCAATGCTTGGTGCCAGTCCACCTCCCAATGCTTGGTGCCACGTCCACCTCCCAATGCTTGGTGCCAGTCATCCACCTCCCAATGCTTGGTGCCAGTCCACCTCCCAATGTTTGGTGCCAGTCCCCTCCCAATGCTTGGTGCCAGTCCACCTCCAATGCTTGGTGCCAGTCCACCTCCCAATGCTTGGTGCCAGTCAGTCACCTCCCAATGCTTGGTGCCAGACCACTTCCCACGCTGCCAGAGTCTCAATTCCCCCGGCTGGGTCTTCAGTCATTCATTCATTCGGGGTACTACCCCCACTTGGGGTCCAGGCTGCCACGAGGAGCCTCTCCTGACGTTAATTCCTTTACTAGTCCTGGAGCGGGTGGGTCTTGGGTGCTTTTCAAAACTGTACAACTTTTAAATTACCCTTGACTGCGTGTACCGTTCAATAGAACAAGTTTTTTTTTTTTCATTTACTGTCAGACTACGTATAGCGTTCAACAGTTCTACATCTTTGAGTGTTTGTTTGTTGGCTACTTTTTTACCTCTATTTTGACTCCATAAAAGGTACTTGACCAGTACTATTTTTCATACTCTTGAAAAATTATATACATATGTATGTATTTATATAAATGCATAATATACACGTATATAGAATATTTATACATGGGACACACCACACACACACACCACACACACACACACACACACACACATATATAATCTTCTTAAAAATGAAAAGGCAGAGGAGTCAAATTACCACTTTCCGCGGTCACTGAGGAGAAACCAACCCAAATTTCGAAATATCGGTATATACCAGGAGTTATATGTTAGTGATTTCCCTCCTATTGGAGGGGTCTCCCTCTTGGAGAATATAAGCTTGCGAAGGCTCATTTTGAGAAGCATTTATTTTTTTTTTTCCCCATTGACCCACTCATGCACATCTGTTAGTTTGGCAGAATCATCTACCACTGCAGATATGAATTTCGTATCTCCCCCTATTTCTTCAATCTAAGACATAAGAGCAAGCTTTGTTTTTAATTCAAATTTTTGCAGTCATTGCAACACCAAGCTGCTTTTGTAAGTTCTGGAAAAAAGGTGCGGTACTTATCCTTGGGGAAATTATTGTTTGTTGTTGATTATATATAAATATATTATATTAAATATATATATATATATATTGAAAATTTATTTGGTTCGTAAGAACTGTTCTGCCAGTAGGTATTTTTCCTTCTTGTGACATGTGCCCTTCAGCCAGTACTAAACTGTCCTACTTTTGACAGCATGAACCATTCAACCAACACTGTTTCCCTGACCTCTGACGACAGGTACTGTTCAGTCAACACAATATTTGTCTTCCTTTTGACAGCATGAACCTTTCAACCACCTATTTCCATGATCTCTGACGACAGGGACTGTTTAGTCAACACAAATTTGTCTTCCTTTTGACAGCATGAACCTTTCAACCAATACATTTCCTGACTCGACAGTATTGTTGTTTAGCCACAATATTTTCTTCTTTGACGCATTACCTCAGACATAGTCATTTTTCTATCTTTTAGCG
>CM031621.1:6474772-6524772 GCA_018398815.1 Conus ventricosus
TTAACCGAAATTCGAACCCGCAACCCCAGGATCACGAGTCCGGCGCTCTACCAACTGAGCTATTCCGGCCCCGCAATGTTTTAAGTCACATGTAACCAGATACCAAATTTGAACTTGGGGTCCATTTTATGTTACATGCGGCATATACCTAACAGGTGAATTTCGTTTACTACCTAGCCATACTGCGTTTGTTTTTCAGCGTTTAACAAGTCCAGATACTCTTCCAAAATGTTCAATGGTGTAAATAGATTCCTCGAATGATTTTCTGTCTCCCTCTAATAGTAGTTCAGTATCATCTGCATACTGTGATATCTTGCTTTCAGTATTAACTACTTGAATTCCCTTTATATCTTTATTTTGTCTTATCATATTTGCCAAAATCTCAACACACATAACAAATAAATACGGAGAAATTGGATCACCTTGACGGCAACCCCTCTCAACAGGGAACCACCCAGCTAATTTTCCATTCAAAGACACAGTTGACTTAATATTTGTATAAAATGTTTGTATCCATTGAGAGAAGCTTGGACCAAAGCCAAAGACGTGTAGTACCTTAAACATGAAATCATAACTTACACTATCAAACGCTTTTTCAAAATCCAAAGAAGTAAACCTGGTTTTTTGGATGCAATCATGAAATCAAGTAATGTCATAGATAAGACGAATATTATCTCCCAAATACCTGTTAGGAATAAAACCAGTCTGATCCTCATTGATGATAGCGGGAAGTACTTGCTTTAGTCGGTTAGCTATACAGGTACATGCACCGTCCTTAGCGCTGTCGCTTCCGCTTTTGTCTGTTACAGCAATTGCAAGTTGGAAAAAAAAAAAACCTTTTGAAAAATAAAACCTTTCGGCATGTTTTGAAGGCCGTGCAAAATGGCCCATGCAGGAGGAGCCAGGGCGCAGGGTGCCCCCAGACAAGCATCATGAAACAGAAACCAGGCTGACCTGTTAAATGATGGTCATTGGAAGATCATTAGAATTGGTGTGTGAACAGTTTGCAGATGTGGGTGGATTAGTATCGAAATGTAAATGAAAAAAAAAAAAAAGAGAGAGAAAAAAAACATGTTGAGCGGGCACATATCAAGATTCATTATTGATTTTATTTGACCCGTGTTTAGATTATGGAGGATGACATTGAGATGTTTTAAACAGACTGAAGTTCTCATGAATTCTTGGCCGTCAAATATCATTATATGAAACTTTCAGTTTGGCGAAAGCACTGCACACAAGCAACAATAACAACAACAAAAAGTGACACAAAAACATATCCTTAACCCCACACTTTTGTTTACGTGCTGTATTGTTCCACCATTTTTCCATCCAGCTATCGCAGTATCGGGTCACATGATTATGATATGCTTTTTGTTGGCTAGCTGGCTGCAACTGTATCTCTCAAACTAAATCGAATAGGGATGGAACGGAACGCGTTTCAATTCATTCCAAGTGGTTGGAAAGAATTATTTGATCTTTCTGAGTTTTTGTCCACATGGCAGTTGGCATGAACCAGGTTTCAGGTGTATGTGTTCCAACCAGTTTTCCTCCAACAGCAAGTCCTGGAGTTGGACAACGGGAGAGGCCCGTTCACCTGCCTGGTGTTGGTTGCCCTTTCGGGGGGCCGGAATAGCTCAGTAGTAGAGCGCCGGACTCGTAATCTTGGGGTTGTGGGTTCGAATCTCCGTCGGGCCATTTCGGTACAGGGGATTTTCCCCTCGGAGTTAACATTGGTTCTGACTCCATTTCCCATACAGTCCTTCGAATGAGACTAGAAACCGAGGTTCCATGTGTGAACGCAGCATAACATCTTGCACATAACATCTTGCACACGGGTAAAATCTAATCACCAACTTTCAAAATCTAATCACCAACTTTCGGAAGAGAAGGCCAGGCCAGTTTGGCCGTTGGTATGGATGACACGTTACACATAGCATGCACCTTCACCGAAGTATACAAAACTCCACTCCCTACACAGGGGGTGTCTGCAGGAGTATCAGCCAGCTGTACCCAGAAGAAGAAGAAGAAGAAGGTTGCCCTTTCACCTTCCGTGGCTTTTCTTAGCATCACCTCCACAGCCCTACCATGTCATGACCTCTTGCCTTCCTCTTTCACTGTCCTCCCTCCCCCCATGCTCTCCCTCTCTCTCCCTCTCCCATTTCTCTGTCTCTTCCTAATCTTTCCAAAGCCTCCTCTCCCTCCCCCACTCTCTCTTCTTTTCCCCCTCTGCCTGCTTTGGGAAGTCAGGGGGGAGGCTGCTGCCAATTTTGGCTGGCTGTCTAAATTTAGTCTGTGGAGCAAACAGCTCAGTGTCTCAGGAATGTCTTGATCATCAAGTTGGGCCTCTGAAGATGCTCGGTGCCACTGCTTGCCTTTGATAAAACCTGTTGAGGGGAGAAGCCGGGTTTCCCCCTCTCTGCCTGCTACCGTGTCTGTTCTGTTCAGAGCCCCTGCTGGAGGTGTATGAGTGTGTGTGTGTGTGTTCAGGGAGGAGTTGGTTTTGGGGGAGTCAGGTGAAATGTACTGTACTGTTCTGTTGTGTGTGTGTGTGTGTGTGTGTGGTTGGTGTGAGGTGTGTGTGTGTAGTGTGTGTGTGTGTGTGTGAGTGTGTGTGTGTGTTTTGTTTTGTGTGTGTGTGTGTTGTGTTTGATGTGTGTGTGTGTTCATCCACAATTTCTTGTGTGACTGTTATTTGGGGGGGGGGGGGGGGGGGTGTTCTTTCGATGTAATCTGGTGTACTTATAAAGAAATTAATCATGATGAAATGCATAGGTAAATAAACAAGAAAACAATGAACTGAACAGTTTTCACATACGGTGGAATGTCTAGGTGGAAGTCTGTTTGTTATATATGTTTGTAGCTGTTGTTGTTCAGCTGAGAGGCTGTTGTAGTACATGTATGTGATAGAGGAATGGGTGCCGTAAGCAGCTTTGGTTAGGAGTTACATGCCTCAGGGTGTTGCATGAAGGGAGAAAATGTTACCTCTCCTGTTTATCATATACTGTTTGAATATGTGTGTGTGTGAGAGGAGACAGACAGATAGACATAACTATGTTTATCTATTTCCTTTAGGTAGAAAAGCTCCAAAGTCCTAGTTCCTTTTCTGATCATGCTTTATGTACAGAAAAAAAAAAGAGAGGCTTAAAACTGTCGCTGGAGACAGCTAAATGTTTCAGTGGGTGAATATCCTTTGTGTTCAACATTGTATCTGCCTGCACCGAGAGTGTTCTGGGAATTGGCCTTTGAAGATGAAGGGTGGATTGTGTCATGCGAGAATGTTGTCAGTGTGGGCCATTGAAGATGAAGGGTGGATTGTGTCGTGTGAGAATGTTGTCAGTGTGGGCCATTGAAGATGAAGGGTGGATTGTGTCATGTGAGAATGTTGTCAGTGTGGGCCATTGAAGATGAAGGATGGATTGTGTCATGTGAGAATGTTGTCAGTGTGGCCATTGAAGATGGGGGTGGATTGTGTCATGTGAGAATGTTGTCAGTGTGGGCCATTGAAGATGGGGGGTGGATTGTGTCATGTGAGAATGTTGTCGGTGTGTGACATTGAAGATGGGGGGTGGATTGTGTCCTGTGAGAATATTGTCACTGTGGGTCTTTGAAGATGGAGGGCGAATTGTGTCAGCTATGACGTGCGTCAGTGTGGGCAACGGGAACATGGGAGGCTGGACTTTTACTTTTGTCGGAGACAATACGGTAAATTTCTGGAGTCGTGACTGGTTGGGGTGGGGGGGGGGGGGGGGATAGGAGGACAAGGGTGTCTCTCCTTTACCTTGCATCGGCCGGATCAAAAAATATACTCTGCCCACCCTCTCTTTCCCCTCTCCCCCCCCCCCCCATGCCCACCCTCTCTTTCCCCTCTTCCCCCCCCCCCACCCTCCCCACCTCCACCCCCTTTACCCAAATTTTAAATGGCAACTTTCCTTTCCACTGGCTTCTTTCTCCCAGTGGGCCGAGACGGTGGCGGTGGTGGTGGCGGCGGACTGGTGAATGGTGTGGCGGTGAACAGCGGCGGGGCCAAACAGTGTCAACGTGGGTGTGGTTGGAGTCCGGGCGCCCCACCGGTGGCCCCCAAGCCCACCAAGCCCAGCGAGAGGGCCACGGTGGAGAGCCTGCTGGACGAGTTGGAGAGCGCCGTGCCCCCACCCAACAGAGGAGGCCCTGCGGGTAGGTGGCCCCCCTGAGGGAGTGCTTTGTGTGTGTGTGTGTGTGTGTGTGTGTGTGTGTGTGTGTGTTGTGGCTGTTTCTGTTGGCTGTGTGGTGTTGTTGGTGGTGGGTTTTTGCTTTGCTTTGTTTTGTGTTTGCCTTGTGACGTTCCCTTGTTAAGTTGTTTTTACGTTTTCCTCTGTTTTTGTTTTATGTATTGTTTTTTTTTTTTTTTAATGTAGATTTTTTGTTTGTTTTCTTAAGGTTGTGTTGGGGGTTGTTTTGTATAGGGTAGGTTAGAGGGTAGATTATGTAAGGTTTGTTCAGACCTGATGTGGCATCGGTGGTTGGCTAGGCTGTAAAGTACATGACTTGGCATAGGGTAGGCTGAGGAATGAAAAAAGAAGGGGGAAGGAAGATGTTAAGTTAGTGAACAAAACAAAAATGGAGGGAAAAAAAAACAAAACAGAAGCATATATTTATGTATGTCTCTCTGTGCTTTTTTTTTTTTTTTTGATGCTGTTGGATTTTGTTTTGAAATTTTCATCGGACTATTAAACTCCCATATCTAGGAGTGAGAACAAGAAAACAAGAACATGTTCTGTCGAATTGGTTCGACATTGTATTCCTCTGTGGCCAAATAATCGTGGCATGAAGAACATACTATGTGCTAGATTAGTATTTGCGTCTTCATCATCATTTGCGGTTTATTTGCATCTTCAACATCATTTGTGCTTCATTTGCATCTTCAAGATCATTTGTGGATTGAGTGACCCATCTTATCCGGCATTATGTGCAGAGTTTCAAACATTTTTAATTCACAGTAAGACTGCTGTTTCCAGGAAATCCCCTATTTCATACGTATTGAATCATGCTATCATCAAGCGTGAAGTGCCACCTCCAGCAAAGTGAGGGAGCTGTTTGGATGGGTGTTGTGAAAAATGTACAGAAATGTCCATGATTTGGGTGTCGGTCTCTGAAACATGGGAACCAAATCACTGGACAGTTTGTGTCCAGAACTTAGTTTCTTCCACCTTTTTTTTTTTTTTTTTTTTTTTTTTTTGCCTGCGCTAGGGAAGTTTAACTCTTCAACAGTTTTTGAGATTTTTGCATTTTGTGTGAATTTTTTGTAGCATTCTGCGCATTATTTCTAAAATAATAATGTTTTTGTGATGAATGTGTCTATTTCGGGATTTTTTTAGGCAATACATTGCTTCAGATAACAAAAATGTTGTTTTTTAATTACCATAAGTCCAGGAAAGAAAACCGTCGATCACCGGTGATGGAAATTCAAGGGAAAGAACTGAAGAGAGTTAAGTGAATTTTTGTAGTGGTGGCTTAGTGTTGTTTTTTTTTACAATCTGCATCTTTTAAAACCTTTTAACTGCCAAAGTACCTTGAGCAAAACATTTCGTTGATTACCAGATGAATTTCCTAGAGTGCCGGAGAAACCGGGGTACGATTGGTAAAAGAGTTTTGTATAAGTCACGAGTAAATCATGAATGGTTTTTTTTTTTTCCAGTTTTAAAGTGTAAGTCAGGAGTAAGTCATGACAGGGTATGATTTTTCTTCTTGTTTCATTTTGTTGTTGTTTGTTATATAGATAGATATTTGCTTAATAGATAGGTAGATACAGGTAGGTAAGAAGGTAGTGGGTGAAAAGGTTGGATGGTAGGTATTGATTGGTAGGTAAATAGGCAGGTAGTAGGAAGGTTGGTAGTAAGTAGAAAGGTAGGTAGCGAGACAGAGGGATATAGATATGTATATAATATATATATTCATAGGATTCTGACAGCTCCTTGCTTAATAGATAGGTAGGTAAAAAGGTAGAAAAGTTGGAAGGTAGGTATTGATAGGTAGGTAAGAAGGTAGGTGGTAAGTATAAAGGTAGGTAGGGAGACAGATGGATATATTTATATATATATATATAATATATTATATATAGAAATATATAATATGGATGATTTAATAAAATATTTAATATATACACACAGGATTTCGACAGCACCTAAGAAAACTCATATAAATGGCATAACTTGCTTTGGAAATAAGACAAATATTTCCAGCAGCTATATATACACATAGGATTTCGACAGCACCTAAGAAAACTCATATAAATGGCATAACTTGCTTTGGAAATAAGACAAATATTTCCAGCAGCTGTGAGAAAAGATTGTATGCGGATCTTTTGGGACATTTATTGTCATCTCTTCTGTACCTATCCAAAATATTCATGTGAAATTTGAAGGCTTTTCAAATGTGTGTGTTTCTTCAGTTTCCAGATTCCATGCTAGACAAAACAAAAAACCTTGAAATACAATTTTTGTACTGTATGCAAGATCTCTTTGAAAATATGGTAACTTTGATGAAGTCAGATCACCCCAAAAAATAGACTAATGCCAGACTTAAAATTGTTATTAAATCCAGACTTATAGAGAGATTTGAATAATTTTTTTTTTTTTTACATTTTGTCTATTATGTACAGCGATTTCAGTTGTGTGGGTGCAAAATGTTGGTTTGCCTGAAAAATGTGTGATACCTTATTCTCCAAAGCACTGCTCAACATGCTCATAAGTTTAAACTCATTTTTATATAATTTATGCGCACATTCAGAGGTGCGTGTTACCGCTTTGGAATAAGAAATGCATTTTTGTTGCTGTAAATAAACCCAGCCTTCTTTAAATGACGTTTTGATTAGAAATTGGAAGATTCTGGGAAAATGACAGGTAAAAAAAAAAAAGTGTATGAAAAGCCCTTACAGTTCATGGTTGTTGTTTGTTTTGTTTTTCTCTAAGCCGGTTTATTTTCCTTTTTCACTTGCTGCTCTCTCTCTCTCTCTCGCTCGCTCTCTCTCTGTCTCGCTCTCTCTCTGTCTCTCTCTCTCTCTGTCCCTCTCTCTCTCTCTGTCTCCCTCTCTCTCTCTCTCTCGCCCCCTCTCTCTCTCTTCTGTCTCTCTCTCTCTCTCTCTCTCTCTCTCTCTCTCTCTCTCTCTCTCTCTCGCTCTCTCTCTCTCTCACTCTCTCTCTCTGTCTCTCTCTCTCTCTCTCTCTCTCTCTCTCTCTCTCTCTTCTCTCTCTCTCTTTCGCTCTCTCTCTCTCTCTCTCTCTCTCTCTCTCTCTCTCTCTCTCTCTCTCTCTCTCTCTCTTGCTGTCTGGCTGGCTCCTTGACTTGCTCTCTCATTCATGTCATCACCACCTTCTGCTGTCTTGTTCAGTCACTTGTGTGTTTTCTATAAATAACCCTTCCAGGAGATACACACCCACATGAACATGCTCACATAAACATGCAGATAAGAAGCACACACATGTACACACACACAGACACATATGCATGCATGCACACACACCACACACACACACACACACACACACAACACACACACACACACACACACACACACACACACACACACACACCACACACACACACGCACACACACACGCGCACGCACACACACACCACCACACACACACACACATCACACACCACATGCACTCACACACGCACGCACGCACGCTCGCTCGCACGCACGCACGCATACACACACACACCACACACACACCACACACACACACACACACACACACACACACATAGTCACTCATTCACACCACTCTGCCCTGTCCGCTAACCCCCCCCCCCCCCCCCCCACCCCCCCACCCCAACCCCACCTCGTCCCTACACCCAGCAAGTGAACATGACCTAACCAGCTTTGAAACTCAGAAGAACATTGTTGCAAAACTATTTGCCCATTGCACCACCTCCCTCCCTCCCTCCCTCCCTCCCTCCCTCCTTCCCTGACACCCCTTCCCCTCCTCTCTCTCTCTCTCTCTCCTCCCTCCCTCTGTTGCTACTTTCAGCTCAGTGTTTTTTGGTGAGGTGCCAGGCACAGGAAAATACCTGCCTGTGCTCAGGCGATCAGTTTAACGCCATCTTTCACTGCCTTTCAGCCCGTCTCACCGGGCTGGCTAGTTGTCAGTGTCCAGGCCTGCATCTTCTGCTCCCCCCCCCCCCCCCCCCCCCTGCCTGGGCTTCAGCCCATGGGGACCACGGACACTGTGCACAGACTTTGTCATCTTCTTCGTCATCTTTTTTTTTCTTTTTTTTTTCCCCAGCAGCTTCTGTTTCCTGAATTTCGCGGGTTTTTTTTTTAATGGGGATTGTTAGTTTATGGACTGTGTTTATCAGTGGGGTTGTTTTGTCTTTTTTTTTTCTTTCTTCTAACAGTGTAACTTTCATAGTGACTAGGTTGAATGATTACCAGTGTGTGTTTGAAAATGTTGATTTTTTTCTTCGCTGTGAACAATACTGTGAAAAGTGGGGGTTTTTTTTGCTCTTGCTGGTTTTTGACGGTGTCTGCTGTGTAGGTGTTGTTAACTGTGTTTAGGTTGCTGTGATGCCCCTTTTGTAGGACTGCTTTGAAGACGTCTTTGAACATTTTTTTGCTCAGTTTGAGGAGATGCATGCTGTTGTTCATTCTTTGTTGTCATTGTCTTGAGTGGGGTTTGTCTTGTTGAAGAAGATCAAAGAGGTCGACGAGGCGCCGTTGTCTGTGGATTGGTCGACAGCGCCGTGTTTGTCCTGTGGATTGGTCGACAGCGCGTGTTTGCCTGTGGTTTGGTCGACAGCGCCGTTTGTCTGTGGATTGGTCGACAGGCGCCGTGTTTGTCCTGTGGATTAGGTCGACAGGCGCCGTGTTTGTCCTGTGGATTGGTCGACAGGCGCCGTGTTTGTCCTGTGGTTTGGTCGACAGGCCCGTGTTGTCTGTGGATTGGTCGACAGGCGCCGTGTTTGTCCTGTGGATTGGTCGACAGGCGCCGTGTTTGTCCTGTGGATTGGTCGACAGGCGCCGTGTTTGTCCTGTGGATTGGTCGACAGGCGCCGTGTTTGTCCTGTGGATTGGTCGACAGGCGCCGTGTTTGTCCTGTGGATTTGTTGGCTTCTTTCATTCGGCGGCATAGTCAATTTTCGTTGAACTTTTTTTTTTTTTTCAAATTCCACCCGCAGTCACTTTGGAACGAGCTTTGAAATTCTTTTGAGTTTTTAGTGGGAGAGTGAGAAAGAGAGGAAAGGAATCTGGAATGTTCGCTGTATGTTCGTTAACGCCCGCTGGGATATATGACAAAGCTGAAGTGGTTTTTGGTGTGGTGAATGTTACGGCAAGATTCACCGTCAACTTGATGTGGAAACGGCAGTCTTTTTGACAACAAGGATTCTGTGATTTGACAAGTGTTTTGTGGACATTTTCTTTTTCTTTTTCTTTATTTTCTTGTGGTGGTGTTTTTTGTGGACTCTTCACTGGAAGTTCAGCAGTTTTTTGGGTGGGTTTTTTTTTTTTCCTGTTTTAATTCCCAGGATGTATCATTGCTACAGAGCGCCTTGGTATGTTTTCTGCCACTAGACTTTTTTCCTGTTTGGTTGGTTGGTGGTGGTGGTGGTAGTGATGGTGGTGGTGGCGGTGTGCGTGCGTGTGTGTGTGTGTGTTTTTCACTCTGTGTGTGTGTGTGTGTGTCACTCTATGTGTGTGTGTTTTGAGCTGTGGAAGAAAATTTGTAACACATTTTGCTGACTTTCATTGACATTGTTGTGTGTATTAAAATTTCATCCCAGTCTTCTGGGTTTTTTTTTGTTTATTGATTTGTTTTGTTTTTGTATTCCTCTCGCTTTTAACAGGCGATGTTTGGAAATTTGGAAGGGAAGCCATCTTTGTTAGAGCTTGTGTTTAGCATGATTGACCCTGCCGTCTTCTTGGGACGGATGGTGTTGGAGGCGCGCCCAAAGCAGTTTGGTCCTGTCGGTCAGCCGAACAGTTCAGAGGGGGAAAATGGCACATTGCAATTGGGGTGTGAAACGATGTGCCTAAGCCGCCTGTAATACAGACAGTACATAATTGTTATCGTGATCATTGTTCTTGCGTGTACTTCACATCAAATATATGACTCTCTTATAGGTCAGTTTGTTGATTCCTAAAATGAGAAGAGATGACAGTTGGGTATCTTCCCTTTTTTTTTTTTTTTTTTTTCAGAATTGGTCCATTGTCATTGTTTCAGAATTGGTCCATTGTTTCAGAATTGGTCCATTGTCGTTGTTTCAGAATTGGTCCGCTGTCATTGTTTCAGAATTGGTCTGCTGTCATTGTTTCAGAATGGGTCCGCAGTCATTGTTTCACACTGTCATTGTTTCAGAATGGGTCCATTGTCATTGTTTCAGAATTGGTCCTTTGTCATTGTTTCAGAATTGGTCCATTGTTTCAGAATTGGTCCATTGTCGTTTCAGAATTGGTCCGTTGTCATTGTTTCAGAATTGGTCCGTTGTCATTGTTTCAGAATTGGTCCGCAGTCATTGTTTCACACTGTCATTGTTTCAGAAGGGGTCCATTGTCATTGTTTCAGAATTGGTCCTTTGTCATTGTTTCAGAATTGGTCCATCGGCATTGTTTCAGAATTGGTCCACTGTCATTGTTTCAGAATTGGTCCACTGTCATTGTTTCAGAATTGGTCCATCGGCATTGTTTCAGAATTGGTCCATCGGCATTGTTTCAGAAGTGGTCCACTGTCATTGTTTCAGAATTGGTCCACTGTCATTGTTTCAGAATTGGTCCATCGGCATTGTTTCAGAATTGGTCCATCGGCATTGTTTCAGAAGTGGTCCACTGTCATTGTTTCAGAAGTGGTCCACTGTCATTGTTTCAGAATTGGTCCATCGGCATTGTTTCAGAATTGGTCCATCGGCATTGTTTCAGAAGTGGTCCACTGTCATTGTTTCAGAAGTGGTCCACTGTCATTGTTTCAGAATTGGTCCATCGGCATTGTTTCAGAATGGTCCATCGGCATGTTTCTGAATTGGTCCACTGTCATTGTTTCAGAATTGGTCCACTGTCATCGTTTCAGAGTTGGTCCACTGTCATCGTTTCAGAATTGGTCCACTGTCATTGTTTCGATTGTTTCTAAGTCGTTATTCCAGTGCCTCGCAGCCCCTGTCTCTCTCTGTCTGTCTGTCTCTCTTCCTCTCTCTCTCTCTCTCTCTCTCTCTCTCTCTCTCTCTCTACTCTCTTCCCCCCTTCCCCCTTTGCTTCCTCTCCCCCCACACCCCTCCCCTCAACCCCCTCTTCTCTCTCCCCGTTTTTTCCTATGTCTGTCACACCCCTCACCTGTCTCTCTCTCTTTCCACCCTCCCCATTGTCTCCCTCTTTTGACTTTGAGTCCTTTTCTCTGTGCTTGTGCTCTAACAATTCCTTTCTTTCAGACACTATGTCTAGGGATTAGTCATACCCCTGGCCACTCAGCCCCCCCCCCCCCCCCCCCCCCCCCCCCCCCCCAGGTTTGGACAGGCATTGGATGTGGGAGGTTGGGTGGGTCAGAGAGAGAGGGGGGGGAATGGCAGTGAGGGAGGAAGGAAAAGGGTGGGGGTGGGGGGGAGGACCCCCCCCCCCCCCCCCCCCCCCCCCAGGGGTTAGGGAAGGACTGCATGAATGTGAATCTTCTGAGTCATTCTTAAATGGAGCTCAGGGTATGATGGGTTATCCTTACTCAGCACATCATTATCCCCCCCCCCCTCCCTCCTTCTCTATCCCCTCACCCCCCCTCCCCACTTCTCTTTTCCACTTTGAAAAAAAAAATGTGGTTGCAACTGGGAAAAAAAAAACATGGAGGGAGGGAAACTATATTGCTGTCATGTTCTCCTCCCAGTAGCATTCTGTTCCCCTTGCCACTCTTTCATGTTGATGATGAGACAACCCAAAAGAGTTGTGAAAGGAGAAAACTTCTGGATTTGTGTGTGTGTGTGTGTGTGTGTTGTGTGTGTGTGTGTGTGTGTGTGTGTGTGTTTTTCAGACATGAAGCGAGGGGGGGGGGGGGGGGGGGGGGGGGGGGGGGGGGGGGTGGGGGAGGAAGAGAAATTTAGTCTCACAAGATATTGTCTTTTGTTTGTTTTGTTTTAAAATCCTGTATGGCCATTGTCTGTATGTTTATTGACTGGTGTTAATCATATTCCTGGTTAGCCTGATAGTGGTGCCGTTGCTGTTCAGTCTGTGTGTGTTCAGGAAAATTTCGTCTTATCCCGCAGGGCTGTGTGGATTTGTGGACACGCTCACACACTCACACATGCATGAACTGCATGCACCCTCTCTCTCTCTCTCTCTCTCTCTCTCTCTCTCTCTCTCTCTCTCTCTCTCTCTCTCTCCCTCCCTCTCTCTCTCTCTCTCTCTCTCTCTCTCCTCCCTCTCCTCCCTCTCTCTCTTGCTCTCTCCCCCCCCCCTCCTTCCCTCCCCAATGAAGAGGTTTGCATGCACATCTGACAACCAAGAGAAATTGATGGGGGATCATTTTTTTTTTAAATCAACAACAGCAGTGGGCATAATGTTGTGGTTTAGCGCAGTGGCAGTCTGACAGTTGGAAGGCTCTGGGTTTGATCCTCATGGCATCGTAACTATTGTAGGAATTCGGCGCCTCTGCTGCTCCGCACCAGACGTTCACTGGCTGTCAGCCCAAAGGGGAGGCAGCACCAACACAGTTGAGTCTCATTAGCTGAACGAAGGATCTTCACAGCGGTGCTCAAATGTTCTTGATCACTGCGGTGTCTGTATCTTCGGCTGTGAGCATCATGGCTTAAGAGCACAGATTTGTTTGCGTTTCAACATCAATGTGGTTCTTTGCATCTTCAAATCATTGGGTTTATTTGCTCTTCACTAGTTGTGGTTTATTGCATCTAACATCATTTTGGTTTATTTGCATCTTCATCATTTATGTGGTTTTTTGCATCTTCATCATATATGTGGTTTATTTGCATCTTCAACATCGTTTGTGGTTTATTTGCATCTTCATCATTATATGTGGTTTATTTGCATCTTCAACATCGTTTGTGGTTTATTTGCATCTTCGTCATATATTGTGGTTCATTTGCATCTTCACATCATTTGTGGTTTATTTGCATCTTCATCATTATTGTGGTTTCATTTGCATCTTCAACATCATTTGTGGTTATTTGCATCTTCATCATTTACATGTGGTTTCATTTGCATCTTCAACATCATTTGTGGTTTATTTGCATCTTCATCATTATGTGTGGTTTATTTGCATCTTCAACATCGTTTGTGGTTTATTTGCATCTTCACTCTGTATAGTCAGTTTCTTCTGGGGGTGAAAAAAAAAATGAAAATAAGCGGTAAATGTCAAGTTTTGAAAACTTGTATAATGTATTCGGAAAACATTGTAGTATGCTACATACAGAAGCAGAGTGCCCCAATGTCGAAAATTTGTTCGTTTGAGAAAGGAAAACAGATTACTTTTTTCAGCATTTCAGAGGCGTTCCAAAATGGGCGCTTCAAATATTGCCTTGGACGAAGAAGAATGAAAACAGACACGGTCATTTCCTTTACACCGTCAGTCGACTGTAGATGGGAGCTTGGTGGTTTAGTTTTAAGTGATGAGATTTTATACACCTTGCCAAGAGTTTTTGTCAAAGTCTTGACTGACCTGCACGGTGGATTCAGATATTCAAACTTGAGCAATGAAAGAGTTAACTGGATTTGTCTTTTTTCCATGTGCAGTCAGGCCGTGAGGTTGGTTTTTTTCCTTCTGTATATGGAGCTTGGTGGTTCAGTTTTAAATGATAAGATTTATACACCTTTGCAACAGTATTGTCACAAGTCGTAGTTAATAATGATAAGATTCATACATCTTGCCAAAGTCAGTACAAAAGTGACATGCCTGGTTGATTCAGGTGTACAACCTAAGCAGGAAAGAGTTAACAGGGTTTCTCATTTTTTCCTTTGCCAAAAATTTTTGTCAAAGTCGTACAAAAGTGACATGCACGTTGATTCAGGTGTACACACCTCAGTCATGAAAGAGTTAACTGGAGTTGTCTTTCTTTTCCTCTGTTCCTTCAGGCCCGGAGGGTTCCAGGAAGTGTTAAGAGTTGTCTTTCTTTTCTCTCTGTTCCTTCAGGCCCGGAGGGTTCCGGAAGTGGTAACTGGAGTTGTCTTTCTTTTCCTCTGTTCCTTCAGGCCCGGAGGGTTCCCGGAAGTGGGTAACGGAGTTGTCTTTCTTTTCTCTCTGTTCCTTCAGGCCCGGGTAGGTTTTCCAGGAGAGGTCAGGGTAACGGAGTTGTCTTTCTTTTCTCTCTGTTCCTTCAGGCCCGGAGGGTTCCAGGAAGTGGTAACGGAGTTGTCTTTCTTTTCTCTCTGTTCCTTCAGGCCCGGAGGGTTCCAGGAAGTGGTAACTGGAGTTGTCTTTCTTTTCTCTCTGTTCCTTCAGGCCCGGAGGGTTCCAGGAAGTGGTAACGGAGTTGTCTTTCTTTTCCTCTGTTCCTTCAGGCCCGGAGGGTTCCAGGAAGTGGTAACTGGAGTTGTCTTTCTTTTCTCTCTGTTCCTTCAGGCCGGAGGGTTCCGGAAGTGTTAACGGAGTTGTCTTTTCTTTTCTCTCTGTTCCTTCAGGCCTGGAGGGTTCCAGGAAGTGGTAACTGGAGTTGTCTTTTCTTTTCTCTCTGTTCCTCCAGGCCCGGAGGGTTCAGGAAGTGACGACCACCACCCACGTGTCCTCCAGCCACCATTCCTACCAGACCGACAACAGCAGCGCCGCGGCGTGGACCTGGCGCCCCCTCTGCCCCCGCCAGCCACCACCACAACCTGCCGCCGGTGACCCACGGCGTGCAGCAGGGCATCGCCATCCACAGCCACCAGCACCAGGTGCCTCAGCAGGCCGCCTCCTCCGCCACCAAAGAGCTGGACGAGCTGATGGCCTCCCTGTCAGAGTTCAAGGTCAGTGGAGAGATGGGAGGAGGGAGGGTGAAATCGGTGAGATCTTGGGTGGTGGGGTTTTTGAGGGGGTTGTTTTCTGTTTTTTTCTATGTCGTTGTTGTTGTTTGTGTGTTGGTTTGTTTTTGTTCTGTTTCATTTTGTTTTTGATCTGTCGTACCGAAAAAAGGTGTAATGTTGATATTGTTTTGCTTTTCATTTATCATGCAGTGAAAGGTGTAATGTTAGTATGATGTGGGACAGATGGGACCTATCATGTGCTGAAATTGGCAGTATGGCCTTTTCGTGTTTTCTTTTTTTTCTTTTTCTTTGTTTTTTACATCTGTGACTTAACTCTCAACAGTTTTCTAAAATGATAATATTTTTGTGATGAACGTGCCTATTTCGGGTTTTTTTAGGCGATATATAGCATCAAATAGCAAAAGTGTTGTTTTAAATACCATAATTCCGGGAAGAAAGCCGTCGATCACCGTAGCGATCGAATTCAAGGGAAAGAACTGAAGAGAGTTAAAGCGTTAAAGGACAGTGTATGTCTCACCGAATGTCTATGCAGCCCTTTACATTGTTTGAAAGAAACTGCCCTGAAAATGTGTGCACAGTAAGGGACATAATCATGGGGCAGACGCCTGTGCACATGAGGGCAGGCTGGGGATCTGCTCCGCAGAACTCTGCCCCAGTGACTACAGGCTGACTCACTGTCCCTGTGACTGCAGGCTGACTGACTGCCCCTGTGACTGCAGACTGACTGACTGCCTCTGTGACTGCAGACTGACTGACTGCCTCTGTGACTGCAGACTGACTGACTGCCCCTGTGACTTCAGGCTGACTGACTGCCTCTGTGACTGCAGGCTGAATGACTGCCCCTGTGACTGCAGGCTGAATGACTGCTCCTGTGACTGCAGGCTGACTGCCTCTGTGACTGCAGGCTGACTGACTGCCCCAGTGACTTCAGGCTGACTGACTGCCTCTGTGACTGCAGGCTGACTGACTGCCCCAGTGACTTCAGGCTGACTGACTGCCCCTGTGACTGCAGGCTGAATGGCTGCCCCTGTGACTGCAGGCTGACTGACTCCCCCTGTGACTGCAGGCTGAATGGCTGCCTCTGTGACTGCAGGCTGAATGACTGCCCCTGTGACTGCAGGCTGAATGACTGCCTCTGTGACTGCAGGCTGAATGACTGCCCCTGTGATGACTGCAGCTGTGAGCTGTGACTGCCTCTGTGACTGCAGGCTGACTGCCTCTGTGACTGCAGGCTGACTCGCCCTGTGACTGCAGGCTGACTGACTGCCCCTGTGACTGCAGACTGACTGAGACTGCCGCTGCTGACTGCTTGACTGACTGACTGACTGCCCAGTGACTGCAGGCTGACTGACTGCCTCTGTGACTGCAGACTCACTGACTGCCCAGTGACTGCAGACTGACTGACTGCCTCTGTGACTGCAGGACTGACTGACTGCCCAGTGACTGCAGACTGACTGACTGCCTCTGTGACTGCAGACTGACTGACTGCCCCGTGACTGCAGACTGACTCACTGCCTCTGTGACTGCAGACTGACTGACTGCCCTGTGACTGCAGACTGACTGACTGCCCCTGTGACTGCAGACTGACTGACTGCCCCTGTGACTGCAGACTGACTGACTGCCCTTGTGACTGCAGACTGACTGACTGCCTTTGTGACTGCAGACTGACTGACTGCCCTTTGTGACTGCAGACTGACTGACTGCCCTTTGTGACTGCAGATGACTGACTGCCCTTGTGACTGCAGACTGACTGACTGCCCCTGTGACTGCAGACTGATGACTGCCCTGTGACTGCAGACTGACTGACTGCCCCTGTGACTGCAGCTGAACTGACTGCCTCTGTGACTGCAGACTGACTCACTGCCTCTGTGACTGCAGGCTGAATGGCTGCCTCTGTGACTGCAGACTGACTGACTGCCCTTTGTTACTGCAGGCTGACTGACTGCCCTTTGTTACTGCAGGCTGACTGACTGCCCTTTCTTACTGCAGGCTGACTGACTGCCCTTTGTTACTGCAGACTGACTGACTGCCCTTTGTTACTGCAGACTGACTGACTGCCCTTTGTTACTGCAGACTGACTGACTGCCCTTTGTTACTGCAAGCTCAGTGCCCTGTGACTGCAGGCTGACTGACTGCCCATGTGACTTCAGGCTGACTCATTGACCCATGAGGACCTCCGTGGCCCTGGGAATGTTTCCCTGTCTGTCTGTCAAGGTCTGGGACATTGATGGGAATGAGTTGAAAAGGAACAAGTCAAATTGATGTACAGACATTTGCATGTTCATTGAATCCACCCACCTTCAGAGACGGACTTGGAACACAGAGTGAAGAGCGTGGGAAACACTGGAATTCGTCTGACATCTGATTTGTCCAACAGATTGATGTTGTTGTTCTGTTGGTGAAGGAACTAGTCAAGCCAGCTGGTAAATGTCACGGCCTGTGTTCCTGTGGAGAGATCACCACAGGGAAAACAGGAGAGGGTACTCACAATGAACAGAAAGACTGGGCTGTCCTCTGCCCAGTCGACGTCTGTGCCTGATGAATTATTCAAAGCAGAATTGTTAAGCTCTCCCCAGCTTGTATAGATCGTATTCCCTGTCTGGAAAAAGAACGATGGTGAGGAACTTTCTCTTGCTGCGGTGAGGATGGATTTCTTTGTCCTGGGGCGGGTTTCTGCTCTGCGGGAGGTGATGTGTTTACTTTTGGCATCTCTTCTCACGCTTTGGCATGGTTTTATTCTTACCTTTCTGGTCGAACCCAAATTGTCTCTGTTAATGGTTTTTCTTCGAGCTCTGCTGACTTGAATTATGGTGTTCCCCAAGGCTCTGTCCTTGGTCCCATTCTGTTTGTTCTATATACCCAACCCATCTCTGACATCGTAGCTCATCATAACATTTCACACCACTGCTTCTCTGATGACAATCAAATCTACATCTCTGGTGACATTTCTCTCCTCTCCTCCATCATCGATCGCTCACAGCTCTGCATCTCTGACATAAAGGCATGGATGACTTGCAACAAACTTCAGTTAAACAATGACAAAACTGAACTGATCTTCATTCTCCCAAAATGGCTCATGTCTACAATCTCTGTTCCTTCTTCTGTCCAACTTGGTACCTCTCTCATTCAGACCTCTAACCACTGTGCGAAATCTAGGCGTTGTACTTGATCAGACACTCTCTTTTCAAAATCAGATTTCTTCTATCTGCCGTGCTTGCTACTCGGAGCTTCGGCGAATCAGTTCTGTGCGCCACCTTCTGTCTGAAGAAGCCACCAAGACTCTGGTTTCTGCTTTCATTATTTCAAGACTTGACTACTGTAATTCTCTTCTTGCTGGTTGTCCACAGAATCTTCTTGCAAAATTGCAGAAAGTTCAAAATAATGCTGCTCGCCTTGTCTCGAAATCTCCGAAAACCTCTCATGTTTCTCCCTTGCTTAAATCTTTGCACTGGCTTCCTGTTGAAAAACGCATCAAGTACAAAATTTCTTTGCTCTGTTACAAGGCATTGGACGGCCTCGCTCCATCTTACCTCTCTAAACTTCTGTCGACCTATACTCCTTCTAGACAGCTTCGCTCTTCCTCTGACACTCGCATTCTGCAAATCCCTCGTTTTCGGGCCAGAACACTTGGTGAACGTTCTTTTTCTTTTCAGGCTCCTTCCTGCTGGAACAATCTCCCTTCTGCACTCCGAAACTCAAACAGTCTTTCTTCTTTCAAGTCCTCCCTCAAAACAACTCTCTTCAAAACATAATTTTTCTGCTCCTTCGCTGGTGTGTGGGTGTGTGCGTGTGTGTGTGTGTGTGTGTGTGCGTGTGTGTGTGTGTGTGTGTGCGTGTGTGTGTGTGTGTGTGTGTGCGTGTGTGTGTTTGTGTGTGTGTGTTAGGGCTTATTGCTGTAAGCGCTTAGGGCTTTGTTTTAAGATTAAGCGCACTAAATGTTCCTTATTATTATTATTATTATGTGTATGAATTTGCCTTGGGATTTTCAAGGAATATGTTATGCTTGGACTTGCAGTACTGTGAGTTCATTTAAAGGGCATAGAATGTGATGTTAAATTCTCTCTTCTCTTTCTTTTTTTTTGCCTGCATGCATGTATGCATGGAAACACACTTGCACAAGCACTACACACACACACACACACACACACACACACACACACACACACACACACACACACACACACACATGCACGCATGCATGCATACATCCAAGTACGCATGCATACACACATACACACACACACACACATACATGCACACACACACACACGCGCACACACACACACACCACACACACACACACACACACACACACACACACACACACACACACACACACTTGAGCAAACTTTCATTACCATGGTGACACCTTCTCCCCCTCCCCTTGACAGCAACAGTCACAGACCAGCAACGCCCCTGACCCCACCTGGACCCAGACAGAACCGGCCTACGCCAAACCCGTGAAGAGCCGGTCGGTGTCGAGCCAGTCGCCCACAAGCCCCCAGCCGTCCAATCCGACGAGCCCGATGCAGGGGGGTCAGAGCGCCAGCCTGGACACGATGCTGGGTGACCTGCAGAGCGACATGAACCGCCAGGGGGTCAACACGAAGAAGAAGGGCGTCTGCGCTGCCTGCAACAAGCCCATCGTTGGACAGGTGGGTCAGGTGGCTGGATCCTGCGCACATTCCCTTCTGTATGCTGAACTAGTGATACCCTGCTGATGGAGTGAGGATTCGCTGGTGTTGATTTAAGTTGGGGGAGTGGGGGGGGGGGGGGTCCCCTGTGTGAATTGATCTGAAGATTCCCGTGTGTTGGAGAAAGCGGGGAGGGGATTCACTTCTGTGAATTGAATTGGGAGTTCCCCTCCGTGAATTGAGTAAGAAATTCTACTCTGTTTATCGAACTGACAGACTGCTTATTTGTACGATTTCGCAGTATTTTGTACACATGTTTGGCGAAAAAATAACAAGTACAAAGAACTTGAAGCGAAACTTATTCTGGCGATTTCCCTCTGTTTATTTGAACCGGAGATTACTTTCAGTGCATTGAACTGTGGATTCCCCTCTGTTTCTTATTCTGGGGATTCCCCTCTGTTTCTTATTCTGGGGATTCCCCTCTGTTTCTTATTCTGGGGATTTCCCTCAGTATAGTTGAGGTGGGGGTTCCCCTCTGTGTGGTAGACCATGGAATTCTGCTCTGTTGATTGAACATCCGATTTTCATCAGTTTCATATGGGGGAACTGGGGATTTCCCTCTGTTTATTGAACTATGGATTCCCTTCCCTTTGTTTGATGTAGGATTTCCCTCTCGTTAGTGAACTCTAAACTCCCTTCTGTTTATTTGGGTAGAAAAGCTCCTCTGTTTATTGAACTATGGATTCCCTTCCCTTTGTTTGATGTAGGATTTCCCTCTCGTTAGTGAACTCTAAACTCCCTTCTGTTTATTTGGTAGAAATGCTCCTCTGTTTATTGAACTCTTAGATTTCCCTGGGTTTTATTGAACTGTGGATTCTTGCTGTTATTGACCTTGCAGATTCCTTTCCGTATTATGGAAAGGGGGATACCCATCTGTTTACTAAATGAATGTTTCCCCATTCCCTGAGGTATTTTCTGCTTTCTTGTATATATGTGTATGTTTGTGTGTGTTGTTGTTGTTGTTGTTGTTGTCGTACCCTGGCTAAAAGACTCCAGGGATCATCCGAACAGCCGAAGCTTTTGAACACTATGGCACAAATGCATCAGCTGGGGATGAGAACATTACGTGTGTGACCGTTTTTGATTACCCCGCCACATGGGCAGCCACACTCCGACTTCGGGGATTATTGGAGACTGTGTTATGCTAGGAGCTTGTCACGACTGAAGACAATCCCCACATAACTATGCAGAGCATAACAACATTTTGATGTAGCCTTGGTGTTCTAGGGCCCATGTCAATTGGTCTGACACAGCCTTAAGCCAAGGCTGTTGTGTGTGTGTTTTTACAGGCTGAGTGTGGTAGAGAGAGAGAGTGTGTGTGTGTGTGTGTGTGTGTGTGTGTGTGTGGGGTGTGTGTGAGTTGGGGTGTGTGGTGTGTGTGTGTGTGTGTGTGTGAGTGAGTGTGTGTGTGTGAGTGTGTGTGTGTGTGATGCCAGGCTTCTTCCTTCAGGCCGATGAGTAAGGGTGTGGCTAGCACCGTCCTCATTATCATCATCATCATTATTATTATTATTATTATCACCACAATGGCTCTTCACCGGCTGTGTCCAGGTGATAGCGGCCCTGGGCCGCACTTTGGGACGTGGAGCACTTTGTGTGACGCCCACTGCGAGCAGCCCCTGGGCACCAGCAACTTCTACGAGCGGGACAGCCTGGCCTACTGCGAGGTGGACTACCACAACCTCTTCGCCCCGCGCTGCGCCTACTGTAATGGACCCATTGTAGATGTGAGTGGCCTCCCTTCGGGGACTGGGGATGCATGAAGGAAGGTTTGGGATAGGGAGGATACATAGTACAACACAGGAAGGGGAGTTAACCCCCCCCCCCCCCCCCCCCCCCCAAAAAAAAGGGAGATAAATGAGTCTGTTGAATTTTCATTTCCTGGGAGTGGGATCGCAGGAGAAAGGAAACCCATTGAAGTCGGTGCTTATGTGGCTTCCATTGAGGCAGGAGCTGTATGTGGGGGAATGATATGAGGGTTTTTCAGCTTTGTTGGGAGGAGGGGGGGCTGAGGGGGGAGAGAGATCGGAGGAATTGGGGGAGGGTGTTGGGGAGGAGGCTCTCAGTTTGCATCAGACGGAGGTAGGATGGGATAGGCTCGTTGGGAGCTTCACGCAGAATATTTTTCAGCAATAAGAAGTTGAATCTGCTTTTTTGTTTTGTAATTCTGTCTGCTAAAACTTAGCACCCTTCCCATCTCTCATCACCTTCTATTACTTGCTTTGAGGGGTTTTACAATAACGAACGACTCTGGGTTCAAGTCACGTACGGACTCGCCTGTGGATACATGCACCTACACACGCGCATGCATGCAAAGAGGCTGGCACGAGCAGACACACATGCATGCATGCATGCTCACCACCACCATCGCCACCACCATTCCCATCTCTCTCATCCTTCTTTCATACCTGTGCCACATGTGACGCCAAACATCAGCAGTGATAGTCAGGAGAACTAGATCTGCTCCACTACTCTTCTGTCTCCAGATACTTCCAGTTCCACATACACCACTCTCTCCTTTCCCGCCACCCTCCCTCGTCTGTGTCAATCTCTTACAACTCCGACCCACCCTATCTCTCTCTCTCTCTCTCTCCTCTCCTCTCTCTCTCTCTCTCTCTCTGTCTCGCTCTCTCTCTCATCTCTCTCTCTCTCTCTTGTTCGCTGTCTTGCTTTCTCTCACCACAACACTGATTCTTCACCATTCTCTCTTGACCCCCTATGAAAATGATGATGGTGATTATAGGGACATGTGGCGTGCCATATCTTGATGTCATCTACAACCGCTAAACTCTCCTTTTTTTTTTCTTAGCAACATCTGTCTGGCATAGCAATTTAAAAAAAAATTTTTTGTTAATCTAGCGTCAGATATAAGGAAAGGGAATGCACTCTACAGAACCCTTTTCCTGGTGACGTTGTTGGTTGAGAAACAGATCAATGTGGAGAGAGTGCTTCCACTGATCTGGATCACCTGATAATGGCCGTTACTGCTTAGTTGTGGAGCCAGCATCACTCTGCATGAACCTGCCAGAGGGGGACCCTCATGATGTGGGCTTTGTGATTGGCTAGGCTGTAGTCACTGTGACTGGAGGGACACCACCACCATGGCTAGGCTGTAGTCACTGTGACTGGAGGGACACCACCACCATGGCTAGGCTGTAGTCACTGTGACTGGAGGTACACCACCACCATGGCTAGGCTGTAGTCACTGTGACTGGAGGGACACCACCACCATGGCTAGGCTGTAGTCACTGTGACTCCAGGGACACCACCACCATGGCTAGGCTGTAGTCACTGTGACTCCAGGGACACCACCACCATGGCTAGGCTGTAGTCACTGTGACTGGAGGGACACCACCACCATGGCTAGGCTGTAGTCACTGTGACTGGAGGGACACCACCACCATGGCTAGGCTGTAGTCAATGTGACTGGAGGGACACCACCACCATGGCTAGGCTGTAGTCACTGTGACTGGAGGGACACCACCACCATGGCTAGGCTGTAGTCACTGTGACTGGAGGGACACCACCACCATGGCTAGGCTGTAGTCACTGTGACTCCAGGGACACCACCACCATGGCTAGGCTGTAGTCACTGTGACTCCAGGGACACCACCACCATGGCTAGGCTGTAGTCACTGTGACTCCAGGGACACCACCACCATGGCTAGGCTGTAGTCACTGTGACTCCAGGGACACCACCACCATGGCTAGGCTGTAGTCACTGTGACTCCAGGGACACCACCCCATGGCTAGGCTGTAGTCACTGTGACTCCAGGGACACCACCACCATATCCACCCAGTGACATGATGCATTTCTGAATCCAAAGAGAGTCTGTGTCAGCATGCTACAGCTCCCTCCTGCCTTTCTCTGTTCCTCAGTTAGAACCCTGTGAAGTTCACCCTTGGTTAATTTTGTGTAGGGGACCGTTTTTAATCTCACCGTCTACGTAGCCACACTGCATCTTCGGGGAGATGATAGCTAGACATGACACCAGTGCGCATAGCTTTAGTTTTGGTGTCATCCATTGTAGAGGCGCACGATGGTTTACTGTTCTTCTAAAGGTACAGGCTTTTTTTTTTTTTTTTTAATTTTTTTTATAAAGATATATGTGTTGTTGTATAGGACCTCATTTTACAGCCTCATCCAAAGGACTAGGAGGGGACCAGACTCGGGGAGTAGATGAAAACTCTGTAGAGGAAGTCGCTGCCTGGAGCGGGGATCGAACCCCAGGTCTTGGAGCAAGAGTCTGATGGCCTTACCTACAAGGCCAACCAGGCTGCGGGCAGCTGCATCCACGAACGAGGCTGTTAGAGGGGGGTGGGAGGTTTCACTGGTCTGCGGTGGTGTGTTGCAGAAATGTATCACGGCGTTGGAGAAGATGTGGCATCCGGAGCATTTCTTCTGCGCCCAGTGCGGCCGGCAGTTCGGTGACGAGGACTTCCACGAGAAGAACGGCAAAGCTTACTGCAGGTTGGTGCCACTTGCCGCCCAGGCTTCTCCAGTGGGACCGCTTTGGCTGTGAAGTGTGTAGTGTTGTTCTGCGATACACATCATAGATTTTGTTGTTTTTTGTCATATGGTATTGTTTGGATGTTGAGGGAAGTATATTGTATTTGAAACAGAAAGACCCGACTTTTGTTGTTATGAATTAATCTCTAAACTCCAAAATTCATTAGACTTGACTTGTACATAAGCACCAAACTGAATTTCTTCGAGTCCAACAGGAACTTGTGAAACTGGGGTTTAGTGTGTGTATTCTTTCTTTTAATTTAACGTCTATCCACCTAACAGTGATCTTAGACAGTATGTAAGTGTTATGTGTGTGTGCATGTGGTGTTTTTGGTGTATGCATGCGAACGGTTGGTGTTGATTTGGGGCGTACGTATGTATGCATAGTGTGTGTGTGTGTGTACGTGGTTGCGTGTGTTGATTCGAAAGAGAACCTGCAAGTCCCAGTAGTGCTGAATTTTACATGATGATCAAGTTGTGGGTATGGTGTGACATGCACAACCTGTCTGTGTGTTGCTGATGTTATTAGTGACTGACCACTGTAGCCATTCACCGGCACGGTAGAGATCAGAACATCGATCCAAACACTGGGGCAGACTCGCCACATGTTTTGGCCACCAAAGTCACTGCCACTTATAAGTTTGATTGCATTTCAAACTCATCTGTGCAATGGACACTGTGTCTGGGTCATCCTCGTCAACCATGACAGGGCCTCAAGCAGGAATAATCGGTGAAAGTTTGTGTTGTGTGTGTGTGTGTGTGTGTGTGTGTGGTGTGTGTGTGTGTGTGTGTGTTAGTGTAAGTGTGTATGTATTTGTGTGAGCGTGTGTGTGTGTGTGTGTGTGAGCGCGTGTGGTGTGTGTGTGTGGTGTGAGCATGTGTGTGTGTGAGTATATATGTGTGTGTGTGAGCGGTTGTGTGTGTGTGTACACACGTGCGTGTGTGTGTGCTTAGTGCAGTGAAACTGTCAATAAAACCATCCCAATAGAGTCACCCTCCCTGTTCTCAAGAGTTTTGGTTTTCCTTAACGTTGTCATCCTCTTCTGTCCAAAGACTCCTTCCATCCTGTTAAAGGTTTTGGTTTTTCTGGAGCATTGTTGTCTTTCTCTATCCCTAATTCACCTCCTAATAAAGGCTTTCTGCCTTGGAAAAAAAAAACAACCTCTCATCTTCATGTAGTGCTGCTGGTTGGAGGTGGAGAATGTCATCCATTTCGAGATTAATATGCACAAGTAAATTTAGATGCCATAGACATTTGTGGATTGAAAGTACAAGATGTTTGTGTGTGTGTGTGCGTTGTGTGTGTGTGTGTGTTGTGTGTGTGTGTGTGTGTTCAAATTGTGTGTGTATGTGTGTGTTTCAGGGACGACTATTTCCAGATGTTTGCCCCGAAGAATGTGGGGGCTGTGTGTGTGTGTGTTGTGTGTTTAAATTGTGTGTGTATGTGTGTGTTTCAGGGACGACTATTTCCAGATGTTTGCCCCGAAGTGTGGGGGCTGTGTGTGTGTGTGTGTGTGTGTGTGTGTTTTCAGGGACGACTATTTCCGGATGTTTGCCCCGAAGTGTGTGTGTGTGTTTTAAATTGTGTGTGTATGTGTGTGTTTCAGAGACGACTATTTCCAGATGTTTGCCCCGAAGTGTGGGGGTTGCGGCATGCCCATCATGGAGAACTACATATCTGCCCTGAACCGTCAGTGGCACCCCCAGTGCTTCTGCTGCTGGGTGAGAGAGACATGGCTGTGGCTGTGGAGAGGTGGAGGGTGTGGGACATGTGGTGTGTGTGTGATCTGTTTGTGTGTGTGTGGAACATATGATTGTGTTTGTTGTGTTTGTGTGGAACATATGATTGTGTTTGTGTGTGTGTCTGTGTATAACACAATATGTGTGTGTGTGTGGAACATATGATTGTGTTTGTGTGTGTGTCTGTGTATAACACAATATCGTGTGTGTGTGTGTGTAGAACACATGATGTGTGTGTGTGTGTGTAACACATGATGTGTGTGTGTGCATGCGTGCATTTGTAAGAAATGTTTAAGCTGTCGGGGTTGGAAGGTTTTTGGAGAGACAAGTCTTAAGAAGTTTGTGAATTCTGAGCATTGATTGGAAAAGTTTGTGAGTTTGAGAAGTCCACAATCAAAGCATGTTTTAAACCCTCTGTCTACTGCATGACTTCGTGCTACATGAGTATGTGAATACCATGCCAAGAGAGGTAACTCCGCAACCCATACACACTAGCCATAAAGAAACCTCAATAAAAAAAATTTGCTTTTAACGCTTTTATCGATTCTGGCCTCAAAATCAGTCAGCAGTCAATCTTTATATATAACTAGGTCAAGATCGACGTCCAAGTCATCTCGCTTCAATCTCTTCGAGAGTGTAGCCCAATACGCTGTCTTCAAGAGTGTAGCCGCAATACGCTGTCTTCAGAGTGTAGCCGCAAATACGCTGTCTTCATCACTATCACATCCAAAATGAATTCTACAAGTTGCAGAGTTACTTGATCCGCCATTTTCCAAGAAAATCTTTGTGGAAAAAAAAAAGCCAAATTTTGAAAATTCACAGCAGCAAAACTACTCCACCGAAACTCTTGCAACAAAAAACAAAATGGCGTCCAGAAACTTCTGCACCGGAAGACTTCTTCTGTCGCATTTGCATTCTGGGATATGCAGTGGTGAAAGCGAAAGTCGTTGACCTAGTGTTCAGGGTCGATCTCAGTCCATCCGGTATTCAGAAAGAGGAAATCTCGCATTTGATCTTGGTCAGTGCGGTAGGCAGTGGGTCAAAGGGCAAGTGTACAAGTGTTTGTGATGTAAGGAAGGAGAAAGACAGTAAACCTATGCGAAAAGTAGACTTTGTCATATCATTTTGCTTCTGAAGACAAATCTTGAGTTGTTACCCATGACACGCAGTCGGTATTAATGGTTTATGAAGATAATTACAATTGTCAGGGGAGTGATGGAATGAGGAAAGTCTTGGTATTTGCAGATGAAATCCCAAATGAATTAGGTTTATATCTGGTTTATATCTGTGTGTTTGGTGAATTTGAAAGCCAGTCTTCAGCAGTTACACAATTATCTTCACACAATTGTTATATGTGTTCATGGTGCTGGTAGCATAAAAAGAGTGGATCATTTATGTTTTGTTCTGTTTGACGACATTCTCCAACATCAACAGACAATTAACAATCTTAACCTTTATTCAGCTCCATCTTCAAGAAGCTTAGATGCAGTAAGTGCGAGTAAAATTCCAAAGGAAATTTGATTGCAGTTTTGCCACAAGTTTAAAATAATTCAGTTGAAAACGAAATGAAAATGATGTTGCCAAAAATTGTGTGTGTGTGTCGTTAAGTGAGAGAGAGAGAGAGATTCTGTGTTCTCTGAGAGATTTGTTCACATGGAAATATACATTTTAATAATGTGATATGTGGTCAAAAAAGTTATTGAAGAGCTATGAAGTGTAACGCCGATGTTTCCTCTTTCTCTTCTCCCTTCCTTCCCCTCCCCCTCCTCCTCCCAAACCCCTTTGCCCCACTCCCCTAATCAATAAAAAACAAGCACTTTTAGGCTGATTGTACATAAGCAGGATTTTGAAAAGAAAGGGGAAAGAGATCACTTTGGCCAGACCTGTGTGTAAGTGTGCCTGTGTTGTGTGTGTGGGTACAGGAATGCCAGGCCCCCTTTGGCACCGGCAGTTTCTACGACCATGACGGCTTACCCTACTGCGAGACACACTACCACGCAAAGAAAGGGTCACTGTGCGCAAGGTGAGCGTCGACACGCTGGGCTGTCTGCTGTCTGTTGGTGCCTTTTTCACGTTGGTTGGCCTGTGTTCAGCGTAACTTCTTAGCAATTTGAATGAAGACAAAAGAAGATGCAGTAGAAAACGTGAATGGAAAACAGCTGACCTACTAATCGAACGGTTGATGATGAAGTAGGCCAACACTCGCACAGGGATTTATCAAATAACGGATTACCAAGGTTGGCGCCCACCTGAAGAAACGCTGTTCTGTTGCTCAGGTGGTTCTGCCATGTTCATTGATGGGCTGGTCTGATCCCACTTCAGGATGCCGCCACACTGGTGACAGATGTTTGGTTCACAGAGCTCAGAGTGGTTTAGCAGTGAGGGACCGCTGCCTTGTCTGCCCGCGTTTAACGCTCTTCAGTTCTTTCCCTTGAATTTCGATCATCAGTGATCGATGGTTTTCTTCCCGGTATTATCATGGTATTTAAAACACATTTTTGTTATCTGAAGCAATATATCGCCTAAAAAACCCAAAACAGACCATTCATCACAAAAATATTATCATTTTAGAAATAATACGCAGAATGTTACGAAAAAAGGAACATCCGTCATGCAAAATGCAAAAATCTCAAAAACTGTTGAGAGTTAATGTGCACAAGTGTTTGTCGCAAGACAGTGTTCCATGAGTTCACACCTTACATCATAGCAGCAGAAGCACTTGTCATCCCTCTCCTAACATGGACGCTCACCTGTGTTGGCGTTGGGACTTTGCAGTCGTCATCAGCAGGAGGCTTTGTTGGTATGTCCTGATATGTAGGAAAAGAACGGTCACCGCTGAAGGCATGGGTGTCTGTGTTTCCATCTCTTAACCTACACCTCCACTCCTCCAGCCTACCCATAACTCCAACCCGCTTACCTCCTCCCCCCACTCCCCTGGAAATGCACAAGGATTTGCACACTCCATGAAATATGAATTTTAAGATCTCAGTTCAAGGCCTTGCATTTCCTTGACAATGGAAGAAATTTACCTTCTGCCAGGCGATAAGTTCTGTCTTCTGTGAGAGACCCTTGAAAATCTTCCGAAAAAAATAGCGTGTGTGTATTGAAACGCTGTTTTTAAAGGGGAACGCTTCAAAGTTAATGTTTCTTAGGTGATAAAAGAGAAACAGAAAAAAAATCTGTTTCAGGTCACTGGAATACCAGAGCAGTATTTATGTAGAGATGATGTAGATTTAATATAGACTGTAGAGATATGAGCAGATAGGGAATGCACAGACTTTACTTTGTCATTGTCTGTTCATGGGAAATTGTCAGCCGTGAGTCAGTTATCATCTCAGCATGATTCCCAGCCCAGAAGTGTCTTCAGCAGACACACACACACACACACACACACACACACACAACACACCACGCACGCACGCAACAGCACGCACACACACACACACGCGCACACACCATTCACGCACGCACCACCACGCAGCGCAAAGCACACATACATACACACACACACAACACACACAACAACACACACACACACAACACACACGCACGCACGCACACATACATACACACACACACGCGCACACACACATTCAGAATCATCTACATGAAGTTAGAGATGTAGACTCGGAAAACTAAAGGGAAGTAATCTCGCTGTCGGTGTCGTGATGGTAACATATTTGCTTTTATGGCAACACCCCTCCCCCCACCCCACCCCCTTTTTTTTTTTTAGGTCCAGAATACTCTGTCTGAAAGTATATCCATGGAAGGTCAAAATCAATCCTTGAAATATCGTTGAATCCGGCAGAATTGTTAAGATGAACCATGTAATGATAACAAAAAACCGCAGTTACTTATTTATTATGCGCATTAATAAATACAGGCATACAAATTGAATTTATCTTTGTGTCTCTGCATTTGTGTTTCTTTCTCTTGCCCCCCCCCCCCCCCCCCCCCCAAAGTCGAGTTCTTGCCAAAACACACAATCACACACATTGAACAGAGTGCAAAGAAACGCTTCGTTAACGCACAATGCACAACAAATTTCTGGCTGACGATTGATGATATCAGGCGCCACAAGTAACAGATAACAAATGCAACAAACAAAAACGAAAGAAAAAAAGAGAAAAATGCTGTGCAGCTGACTGGCTGCAGGAGAAGAGCAGTGTGACCAAGAGAAGTGAAGAAGTCTAGAAAGGGAGAGCAGGAGCAAGGCACCAAGAGGAGTAAGGGAGAGAAGCGACCTTGACCCTTTCAGTCTCTGTCGTTTGGACATAGAGGAGTAAGGGAGAGAAGCGACCTTGATCCTTTCAGTCTGTGTCGTTTGGACGTAGAGGAGTAAGGGAGAGAAGCGACCTTGATTCTTTCAGTCTGTGTCGTTTGGACATAGAGGAGTAAGGGAGAGAAGTGACCTTGATCCTTTCAGTCTGTGTCGTTTGGACGTAGAGGAGTAAGGGAGAGAAGCGACCTTGATCCTTTCAGTCTCTGTCGTTTGGACATAGAGAAGCAGACATGTTTACCTCCCGACCTCACCGGGAGATTCTCCCGAGTTCAGACGTTGTTATACGGTCTCCCGCTCGACTTCAAATCTCCCGATCGCGAAACGCGCTTTCTCCCGTTGTTCACCGAAACCACTTCGGCAGATTTCCGATCCAGAATTTTATCAACATACAGTTCACTGTCGGTGGCGCCCGGCCAAGTTACCTGTTCTCTCGCGCGTGTGCAGTGATGAGTTACGCGTCCGCCATAGTCGTCGCGGGCGGGAAGTTGATGCAGCTGAACGCTACCACTTCTGCGCAGTGAAAATGGCGGCGATTGAGAAGCGTGCTCATGAAACTGATGAAAGTGGCGGCGACTCAGACTGTGATTCCCGTGTGATTGATGCGGTTAAGAAGAAGAAGAAGAAATATTTTCAAAAGTTCAAGCTGCAGTACCAGACAGACTTCCCGGACATTATATCATCAAGTAAAGGAGCAGAGTTCGCCTTCTGCACCAAGTGCAAACTTCACTTCAGTATCTCGCATGGCGGACAACACGACATAAAAAGGCATGTCAACTGTGAGTCTCATAAGTGTTGCGCGCGCAGTTCCGGCCCACAGATTACGAACTTTTTTACGGCTGCCGTGACCAAAGACGACGCCAAAGGAAAGTTGGAAGATGACATCACAAAGGCAGAAGCAACACTGTGTCGAGTGATAGGACATTGTAACATGCCTATGGCCACTGCAGACATGTTGACACGGTGTGTCAAATTCATGTTTCCAGACAGCAAGATTGCAGCAGGTAAGTCAGATTTTGGTCTGATAATGTATGATATGCCTTTATAATAAATAATGAGTGTTTGTTATTCTGTCCGGCTTTTTCTCTTTCTCTCCCTCTCTTTCACACTCTCTCTCTCTCTTTCTCTCTGTGTCACACACACACACACACACACACACACACACACACACACGAACACACACATACACACGAACACACACACATTTTGGCATCGCCCTCTGTTCATTTTTTAAGTATTATATAGTATGGTTTGAATTTTTTTGCAATCTGTTAATATGTTCTCAGAGAAAAAAGAGAAAAACTGAATAATAACTTTATATAATGTCATGACTTTTGTTGAATAAAAAAAAAAGTTTAATTAAAAAAAATTTAAGAGCAAGCAACTTCATAAAAATACATAAGGCTCTCTTTCTCTCTCCCTCTCTTCCTCCCCCTTATTCCCCCCCACCCCTCTCTCTCTCTCTCTCTCTCTCTCTCTCTCTCTCTCTCATACACCAACTCAGACAGAGAATTTCTAGTAAGATTTTTTAAAAATTTCTGTTGCAGGAATGAAATGCGGCCGTAACAAAGCTACTGCAGTCATCAAAGCCTTAGCTCAAGACACCAAGCATTCTCTTCGGGCAAGAATGAAAAGGGGCCCCTTTACCATTTCAACCGACGGCTCAAACGACTCTGATTCCAAGCTGTACCCTATAGTGATCCGCTGTGTCAATGATTCTGGCCTTGTATGTTCAGAACTGCTCTCCATTCCTGTTTGTGATGGGCCTGCAACAGGGGAAAACATCTTCAAACTTCTCAACAAAGAGCTTATGGACAGCGAAGTTCCATGGGCCAATTGTTTGAGCCTAGGTTGCGACAATGCACCTGTGATGACGGACACAAGAAAGGTGTGTACGCCTTCATCAAAGGAAAGCAGCCCGAAATCTTCCTCTCAGGTTGTACGCTTCACATGGTCCACAATGGCGTCAAAGCTGCAGCTGCTCATCTACCCCCAGTAGCAACTGTATTGGTTGACATCTACTACTACCTTGATAAAGGGGACAGGAAAGAGCGTGTGAAGATTATACAAAGCCTATACGACGTTGAACAGAGGAAAATCCTGAAACACGTATGCACTCGATGGCTGAGTATTGGCAGATGCTTGGAGCGACTTCTGAACAACTGGGACCCATTGAAGGAATTTTTCCTGGACGAGAAAAATGCTCTGCCAAAGAATGCTTCTGGGGAGATCGAGAAGGGCTATGCTTCCACTAAAGTGGAAAGCATCTTTGACTTCATTCGAAGTCCCACAAACAAGCTCTTCTGCCTTTTCCTTCTCCATCAAATAAAAGTGTTTGATGCCTTCTTGGTCGGCTTTCAGTCAGAAAAACCGATGATTCAGAAACTGAGAAGAGGAATGCTTAAGCTGATGAGAAGTATTTTGACCAGGTTCGTTAAGCCCAACACCATGTTGTACAAGTCTCCGGAAACTGTTGACTACAAACTGCCTGCCAACATCAAAGTCAACAGCGAACTTGTCATTGGAGAGGATGCTCGTCAGTTCCTCCAGGACAAAGAGGTTCATCATCTCCGAGACAAACGTGTGGAGGAGTTTTTCACAAGTGCAAAGAAGTACTTCGTCTCTTTAATGGACTACCTGAAGAAGTGGCTTCCAGTGAACGATCCTTTGCTTCTCCATGCTGAGGTGGCTGATGTTGGCCTACAAACAGAGTCAAAGCTGACAAGCCTGAAGTTTTTCCTGCAGAGATATCCATGTCTGCTGCCTGGGGGTGTCACAGCTGACACAGTCATTGAACAGTTCATCACATATCAGTGTACTGATATAAGGCAATGTGTGACTGAAGGGGATGCTGATGGGATTGATTCCACATGGAAGAAGATTGGGGAACTGGATGAAGGGCTTCTGTCAGAATTGTCTCTTGTGATGAGAGGTATCTTGACTATTCCTCATGGCAGCGCTCACTGTGAGCGTGTCTTCTCATGTGTCAAGAAGAACAGGACTAGCCAGCGGGCCTCCCTTTCAGATGTTACCCTGGAGAGTTTACTGGTGGTCAAATCAGATCCCAGGGAACCTGTCGAGGCTGTCAGGGACATGTCCTCTGAATCCGTGCGCAGGTTAAGAAGTGCTTACACGCAAAGTCTTAAGCACCACTAGACTAACCTAAAATGAAAAGACAGCTAGCCATGTACTGTATATTCATCATGCAGAACTATTTTTAATTTAGTGAAAAGTGCTATTTGCTCTCCCTGTGTGTAGTCACCATGCAGAACTGTATCTAGTTAGTGACAAACTGTGCTGGCTGCTCTCCCTGTGTGTAGGCATCATGCAGAGCTGTATGAAGTTAGTGACAAACTGTGCTGGCTGCTCTCCCTGTGTGTAGTCATCATGCAGAGCTGTATGAAGTTAGTGACAAACTGTGCTGGCTGCTCTCCCTGTGTGTAGGCATCATGCAGAACTGTATGAAGTTAGTGGAAAAGTGCTGGTTGCTCTCCCTGTGTGGTGTAACTGAACAATAAAAAGTGCTGCCTGCAGAACTCTATGACAGAGTGACGTTTTCCTGTGTTTCTTCATCATGTTGAGCACACACACAACAAAGGGTAAGTGAGATATATATTCTAAAGCTGTCGCAGAAATGTGTTTTCCACAGTCATATATTTGTTATTGGTTTTAACGTGCGAGGGGAAATCTACTGTTTTGAGACCAAATCTACTGGTTTGCTACACCTAATCTACTGGTCAAGGGGATAGAGGGGTAAACAGGTCTGGAGGAGTAAGGGAGAGAAGTGACTTTGATTCTTTCAGTCTGTGTCGTTTGGACATAGAGAAGTAAGGGAGAGAAGTGACCTTGATCCTTTCAGTCTGTGTCGTTTGGACATAGAGAAGTAAGGGAGAGAAGTGACCTTGATCCTTTCAGTCTGTGTCGTTTGGACATAGAGGAGTAAGGGAGAGAAGTGACCTTGATCCTTTCAGTCTGTGTCGTTTGGACATAGAGGAGTAAGGGAGAGAAGCGACCTTGATCCTTTCAGTCTGTGTCGTTTGGACATAGAGGAGTAAGGGAGAGAAGCGACCTTGATCCTTTCAGTCTGTGTCGTTTGGACATAGAGGAGTAAGGGAGAGAAGTGACCTTGATCCTTTCAGTCTGTGTCGTTTGGACATAGAGGAGTAAGGGAGAGAAGTGACTTTGATTCTTTCAGTCTGTGTCGTTTGGACATAGAGGAGTAAGGGAGAGAAGTGACTTTGATTCTTTCAGTCTGTGTCGTTTGGACATAGAGGAGTAAGGGAGAGAAGTGACTTTGATTCTTTCAGTCTGTGTCGTTTGGACATAGAGGAGTAAGGGAGAGAAGTGACCTTGATCCTTTCAGTCTGTGTCGTTTGGACATAGAGGAGTAAGGGAGAGAAGTGACCTTGATCCTTTCAGTCTGTGTCGTTTGGACATAGAGAAGTAAGGGAGAGAAGTGACCTTGATCCTTTCAGTCTGTGTCGTTTGGACATAGAGGAGTAAGGGAGAGAAGTGACCTTGATCCTTTCAGTCTGTGTCGTTTGGACATAGAGGAGTAAGGGAGAGAAGTGACTTTGATTCTTTCAGTCTGTGTCGTTTGGACATAGAGGAGTAAGGGAGAGAAGTGACTTTGATTCTTTCAGTCTGTGTCGTTTGGACATAGAGAAGTAAGGGAGAGAAGTGACCTTGATCCTTTCAGTCTGTGTCGTTTGGACATAGAGAAGTAAGGGAGAGAAGTGACCTTGATCCTTTCAGTCTGTGTCGTTTGGACATAGAGGAGTAAGGAGAGAAGTGACCTTGATCCTTTCAGTCTGTGTCGTTTGGACATAGAGGAGTAAGGGAGAGAAGTGACCTTGATCCTTTCAGTCTGTGTCGTTTGGACATAGAGGAGTAAGGGAGAGAAGTGACTTTGATTCTTTCAGTCTGTGTCGTTTGGACATAGAGGAGTAAGGGAGAGAAGTGACCTTGATCCTTTCAGTCTGTGTCGTTTGGACATAGAGGAGTAAGGGAGAGAAGTGACTTTGATTCTTTCAGTCTGTGTCGTTTGGACATAGAGAAGTAAGGGAGAGAAGTGACTTTGATTCTTTCAGTCTGTGTCGTTTGGACATAGAGGAGTAAGGGAGAGAAGTGACTTTGATCCTTTCAGTCTCTGTCGTTTGGACATAGAGGAGTAAGGGAGAGAAGTGACCTTGATCCTTTCAGTCTCGTCGTTTGGACATAGAGAAGTAAGGGAGAGAAGTGACCTTGATCCTTTCAGTCTCTGTCGTTTGGACATAGAGGAGTAAGGGAGAGAAGTGACCTTGATCCTTTCAGTCTGTGTCGTTTGGACATAGAGAAGTAAGGGAGAGAAGCGACCTTGATCCTTTCAGTCTGTGTCGTTTGGACATAGAGGAGTAAGGGAGAGAAGCGACCTTGATCCTTTCAGTCTGTGTCGTTTGGACATAGAGGAGTAAGGGAGAGAAGCGACCTTGATCCTTTCAGTCTGTGTCGTTTGGACATAGAGGAGTAAGGGAGAGAAGTGACTTGATCCTTTCAGTCTGTGTCGTTTGGACATAGAGGAGTAAGGGAGAGAAGTGACCTTGATCCTTTCAGTCTGTGTCGTTTGGACATAGAGGAGTAAGGGAGAGAAGTGACCTTGATCCTTTCAGTCTGTGTCGTTTGGACATAGAGGAGTAAGGGAGAGAAGTGACCTTGATCCTTTCAGTCTGTGTCGTTTGGACATAGAGGAGTAAGGGAGAGAAGTGACTTTGATTCTTTCAGTCTGTGTCGTTTGGACATAGAGGAGTAAGGGAGAGAAGTGACTTTGATTCTTTCAGTCTGTGTCGTTTGGACATAGAGGAGTAAGGGAGAGAAGGGACTTTGATTCTTTCAGTCTGTGTCGTTTGGACATAGAGGAGTAAGGGAGAGAAGGGACTTTGATTCTTTCAGTCTGTGTCGTTTGGACATAGAGGAGTAAGGGAGAGAAGCGACCTTGATCCTTTCAGTCTGTGTCGTTTGGACGTAGAGGAGTAAGGAGAGAAGCGACCTTGATCCTTTCAGTCTGTGTCGTTTGGACATAGAGGAGTAAGGGAGAGAAGCGACCTTGATCCTTTCAGTCTGTGTCGTTTGGACGTAGAGGAGTAAGGGAAGAAGTGACCTTGATCCTTTCAGTCTGTCGTTTGGACATCTGAAGGAAACATATTTGTCAAAATTCGCTTGCATTTTTTTTTTTTTTTTTTTTTGGTACTCTGTATTAAACAAGCTTTCCGTTATCCTCCGTTCTGTGTGTTTGTATTTTGTTTGTTTACGACGACGTTTGCAGTTTGTTCCAATCTCAGTTGCTCCCTGTTCTGTGTGTTTGTATTTTTGTTTGTTTACAACGACGTTTGCAGTTTGTTCCAATCTTCAGTTCAGTTTGAATCATTTTGCTCCCTGTTCTTTTGTTTGTCTTTCAGCTTTTTTTTTCTTTTTTTTTTTTTAGCGACATTGCAGTCTCTTCCAGTTTTCAGATCTAATGATTTCCTTTCCTGGTATAGCTGCTCTGCATGTTTTGTGTTTTGGCTTTTTTTTTTTTTTTTTTTTTTTTTAAAAGGACGTTGCCGTCCGTTCCAGTTTTCAGTGTCTAGTTCTAATCGATTGCCTCCCTTGCTCGGACAGTTGCCAGAAGCCAATCACGGGGCGGTGCATCACGGCCATGTTCAAGAAGTTCCACCCGGAGCACTTTGTGTGTGCCTTCTGCCTGAAGCAGCTGAACAAGGGCACCTTCAAGGAGCAGAACGACAAGCCCTACTGCCACCCCTGCTTCGTCAAACTGTTCGGATGAACCCGCCTCCTCTTCGCCCTCGTGCCAAAGTATTACCTGCTACAACAACGTGCGACTAGTACCAGGACATTCGTGGGGTTTTTTTTGTGCTGGAAGTGGTTCCTTCTTCTTCTTCTGTGCTGCTCTCCGTGTGTTTGTTTTCTTTCTTAGCCCCCATATGCTCTGCTTCCCCCTTCCTGCCCCCCCCCCCCCCCCCCCCCCCCCCCCCCTTTCTCTTCCTTCCAGAGCCGACGGCCTCCTGTCCCTCCACATTTTGGTTTGAATGGGTTTTTTTTTCCTTTTTAAATCAAACACCATGGCACAAGATGTTTAGAACTGACCTTTCTTTGTTGCTGGTCAGATTTGGTAGAGAATTTACTCCCCCCTCCCCAATTACCCACCCCCTCTCCTCATCGCTGTTCCAGTTCTCTTCATTTTGTTATCTGCTGGATTGTCTTTTCTCCCCCCCCCCCCCCCCCCCCCCCACCAAAACAGAGAGGGAGGAGATTGTATAGAAACATTCGTTGACAGCATTTTTTTGGGTTTAGTTATTCATGGACATTTTTTGTTCCAGTTGATTTTGCTCTAAGGTCTCTACACAATTGTGTGGATAATTCAACATCTGACTGGACCTCATGGAAGCTCAAATGTTGGAGACCATGTCATTTTATCATGTTGAAGAGTGAGAGCTATCTTATTATGGAGGGGGGGTAGGGTGGGGGCATGGGCTCATGGGTTTTATTCGGTGTTTTTAATCATGCTGCACGCAGGCCTATTGGAAGCCTGTGCTTTGTGGCCAACACGAATGACCAAGGCAATCAAGAGATCATGAGCACTAAAATGAATACGACGGTGGCGAGTTTTGATGATTTGGGCTTGCAGCATATATACATATATATATACATATATGAATTTGCATTTTCATCTGTAGCGCTTATGTGTTTTATTATTTTGAAGCAGTTGATGCGTACTTGTTACATCTTTGCCTTTGAATTGTCATGAGTTGTTGGACGAGGTCAGGTGCCGCTTTGTTTTTAGTCTTCCGCATCATGGAGAGTGTAGTGTCGGCAAGCTCCACTTCGTTCTGCAGTCGGTCCTGGTCTCTTTGAAAGGGTGGAAAAATATCATGGACAGATTTCATTTACCTACAATTTTATCAGATTGTGCTGACATTTTAAAGTGTTGAGAGGTCTGTCAGCAGAAAGTTGTGTTTGTATTGACTGATAAGAAGTCAGGTCTGACTTGGAAAGCGTTTTACGTTTCTGTCTTACAGTGAAATGTTGGCGCCAGCACATAGGAGTACATCCCTAACACACAGACAATTTTCAGCGACTGTTGGGGTGAACGAACCAGTCCAGTGGAGAAGTTGAACACTTAGCCGTTTTCATGGTGAAGGTGATGTTGCGAGCAAACGGCACAGTAAAGAAAGGAACTCGGACAGTGACAAGAGCACAAGTCCGGGCTGTGTGGTAGTTTGTCTGGAGCATGGTGGATCTTATTCGTCTTTTGAAAGGAGGAACTTTGCACGTAGAAGGCAACTGATGGACTGCCTTATCCCCGCCCCCCCCCTGACCCCCTCCCACTCCCCCCCCTGCCCCCCCCCCCCCCCCCCCCCACTCCCTTCCTCTTCCCCTCCCTCCCCCAACCTCCCTGCATTTGCTTCCCTCACCTCATGAAGATGGTTGCGCAGATTATATCTCGTACAAAACTTCTGCGTTTCAAAGCTGGAAAAAAAAAATGCACACAAGAGAAGCAAAGATGTGTTCACTTGATTCCAGATGGGTAGAGGTGTGTGAATGTTGTCATCATGGAACAGGGCAGTTCTGTGCTGGAAACCAGCAGCCAGTAGAGGGAAACTCCTCGGAGGTACAGCGTGGTGTGTGGTTCCAACCAACCATTTCCTTTCTCCTCGCCTCCCCTGCCTCCCTGTTTAACATATAAAAAAAAAAAACCTGCCGTTGCTGTGGCATAGGTTTAGATTTTTTTCTCATGATGGTGTACGCTTCATCCAGTGCGCTGGGTCAGGGTTTGGTTTGGGTTTTTTTTTTTTTTTTTTTAACTTTTATTGTTTTCTCTTTTATTCACAAGTGTTTAAACTTGAGGGAGCACAAGCACTCCGTTTTTCGATTGTACTCGGCTCTTTGTTCTGGATGTCTTGTTTTCATAATTTTTTTTTTAGGTCATCAGAGTTAAGTCTACTTTCCTCACGCTGTGCTCTGTCGTTAACTGTCCATGCATGGCCGCTGCAGCGTGTAGAATACGATTTGTGGAAACTGTTAAGATAAACTGGGCATTGCAGTGGTTGAGTTGTCCTTGCTCAAGCTTTTTTCGTTTCACCGATTTGCTGAGCTGTCGAAATAAAGTTTGGTCGAGAGCCATGGTCTTTTTCTGTGCCTCTCTTTATGTCCTCTTTCCGGACTGATAAAACAGTTTAATGTTTCACTGGCACGGAGTTGATTTCTTTTTTTTTGTGAATCTTTGTTGCTCTTTTTCTGTGAATTTTTTTTCCTTTTTGAATGAATTGATTGGAAACTTTTTGTCAAATGTGATATTTGTCGCTTAGCTGCTTTGACTTATATTCTTTGCTTTTTTAAATATAATTGATGAGGTAATACTGATTGATATATTTGTTAAACAATGCTGGCTTTTTTTTTTCTTTTTCGCCGATGTCTGTATGCTTTGGTTGACCCAGAAATGGTGACTTAGGGGCTCATCTCTTATTTCACAGCTGCTTTGCTTGTTTTTCATGAATGTACTATGTTCCCCCTGAATGAATGCAGGCCATAGTGTTTGGTTTTGTAATAATCCATATTTTACATCTATGCATTTAACGACAGAATCTTGGTGGTTTGGGGCGGTTATTTGTATGATTTTTTTCTTCGTTTTTTTTTTTTTTAAATTGCAAATGAAAAATATGATTGTGTTCAAATATCACTTCAGTAGGTGAGTGCTTTATTTTCTACCAAAAAAAAAACCCGAACTTATTCACAAGATTTGATATTAATGACTTTGATTTGAAATGTCTGCAATGCATTTGGGTTTGGACTCCAGCACAAGTCGCCCACCTCGCACCTTTTCCCCCTGTGCCCCCCCCCCCCCCCCTGCCCTCTCAGAGCTTAAACAGTGTGATTTGAACTGCTTGTCATCATAGGCATGTATTGTTTTTTCTGTTTGAATGAACTGCAGAGTCTGTGATTGTGCGCAAGTGACACCATTGAAAACACCGTAAGTGTGCTGTAGTTTGTGCATTGACTGTCAGCCGAGTTTGAGGAGACGGGAAGCAGACACGAGAAAGACGGTGCAAAGAAGGGGAAGCTACTTCATGAACAGCTTGATTGAAGCCTACTAATTGTAATGTTGATGATCACCCAGTGGACAGGAGGAAGGAACCGGTCTACAGAGACGGTCCAGCAAGGTGGACAAGAGATGATGACGGGTGATCAAGAGATTTTGTAATCAATATTTGTACATAATTTAACACCTCAGTGTGTGCGTGTATATGCGTCTGTGCATGTTTGTGTGTGTGTGTGTGTGCACACGCGCACGTCTGAGACGGAGTGCATGTGAAAAAACGTCATTGCAAGCCCTCGTCTGAGCTTTGATGACACGTTTTCTGCTGTTCAGAACTAGCTTTTGCAGACCATACACCAATCATGAATTACTGTCGTTGCCTCTTCCTTCGACCTCCATCTTCACACCTCCGCCACCCCATCCCATCCCATGCGCTCCCCTTTTCGCGGTCGCAGAAAACGACACCAAAAAAAAAAAAGCCTTCATCTTGACCATCACATCAAACCCATAGCATCATTTGCAAGCAACGATGTCCCGTGTTAATTGCATATTTTATGTGCGCCACTTCTCTTTCTCATTGGCTGCCTGTGGTTGGCACAGCTTACGCTCTGTTGAAGGGAGGGGGGAGGGCCTATATGCGGACAATGACCAGAGGTTTGGGATGGTGTACACAGTAACAGGGGGCAGTTGTCGGACTGCAAGGTAAAAAGCAGCGGCTTTGTGAAGGGTGGTAGTTCTGTGTGAAATGCTTTTGGTCGGTGTCCGCAGACTTCACTGAAAACTGGACTTGTGTAGTCAACTTTGTGCTATGAATTGTAACATGGAAAATAAAAATTTTATATTATACTCAGAACAGACTGTGTGAGGAAGTGGCATGTTTAATGAGCGAGTGGTCCATATTTTTTTTTAGTCAGATTGCTGGATTCAAAGTACACACGTGTCGTTTACTTTTGTCTGTTTTGATATTGTAGGATTTCTTTTTTTGTGTATCATTCATTTTGAAACACTATGCATTCTTAGCTTACATACATTTGAATTTTTCTTTTTTGTTCTGTCTCCAAGTCTTAGTGTCTTTGTTTTCCTCTTTAACACCACGGAGAGTCTCTCAAAGTACAAAGGTATAATTTTCTAAGGTAATGTTGCTTATAGCCCAGCGCCCGCAAAGGGCCATATCAGGGCTGTCACCTTGTCGACGGCTTTAAAGAGGAAAGGAATACGTTGACAGAATTTTATGTAGTCCTTACTTAGTCTTGCAAACTCAAGAATTCATGTTGCAGTCTAGTGTAAGTATTGAGTGGTTGATCAGAACACATGCTTCTCTATTTGAGAGACATGGGTGCAAGTCTCAGAAGCATCAGGTGGGTGAATGTGGAGCTGGAATTTTCCCATCTCTCAGGTTGACCTTGATGCTGATCTGCCATAGCTAAGCTGTACTCCTTTCCTGTGTGGATAAACACCGGAGTCACAATGTTCTTTACTGGTTTGCATTCATAGAAGCACTGTTTGGGTGGAAAGCATCGTTTGAACGTAGCACCTCTGTCCGATATACGTGACTGGCAATAGAGACCTGTGAAGATTTCTGGCTGATACCCAGGTGGTCGTCATGATAGATCTTCCCATTTAAGATGGAACTTCCCATTTGATCTCTTTCCATGGAACAGGTGAAAGAAATGATGTACACCAGGTGTAGGTAGTACTTCCATTTGATCTCTCCATGGGACTGATGAAAGAAATGATGTACGCCATGTGTAGATAGTACTTCCATTTGATCTCTCCATGGGACTGATGAAAGAAATGATGTACACCAGGTGTAGATAGTACTTCCATTTGATCTCTCCATGGGGATGATGAAAGAAATGATGTACACCAAGTGCAGATAGTACTTCCATTTGATCTCTCCATGGGACTGATGAAAGAAATCTGTCTGACATGCACAAAACCTCCTTGCACATGAAGAATTGATCATGTCCATTTATATAATGGCATAATTGACAATGTTTTCTTTCACACTCTCAAACACACACACATAGACATGTGGAATGCAGACACCACTCAATATCATGCAATGATGAACTGGCATGATCTGCATTTTTCCCTCCATCAACTTGGTATTTAAGACAGAAAGACCTGTGTATCCCAATCTGACATGACAAAATTAGCATGAAAAAAAAAAAGCAACAATGGACACTGCCTATGAATTTGCATCCATGCACACACATGCACGCACGCACACACATATGCACGCACGCACACACTCGCGCGCACGCACACATGCACACGCACACACTCAAGCACGCGCGCACACACACACACACGCACATGAATCGTGTGCACTGCATGCATGCTTTCCATTGGAGACACTAACGAAATGAATTTACCACTGAATGAGATTCAAAACTCAATACCCATGCTGACCGTCTCTAGAATGAGCCCCTGAGATCACAGTTTGTGACAACTATCACAGGTACGACAGGTCAATCCTTACGACTTCATCATATATCCTTCATTCATCTCCAGGTTAAGCTGAACCCCAAACAGAAGATTTTAAGGAGACCAAAACCCATCGGCTCAGCATGTGCACTGCTGCTATTACATTATGTTTGACAAACACCTTGTCACAGGTCCCTGACAGTAGCTCAGTTGTGTTTGAAAGATGTGTATGCTGTCACTTTAAAGGAAAGCAGGAAAAAAAAGAAACAAGCCAATATTGTACGACAGGCATGTGTGATATACAAGTTTGGACGTCGGAATCCGTCGACACTGTGGTCCCTTTTTTTCCTTCTTCCCAAACGTCTCATTCACGCATCCCTCGGAATCAGAGCAATATCACAGTCTCGGTCACTCAAATCTACACAGCTCTCGCTGTCACAACGCATTATAACTCGCCACAACCTGCTCCAACGTCACAAAAGCGTCCAGGAAATCCTCCTCGCTCATCCCCCTCTTCACGTACTGGTGAACATAGGCACGCGACGCAAACATATTCCACGCTTTCTCCAAAATGTGATCCAGAGGGCGAGTCGCTGAACGGCTGTTGCTGACGAGAGTGGCGCTCTTCTCGTACGCACCAAAGGCCCGTGGCTGTGTGGACACACTGAAAGACATGTCTGGGGACATCCACGGGGTGTAGAGGGAGCCGTCTCTGAAGACGCCGGGGTCTGCGGAAGCGAGGTCTTTGCCGCGCAGGATGAGGGAGGCAGCGAGGGATCGGTCGTGGCGGGTCGACCCTCTGGGGGTCTCCGCTGTCTTCACCTGCCAGTCAATGCCTGAAAGGGATGGTGGGTGTGGTGTCAGTTTCACCTGCCAGTCAATGCCTGAAAGGGATGGTGGGTGTGGTGTCAGTTTCACCTGCCAGTCAATGCCTGAAAGGGATGGTGGGTGTGGTGTCAGTTTCACCTGCCAGTCAATGCCTGAAAGGGATGGTGGGTGTGGTGTCAGTTTCACCTGCCAGTCAATGCCTGAAAGGGATGGTGGGTGTGGTGTCAGTTTCACTGGGTTGTTTTTTTTCACTTGCCTCTCTTATTGCACCATCTCTCACACGCACACAAACACACACACACACACACACACACACACACACGCACACAAAAACACACACACACAAACACACACACACACAAAAACACACACACACAAAAAACACACACACACACAAAACACACACACACACAGACTAGGATGCAAATGCCTACAAAACATATATACACAAGAATACATACGCTTGCATGAACAAATACATGGACACACACATTTACAGAACTCTGAGCATCCACTTCACACACACAAAAATTTGAATTAAAATAATACAAGATTTAACCCTCTGCCTACCGCATGACTTTGTGCTCTATGACTATGAGAATACCATGCCAAGAGAGGTAACTCCGCAACACATACACACTTGCCATAAAGAAACCTCAATAGAAAATTTGTTTTTAACTTATCTATTCTGTAAAAGTAATGAAAAAAATTCAAAGACATCACTCCATCCAAAAGAGCCATTTCCCCCCACATATAGTGAACTGGTACACGAGGAAAAAACAAACGAACAGACTAACTGTACTTCGGTGTTCTCGGTGCTAAAACAATTTTCCCTAAATTCACTGTACCCACAGAACATCATGGATTAGGAGCACAGAGTGATTTTCCAAGTCTAAACAAAGTACTGAAACCTTCAGGAACAAAATAAAGTCATTCTGTATGGTATGCACACTAAATAATCAACTTTTGTTGTGAAGCAAAAAACAACAACCCAAACTTCAACAATTTTGTTAAACTGAAGGCATCACATACAAGAAGATTTGTCTTCTAACTACTGAGGGGAAAAAATAACAATAACAGATTACTGAATACTGGGCTTTAGATTGTGATGGAATTCAACAAAAATGTGCTTTTGCACAAGTGCACTGAGCACCCCCCCCCCCCCCCTTCCCCCCAACACACACACACACACACACTGTGGTGATGATGTACCTCTTGTCCGGCTCCTCTTTGCTTTTTGATAAACAGGCAGTTTTTATTTCAGGCCAGAGTTTATGTTCATCCTTTTCTGCTTGCTTTTGTGCAGCAAATAAATTTGTTTCTCGTTAAAAGTCTGCCAAAATTCTTCTGAAATCAAAAGGCTAAAGGTGATGCTCCTACAGGCAAATCGTGGGACACACCCACTGACTGACCCGGTTTCCTGGCTATCAAAACAAGGGAAACTTTTGGGGGGCTTCACTTCTTGTAGCCAACCACTCCAGTCAAGAATTAAAGAATCTCTAGCAAGTTTTGTTTTTCGAATTTTCTTTTTTGGGGGGTCTGGGCCCAGCAGCAATGGGTTATTCGACGTCGTCATTATCATCGCCTGAATCATTATTGATTCCGGCCTCAAAATCAGTCAGCAGTCGATCTTTATTCATAACTAGGTCAAGATTGACGTCCAAATCGTCTTGCTTCAAATCTTCTTCAAGAGTGTAGCCCGCAAATACGCTCTCTTCATCAATATCACTTCAGAAAATGAATTCTGAGAGTTGCACAGTTACTTGATCCGCCATTTTCCCAGAAAATCTTCGCGAAAAAAAGCCGAACTTTGAAAATTCATAGCAGTGAAACTACTCCACCAAACTCATGCAACAAAAACCAAAATGGCGTCCAGAAACGGAAGTACCGGAAGACTCTTCTGTCGCAATTGCATTCTGGGATATGCGATGGTGAAAGCGAAAGTCGTTGACCGAGTATTCAGCGGTCGATCTCGGTTGATCCGGTATTCAGAAAGATGAAATCTCGTGGTCGATCTCGGTCGATCTGGTAGGCATTGGGTTAAACAACAACAACAACAACATTATAAGCTCCAAAAAAAACAACCCACTGCATCAGATGCAATGAAAATCATAACTTTTCTTTGGGCAAGAAAGGACAAACTATCAAATGTCTTAAACCACTACTAAACATAATATAACGCATAAAAAGTTCAATATATGTTAGGATGGGCGCTACAGAAATTGTCCTCATTATTATCATTATTATATACATACACATAATGTTCTCTTATCACCTCTAAAATGCACATCTCTTATCATGATTACTGCCTTTCAAAAAACAACAACACTTCTTCAAACAAAAGTCGGCCACTGCTGTCTACAGCCCTCCCTACCTTCCTCCATAGGAGCGCTGGCAATCAGCATCTGACGCAGGTGCTTCAACAGCCCCGCCCACTGGAAGGTGCTGAACTCCATGGCGCGCTCCGACACCTGGGGGATGTTGCGGATCGTCAGCAGTTTGTGCTCTGGATGTGGCACCAGGTGCTCCAACTTCCATCCTGACAGCAAAACATCCACAAATACTTTTAAGTATCCTGACAAGAGAAATTAACCCTCTTGATAAGCGCGCGCCCGCTAGTGCCCAACCGGAAATCACAAAGCCAAAAGGCTGAGCACCTGCCAGCGCCCGGTAAAACACGTGGCAACAATGGGCGCCGCCATGTTTCTCATAGAAAAGGAAGTCTCGCGAGAACGTGACTTCCTTCTTCCTGTAGCCATTCACTTCCGTTTGCAAAAAAAAAGCGAGTCGATACGTGCCGTAGTTCTCGAGTTATGAATTTTTAAAGTTTTGTGGTCGAAATGCTGTTTTTCACCATGGCTAACCTTAATTTCTGCCGTTCTATAATGATTTAGTAATGAAGATACTGTGATTTGTGGGACTTACGGCATAAGACTTGGTGAAAGTGCTGGGTGATGAAACTTACAGTGACCTAGATTTTGACTTGGATGAGGTTCCAGATATGATAAATAACGATTCGGAAGAAAGTTCTGAAGAAGATTTCCCCCCCCCCCCCCCCCCCCCCCGAGTAAATGGCTCATGTGACATTCTTCAAACTTATGATACAGCAACATATATATTCATAGGAATTTTTAAAATGATTTTCATTTCATTATTTCCTTTCCTCTCTTTTAAATTAATTTTCAAATTGGGTAACCATGTTCAAATTACGAAGTGACTTATCTTGCCGATGGTTTTCGGCGTAACTAAGCTCAGGTAAGTGCATACTGAAGAGGGTTAACACAGCAGCTAAAAAAAAAACAGGCCGTATCCGAGAAAAATGGTGTAGAATGTATGGAAAAGAACACAATTACATGTTTACAAAGGTAACAGTTAAGTAAAAAGACACAGTATATTAACATTCTCACTGAAATACAGCATCACATAAGTATGGAAAAGAATGAAATTAAATGCTTACAAAGGTAACAGATAAGTAAACAGACGCAAAGTTTATTAACATTGTCACTGAAATACAGCATCACGTTAGCACATGTAATGTGTTATATGCCCTGCACTCAATTTCAGTTTCAGTTTCATCAAGGAGGCGTCACAGCATGCAGACTAGGACATAAACGCTTCACCACATCCCTTAAGTTTTGAGACCACACTGCGCATGATTTTAAGCTGATGGATAAATAAATTAACAACTAAGATGAGAGAATTGGAGAAGAGGGTCTCGTGGCCACACTGAAACATGACACTTGACAGCACAGGCTGTGGCAACTTCATCAGAGCTCTCCAAACTGACTTCATCTGAGCTCTGTGAAATGAGTTATTCCCCTTGCCTTCGTAACTAGGGTTTAAGAATTCCTTCCCTTACTGTTTTTTTCGCAAACCATTCGTTTTTTTCATGTCGATCTTTTTCTGACACACATAAAAACTTAGAAACCAATCTCAAGTATAGAGCTGTGTGCAACAAATCACAGCAATCCCAAATTGGTGAGCCCGACGTGATCCAACGTATTCCAACATTGCTCATGTTGAACTCCTCACGCACGTGACACCCAGGGTTGTTCTGTTGCAGACCTGGCACACGCTGCCCACAGGGAGCTTTCAGTGACAGGTAACCCTGGCCTAAGGACACCCAGGGTCGTTCTGTTCCAGTCCTGGCACACGCTGCCCACAGGGAGCCTTCAGTGACAGGTAGCCCTGAGGACACCCAGGGTCATTGTGTTCCAGTCCTGGCACACGCTGCCCACAGGGAGCCTTCAGTGACAGGTAGCCCTCAGGACACCCAGGGTCGTTGTGTTCCAGTCCTGGCACATGCTGCCCACAGGGAGCCTTCAGTGACAGGTAGCCCTCAGGACACCCAGGGTCATTGTGTTCCAGTCCTGGCACACGCTGCCCACAGGGAGCCTTCAGTGACAGGTGACCCTGAGGCCACCCATCATAAGGGACCCTGCAGTGGCGATGCTTCTTTTCGTGTACGCAGGCTGATACTCCTGCGGACACTCCCTGTACAGACAGGCAAGGATTAATCCCATCTACCCAACAAATGGAGTGGATTTTTTTTGTCTGTATGATTGTTTTTTATCCCGCCATTAAGGCAGCCATACTCTATCTTCGGGGAAGTGGAGCAGGAGTCAAAACTAAGGTCAGTCACCCTTACAGTTACACGGAGCATCAACGGGCAGAGTCACAATTTTTCTTCAGTTTGATCAGGACCATGAAACTGCATTACTACCTCACACCCTTCCAGGCCATCCCCACCTCCCTCTCTTCTTTCTCCTTGGTACAAGACTATCTCAGAGTGAGACGACTCTCTTCTTTTCTCCTTGGTACAAGACTATCTCAGAGGTGAGACGACTCTCTTTTTTCTCCTTGGTACAAGACTATCTCAGAGTGAGACGACTCTCTTCTTTCTCCTTGGTACAAGACTTGAGACGACTCTCTTCTTTCTCCTTGGTACAAGACTATCTCAGAGGGGAGACAACTCTCTTCTTTCTCCTTGGTACAAGACTATCTCAGAGGTGAGACGACTCTCTTCTTTCTCCTTGGTACAAGACTATCTCAGAGGGAGACGACTCTCTTCTTTCTCCTTGGTACAAGACTATCTCAGAGGGAGACAACTCTCTTCTTTCTCCTTGGTACAAGACTATCTCAGAGGGAGACAACTCTCTTCTTTCTCCTTGGTACAAGACTATCTCAGAGGGAGACAACTCTCTTCTTTCTCCTTGGTACAAGACTATCTCAGAGGGGAGACGACTCTTCTCTTTCTCCTTGGTACAAGACTATCTCGGAGGGGAAACAACTCTCTTTCTCCTTGGTACAAGACTATCTCAGAGGGAGACGACTCTCTTCTTTCTCCTTAGTACAAGACTATCTCAGAGGGGAAACAACTCTTTCTCCTTGGTACAAGACTATCTCGGAGGGAGACGACTCTCTTCTTTCTCCTTGGTACAAGACTATCTCAGAGGGAGACAACTCTCTTGTTTCTCCTTGGTACAAGACTATCTCAGAGGGGAGACAACTTTCTTCTTTCTCCTTGGTACAAGACCATCTCAGAGGTGAGATGACTCTCTTCTTTCTCCTTGGTACAAGACTATCTCAGAGGGAGACAACTCTCTTGTTTCTCCTTGGTACAAGACTATCTCAGAGGGGAGACGACTGTCTTCTTTCTCCTTGGTACAAGACTATCTCAGAGGGGAGACAACTCTCTTCTTTCGCCTTGGTACAAGACTATCTCAGAGGGAAGCGACTCTCTTCTTTCTCCTTGGTACAAGACTATCTCAGAGGGAGACGACTCTCTTCTTTCTCCTTGGTACAAGACTATCTCAGAGGGAGACAACTCTCTTCTTTCATCTTGGTACAAGACTATCTCAGAGGGAGACGACTCTCATCTTTCTCCATGGTACAAGACTATCTCAGAGGGGAGACGACTCTCTTCTTTCTCCTTGGTACAAGACTATCTCAGAGGAGACGACTCTCTTCTTTCTCCTTGCCTCAGAGGGGAGACGACTCTCTTCTTTCTCCTTTGTACAAGACTATCTCAGAGGGGAGACGACTCTCTTCTTTCTCCTTGTTACAAGACTATCTCAGAGGGAGACGACTCTCTTCTTTCTCCTTGGTACAAGACTATCTCAGAGGGAGACGACTCTCTTCTTTCTCCTTGGCTCAGAGGGAAGACGACGCTTTTCTTTCTCCGTGGTACAAGACTATTTCAGACGGGAGACGACTCTCTTCTTTCGCCTTGGCTCAGAGGGGAGACGACTCTCTTCTTTCGCCTTGGTTCAGAGGGGAGATGACTCTTTTCTTTCTCCATGGTACAAGACTATTTCAGAGGGGAGACGACTCTTCTTTCTCCTTGGCTCAGAGGGCAGGGCTGAGCTTTAACGTTCGCCAACTCGCCAATGGCCCCTAAAATTGGAGTCGGGCGAACTCAATTTACAGTACCATTCGCCCGGCTGGCGACCTAAAAATCACCGCCAGTGATTCTGTACCTGTACACAAACGACATGCCCTGTAAAAACAAACACGCGCCT
>CM031621.1:6529772-6534772 GCA_018398815.1 Conus ventricosus
AGGACAAAGAGGCACCAACTCACGTCCTAACCAGCAAGGTCAACAGTAGGGGAAGAGAAGGACAAAGAGGCACCAACTCACGTCCTAACCAGCAAGGTCAACAGTAGGGGAAGAGAAGGACAAAGAGGCACCAACTCACGTCCTAACCAGCAAGGTCAACAGTAGGGGAAGAGAAGGACAAAGAGGCACCAACTCACGTCCTAACCAGCAAGGTCAACAGTAGGGGAAGAGAAGGACAAAGAGGCACCAACTCACGTCCTAACCAGCAAGGTCAACAGTAGGGAAGAGAAGGACAAAGAGGCACCAACTCACGTCCTAACCAGCAAGGTCAACAGTAGGGGAAGAGAAGGACAAAGAGGCACCAACTCACGTCCTAACCAGCAAGGTCAACAGTAGGGGAAGAGAAGGACAAAGAGGCACCAACTCACGTCCTAACCAGCCAGGTCAACAGTAGGGGAAGAGAAGGACAAAGAGGCACCAACCAGACATGCCTACCCCAAAATTTGCTCATCAGGAACAAATGTCTCAGAAATCAGGAACACAGGATTTTTGTCCGGAACAGACAGTTCAAGTGCGTCTGCCTGTTAAGACTGTAATACACATACAATAAATGAACACACAAATTCAATTCAATTCATGTTGCTTATAGTCCAGCCAACTACGAAGAGCCATATCAGGGCTGGATGAAGAACTCAAAGTGTAAAAATCCTGATATTTTCAGGCATTTGCCCACTTCCTTGGCTTTGCTCTCATACTCGGCATGTTTTTTCGATTCGATGTGCCGACGGCAGTCGTCCTTTCCACCATGAGCGACGGAAAAGTCACACTTGCACACAGAGCAAAATCCGAATGTTTGCCCCTTCTGTCCAGGTCTTAAACAGGGCCACTTCTCGGAATAATCCGTTTTGAAAGCCTGCATTCGTCGTGGTTTTTTCACATCCCGTGGTGGAGTTTCAGAACGATCTTCAGACGAACCACACTGATCGCTTTGCTTCCTCTTGCTGGCCATTTTGAAACTTGAATCCCTGCACCTACTAGGCCTAGGCCAGCCAGCGAGCTTGAAGGAAGTGAAGTGAAGTGGGTCAACCAATCAGAAAACTTGGTTTTACAAAGCGTTTCCCATTGCGCATGCTCGAACTCACACTTGGTGAAGGCAAGCCAAAATTCCCCCCCCCACGAAATTTTCCACGGCGATTTTTTTTTCTCCGGAGCATACTTTCGATAACCGTACTTTCCGGACTAAGGGATATTTTTACTTAGATCCGGATCAAATACGGCTGCTCAGGAACGGTAGGCAACTCTGCACCAACTCACGTCCTAACCAGCCAGGTCAACAGTAGGGGAAGAGAAGGACAAAGAGGCACCAACTCACGTCCTAACCAGCCAGGTCAACAGTAGGGGAAGAGAAGGACAAAGAGGCACCAACTCACGTCCTAACCAGCCAGGTCAACAGTAGGGGAAGAGAAGGACAAAGAGGCACCAACTCACGTCCTAACCAGCAAGGTCAACAGTAGGGAAGAGAAGGACAAAGAGGCACCAACTCACGTCCTAACCAGCAAGGTCAACAGTAGGGGAAGAGAAGGACAAAGAGGCACCAACTCAGTCTACCAGCAAGGTCACGTAGGGAAGAGAAGGACAAAGAGGCACCAACTCACGTCCTAACCAGCAAGGTCAACAGTAGGGGAAGAGAAGGACAAAGAGGCACCAACTCACGTCCTAACCAGCAAGGTCAACAGTAGGGGAAGAGAAGGACAAAGAGGCACCAACTCACGTCCTAACCAGCAAGGTCAACAGTAGGGAAGAGAAGGACAAAGAGGCACCAACTCACGTCCTAACCAGCAAGGTCAACAGTAGGGGAAGAGAAGGACAAAGAGGCACCAACTCACGTCCTAACCAGCAAGGTCAACAGTAGGGGAAGAGAAGGACAAAGAGGCACCAACTCACGTCCTAACCAGCAAGGTCAACAGTAGGGGAAGAGAAGGACAAAGAGGCACCAACTCACGTCCTGACCAGCAAGGTCAACAGTAGGGGAAGAGAAGGACAAAGAGGCACCAACTCACGTCCTGACCAGCAAGGTCAACTGTAGGGGAAGAGAAGGACAAAGAGGCACCAACTCACGTCCTGACCAGCAAGGTCAACAGTAGGGGAAGAGAAGGACAAAGAGGCACCAACTCACGTCCTGACCAGCAAGGTCAACAGTAGGGGAAGAGAAGGACAAAGAGGCACCAACTCATGTCCTAACCAGCAAGGTCCAAACAGTAGGGGAAGAGAAGGACAAAGAGGCACCAACTCATGTCCTAACCAGCAAGGTCAACAGTAGGGGAAGAGAAGGACAAAGAGGCACCAACTCATGTCCTAACCAGCAAGGTCAACAGTAGGGGAAGAGAAGGACAAAGAGGCACCAACTCACGTCCTAACCAGCAAGGTCAACAGTAGGGGAAGAGAAGGACAAAGAGGCACCAACTCACGTCCTAACCAGCAAGGTCAACAGTAGGGGAAGAGAAGGACAAAGAGGCACCAACTCACGTCCTAACCAGCAAGGTCAACAGTAGGGGAAGAGAAGGACAAAGAGGCACCAACTCACGTCCTAACCAGCAAGGTCAACAGTAGGGGAAGAGAAGGACAAAGAGGCACCAACTCACGTCCTAACCAGCAAGGTCAACAGTAGGGGAAGAGAAGGACAAAGAGGCACCAACTCACGTCCTAACCAGCAAGGTCAACAGTAGGGGAAGAGAAGGACAAAGAGGCACCAACTCACGTCCTAACCAGCAAGGTCAACAGTAGGGAAGAGAAGGACAAAGAGGCACCAACTCACGTCCTAACCAGCAAGGTCAACAGTAGGGGAAGAGAAGGACAAAGAGGCACCAACTCACGTCCTAACCAGCAAGGTCAACAGTAGGGAAGAGAAGGACAAAGAGGCACCAACTCACGTCCTAACCAGCAAGGTCAACAGTAGGGGAAGAGAAGGACAAAGAGGCACCAACTCACGTCCTAACCAGCAAGGTCAACAGTAGGGGAAGAGAAGGACAAAGAGGCACCAACTCACGTCCTAACCAGCAAGGTCAACAGTAGGGAAGAGAAGGACAAAGAGGCACCAACTCACGTCCTAACCAGCAAGGTCAACAGTGGGGGAAGAGAAGGACAAAGAGGCACCAACTCACGTCCTAACCAGCAAGGTCAACAGTAGGGGAAGAGAAGGACAAAGAGGCACCAACTCACGTCCTAACCAGCAAGGTCAACAGTAGGGGAAGAGAAGGACAAAGAGGCACCAACTCACGTCCTAACCAGCAAGGTCAACAGTAGGGGAAGAGAAGGACAAAGAGGCACCAACTCACGTCCTAACCAGCAAGGTCAACAGTAGGGAAGAGAAGGACAAAGAGGCACCAACTCACGTCCTAACCAGCAAGGTCAACAGTAGGGGAAGAGAAGGACAAAGAGGCACCAACTCACGTCCTAACCAGCAAGGTCAACAGTAGGGAAGAGAAGGACAAAGAGGCACCAACTCACGTCCTAACCAGCAAGGTCAACAGTAGGGAAGAGAAGGACAAAGAGGCACCAACTCACGTCCTAACCAGCCAGGTCAACAGTAGGGGAAGAGAAGGACAAAGAGGCACCAACTCACGTCCTAACCAGCCAGGTCAACAGTAGGGGAAGAGAAGGACAAAGAGGCACCAACTCACGTCCTAACCAGCCAGGTCAACAGTAGGGGAAGAGAAGGACAAAGAGGCACCAACTCACGTCCTAACCAGCCAGGTCAACAGTAGGGGAAGAGAAGGACAAAGAGGCACCAACTCACGTCCTAACCAGCCAGGTCAACAGTAGGGGAAGAGAAGGACAAAGAGGCACCAACTCACGTCCTAACCAGCCAGGTCAACAGTAGGGGAAGAGAAGGACAAAGAGGCACCAACTCACGTCCTAACCAGCCAGGTCAACAGTAGGGAAGAGAAGGACAAAGAGGCACCAACTCACGTCCTAACCAGCCAGGTCAACAGTAGGGAAGAGAAGGACAAAGAGGCACCAACTCACGTCCTAACCAGCCAGGTCAACAGTAGGGGAAGAGAAGGACAAAGAGGCACCAACTCACGTCCTAACCAGCCAGGTCAACAGTAGGGGAAGAGAAGGACAAAGAGGCACCAACTCACGTCCTAACCAGCAAGGTCAACAGTAGGGAAGAGAAGGACAAAGAGGCACCAACTCACGTCCTAACCAGCAAGGTCAACAGTAGGGGAAGAGAAGGACAAAGAGGCACCAACTCACGTCCTAACCAGCAAGGTCAACAGTAGGGGAAGAGAAGGACAAAGAGGCACCAACTCACGTCCTAACCAGCAAGGTCAACAGTAGGGGAAGAGAAGGACAAAGAGGCACCAACTCACGTCCTAACCAGCAAGGTCAACAGTAGGGGAAGAGAAGGACAAAGAGGCACCAACTCACGTCCTAACCAGCAAGGTCAACAGTAGGGGAAGAGAAGGACAAAGAGGCACCAACTCACGTCCTAACCAGCAAGGTCAACAGTAGGGGAAGAGAAGGACAAAGAGGCACCAACTCACGTCCTAACCAGCAAGGTCAACAGTAGGGGAAGAGAAGGACAAAGAGGCACCAACTCACGTCCTAACCAGCAAGGTCAACAGTAGGGGAAGAGAAGGACAAAGAGGCACCAACTCACGTCCTAACCAGCAAGGTCAACAGTAGGGGAAGAGAAGGACAAAGAGGCACCAACTCACGTCCTAACCAGCAAGGTCAACAGTAGGGAAGAGAAGGACAAAGAGGCACCAACTCACGTCCTAACCAGCAAGGTCAACAGTAGGGGAAGAGAAGGACAAAGAGGCACCAACTCACGTCCTAACCAGCAAGGTCAACAGTAGGGGAAGAGAAGGACAAAGAGGCACCAACTCACGTCCTAACCAGCCAGGTCAACAGTAGGGAAGAGAAGGACAAAGAGGCACCAACTCACGTCCTAACCAGCCAGGTCAACAGTAGGGAAGAAGGACAAAGAGGCACCA
>CM031621.1:6539772-6574772 GCA_018398815.1 Conus ventricosus
TGAACACATCAGGGAGTGGATGGACAAAGAGATGGGATGAACACATCAGGGAGTGGATGGACAAAGATATACAATGAACACATCAGGGAGTGGATGGACAAAGAGATGGGTGAACACATCGGGAGTGGATGGACAAAGAGATGGGGAACACATCAGGGAGTGGATGGACAAAGAGATGGGATGAACACATCAGGGAGTGGATGGACAAAGATATACAATGAACACATCAGGGAGTGGATGGACAAAGAGATGGGATGAACACATCAGGGAGTGGATGGACAAAGATATACAATGAACACATCAGGGAGTGGATGGACAAAGAGATGGGATGAACACATCAGGGAGTGGATGGACAAAGAGATGGGATGAACACATCAGGGAGTGGATGGACAAAGATATACAATGAACACATCAGGGAGTGGATGGACAAAGAGATGGGATGAACACATCAGGGAGTGGATGGACAAAGATATACAATGAACACATCAGGGAGTGGATGGACAAAGAGATGGGTGAACACATCAGGGAGTGGATGGACAAAGAGATACAATGAACACATCAGGGAGTGGATGGACAAAGAGATGGGGTGAACACATCAGGGAGTGGATGGACAAAGAGATGGGATGAACACATCAGGGAGTGGATGGACAAAGATATACAATGAACACATCAGGGATGGATGGACAAAGATATACAATGAACACATCAGGGAGTGGATGGACAAAGAGATGGGGTGAACACATCGGGAGTGGATGGACAAAGAGATGGGTGGAACACATCAGGGAGTGGATGGACAAAGAGACGGGATGAACACATCAGGGAGTGGATGGACAAAGATATACAATGAACACATCAGGGAGTGGGTGGACAAAGATATACAATGAACACATCAGGGAGTGGATGGACAAAGAGATGGGTGAACACATCAGGGAGTGGATGGACAAAGAGATGGGGTGAACACATCAGGGAGTGGATGGACAAAGAGATGGGATGAACACATCAGGGAGTGGATGGACAAAGATATACAATGAACACATCAGGAGTGGATGGACAAAGATATACAATGAACACATCAGGGAGTGGATGGACAAAGAGATGGGATGAACACATCAGGGAGTGGATGGACAAAGATACAATGAACACATCAGGGAGTGGATGGACAAAGAGATGGGATGAACACATCAGGGAGTGGATGGACAAAGATATACAATGAACACATCAGGGAGTGGATGGACAAAGAGATGGGGTGAGCACATCGGGAGTGGATGGACAAAGAGATGGGGTGAACACATCAGGGAGTGGATGGACAAAGAGATGGGATGAACACATCAGGGAGTGGATGGACAAAGATATACAATGAACACATCAGGGAGTGGATGGACAAAGAGATGGGATGAACACATCAGGGAGTGGATGGACAAAGATATACAATGAACACATCAGGGAGTGGATGGACAAAGAGATGGGATGAACACATCAGGGAGTGGATGGACAAAGAGATGGGATGAACACATCAGGGAGTGGATGGACAAAGATATACAATGAACACATCAGGAGTGGATGGACAAAGAGATGGGATGAACACATCAGGGAGTGGATGGACAAAGATATACAATGAACACATCAGGGAGTGGATGGACAAAGAGATGGGGTGAACACATCAGGGAGTGGATGGACAAAGAGATACAATGAACACATCAGGGAGTGGATGGACAAAGAGATGGGTGAACACATCAGGGAGTGGATGGACAAAGAGATGGATGAACACATCAGGGAGTGGATGGACAAAGATATACAATGAACACATCAGGGAGTGGATGGACAAAGATATACAATGAACACATCAGGGAGTGGATGGACAAAGAGATGGGGTGAACACATCGGGGAGTGGATGGACAAAGAGATGGGTGGAACACATCAGGGAGTGGATGGACAAAGAGACGGGATGAACACATCAGGGAGTGGATGGACAAAGATATACAATGAACACATCAGGGAGTGGTGGACAAAGATATACAATGAACACATCAGGGAGTGGATGGACAAAGAGATGGGGTGAACACATCAGGGAGTGGATGGACAAAGAGATGGGGTGAACACATCAGGGAGTGGATGGACAAAGAGATGGGATGAACACATCAGGGAGTGGATGGACAAAGAGATGGGATGAACACATCAGGGAGTGGATGGACAAAGAGATGGGATGAACACATCAGGGAGTGGATGGACAAAGAGATGGGATGAACACATCAGGGAGTGGGTGGACAAAGATATACAATGAACACATCAGGGAGTGGATGGACAAAGAGATGGATGAACACATCAGGGAGTGGATGGACAAAGATATACAATGAATACATCAGGGAGTGGATGGACAAAGAGATGGGATTAACACATCAGGGAGTGGATGGACAAAGATATACAATGAACACATCAGGAGTGGATGGACAAAGAGATGGGGTGAACACATCAGGGAGTGGATGGACAAAGAGATGGGGTGAACACATCGGGAGTGGATGGACAAAGATATACAATGAACACATCAGGGAGTGGATGGACAAAGATATACAATGAACACATCAGGGAGTGGATGGACAAAGAGATGGGATGAACACATCAGGGAGTGGATGGACAAAGATATACAATGAACACATCAGGGAGTGGGTGGGATGAAAACATCAGGAACAGGACAGGCCTGACCCACACCTGCTCTCAGCAGGACCACACAGAAACACAAACATCAGGAACAGGACAGGCCTGACCCACACCTGCTCTCAGCAGGACCACACAGAAACACAAACATCAGGAACAGGACAGGCCTGACCCACACCTGCTCTCAGCAGGACCACACAGAAACACAAACATCAGGAACAGGACAGGCCTGACCCACACCTGCTCTCAGCAGGACCACACAGAAACACAAACATCAGGAACAGGACAGGCCTGACCCACACCTGCTCTCAGCAGGACCACACAGAAACACAAACATCAGGAACAGGACAGGCCTGACCCACACCTGCTCTCAGCAGGACCACACAGAAACACAAACATCAGGAACAGGACAGGCCTGACCCACACCTGCTCTCAGCAGGACCACACAGAAACACAAACATCAGGAACAGGACAGGCCTGACCCACACCTGCTCTCAGCAGGACCACACAGAAACACAAACATCAGGAACAGGACAGGCCTGACCCACACCTGCTCTCAGCAGGACCACACAGAAACACAAACATCAGGAACAGGACAGGCCTGACCCACACCTGCTCTCAGCAGGACCACACAGAAACACAAACATCAGGAACAGGACAGGCCTGACCCACACCTGCTCTCAGCAGGACCACACAGAAACACAAACATCAGGAACAGGACAGGCCTGACCCACACCTGCTCTCAGCAGGACCACACAGAAACACAAACATCAGGAACAGGACAGGCCTGACCCACACCTGCTCTCAGCAGGACCACACAGAAACACAAACATCAGGAACAGGACAGGCCTGACCCACACCTGCTCTCAGCAGGACCACACAGAAACACAAACATCAAGAACAGGACAGGCCTGACCCACACCTGCTCTCAGCAGGACCACACAGAAACACAAACATCAGGAACAGGACAGGCCTGACCCACACCTGCTCTCAGCAGGACCACACAGAAACACAAACATCAGGAACAGGACAGGCCTGACCCACACCTGCTCTCAGCAGGACCACACAGAAACACAAACATCAGGAACAGGACAGGCCTGACCCACACCTGCTCTCAGCAGGACCACACAGAAACACAAACATCAGGAACAGGACAGGCCTGACCCACACCTGCTCTCAGCAGGACCACACAGAAACACAAACATCAGGAACAGGACAGGCCTGACCCACACCTGCTCTCAGCAGGACCACACAGAAACACAAACATCAGGAAAAGGACAGGCCTGACCCACACCTGCTCTCAGCAGGACCACACAGAAACACAAACATCAGGAACAGGACAGGCCTGACCCACACCTGCTCTCAGCAGGACCACACAGAAACACAAACATCAGGAACAGGACAGGCCTGACCCACACCTGCTCTCAGCAGGACCACACACAGAAACACAAACATCAGGAACAGGACAGGCCTGACCCACACCTGCTCTCAGCAGGACCACACAGAAACACAAACATCAGGAACAGGACAGGCCTGACCCACACCTGCTCTCAGCAGGACCACACAGAAACACAAAAGACAGAGGGACAATGCCAGTGACGCTTCACCAAACCCTACATCGGGCTGCTGGATAAGCAAACAGCATTCATCATTTCATGAACATGACAACATCACATCATACTGAAGAGATTTCTTGGTTGCAAACCTGTGGAAACTCCTCTCTCAACATCTCCGTCACGTACGCCCCGACGCCAGACCCTGTGCCGCCGGCCAGGCTGAGCAGAGACAGGAAACCCCCCAGCCGGTCGCACTTCTCCGCTTCCCTCTGCACCATTTCCAAGATGGAGTCACGCACTGTGGGGCCATGCATGCAGTACCCGTGGGCCCAGTTGTTGCCAGAGCCTCTCTTCTGGTGAAGCTGCTGCTTGTCAGCGTACACCCATCTGTTTGAAATGACAAAGAGAAAGAAACAACTAACTTTAATGGTCATTCACACAATCAATAATGTTCAACAACAAAAGAGTGAGGAAATGCAGAGAATTAAAGTCGTTTTCCGGCAATTTACTGCAACATATCATGTACGGAAATGACACCAGAAATCACAATTATACCATAGAGAAAATAGTTACTTGCCTCCAGATATGCAAAACCTGCTACAAGTGTCAGTCACATAAATCTAATAAAAGATCTTATTGCACATTTTTATCAATAACACTAAAAAAAAATTTCTCTCTCTGACATGGACGTAAATGAAAGACATGGATAACATTGAATTCTTTCTTTCTTTCTGCGTACGCAGGCTGATACTCCTGCGGACACTGCCTGTTTAGACAGGCAGTGGAGTTTTGTGTGTATGACCGTTTTTTATCCCGCCATTAACCCGTTCAGTGCCTCACAATAGTACAAACAAACGTGTTCCCAGGTGCCAGGGACATCTCATGATTTGGGGGTCATAATTAACAAAAAATTCTAGCTCAGAAACTACAAAAGATAGAAAAATGAAATCTATATCATTTTTGAAGGAAATTGAATGAAGATTTTGAATCTGGGCTTCTTTTGTTTTAATTTTGATAATAAAAAAGTATTTAGGCTTTTAGATTTGGATAGATTTTTTTGCACGATCAAAAACATATGTATTTACCACATCCAAACAAGAACACACAGCAAAAAAGATGAAAATAAAGTTTGTATTGTCACACTACACCTGTAAATGAAAGTAAAACAGTTTGGAAGTCTATCAAGACGCTCACACTCGATGCAGACTGACCAGTCCACGACCACGCCCCCCCCCCCCTCTCCCCACCACACCCCCTTCCTCAACTTCAACCCTCTCTTCACCCCTCATCTTCTCCTACCTTTCCGTCTGCACTGTGTCACGCCGCGAGCAGGCCACGATCCCCTCTCGCACTGATTTTCACATCACTCTGGACACCAGCACGCGGTGCAGAGTACACACTTGGCTGGCTCGTTCGACTGACGCTGTCAGCTGAACACACACTGAGGTCACAGAGCCCTACTCAATAACTGACGAATATGCTCGGCAATTCCACCACTATCATCATCTCACCTTCATGCTCGAGTTAGTCGTTGAATAAAAGATTATTGTGTTTGTCAAAAATCATCAGCAGAGCCTGCTCAGCTGTGTAAATACGTTGATTTGGTCGCTGGGCTTGTCGAAGGTTGCGCCGCCATCTTTGCAAGCGAGACACGAAGTGCTGGCTGGTCATCCAGTCAGTGATGAGAATAAATGGGCTTTCCCCTCACGTGTGGTCATTTACATATTATTTTAAGACTACAGACATATAAGGCTTTCTACGCAAACTCTATTTGAGTCTGTTGATAGAAATAGTAACGAATGAAAATTCAAGAAAAATGCATGACGTCAGGGGACTGCCCATAGGCACATGGAAAGCACTTTTATTTCTGCGTCAGCTGACCGACTAAAGGCAGTCAACGGGTTAAGGCAGCCATACTCCATCTTCAGGGAAGGTGCATGCTATGTGTAATGTGTCATCCATACCAACGGCTAAACTGGCCTTCTCTTCCGAAAGTTGGTGATGGGATTTTACATACATGTGTGCAAGATGTTGTGCGTGCGTTCACACACGGAACCTCAGTTTATAGTCTCATTCGAAGGACTGTATGGGGAATGGAGTCAGAACCAATGTAAACTCCAAGGGTAAATCCCCCTGCATCGAAATTCGAACCCGCAACCCTAGGATCACGAGTCTGGCGCTATACCAACTGAGCTATTCCGGCCCCCCACACTGAATTAACCCTTAACTCTTTACCTTGGGTATACGCACAAACATCTGCTTACCTTCCTGACTTCTTCGCCTCCATCATGGTCTGTGAAATAGCTTTCGTCTCCATATCCACCATCACCGCTCGAGCCACAGGAACTGGCGAGTTTTTTCTTTCGGAGAAAAATGTTTCCCTGGACTCCTCGATGTACTCCGAGTTTTGCTTTGGCGAGACATTGACAGCTGCTGGCGAGGCGTGAAGGTCATCGATGATCGAGCTGAACAACTGACCTCCGACCTGGTTGCCGCACTGACCAAGCTGCAGGGTGATGATGGACATGACTGATGATGGGAAAAGGTCTCCACTTCAGCTGACCGGTCAAGTATGGTCAGACTATCTGTATCATGTAGGTAGGGTCTGTGTGGCTAAACACCTGTTTGGAAGAATCCAATGCACAATTATACTTCATATATCATTAAGTACTACAACTGTTAATAACTGCTGGCACATTTTTAGCAAAATATCAAAACTGACAAGTCCACACCATCCTAACATCATTGGGAGAAGATGGAAAAAGGGGCGGGTGGTGGAGGATTCACATGGGTGGGGATGGGGGTGGGGATGGAGGAGTGTGAATGGGAGGATTTCAAAGGGAATGTGAAAAAAAAAAAAGAGGAAATGTGCAAAAAATGGAAAAACTCCCACAACAGAATAGAAGCAGAGAATTTCATGGGATCTGCGTAACTGTCATGTAAACATGTAATGCTTGGTGGTTTAAACAATCTGTCATGTAAACATGTAATGCTTGGTGGTTTAAACAATCTGTCATGTAAACATGTAATGCTTGGTGGTTTAAACAATCTGTCATGTAAACATGTAATGCTTGGTGGTTTAAACAATCTGTCATGTAAACATGTAATGCTTGGTGGTTTAAACAAACTGTCATGTAAACATGTAATGCTTGGTGGTTTAAACAATCTGTCATGTAAACATGTAATGCTTGGTGGTTTAAACAATCTGTCATGTAAACATGTAATGCTTGGTGGTTTAAACAATCTGTCATGTAAACATGTAATGCTTGGTGGTTTAAACAAACTGTCATGTAAACATGTAATGCTTGGTGGTTTAAACAATCTGTCATGTAAACATGTAATGCTTGGTGGTTTAAACAAACTGTCATGTAAACATGTAATGCTTGGTGGTTTAAACAAACTGTCATGTAAACATGTAATGCTTGGTGGTTTAAACAATCTGTCATGTAAACATGTAATGCTTGGTGGTTTAAACAATCTGTCATGTAAACATGTAATGCTTGGTGGTTTAAACAATCTGTCATGTAAACATGTAATGCTTGGTGGTTTAAACAATGTCATGTAAACATGTAATGCTTGGTGGTTTAAACAATCTGTCATGTAAACATGTAATGCTTGGTGGTTTAAACAATCTGTCATGTAAACATGTAATGCTTGGTGGTTTAAACAATCTGTCATGTAAACATGTAATGCATGGTGGTTTAAACAATGTCATGTAAACATGTAATGCTTGGTGGTTTAAACAATCTGTCATGTAAACATGTAATGCTTGGTGGTTCAAACAATCTGTCATGTAAACACGTAACGCTTGGTGGTTTAAACAATCTAGCATCTGCAGTTTAGTCAATTTACTAGCTCTGCATTTATTACAATGGCACTGTACTAATTTCTTGTGAAACGGTGGGTAGTAAAAGAGTTACTACTATACAGTTCAGCAGCCAGAGGAAGTCATATATCATCCAGCCTCTTGATGTTATGGACACATGGACTGAAGCATTGATGATGGAGGCTCAGTTGACATTGTCTACATTGATTTCCAGAATATGACTGACAGCATTCATCAAAGACAACTCATTTTCAAAGTACAAGCTCACAATATCAGAGACAAGATACTGCACTGGATACAGGATTTTCTAAGCAGTAGACGACAGTGTCATCATCAATCGCACAGTCACAAGAAGCTGCTGCTGTAAGTGTGATCCAGCAAGGAAGTGTGTTGACGCTGAAACTGTTCATCCTGTATATCAATGATACATGGGGTCTCATACAAAGCTCTGTTGACATCCTCGCTGATGACACTAAAGTACAAGTGCAACAACACGGAGTTATAACGATGTATCAACACAAGTTCTCCAAGAAGATCTGAACAGCCTACAAAACTGTGCACAGTGATGGCTGCTGAAATTCCCTGCCCTGAAAAATGTCATGTTTTCAAGTTGGGAGAAAAAAATCAGAAGCTGTTTTTCATATAAGACAGAAGAGAATGCGGAAGGACAGGAGTGTATCACTGCTCAGTCAGAAAGTGACGTTGGGAAGATCTTTATGGTCTACACTGACAACCAGCTGAGTCTCAGACAGAATGTGGCCCCTATAACTGCTAAGGTAAACAAAGAGTTGGGAGCAATCCACTGCTCCTCTGCAACCGCATGCATAAGTCTCTAGCAAAACCCATTCTTAGAACATGAATATTCCGTCTGGCAGTTTTATTACAAGACACACTGTCAGGAAGCAGAAGCAGTTAAAACCTGAGCAACTAAATTTCTGTCCTCTTTTAAAGACAAATCTCACCCTGAATGTCTCTCTGCACTAGGAACACAGACAGGAACAGGGTGATGTGAGAGACCGAAACAAGTTTGCACATAGAACTTAAGTGATTATCCACATTTCAGGTCTTTCACTAATGGAGATAGTGTTGAACATTCTTTGAAGATGTCTAAAGAACATCACAGACTGCATATATCTGGGGAAACGGTCTTCTTTGAGCAGGTGATCAGTGTGCGGAACAGTCTCCCCGAAGCTGTGATAACATCTTCTATTGTGAACAGTTCAAAATTAGGCCTGGACATGCACTAAGACCTTCCCATCATGTGCAGTCCATAGCGTCACAAAGTGACCAATATGCCTAGAAAAGACACGCTGAAGTGGGCAGCCAAGAACCAGAAACCAGAAAGAGTGTCAGTGGTGATGACACACAACCCGACACACCCACCTCTTGGACGTTGGCTGAAGCTCATGCCCACACTGCACCAGAGCAGAAGAATGAAGAAGGCCGTGCCACGCCCGCCTATCATCGGAGAAAGAAACGGCCATAACCTCTGCAGGCTTCTCATGCCATCCAAGCCTCCCACACTCCCCACCGCTCCCCATGTAATGCAAAACCAGGAAGATGCTGAGACTGGATGCTGCAAGTGCTGTGCCAGACCTGCTTCATCTGCCAGCTCCACCTACAACAGACCACCAGTTTCTGCAGCGTTCGGGCTGGCCAGAGGTTCACCATACGAAACAGAATGACCTGCAAGAGCACGAACGTGGTGTACCTCTTTGACTGTGTCAGGTGCGGTAATGTACAGCACATGGGGGAAACCAGTCAGACATTGCAGAGATGCTTTCAGGCACACGGCTCTAGCACTGGCGTCAACCCAAAGAGAAGAAAGACAGTGACCACGGACACCAGCCAGTACAAGCAAGACACACCAGTGGCTCGCCGCTTTCAGGGTGCTGGACACAGCATCCTGGACATAAGAGCCGCCATCACTGACAAGATGCGTTCAGAAGACACCACCACCAGAAAAGCCAGAGAGATTCTGGAGGCATAAACTGAAAATGAATTGGCCAGATGGAGTAAATGTGTATATATATATATATAACATATCCTGGATCTTGGGAGAAAGAAGCAAGTGTACTGCCAGCAGGATTTGAGAGAGAGAGAGAGAGAGAGAGAGAGAGAGAGAGAGAGAGAGAGAGAGAGAGAGAATGGGGAGGGAGGAGGAGGGAGAGAAAGAGGAGGGGGGAGAGAGAGGGGAGAAGGGAGGGAGAGAGACAGGGAGAGACAAAAACAGAGAGAGACACAGGGAGAGACAGAGACAGAGAAAGAGGGAGAGAGAGCAAGAGCAGGAGACAGGGGGACAGAGAGACAGAGACACGGGGGTCAGGTAGTGTGTGCGAGAGGGAGAAAATATTATGGTTAAGTCTTTTTTTCTTTTTCTTTTTTTTTTTGAGGGGGGGGGGGGGGGGGGGGGTTTGTTTCAAAGGATACAGGAAGTATCAGTAAGAAAACCTTTCCCGAATAACCAGATCAGTTACACACTGATGTCGGCTGATGGACAATGCATGACAAAATATCAAAGTAGGGATAGAGGAAGGGTTCTAGCATGAACTCCTTTTATTTCTGTATGCAATATGATGTTTACTCACAAAGCTTTTAATTGGTATGAGTGAATGCACGGTGAGAGGGTACTGAAATTGTCAGTCCTTGGTTTTACTGAGGAAGGTTCAATAAACATTAAATTTTAACTGCAACTACTTAGGTGTTGGCGGCCTTTTTCATCCTACTCCATACTATTTCTAACAGCACTGCAAGTCTAGAGATTTTCACCATGTGTGCTAAGTTTGGCAAAATCTTTATTTGAATGGTGAATAGGCCTCAAGCACATCATCGATTCATGGTGAAGATAACATTCACAGAGCTACAAAGTTTCAGTTCATGAAAGACTGCTGTTTGAAGTTGGGAGCACAGTATCATCTTTACTTGTCATACTTAACAGAAAATTAAACACAGACATATATCAATTAATACAAAACGAATTTAACCTAACAAACTTAAAATGAAAAGAAAGAAAATCCACATATGTATGAGAGAGTTCATGTTGCTTAAAAGACCAGCCCACCACATGAGTACTGGCTTGTAGTTCAACTATGTTAACTGAAATATAACCCTGATCTTGGAAAATATTGATCGTGGAGAATGGTGGAGAGATAAGATTGGAAAGAGAAGAATGCTGGTGCTGGGGACGGGTGTGGAAGCGTATCAAGACAGGCCTTACAAGACTTTCCTAACAAGGACTTTTTCTTCTTCTTCTTCTTCTTCCTCCTAAAATACTGGTTCACTCAAAAACGAGTAGGTCACCAGCGCGCATGTTAAAAAGTAAAATAAAATAACATAAAATAAAGTGCGACTCAGTCTGTTGGCCCCTGGAGCAAAATTTGGCAACAGGGGGTCGCACATGATACTCAAAAAGTTAAAAGCAATTGCCAGATTCAGGCCCAGGTAACCATAAAATATCTGGGCAAGTTAAAATAGAAAATCGTCAACATGCAGATCTCAAAACTGTCGTATCAATTTGCTTTTTAAATGAGACTGCATTTGTGGCAATCTTGATGGCACCTGGCAGTGAGTTCCACAGCCGTACAGAACTAGGATAAAATTAATGTAAGTGGCTGTCAATATTTGATACAGGTATGGTATAACATTGACCGCCACTCCTGGTGCTACTTTTATTCAATACTAGTTGTTCCATTGGGATATCAATTAGTTTAGCTCTGCCTTTGAAGAAGGTATTAAGTTTGATAAAAGCTCTTCTCTCTTCTAAGGGTTTCCATTCTAATTTCCTCATTTTCTTCCTAGTATTCCCCTTCTCTATGATATGGTTCCCTGTTACAAACCGTGCTGCTCTCTTCTGAATCTTTTCGAGGTTATCAATGTCCTTTAGATGGTAAGGATCCCAGACTGAGCAACCATATTCCAGTACTGGTCTAACTAGTGTTTTGTAGCAGTCGTCGTTAACCTTTTGGGGGCAGTCGTTGATATTCCTGTATAAGAAAGCTAAGATGTTATTTGCTTTCTTACATACTAAATTGAAATGTTCTTTCCATTTGAGACGACTATCTATAATCACGCCTAAACATTTTGCAGCATTGGTTTCTTTAAGAATAGTATTATGAATAGAATATTCTGATCTAGTCGGTGAGCGTTTATTACATATACACAACACTTGGCACTTCTGGGGAAGAAATTCCATTTTCCAAGTTCTTTCCCACTCTTGTAAACCATTTAGATCTTCTTGTTGAATGCATGTATCATTCTTGCTTCTGATTGTTCTATACTAAGCTGTCATCTGCAAAAAGCCTTATAGTAGTTCCAGGAGAGAGATTTCTACTTATGTCATTTATATAAATTAAGAAAAACAAGGGCCCCAGAACAGTTCCCTGTGGTACACCTGACAAGACTGGTTTACAATGGGATGACGACCCTTCCACAACAACTTTCTGCATTCTCCCAACGAGGAATGGTCTAGCCCATTTTAGCAAAGAACCGCCAATGCAGATGTGTTCTAATTTAAGCAGCAGGCCCTCATGGTCAACTTTATTAAAGGCTTTAGAAAAGTCTAATAAAATTGCATCTATTTGCTGTCTGTTGTTAAGACAGTTATTAAAATCATCGAGAGTTGTTATAAGTTGAGTCTCACAACTCCTTCGCTGTCTAAAACCATGGTGGGCGTTATTTAAGAAGTCATATTTGTCAAGATGGTCCATTATGCTACTATATATTATGTGTTCAAGTAGTTTTGCTGATATGGATGTGAGAGATACAGGTCTATAGTTCTCTGCTTTTGTTTTGTCACCCTTTTTGAATAAAGGAACAATACTTGCATCTCGCCACTCATCAGGTGTTACTCCCTGGTCCAGTGAAGCTTGGTAAAGTAGTTGGTATACCTCAGTCAATTCATTGGCACATAATTTTAAGAGCTTGCCAGGAACGCCATCAGGACCAGTAGCTTTGTTTTCATTGATGTTGGTCAGTAACTTAAATACTCCTGCTTTGTTTACTTTGATGTTTTGCATTTCAGGGAGTTTATCATCATCCTTTAGTCTAACGTAAATTAAAGGCTTGGGATTTGAGAAAACCGAACAAAACTGCTTGTTTAGTAAATTTGCTTTTCCTTCAGGGTCCTGTATTAGGTTATTCTGGTTGTTTCTCAGGTCTGGAATCCCAATGTTGTCCTGTTTCTTACTCCCTATGTAAGACCATAATTTGTTTTGATGATCACCTGATGAAATCATCGAATTAACATAATTGGAGTGAGCAAGCCTACATTCTCTTTGACACTTTCTCTTAATGTTTATATCTAATCAGTAATCTTTCTGAATTAGGGTGTAGTTTCAATTTCTTAAAGAACCGATGTTTCCTTCTCAACAAACGTTTAGTTTTTGTATTAATCCATGGCTGGTGGTTCTTGCTTGAAGTTATTTTAGTAGGTATGTTGTCATCCATAATAAATTCCAAGTTAGTTTTTATACACTTCCAAAGGTCATTGACATTATCTTTAACACTATGAGACCTAAAAAAAAAGACGACTGAAATCATGAGTATCCCTGCGTAATTTGGTAAGTCTGCTTGGTTCCAGAGTCTGATGGTACGTTTAGGGGGGTTTCTTCGAAAGGGTTGAAAGTTGCTAAGAGAATTATGTCATGGTCACCCAGGCCTGCAATTAATTCCTGATTGCCTAAAGCGCCTGGACGACTGGCAAAAAATAAATCCAGGAATGCATTGCCACGTGTTGGTATTTCAACTGACTGCACTAATCCAAGGTCTTTGGTGGTATCAAAAAACTGAGAATTAATATTTTTATTGTATTGATTACCAAGTATGGCATCTTCACACCAATCAATATCTGGTAAATTGAAGTCTCCACCAATCCATAATATTGTCTTCCTGTTGGCCAAAACAATGTCAGAAATGTCTCTGCAAATAGACGAACATACATTTTCATCTGAGTCTGGAGGTCTGTATACTGATCCAACAATGACAGGTCTCTTATTCTTAAAATTAATCCTACAAAATAAACTTTCACTATTTTTGCCTTGGTATAAAAACTCACTGGCTAAGTTCTTCCAAATGGCAATCAAGACTCCACCACCTCTTTTTCCAAGTCTGTCCTTTCTATAAATATCAAAATCCTCCATTAGAAGTTCACTGCTTGATGTTCCAGTTTCTAGCCAAGTTTCTGTTCCAATTACAACATCAATGTTTTTTCGGTGACTAAATTACCGAGTTCTTCCTTTTTCTTGATAAGTGATTGAAAGTTTGCGACTATGCATTTAAGTTTATCTTTTTCTCTTGATGATTTGGAGCTGGGTTGCACTTTATGATTTGGGATTTTATCAGTTTTAGAATCAGAGGTGGATGCAAACTTAGGTCAAAACTTCAAGTTTTCTTTTGGGGATCGGTCTGGTGAGATAGGGTCAAAACGGTTGCTTTCTGTGCTGCAGTCTTCAAAAAGTCTCGAAAGAAAGTTTGGGAGCCCGCAGGTAAAACTGGTCCAAGATATATCACTATTAGCATTAAGCCTACATAATGCTTCATAAACTGCTGAATTTAATAACATACATTTAGTGTGATACCATGTATTGCAGACGTCACAGGCAACTGCTTTATGTTTCCATGTGACTCGCAAATTGCAGACTCTGCATGGATATTTTACTTTGGTGGGCGGACCTGGATTGAGTTCAATGTCTCCCGATAGTAGGATATGGCTCGTCGGAGTGTTGTGTCTGGGCTGGACTGCGCTGGGAAGTTTCCGTCGTTTCAAAACTCAAGCTAGATTTACATAATTTCAAATAATGAATCTTCACACTAGAAGTCTGAATCCAGAACATAATTATTCAACATTACTGTATGAGCATTCAAAAATTACATCTAACAAGCCTGCCGCATCACGGTGTTCCTACCACGCACGCAAATCCACTCTCACAAACCACGTAAGAGTGATCTTCCCTTCATCCAAAAATAGAAATATGGGCAACGTTATAAAGATGGATACGAACACGCTTCCGGCACAAATGTGTGAGATGTCGTGTAGTCAACTGCTCTCAATTTTACGACCACAGTATGTTTAGACACAAAACTGTAGGTGTGTGTGAACCAATCAGTGATACATGCGCACTCAAAAGCTGTGATAGTAAATACAGTGTACATGGAAGTCTAACTTTGGTCTAAACAGTTCAGGCTTTTGCCTTCGGTCACAAATTTGCTCTCACTCAAGTCATTGACTCACCGCTCATTCACCAACTGACCGTGGTGTGTCTGTCATTCAGTCAGTGAGACTAACTGAGTTATTGGAATTTTTTGTTGTAGAATAAAAAAAAAAGTTTCATCGGATCTCGCTCTCGCTCTGTCTCTCTGCCTCTCTCTCTCTCTCTCTCTCTCTCTCTCTCAGCGTGTAGGCGTGCGTGTTCGGTATTCATTGAGAAAGAGAGAGAGGGTGGGGGGGGGGGGGGGGGGGGGACAGAAATCTTAAAACGGTACAGCATAATCCACAATTTCGCCCTGTGGGTTGGGCATAGAACAGACCCACAGCCCTGCCATACATGTTGTAAGAGGCGACTAAGGCAGGACCACCTCGCCCTGAGGATAAAGGGGTTTGCGTAGGGCTAACAACCCTACCTGTAAAAAAGATCAGTTACAGGAGCATCGACGACAACGAACCAAAACATTCACCCGGGCAAGGAAGGGTCTCCATCCCGGAGTCTTATGACAACAAGGGACCAACTGGACTGGAATGACCAGAACAGCCCAGAGCAGATGGCGAAGGGTCGTCGATGGCCTATGCTCCACCGGGAGCGATGGGCATAATGATGATGATGAATGATAATCCACAATTACTGTAATCTGATTACATCACACACACACACACACACACACACACACACACACACACACACACTCACACACACACACAGAGATACATAGACATATATATGATTCATGATACCAGAGTACAACAGTCTACAATAATAAATTGACGTCCATGATTATCACAGTTTTTAGGCATTATAACTTGAAATGCATCATATTAGCATGGAATCTTTGATGTCATAAAAGTATATAATTCTTGATTGTTTATAATAAAGGATAGATAGTTCCATACCAAATACAGTCATCACAACAACCTGCAATTGCATGTAACTAATAATGTAGCCATCATAACAGCAAGCAGTTCCATATGGCATAGACTGTAGTCACCAGAATGGCAAACAGTTCCATGTTGCAGATAATGTTGTCATCACAAGGACAAGTAATTCCATGAAGCAAGTACTGTAGTCATGACAAGGGCAAGCAGTTCCATGTAGCAAATACTATACATAGTCATCACAAGGGCAATCAATTCGATGTGGCGAATAATGTGTGTAGTCATCACAACAGCAGTTTTATGTAACAGATACTGTAGTCATCGCCATAGTAAACAGTTCTAGATATAAATTTTGTAATCATCACAATTTGCAAACGGTTCCGTACAGTAGATAATCATCACAATAGCAAACAGCTTTCATATACAGATAATGTCATTATCACAATGTCGAGCAGATGCTGCAGACATCATATTGGCAAGCAGTTCCATTCAACAGATAGTGTAATTCTCACAACAGCAAACAGTTCCATATTTATTTTGTGTAGTCATCATAACAGCCAGGTCTTGATTCATTGATTAGCCTTAACAATAATTCTGATTATTCATATACTATTGTAATGGTGTAGGCCTGTGTGTATTATGATATGAATGTGTACATAGATGTATTTGATAATTATGACTCATTCTTTGTGTGTGTATACACATGTATGTGTTTTTGGCCTACAGAACTTGAGCTGATGATGGAAAAAATGTGAAAAATGACTCTTGTCTTGCAAACAATATCTTCTTTGTTTTTGTAGATAAAAAGGTGGTGTGAAAAAAAATGACTCTTGTCTTGCAAACAATATCTTCTTTGTTTTTGTAGATAAAAAGGTGGTGTGAAAAAAAATGACTCTTGTCTTGCAAACAATATCTTCTTTGTTTTTGTAGATAAAAAGGTGGTGTGAAAAAAAATGACTCTTGTCTTGCAAACAATATCTTCTTTGTTTTTGTAGATAAAAAGGTGGTGTGAAAAAAAATGACTCTTGTCTTGCAAACAATATCGTCTTTGTTTTTGTAGATAAAAAGGGGTGAAAAAAAATTGACTCAACTTGCAAACAATATCGTCTTTGTTTTTGTAGATAAAAAGGGGTGAAAAAAATGACACTTGTCTTGCAAACAATATCTTCTTTGTTTTTGTAGATAAAAAAAAAAAAGGGGGGGGGGGGGGGGGGGAAAGGGCTTGATTGAAAATATGGACTGATTTTCTCATGACAAATAATTATGAAATATGCCAGATTCAGACTATTTTTTATATGACTTTTATGATAATGATCTATTCATTGGTGATAACTCCCTAATGATAATTTTTTTTGTGGTCTTTTTCAGACATTCTGTAGGACCTGTGCTTCACAACCTTTTTGGGCTTCAGCTTTTGTAACCCAAACTGATCAACAAGAACAATGGCAACGAAATCCAGCAAAATTGTTGAGCAGAAAGCTACCCCCAAGTCCGGGTCAAGTGGCGATAGTAAAGTGCAAGATCTGGACATCATTCGCAAGAATCTTGCCAAGCGATCATACCATGTGAAATTTGACCTGGATGACACAGGCTATCAGCCAATCGAAAAGATTGGAATAGGTGCCTATGGTGTCGTCTGCTCAGCTGTTCAGAAAAAGTCCTCAGACAGAGTCGCTATTAAAAAGATCCCTTTTGTGTTCGAAGCTCTTGCCATCGCCAAGCGGACATACAGGGAGATCAAAATTCTCAAACATTTCAAGCATGACAATATCATTTCCATTCGAGAAATCTTGAAGCCGAAAGAAAGCTATCATGACTTCAAGGATATTTATGTGGTATTTGACCTTATGGAAAGTGACCTTCACCGAATCATCTATTCTGAGCAGCCACTGACCGAAGAACACATACGCTACTTTTTGTATCAGATTCTTCGTGGTTTGAAGTACATCCATTCTGCTAATGTGGTTCACAGAGACCTCAAACCTAGCAACCTGCTAGTCAATGAGGACTGCCATGTCCGCATTGGTGACTTTGGTAAGTTGTACTGAACTAGTACCATACATGCTATGTGTAGATATACAAATATATGATTTTTTAGAAAAAAATTGATGAAGTCAGGCAAAGTTTGAGTCATGAAAAGACATAGACTTTTAAAGAAAAGTGCAAATGTGTGAGTGTATATTTTTTTATAATGTAAAGCAGTTTGACGTTTCAAGTAAGACTGTACATAGAAACTTCCCATCATTATCATGATCTTTACCACAGATTTGCTTTTATCCTTACGTGTTGGTTGGTTGGTTGGTTTGTCTGTCAGCGAAATCATGAAACCATAACTACAACACCCTATTAAATTGATCTCGAACAAAATGGTGAAGAGATAGTATACATCTAAAGGATGAACCTAATAAATTTTGGTGTAAAACTTGATTTTTACGACGGATCCATGTTTCATTCAGCAGGATCACCACTGATTTTACATGAAGATGAATTCTGTGATGTCCTTCATACTTCATAAATTGATGAACAGCTATGAAGTGATATGTTTCATAGAATGTTATAATTCTCTAATGACGACTTGACAGCTGTCAAGTTGAGACATCGTGACCTAAGACAGAATGGGTCTACCTTGACCGTGGGATTAGTAATGGTCACATGAGAGGCGAAAGTCTCAGCTATGGTGAACTACTAAGTTGTGGCATGGGAAAAAAGAAGAAGAACAGGAAAGAGAAGAAGAAAACTATAGCCTTGAGTTCTTTGATTGCTGTGCCTAGGAGTCGAGAAAAAGAGGGAAAATAAGGCATTAAGTTCATTGACGGTCGTGCAGGAATGAAGAAAAATAGGGCATTAAGTTCATTGACTGTTGTGCAGGAATGAAAAAAAGAGGAAAAATAGGGCGTTAAGTTCATTGACGGTTGTGCCTAGGAATGAAGAAAAATAAGAAAAATAGGGCATTAAGTTCATTGACTATTGTGCAGGAATGAAGAAAAATAGGGCATTAAGTTCATGGACTATTGTGCAGGAATGAAGAAAAAGAGGATAAAGAGGGCATTAAGTTCATGGACTATTGTGCAGGAGTGAAGAAAAAGAGGAAAAATAGGGCATTAAGTTCATGGACTATTGTGCAGGAATGAAGAAAAATAGGGCATTAAGTTCATTGACTGTTGTGCAGGAATAAAAAAAAAGAGGAAAAATAGGGCATTATGTTCATGGACTATTGTGCAGGAATGAAGAAAAAGAAGAAACATGGGGCATTAAGTTCATTGACGGTTGTGCAGGAATGGAGAAAAATAGGGCATTAAGTTCATTGACAGTTGTGCAGGAATGAAGGAGAAGAAGAAAAATAGGGCATTAAGTTCATTGACTGTTGGGCATGAATGAAGAAACATGGGGCATTAAGTTCATTGATGGTTGTGCAGGAATGGCACGGGGTGTGAACTGCCAGCCCGAAGAACCGTCTCACTACATGACGCAGTATGTGGCCACACGCTGGTACAGGGCTCCGGAAATTCTCCTCTCATTGCTGGAGTATGGCACGGCTGTCGACATGTGGTCTGTGGGCTGCATCTTTGCCGAGATGTTGGGCCGAAAACACTTGTTTCCTGGTAAGGAGGTGTACTGCTTTGTACAGGAACTGGGGATGGTGGGAAAGGTCTGTAGTTGTGTTCAGGTATGAAGAAAAAAACGAAGAGCATTTGTTTTTTTTCTCAGTGCAGATTAATGGCTGCATCATTTACTTATTTTGCCGTTTCTTTCTTTAACCCTTTATCTGCCACAGCATAACTATAACTAGTATAAGAGCTTTTCTGTATTGCGAGTGTGGGGCAAATTGCAGTAGGTTCACTATCTGTTCATGCTATTCATTTATGTTTTTTTTTTTTGCTACTTTTTTTTTTTTCTTAACCCTGTGCTTGATGTCATAAATTAATTAGTTAAGATGCTTTCTGTATTGCAAGTTGGCCAATTGCGTAGGTTCACTCATCGTTCACGCTCAATCATTTATGGAAATATCATTTTCTTGGTTCGTTTTTTTTTTCTTTACCTGTCTGTGATGTGGTATCATTAATTTAATGCTAGCTGTCTTGTATGTTAATAATCAACTGTTTTTGTCTATACCCTAGTGAACGGTTCAGGTGTACAAGACGTGAAAACGACCGGTAATAGACACAGGGGCAAGCAGGGAAGTGGTGTTACGGAAAGAGCTTCCTACTGAAGTTTGAATTTTACACAATGGTAGCTGTTATATTGAATGTAGAATGTTCATTAGTTCAAGTTCAGCACTGTCTTTGTTTTATTAACTATGCTCTTTTGTTCTTCTTTTGATTTCTCAGGGGATAAAGGTGACTGAATGGAGGGAGGGTGTTGGAATGTGATGTGTGATATGTAATGTGTAGAGTGTGTTGTGTGCGTATGTGTGTGTTTCTCTTGCATTGTCTGTATATGAGTTGTGCTGCGTGCTTAGGTTTATTTGTCAAGTACTATTTTGTCTGTCTTTGTTCTTTATCCGATTCTGTGTCTGTTCATTCAATTTCTTAATGTTGTTTTGTCTCTCTCATGTAAGATACTGACACGGTGACTGTCCTGGGATTTGCTGGGCACACCGTCGAGTCTGTGCTGAGAACTGCTCTCGATGTTCTCGCAGATTACTCGAAGTTTGGTACACCGTCTTCCTCTGTAGTTCTGGTACACCGTCTTCCTCTGTAGTTCTGGTACACCGTCTTCCTCTGTAGTTCTGGTACACCGTCTTCCTCTGTGGTTCTGGTACATCTTTTTCCTCTGTAGTTCTGGTACACTGTCTTCCTCTGTAGTTCTGGTACACCGTCTTCTCTGTAGTTTTGGTACACCGTCTTCCTCTGTAGTTCTGGTACACCGTCTTCCTCTGTAGTTCTGGTACACCGTCTTCTCTGTAGTTCTGGTACACCGTCTTTCTCTGTAGTTCTGGTACACCGTCTTTCTCTGTAGTTCTGGTACACCGTCTTTCTCTGTAGTTCTGGTACACCGTCTTCTCTGTAGTTCTGGTACACCGTCTTTCTCTGTAGTTCTGGTACACCGTCTTTCTCTGTAGTTCTGGTACACCGTCTTCCTTTGTAGTTCTGGTACACCGTCTTTCTCTGTAGTTCTGGTACACCGTCTTCTCTGTAGTCCTGGTACACCATCTTCCTCTGTAGTTCTGGTACACCGTTCTTTCTCTGTAGTTCTGGTACACCGTTCTTCCTCTGTAGTTCTGGTACACCGTCTTTCTCTGTAGTTCTGGTACACCGTCTTCCTCTGTATTTTGGTACACCGTCTTCCTCTGTGTTCTGGTACACCGTCTTTCTCTGTAGTTCTGGTACACCGTCTTCCTCTATGGTTCTGGTACACCTTTTTCCTCTGTAGTGTTTGAACTCTTATCCTGTTCTCAGGCTGAATGCTATTCTGCTTGCTTCTCCTTCGTAATCATCAAGTAGTTTTTGAATTGTATAAAAACGCCAGTAACGTATTGCTGGTTTGATATATTTTCTGTATGTTAAGACAAATCAGATAACAATGAACCCCACAAATCAAGAAACAAACAAAACAAACAATAACAACAACAACAAAGCTTTCTATGTCTCCCTTCAAAGCCTTGTTGTGCAGGAACTTCTTGTTGTGTGTACTACATGCATATTCCATTAAAACTCCTTTCTTTTAAAGACTTGCTTTGCTAGAATGTTTTTCCGTTGTCTGTACTATGTGCAAGGTAAAGACTCCCTCCATTCAGTGACTTCTTTTGCTGGAACGCATGTTTTTTTAACAGGTTTCTCTTCACGTAAGCTAGATGTATCACTCATTTAAACTGCTCTTCAGTCAAATAGTTGTTTTTTTCTGTAACTGGTTTCATTTTTTCTCCACTGTAGAAAGAAACTCTTGGAGAGTGTGGCAGCAGAGAGTCCTCAGAAGAGAAGCCCCTTCAAGCAAGTGTTTCGGCCCTTATCTCCTGACACTCTGGAGGGGCTGGGCCACACCCGGTTCATGACTCCGGATGTCCCTCTGCTGCCCCTTTTTTTTCCCCATCTTGGGACGAGCCATGGCTGAGATTTGAACCCATGACCCTCTGGACATGCTCATTTTCCACTTAATGACTCACACTCTATATTTACCTTCCTGTTAAGACCCCTTCCTTTTAAAGACTTGTTTACTGCAACAGTTTTGTCTTTCCTTTGTCTCTTCCAGATTTATCCGTAAAGAATTCGTTTTAGGATTTTTTTTTTTGGTTTGTTATTGAACAGTGAATGGTCAACGACCTGTTTGTTTTGAAACCATCTGCGTGTTTTTTTAGGATTTTTTTTTGGTTTGTTATTGAACACTGAATGGTCAACGACCTGTTTGTTTTGAAACCATCTGCGTGTTTTCACATTGTTTTATGAGGTTGAGCACTCGCTGAGCATTAAAAAAATGTGACGTTATGGTTGTCTGCAGCTGTATGTATGTGTCTGTCTGTGTGTATGTGGTATGTAGACACCTATTCAAGAAAGAAAGAAAAATTCTGGAGTTCTGTTTGTGATGCACTTCAGGCAGTCGAGGGTTTAAAACTGATTCATTTTTGTAAATCTGTAGAGTTCTTTTCTTTTCCTTTTTTTTTTTTGCTTTTTTGTTGTTATTTTTTGTGTCAAGTTGGCATGATATTTGTGAGACTCTGACGTGTGGAGAACAGTGTGATAATTTCTCCTTTTTCCATTTGCACTCCGTCTCTTTACAGCTGCAAAAGTGTGGACATACTTGCTGTGGAGTTGGTGTGCAAGGTGCATTCAGTATTAATCACTCAGACATTTTGTGTTAAGGTGCATGAATCGTTTATCAGTCAAACCTTATACCTGGCTACATGTATAGGCAATAGAATGTATGTAATATTAACATGCATGTCCTCTAGGCTTAGGTCATCGGCAGCCAATGGCTTGGACGACGTTGTTCCCCAAGGCCAGCAAGAAAGCTCTGGATCTGCTGGGCAAGATGCTAGTCATCAACCCTGCCGACCGCACCACTGTCGAGCGGGCCCTCAAGCACCCCTTCCTGTCCAAGTACCACGACCCTGACGATGAACCCATCTGCGTGCCTTCCTTCGAGTTTGATTTTGAGAAAGAGGTGAGTAATTTTTAGTAAAAGAAATAAAATGTCACTCTTGACCACAGGAAGCATTAGATTTGGGACCAACTTGGAATTGTCTGTCCATATCACTGTTGGACCGTCTGGGTGGGTTGTTGCTGATGTGATAGGTATGGCAAGCATCTTTTCTCCAGTTGTCTGAATTGGCTCTCTCTCTCTCTCTCTCTCTCTCTCTCTCTCTCCTCTCTCTCTCTCTGTCTCTCACTGTCTCGCTCTTGTCTTTCTCTCTCTCTCTCTCTCTCTCTCTCTCTCTCTCTCTCTCTCTCTCTCTCTCTCTGTCTTTCTCTCTCACTGCCTGCTGGGCATGTGCTCAAGCACACAATAGTAAGCATCCATAGTAAATGTGATGTTTTATTGTACTTTCTGTTTCTCTCTCTCTCTCATTTTGCGCAGCGTTAGCCAGTCAAATAGAGCTATCGGTGACATGACTTGACTCCGTTTCTTGCTGTGCTTCTGTACAGGCTGTTTTTGTCCATAGGTATGTGTCTGCATTCTCAGTTACCGCTTCACTCAGACCAGATTGAATTTAGGCCCCTTGGGTGGCTGCCTTTATTAACCTTTTGACTGTCATGCTGTGTTTGACTCAAAATACACTGTCAGCCAGAAGAATTCACCAAGAGTACTAGACAGACTGGGGCACTGTGCTAAGAAAATTACCCTCCTCCCAAAACTGCTGGTCTAAATCAAACTAAAGAGTGTCCAAATGGTTGGCAAGGGATTTGGCTTGATGAGCATTTTGTCTGTAGGTATGACGCTGATGTTTATGACTGAGGATTGTCACTCAGCTATACTGTGAAGCTGTAGGACATTGAGATGCAGATCCACCATATCTGGGTCACCTAAATCATCACAGCCCAGATTCGAATCAAAAGTCGGTCACGTTTGTATAGTCTACTCTAATGTCTTGCTGGTCGTCGTTGATTTAGTTCCCCTGGATCATTGAATTGTCCACAGTAGAGTTGAAGACGCTGTCTCCATCACTGTCAGTTACTTTTGTAGTCAGTGAGACTGGGTACAATGTGGGAAAAAGGATGCAGTTTTCAAGCCCTTTCTGGAGGGCTGGCAAGTGGCACGTCTGAAGAAGAAAGCTGGCCATGAAATCAGGATCTTCATGCTAAAGAAGAAACAGTTGATGCCGGCTGCACACCGGCCATTCGTTTTTAACTCATTCGTACCTTTTAAAGAGTGAAAAAGCTCCGCGGTGCATTCCGTGTCCTGCACCACTCACGGTGAAACATTTTTTTTTAGAGTGTTGGGACTTGCATGATGTGAGACACAAACATTTTACAGCAGACTCCATGAAAACCTTGTTCAGAGATGTCCCACCTGATGTGATCTTTGAATTTCTGAAAGAGATCAACATATTTCATCTGATCTGAGATTTTATAGTGGAGAGATTTTTTAACAAAATTTTGGGCGTGTTTTTAGAGGATGTATTTTAAAGGGTTGTGTGAGTGAATGACTAGTGAGTTGACTTTAACGCGGTGAAAGCCCTGATATGGCCCTTTGCGGTCGGCTGGGCCATAAGCAACATTGCCTTTGCCTACACACTGCTTCCTTGTTAGACCACCAGCATCAATGCTGCAATCTTCTTGATGAGCATACAATCGAGCCTATCCAGAAGGATGCGCAGAAGTATTCTTTTTTTAAATGGTGCGTTTCTTTTCTGTTTTTACCCAGCTTCTTCATATGGACAGCGAGCAGCTGCGGGAGGTGATCTACAAAGAGATCATGGAGTTCCACCAGCCTCGAACCCCGACCCTCAGCTTCCTCGCCTGCCTCCGTCCAGTCCCCAAGGCCCAGGAGGAGGCATTGGAAGGGGGAGTGGAAGGAGGAGGAGGGGGAGGAGGAGGTGGGGTGCCATCCTCATTGAAGGACCAGCTCCAGGCCGTGATGTCGGCCATGTCTGGCAAGGTGGAGGTCAAAGCGGAGGAGGCAAGGGGCAAACCGTCAGGGTCATGTGAGTATGTTTGTCTGTCTGTCCGTCTGCCTCTCTCTGTCTCTCTGTCTCTCTCTTTCTCTTCATGTTTTTGTCTCTGTCTGTCTCTCTCCCTCCTCTCTCTCTTCCTCTCTTTCTCTCTCTCTTTCTGTCTGTCTGTCTTAACTCTCCCCTCTTATCATCTTGCTTGTCTTAAAAAGCAAGCAACATGTTCTTTACAACATCACTTGTTTTCTCTTATGCAGCAGTGCCAATGGCACTGAAGACATCACTCCTTTCCCCCTCCCCCCCACCCCCTTTCCTCCCCATTCTCTCTCCCCTCTGTTTTCCTCCCCCCCCCCCCCCCCCCATCTCCTTCGCATAGTGCTTCTCTCTCTCTCCCCCCCCTCCCCCCTTTCCCACCTTCTTTGCTTTGCTCTGTCTCTTTCTGCTTCCCTCCATTTTTTTTCTGTAGGGTCTGTACAGCCAGGAAAAACATGGATGTGTTTAAGGATTGCACCCATTGCTTTGAGAGCATTGGGATTTGAGGTATGTGTTGGCCAGCAAGATATTTTGTTGCTTCAGCATGTTGCATCATACTAATGACGATAAGATTTGGTCATGGAAAAGGTCGGGGAAGGTCAGGGAATTTTGTATTCGTATCACCGAACAAATCCTGATGCTTTCTCCCCGTCTTTTTCTCTCTCTCTCTCTCTCTCTCTCTCTCTCTCTCTCTCTCTCTCTCTCTCTAGCTTTTCATTTATTTTTAATTCCTCCACCTCTCTTGTCTGAATTCAAAGAGTCAGTACCCATCTTTCACACCTTTTATTTTATTTTTTTTAAACTCCAGCATCAGCAGTACGGCGGTGCACCAAAGCACCCCCAAGCCACCGACGACCCAAGACACTCCAGCGTCTCAGATCCTCAGGCAGATTGCCCCTTCCCAGACCCCCCAGCTGCATGACGGGGAGGTCTTCAAGAAGCCGGCGGACAAGCCGGCCACCAAGAAGTCGCCGGTGTCCGTGGAGACGTCCAACCTGCAGCTGCCGGGGTGCCTGAGCGACGTGGAGATGCTGAGCGCCCAGTCCACTGAGGGCAGCAAGGCCATGGACACTGGACAGACGCCTCGCCCTTCTGCAACTGACAAACAGGTTGGAGGGGGAGGGAGGGGGGACATTGGTACATATGGGGCATGAATACCTCGGATGGTAGAGTGGTCGACTCATGATCCAAGAGCTTTGGGTTTGAATTTCCGCTGTGCTCTTTCGGAATGGGGGGGTGGGTGGGAGATTTTCCCCTCTGAGGTAATATTGGTTCTCGCTCCTTTTCCTTAAAAGTCCTTCGAATGAGGCTGTTCATCACAGTTCTGTGTGTGAATACATGCATATTGTGACTCCATTTCCTTGAAAACTTTGGGATGAGATTACCAGTTAGGGTTCTGTGTGTGAAAACGCGCATATTCCGCTTCCCATTTCCTCAAAAGCCCTCAGTAATAATGATGATAATGATAGGACTTTTTTTTTAAAAGCAATTTGATTGTTTAAGTGAATTCTTGATATTCAGGTTTGTTAGTTAAGGTACAAATTTGAGATGGTTCCAATGCAATACTAAAATTTGATTGTAACCAGCCGCCGTGGCGAAGTGGTTAGCGTCGCGGACTCCCGGCTGGGAGGTCGTGGGTTCGAATCCCATCAGAAGTTATGTGGGTTTTTCTGCCCAACTGGCTCCTACCCAGAGTTGAGTTTGCTACGGACTCAGTTGGGAAGACTGGGACCACACAGTCGAGTTTCATCCACTTAATGGATGCGTTTCTGAGAGTGTTGCTCAAATTTCCTGACCAGCACTGCAGGTGCCTGTATCTTTCGGGCCTGGTTGACGCCGGGATATATTATGAAAGGAAGCGTAGAGTACAGCCCTGTCATGTAGTCTCAGACCGAAATGGAAATCCGTAGCATCATCTTAATCATCCTCATTCTCATCGATCAGCATAAAAAAAATGTCTCAAATTCTGTGGCCCTTCATGCCCTGCTCTCATGGTGACCTCAATTTCGATGTCCTCTCCACGTCTGTGGCCTTGGTTTGGTTCCGTCGGGGTCACCTGTATCGGCAAGTCCATTGGGGCTGTCGTTGGACGGACGTGGTGGCGCCCTCCGGAGGGAGAGCTCACTCACGCCGGCTCCGCGACTAAGCAATTATTGTCGTCAGTAGGGGGCTTAGTAGGTGGTTTCCTGCCTATGTTAGATCAGAACAGGCGCCACTGAACACCACCGAAGTGACTCGGCAGCAGTGCAGTGTCTCCTCTGGTGGGTTGCCTCTTGACGACTTGACATTGACTGCTCCCTGTGGATTGCCGGTGCCGGGGCTGCGGCGGGGCCAGCCGGGCTATGGCTGTGGACGGGGTGTCGGAATGAGCGGCGTGGGTGCACTGCCTCTGAGGTGGCGTAGAGGTTGGGACAGCAAAAAAAAAAAAAAAAAAAAAAAAATTTGATTGTAAACCTTGTACAGATGTTAAAAGTTTTGTATGCGCCCGTCTCTACAAGGTTTTTAACAGGGGTAACATTTCCTTGGATGATAAATTTGGCCTTCTTTGTGATTTCATGTTTTATGTAACTTACAAAACTCTTACATACATGAAAAATGTTCAGTACACCATCATGTTTTCAATTTTACTTTTTTGTGATTGAAAGTCAGGGCACCAGTGATTGAATTGTTGAGTTTATGTGGTATAACTGAGTTCATCTATGTTTTTCTTGTTTTGAAGACTCAAAGAACATAGCAAGAAAGTAGTTCGACATATAAAAGATCATTTATTCACTTCTTTTTGTACGTATAGACAGGGGGGGGGGGGGGGGGGAAAGGGTTGGGAATGCACATCTGTTTGCCGAAGAGATTAGATCAGGAGAACAGGGTTGGTGATTGGCTTTGGTTTGCCCAACAGATTGGTGGAAGCAGATAAGAGTTGTGCTACATCTTGGCATTACGAATCAAGATGAAAGGTGCCCTGTTCATTCTGCTTGATGTTATTTGCCTGTGACTGTGTCTCTTCTGCTGTTCCAGTATTGACTTTGGGTTAAGAAAGGTTCCTACTTGTGGGTTTGATTTGCTGACTTATTAATATAGAAGGACGGGACAAAGAGACGAAGGCAACGGAGAAGAAGGGCACGGAGAACAAGACCATCTCAGAGGACCCCAAGGCTCTGGTCAAACAAGCACTGCTCAGCCACCGACAGCGCACAGGTGCTTGCCGGGTGTTGATTGACAGTGTTGGTCTTGGTGTGGTGGGCGTGGTTTGGTTTGACAACTTTGTGTGTGAGTGCGTGTGTGCTTGTGGGGTGTGTGTGTGTGTGTGTGTGTGTGTGTGTGTGTGTGTGTGTGTGTGTGTGTGTGAGTGCGTGTGTGTGTGTGTGTGGTTGTGTGAGTATGTGTGTATGTATGTATGTGTGTGTGTGTGCACATGCTTGTGCAGGTTTTTGTCGGGTGATCGAATTCATCCCACTGAGACCAGCAAAAGTTATTCATTTTAGAGAAGCTACGTAATTGCTTCAGATCTCTCAGTTTGTTAGTCTTTTTCAGCTGATAAGTTTTAGTTTTTACACATATGTGTATATTTTATTCTACCCTACACATCTGCGTGCATGAAAGAGGTTTTCTGTAGTTTTTTTCCAAACATGTTGGTTTAAATGTTTTTGAGTTGTTCTTTTTTTTTATCCACTATGGTCTAAATAAGGTCAAAGGAGTAATTTAACGAGAATTTTAAACCTCTGTGTATACAGACTTGTGTGCACAGAAAACTGAAAAAAGGAAGTACAGTGAATAAGACAGATAAGAAAGTTCTGTGAATGGAGTGATCAGGCAGTTTTGATGAGTTTCAGTGTTATTGGTTGTGTTTGGGTTTTAATTTCAAAGCTGATGTTATTCAAGTTATTGGTTTTAATTTCAAGATGATATATTTTCGTTTATCTTTTGTTCCGTTTGTTTCATCCTTTGCCTGTCTACAGGACCTCACCTTCTGTTCACCCCGACAAAAAAAAAATTTCATTTTTCAAATCTAAGAATTAAAAGAGTTCAACTGGAAAGCTGGTGGAACAATTTGAGAAGGGGAGCAAACCCATATCAGACCAAGGTGGTGACTATTTCCTTGTTTTGTGAGATGGGTCTGGGCATGATTGCAATTCCATCTAGCGGGTGAATGGTTTTATGATTAATCAAGAACGTGATGACACATGATTAGTGAGTGTGGATGAATTTGAGCTCTGTGCTCCCAGAGTCCTGCGGGGACGATGACAAGCCTCGTCCAGTGACGGCCGCTCAGCGACAGAGGGAAGGGAAGAAAAGCGGAAAAAGAAGCGGGACGGCAAGATGAAGAAAATGCAGGAAAAGAAGAGTAGTGTTCCTTGTCACTTTCTGTTTAAGTGTCTGTAACTACTGGGTTTTTAATGGGGTTTTTGTTGTTGTTTTTTTTGCATTTTGTACTTTTTTAATATTTCTTCTGTTGAAAGTTAATTGTATTGAAAAATGATTAAGATTTTTCTTTTCTTGCAAAAAAGGAGAGAGAAAAAATTCAGAGTTCCCTTACATTTTCATTTCGCATTGTAAGACCACACAGAAAGGTTCACTTCTCATTCTTTTCATTTAGTGTTGTAAGACCATACAGAAAGGGTTCATTTCAGCAATGTAAGACCATACAGAAAGGGTTCATTTCAGCATTGTAAACCATACAGAAAGGGTTCATTTCTCATTCTTTTCATTCAGCGTTGTAAGACCATACAGAAAGGGTTCATTTCAGCATTGTAAAACCATACAGAAAGGGTTCACTTCTCATTCTTTTCATTTAGCATTGTTAAGACCATACAGAAATGGTTCCTTCTCATTCTGTTCATTTCATGTTGTAAGACCATACAGAAAAGGGTTCATTTCTCATTCTCTCATTTCAGCGTTGTAAGACCATACAGAAAGGGTTCATTTCAGCGTTGTAAGACCATACAGAAAGGGTTCTTTCAGATTGTAAGACCATACAGAAAGGGTTCATTTCTCATTCTTTTCATTTCAGCGTTGTAAGACCATACAGAAGGGTTCATTTCTCATTCTTTTCATTTCAGCGTTGTAAGACCATACAGAAAGGGTTCATTCAGCGTTGTAAGACCATACAGAAGGGTTCATTTCAGCATTGTAAGACCATACAGAAAGGATTCATTTCTCATTTTTTCATTTCAGCATTGTAAAACCATACAGAAAGGGTTCATTTCAGCATTGTAAGACCATACAGAAAGGGTTCATTTCTCATTCTTTTCATTTCGCATTGTAAAAACCATACAGAAAGGGTTCATTTCAGCATTGTAAGACCATACAGAAAGGGTTCATTTCTCATTCTCTTCATTTCAGCATTGTAAGACCATACAGAAAGGGTTCATTTCTCATCTCTTCATTTCAGCATTGTAAGACCATACAGAAAGGGTTCATTTCTCATTCTCTTCATTTCAGCGTTGTAAGACCATACAGAAAGGGTTCATTCTCATTCTTTTCATTTCAGCATTGTAAAACCATACAGAAAGGGTTCATTTCAGCGTTGTAAGACCATACAGAAGGGTTCATTTCTCATTCTCTTCATTTCAGCATTGTAAGACCATACAGAAAGGGTTCATTTCTCATTCTCTTCATTTCAGCATTGTAAGACCATACAGAAAGGGTTCATTTCTCATTCTCTTCATTTCAGCGTTGTAAGACCATACAGAAAGGGTTCATTTCTCATTTTTTCATTTCAGCATTGTAAAACCATACAGAAAGGGTTCATTTCAGCGTTGTAAGACCATACAGAAAGGGTTCATTTCTCATTCTCTTCATTTCGCGTTGTAAGACCATATACAGAAAGGGTTTATTTCTCATTCTAAGCAAACTTAAGCTAAGTTGAAACACATTCTCTTCCTCCCCCACCCCAGCCCACAATGCTTTCAACAAGGAATATTGCTTTTTCTCCAACGTTGTACATTGATCCAGACTTGTGAAATAATTTTTTTTTTTTTTTTCATTCCCACAAAGTAACAAATGTGCCAAACCTTCCTTTTTGAGGAAATGAATGCATGTGGAACTTTATCACAAACCATGATCGTCATAGTCTGGTAGTCACGGTTACAAATAATGCTGGCAGGACGGCATGGTTTGTTTCCACAATGAAGAAAGCAGAGCCTCTGACACCTCTGCTGAAAAAACTCCACTGGCTCCCTGTTGAATACTGATGTCATTACAAAAAAAGACAACCCATGCATACCACCATTTGGATAGAATGCCCCCTCAATATCTTTCGCTCGTCTGTCTACATATCCATCTTATCATCCCCATGTACCTACAGAAAAAAAAACTACTCAAATGGTTCTACATTGTATATGAAGATTGTCGGTGAGGGAGTGTTTAGTTTCATTTCTTCCCCCATCAAGAAGTCTTTTCTTTCTCGCCAGCGTGTGAAATGTTTCAGCTCATTCAGGAATGAAATCCTGGTTTAAAACCTGCTTCTTCAGGGAATCGGCCCTTCAGGAATGAAATCCTGGTTTAAAACTGCTTCTTCAGGGAATCGGCCCTTCAGGAATGAAATCTGGTTTAAAACCTGCTTCTTCAGGGAATCGGCCCTTCAGGAATGAAATCCTGGTTTTAAAACCTGCTTTCAGGGAATCGGCCCTTCAGGAATGAAATCCTGGTTTAAAACCTGCTTCTTCAGGGAATCGGCCCTTCGGAATGAAATCCTGGTTTAAACCTGCTTCTTCAGGGAATGGCCCTTCAGGAATGAATCTGGTTTAAAACCTGCTTCTTCAGGGAATCGGCCTTCAGGATGAAATCTGGTTTAAAACCTGCTTCTTCAGGGAATCGGCCTTCAGGAATGAAATCCTGGTTTAAAACCTGTTCTTCAGGGAATCGGCCTTCAGGAAGAATCCTGGTTAAACCTGCTTCTTCAGGGAATCGGCCCTTCAGGAATGAAATCTGGTTTAAAACTGCTTCTTCAGTGAATCGGCCCTTCAGGAATGAAATCCTGGTTTAAAACCTGCTTCTTCAGGGAATCTGCCCTTCAGGAATGAAATCCTGGTTTAAAACCTGCTTCTTCAGGGAGAATCGGCCCTTCAGGAATGAAATCCTGGTTTAAAACCTGCTTCTTCAGGGAATCTGCCCTTTAGTTTTAAGAGGGTAGCTAAATCATTTCTGGTTGTTGCGTGGATATTTGAGCTGTCTGTACAATTGAGTGAAGTACAGTAAATGAGACTCTTCGTGTGGAGGGGGGAGGGGAGGGCTGTTTGATGGGTGTGTGAGTGCAGGCGTAACGCAGTGAGTCGGTTATTAGAAACATTCTTTGCAAAAATTCATTATTATGCTATTGATGAGCAACCAGTTTTTATATCATTCATGACCTTCTTGGTGGACACTCAAATGCTGTAAAACATTGATTTTGACTTTCAGGAGTTCAAAGAATAAAACAATATTTTGAATTTATGATTAGGGGATGTAACATCGTACACTTTAAATTGTTTAGTGTGAAAAAAAATGAAATCAAATTGAATGAAAACAAGACTGATCTTGTGCTCTACAACTCAAACAGGATATATTTTGAAGAATTTTCAGCATTCTTCATTCAGACTTTTTTTTAATATATATACTAAATTGAGTAGGCACAGCTGACATAGTGTTCAGTTGCAAGTTTCTTTTGAATTTTTAGATCAGTTTGAATACATACTTTTCAACTTTTAATGAATGAAAAAGTTGACTTGTGTCTTGGATCTATCGTTATGATAATGTTGGTAGTATTTTACCACTGGCACATGAATGTTTTGAATTTTTAGATAGGTTCGAATATATATTTTTAACTTTTAATAAATGAGAAAGTTGACTTATGTCTTGGATCCATTGTTGTGATAATGTCAGTAATGTTTTACCCCTGGCCCATGAACCATGAAGTCCAGTTCAGTGTGTTTGCAAGATCTATCATCATAGTAATATCAGTAATGTTTTACCCCTGGCCCATGAATTATGAAGTCCACAAGATCTGTCATCATAGTGATGTCAGTAATGTTTCACCCCTGGCCCATGAACCATGAAGTCCACAAGATCTATCATCATAGTGATGTCAGTAATGTTTGACCCCTGGCCCATGAGTCATAAAGTCCAGTGCACTGTCCTTGCAGAGGAGGTACCTCAGGCCGTGGAACTGTCCGACGCCGACAAAGAGCTGCTGGCCCGCTGGTCCTCCATGCAGAAGAAGAAGGAGAGTCAGGTCAGCACCTCACAGGCTCCAGCCGCCGCCTCGCAGTCCACGCCCATGGCGGCCCTCATGTACCTCCAGCAGGGCAACCCCAGTACCCCCAGCCCCCCGCACGGCCCCCAAGGACTCTCCCCACCGCACCCGACCCCTACCTCCACCCCACCCTCCATCCTGCCAGCGGGGATGATCCCCCATGGCCAGGTGAACCTCGTCGGGGGTCAGATGGCAATGACCCCAGGAGCTTTGGCAGCTTCCCAGGGCCAGGTCGTCCTGCCCCACGCCAACCTGTCGCAGGCTGTGGGTCTTCAAGGGCAGGGAACTGTGCAGCATGGGCATGTAACTCTTGCTCAGCCGCAGCCTGGCCCTCAGACGTTGTTGTCCGACTCCCATGTCATTCCCCTGGAGGACCTGCAGAGGCATGCCGGGGGACAGCTGCAGATCACCCAGACACAGGCTGAGGCCCTGAAAGAGGCTTTGAAGCTGTCCCAGGCCGCCATGGCTGCAGAGAGGCGGCAAAGTGGGGGAGGCGATGCAACCAGCCTAAGACCTGTGCACAGCCCGCCTCAAGCTGGTCATGACGCGGCCAGCTTCTCCCCAGTGCCTGACCCGTCCAAGAGTCCGCACCACAGCTCCACGTCCCCGGCCCATGGTCAGCAGGCCTCCCACAGCCCTCACACCTTCACCCCTCCTGGACCCTGCGGACCCCCAGACATTAGCTTCAACCAGACTCCCCCGTTTCAGCCCAGCTTTACGCATGGCTCGGTGAGCAGTGAAGAAAGCTCTGCTCAGCTTCCCCAGAATCTGGTGGAGTTCCTGGAGAGGCATTACCAGAAACCAGAAGCGGGCAGCCCTCTAGGTGGCAGCACCAGTTCACAGACATTCATCGCTCATGATTTCCATGCGTCGGACATGAAGATGAACGCCTTTGACAGCGGCGCGGCCGTTTGTGGTGAGGCAGTTCACAGTGGTCTGGAGAGCTTGAAGAGTGAAGAGCATGGGTTTGCTTCATGCCAGTACTTTCCTGCTCCGGTCAAGCCGGACGCTGAGTTCCCGGACAAAGCGATGGAGACCCAGCGCATGCAGGACACCTCACATAACATGGTTCACAACCCGGCGCCGAGTTTTCAGAACACGGCGTTCCCGGCAGGTTCTAGTGCCAGCACTATGGGTTTCCCTGTTCAGACCCCATCGGCAGGCACAGGTGCTGTGCCTCAGTCTTATTTCTTAGCGTCAGACACTGGTGTGAATTACAGACCTGCAGGCGGTCATCAGGCACAGAACAACGGCCTGCCCTTCCCCGGGCAGGGGTCTATGGAAGCTTCTAGTCAAGTCGCCATTCCGTTCAGTCGCTACACAGACACAGCCGTTCAGATGATGGGTTCCAGAGACAGCGACGTGCAGGGTACATTCGGGATGGGACCCCACCCCACCATGCAGGTGACCGTGGGGTCCCATCCCAACCTGACCCAGTCGTCGCTGACCCCTCAGCAAAGCCCGGCAACGTCCCATCCAGTGTCGGGCATGGTGCCAGCAGACACTTACAGGCAGCAACCGTCGTTCCGGACGGCCCTACCCATGCAGACCCTGGCCTCGTCCCACAGCGGAGG
>CM031621.1:6579772-6607272 GCA_018398815.1 Conus ventricosus
GAGATCCCAAGAGATTTGGCTTGCTTGTTTCTCCAGGCCCAACCCAACATGCACACAGCCTACTTTGGCCCTCTCCCCCGATTCCAAAAACACTTCACACTTCTTTACACTTCACTGGTTTGGGCTTGTTTGTGTTGTCTTGTGTCGAACACACACACACACACACACACACACACACACACACGCACGCATTTACATACACTGTATACAGACACAAACATACAAAATTCTACAGATAGTCTCGACAAAATTTGTTTGTTGTTCCTTTTAAATGCCTTGAGTTTATTTTCAATAAAATAGGTCACATTCAGAGATTGTGTGTGTGTGTGTGTAAGACAATACATGACCAAAAAAAACATACAAGACAAGACCAAAAACATAACTACAAAAACAAGGGGTTCGGGTGGGTACTTTTTTGCCATTGTGAGGGCAGGCACCTTCAAAACAAAGCTCAATCTCTTTCAGAAGTACCTTTGAGGGATGAGAGGTTGGGGGGAACAAAAAACAGAAAATAACTACAACTGCAAGATACAAGCAAATCTCTCGGAAAAATTGGGAGTTCCTTAAAAAGACCGATATGAATGGGCTGCTACTACTGCTGGTGGTAGTCAAGCTCCTGTAGGCTGATGGTGCCGAGGTCCGGCGACCGCGAGGAGATGGACACAGCGGACGTGACTGGTGCCTTCCTGGGAGTGCTCTTCCGAGGGGACCGCCTTACAACGGGGGACTGCAAGAGCAGGTCCATCTCGGCCTCGAAGGTCGTGGGGCAGGGCAGGCAAAGGCCCTCGGTGTTGGGACAAGGTGGGGGTAGACAGCAGTGGGCCGGTGCATGGGTCGCCATGAAGATGGAAGGGGTGGAGGAAGCAGCAGGCCCGGTGTAAGTGGCCTGCTGGGGTGGCAGGGGTGGATGAGGTGGCTGCCATGCCAAGAAGGTCTGGAGGTGGCGGTTGACAACGACCCACACCTCATCCTGCATGGCCCGTTAACTGCCCCTGTCGGTGATCTCTGCCCCCCGCTCGGCTGCAGTCAACCAGAAAGGGGTCAACTTTAGGGCCTGCAGCCCGGTGACCAAGGTGTCCACTGCGTCCTTGAGGTAGGCACTGTACTCAGGCAGTGCTAGAGCCTGGGACCTCTTGACGGAAGGCCCCACATCACCCCCGACTTCCAGACCCCCCAAAGAAGAGGCAGCAGAATGCTCGGGGTGACCACCCAGCACCAGCCATCCGTGGCACCTGCCGGCTTGGGCCAGGCTCTTCGGGGTCGAAGCTAGCAGCAGAGGGGCCAGAGCTCTTTTTCCGCTTCCCCCCAACAACTGTGGAGGTCATCTCGTGGATGAACGGGTTATGAACCCAAACTGTTTCTTCCACGGATTGTAGTCCTGCGGTTAAAGAGATGCCAGACCCACACTTACTCTTCAGCCTCTTCGCCCGGGCCAACATCACCCGCACTGACTTGTACCACTTCGACAGTGCTTCCGGGGTCACTTCCAACATCTCTGCCAGGAGAGTCCACTCCCTCTTCCTCCGGGGTAGTCCTTGTAGTCAGGGTGGGCCTTGTCATAGATGTAAGGCCTCTCCTTCAAGAAGTCTATAGCAATAGACTTCTGTTCTGCGGTGAATGGTGTCACCTTTGCCTTGCCTTTTCCTCTGCTCGAGCCTGGGCAGCAGGAGGGTTCAGGGCGAGCATCTCCTCCTCCTCAGCAGCAGTCAGAGGGGCCTGAACCTCAGCCTCAGTCTCAGAAGACGACATCGTAGTAGGAGCTTGACTTGGCTTGTAGAAAGTGGAAGAAAAATCGGGCGTAGCTTCCACCAGCAACAGGAAAGAAGTGACAGTTTCCAAGAAATACTTGGGTTTTTCTACTGTTCAGACCTCAACTGAGCTGGTTTCCGTTTGCACGAAAACTAAAAGGAAACGAAGGAAATGACAAGTCTTCTCAGAGGTATAACTAGTTTCTGTTTGTGAAAACCGCTGTGCGCGCGTGCCGAGTATAGCCACGCCTTGTGTAGCCTTTGATGTACCGCACACTGCGTTTTGCACGGACTTCCCTGCTATTTTCGCCTTTCTTTTTTTGGGGGGTCAATTTCAGTCAGTCTCGTGTACAAAAACTTTGTTGCCTACCTGTTCACACTTTGGAAACGATATGGAAACTCGGTAGCGTCAGTGTCCTAGTTTCTTCTCGGCCTGTATTCCAAACAACTTTTGCAGACTGAGATGGAAGGAAACAGGCTTGGCAAATCTATCGGGAATATCCGATAGAGGTAATGCAGTTTGTTGAAGGGGTAATGTGAGTTTTCTCTGTGCAGATTTCGGTTACCCGACAAGAAATTGGGGCTGTTTCCAGGCCGGTTTCCATAGTGTGAACTAAGCATTACAGATATGGTAATGAAGCAAAAGGAATGAGATGGGAGACGTTTTTTTCGTTGCTGTAATGATTTTGGTGTTCTTTTTGTTGGGATTTATTTTTGCTTTTATTAAACTGCACGCAGCATGTTTGTCTGTTTTCAGGAATGGCCTGCATGTCATCATGATATGATGTTAAATGATTACACTGGTGCCTAAGTGTGTATTTATTTGTTGTTTTTTTTATATGTTTGTGTGTGTGCGTGCGTATAGCATATGAACACGTGTGTGTTGAGAGGAGGAGAAAAAAGTTGTTAACTGTATACATGTTAATGTGGATAGAGACAGAGAGAAGAGAGAGAGGGGAAGGAGAGAGAATAAAAAAGAAGAGTTTAAGCATGTTGATGATGAACATTATTCTTTACATACTCATAAACATGATGGTTTTGGAAATAGATGTACTGTTCTTACTCATCAATCTAAAACATGTTGATCATGAAAACGGAATTTTCTTACCAAAATTTGATATATTTTGATTATGGAAGTGAAACATTCTGTGGATGTAATTTGATAATGTGAAAGAGTTTGTTTTCAGTCATTTTTGTTGATTTGGGGGACTACATGATATATATAATATTTTTTGTTAGCTAGCTGTTTGATCTGCTGTCTGTGTTGATTTGATTTCAACATGAACTACTGTTGGTAGCATTACGCTAGCTGTACTTTACACTTACATTATTGATGGTGTTAGATGGGTCATTACTTTGCCCTAAAGAAAGCGTTTGCCGTTTCTGGACCAGGCATTTTTCTTTGTGTTTAAATTTTTTAAAAAGGACACACGTTATAAGATTTGAATCATGCACATGTAAATACAAGTGTGACCAGGGTAGCATTCACAGTGTTTGAGCTTTTAGTGGCTTGGTATAAACTTGATGCAAAGCTGTATTTTTTCCGTCCCGTGCAAGACACTTAGTGAAAGGGCGAACAAACAAGCCTTACACATTTCTAATCCAACATTTTTGTTGCTGTAGTCCGAGCAGAGGCATATATCAAACTTATGTACTAGTTAACTAGGGAAAATTACATACCCAGAAAGTGATGTCATTTTTGCACAATTTTGTGTGTGTTGTCATTGTTCTAATATTGCCTGACCACTTGGATACAAGCTTTCATGCCATATCTATGTTATGTACCGGAAAATAAACCTAGTCGAGTTTGGTATTAAAAGAATTGTCGGAAATTCGCCAATTCGGTCATCTCAAGAACGCAGATATATTACAATTTTCATGACAACCACTAATTATCAAACCGACAGCCCCATTTGTAGTGGCTGCTCAACAAAGCGGAACACATTGCTGCCAGACCGGCTATGTGCGGATGACATTCAGTTGGCCGAGGACAGCGCGGTTAGCTGGCTGGTGGGGAGCAGCCTGCAGAAAACACCCCTTTCCCTGACCTACCTTCACGGCTTGGCCTCTACAGCTGCGGGCGAGCTGTAAACTCCCCTGCTTCTCAAAACTAAGTAACTTGCTCTGAACAGCCGTGGATGACGAAGGATGGTGGGAACAGTGGATATGGGTGTATTCACGATCTCAAAACAGGCTGTAGAAACTTTACAGCTGGACTCACTTTGTGGCATGGATGCAGGGAAGGACCAGGCTCACACTCCTGGCAAAAGTGGCAACAGCAAAACAAGTCATATTCACAGGTTTGGAGAGCAAAGGTGTCAAGTTATGCAAATGAGACAACTCATGCTCGCCTCCTGCATTACCTACTACTGTGTCCAAGCTTGATCCGGACGGATCTTGGTCCTGAAGTTCATGTGCCAAACTAGTCCCAAAGTAACGCATTTGTCGGTTTCCTGCCATTATTACAGCTCTTAGAGCTCGACTCTGAATTGTATCTACTTTAAGCGCACTAGAGCAACTTTCCATTTCCCATCATAGGGTCAAAGGAAAATTAAATTAGATACTGGTGATCTATTTTTTCATTGCAAGTTTATCGTTCAAACTGGTGAAATACCTATAATTGCAAGTAAACGCCAACCCTGGTGTACAGCTGTGATTGAAAGATCATACAGAATGTGCACCGGCAGTGGTAATGACGCTTGAACGAAGGGAAGGTGCAGGGCACAGACCAAGCACGCGTTTCAACCTCTCATGTCTCATTCAGGCAAGGTAAACAACACTTAGGACAACTGAAGTGAAGAACACGCAATCACTTACCTTTGTTGATTCAACACCTATCTGGCGTTGAATTGGGCAAAGGTAAGTGATTGCTCGTTCTGTATGTTCGTTGTCCAGAGTGTTGTTTATCTTGCCTGAAGAAGATCAAAGAGGTCGAAACGTGTCGTGTTTTGTCTTGTGATTCGCTTGTCCATTGTCACGAGCCGGTTTACCTTGTTTTTACTCTGTTGTTTAATAGAGAATAAAACACGAACAGCTCACGACTTTTTATAATAACTGTGTGATCATCAATAGGCTCACTCTCGCGCTTTCGCCACACCTGACAACAACATATGGCTCACTTCCTCCAAACAGTCGTCTGCTATCACGCCAACATTTATAACAGACTCAAAGAAATACAAGTTCCAACTTTACTTGTATGAAAACCACTTAAACTTCACATTCATAATTTAACATACATTTTTGCACACAGGTATTCACAAATTAACTTAAATTAGCCAACCCTAAACATTACTTTATTTCTAAACTAGCTGACCTCCCTAACGAACTACTTCCCCTGACTCAGTGACTGTAACTAGAACTCACCTAACCTCTGACCTAACCAAATTAAATAACTTCCCAAGTTCCCAACTAACGAGTTAACTCACACGCCTACGCCTCTCCCAATTACTCGAACATTCTTACGACAACATTCTTAGACTCATGCTCCCATCGCTCAATTATTCTGACATTCAATTCTTGTACAAATACCACACGCAACTACAAAGTCCAGCCTCGCGCAAGCTCTCCATGACATTACAGTTCACTCAGCCAGCGGTGTGCAACAGCGGCCGCCCAGCTATCAAACATGATGCCTGCACAAGCCGGAATAAATATATTAGAACCTAAACAAACTCTTGTTCCTATTTCGAAACATCTTAAATCTCGAAGTCGAAATGAACTACAACTGAAGCCTAAAATCCGAACTTTACTCACCAAGCAGCCCACACCTCCATGCATTCAGAAAAGGACCGAACACGGGTCGGACACGGCCTTATATTCCTACGCATTGCCTCGGCTTCACCAAGGCCATACTCCACAGATGCGGAGATTATAAAAAATCCCAAAAACTTTAACACTATCACTAACACTTTCTGAATCACCCCTTCCGGGGGGGGGGGGGGGAAACTATTATATTTTTTTTTTTTTTTTTAAAGAGACTAGGCGCCACTGAACCACCAACCGAAGTGGACTCGGCTGCAGTTGCAGTGTCTTCCTTGGTGGGTTGTCCTCTTGACGACTGAGACATTTACTGCTCCCTGTGGATTGCGGTTGCCGGGGCGGCTGCCGGCGGGGCCTGCCAGGGCTATGGCTGTGGACGGGGTGGCGAATGAGCGGCGTGGGGTGCTCTGCCTCTGAGGTGGCGTAGGGTTGGGACAGCAATAAAAAAAAAAAAAAAAAAAAAAATTTTGTTTGTAAAACTTGTAAGATGTTAAAAGTTTTGTCTGCGCCAGTCTCTTACAAGGTTTTTAACGGGTGGGGGTAACATTTCCTTGGATGATAAATTTGGCCTTCTTTGTGATTTCATGTTTTATGTAACTTACAAACTCTTACATACATGAAAAATGTTCGTACACCAGCATGTTTTCAATTATACTTTTTTTGTGATTGAAAGTCAGGGCACCAGTGATGGATTGTTGAGTTTATGTGGTATAACTGAGGTCATCTATGTTTTTACTTGTTTGAAGGACTCAAAGAAACATAGCAAGAAAGTAGTTCGAACATATAAAAGATCATTTATTCACTCTTTTTGTAGTATAGACAGGGGGGGGGGGGGGGGAGAAAGGGTTGGAATGCACTTCTGTTGGCCGAAGAGATTAGATTCAGGAGAACCAGGGTTGGTGATTGGCTTTGGTTTGCCCAACAGATTGGTGGAAGCAGATAAGTGTTGTGCATACATCTTGGCATTACGGAATCAAGATGAAGGGTGCCCGTTCTTTCTGCTTGATGTTATTTGCCTGTGGACTGTGTTCTTCTGCTGTTCCAGTATGACTTTGGTTAAGAAAGGTTCCTACTTTGGGTTTGATTTGCTGACTTATTATATAAAGGAGCGGGACAAGAGACGAAGGCAACGGAGAAGAAGGGCACGGAGAACAAGACCATCTCAGAGGACACCAAGGCTTCTGGTCAAACAAGCACTGCTCAGCCCGACAGCGCACAGGTGCTTGCCCGGGTGTTGATTGACAGTGTTGGTTCTCTGGTGTGTGGTGGGCGTGGTTGGTTTGACAATCTTGTGTGTGAGTGCGTGTGTGCTTGTGTTGTGTGTTGTGTGGGTGTGTGTTGGTGTGTGTGTGTGTGTGGTGAGTTGTGTGTGTGTGTTGAGTGCGCTGTGTGGTTGTGTGTGGTGTGTGTGTGAGTTTGTGTGTATGTATGTATGTGTGTGTGTTTGCACAGGCTTGTTGCGCAGGTTTTTGTCGGTTGTGATCGCTTCATTCCCCACTGAGACCAGCAAAAAGTTATGCAATTTTAGATGGGAAGCTAAGTTAATTGCTTCAGATCTCTCAGTTTTGTTAGTCTTTTCAGCTGATAAGTTTTGTTTGTACACCTGTTATGTGTATATTTTCTTTACCCTACAATCTGCGTGCTGATAGAGTTTTTCGTTGTTTTGTTTCCAAACATTGTTGGTTTAAATGTTTTTGAGTTGTTCTTTTTTTTTATCCACTAATGGTCTAAATAAGGTTCAAAGGAGTAATGAACGTGATTTTTAAAAACCTCTGGGTATAACAGACTTGTGTGCACAGAAAATGAAAAAAAGAAAAGTACAGTGATTAAGACAGATAAGAAATTTCTGTGAATGGAAGTGATCAGGAAGTTTGGATGAGTTTCTGTGTTAAGGTTGTGTGGTGGTTTTTAATTTCAAGCTGATGTATTCAAGTTATGGTTTTAATTTAAAGATGATTATATTTTCGTTTTTCTTTTGTTCGTTTTGTTTCATCCTTTTGCCTGTCTACAGGACCTCACCTTCGGTTCACATCCCTGACAAAAAAAAAATTCATTTTTTCAAATCTAAGATTAAAAGAGTGCAACTGGATAGCTGGTGGAACATTTGAGAGGGGAGCAAACCCATATCAGACCAAGTTGGTGACTATTTCCCTTGTTTTGTGAGATGGGTTGGGCATGATTGCAATTTCAAAATCTAGCGGTGAATAGGTTTTATGATTAATCAAGAAACGTGATGGACACTTGATAAGTGAGTGTGGATGAATTTTGAGCTCTGTCTTCCCTGAAAGTCCTGCGGGGGGGCGGATGACAAGCTCGTCCCAGTGAGGCGCTCAGGACAGAGGGAAAGGGGAGAAAAGCGGAAAAAGAAGCGGGACGGCAAGATGAAAGAAAATGGCAGGAAAAGAAGAGTAAGTGTTCCTTGCACTTTCTGTATTAAGTGTGTCTGTAACTATGGGTTTTTAATGGGGGTTTTTGTTGGTTTTTTTTTTGCATTTTGTACTTTTGAAATATTTCTTCTGTTGAAGTTTATTGTATTGAAAAAAAGATTAGATTTTTTCTTTTCTTGCAAAAGGAGGTGAGAAAAAATTCAGAGTTCCCCTTACATTATCATTTCAGCATTGTAGGACCACACAGAAAGGGTTCACTTCTCATTCTTTTCATTTAACGTTGTAAGGACCATACAGGGAAATGGTTCATTTCAGCATTGTATAAACCCTTACAGAAAGGGTTCATTTCTCATTCTTTTCATTTTCAGCATTGTAAGGACCATTACAGAAAGGGTTTTTGTCGCATTCTGTTCATTTCGAGCATTGTAATGACCATGCAGAAAGGGTTCATTTTTCTCATATCTTTTCATTCCAGCATTGTAAGACCATACTCAGGAACGGGTTCATTTCAGGCGTTGTTAGACCATTACAGAAAGGGTTCATGTCAGCATTGTAAGACTCATACAGAAAAAAGGGTTTCATTTCTTGTTCTGTTCATTCAGGCCTTTTTGTAGAATGACCATACTGAAAGGGTTCATTTCTGCATTGTAAGACCATTCAGGAAAGGGGTTCATTTCGCGCTTCTGTTCATTTCAGGTTGGTTTAAGACAATCAGTAATGGGTTCATTTCGCATTGTAGACCTACAGAAAGGGGTTCATTTCTTCATTCTTTTCATTTCAGCATTGTAAGGGACCATACAGAAAGGGTTCATTTCAGCATTGTAAGACCTAAGAAAGGGTTTCAGTTACGCATTGTCAGACATACAGAAAGGGTTCATTCTCATTCTTTTCTATTTCAGGCATTGTAACTAAGTCAGACAGATAGGGTTCATTTCTAATTCTCATTCATTCAGCGTTGTATGAACATACTAGAAAGGGGTTCATTTCTATTCTAAGCAAAGCTTATGCTAGTTGAAACAATTCTCTTTCCTCCCCCACCCCCAACCCACAATGCTTTCAACAAGGAATATTGACTTTTTCTCCAACGTTGTACATTGACCAGACTTGTGAAATGATCTTTTTTCTTTTTTTCATTCCCACAATATACAATGTGCCAAACCTTCTTTTGAGGAAATGAATATGCATGTGGAATTTATTGAAACCATGATCATCATAGTCTGGTAGTCACGGTTACAAATAACGCTGGCAGGACGCACCATGGTTTGTTGTCCACAATGAAGAAAGCAAGCCTCTGACAACCTCTGCTTGAAAAAACTCCACTGGTCACTGTTGAATACTGATGTCATTACAAAAAAAGGCAACCCTTGGCATCCACCATTTGGATAGAACGCCCCTCAATATCTTTCGCTCGTCTGTCTACATATCCATTTTTATCCCATGTACCTTACAGGAAAAAAAAAATCTACTAAATGGTTCACAATTGTATATGAATGATTGTCGGTGAGGGAGTGTTTAGTTTCATTTCTTCCCCCGTCAAGAAGTCTTTTCTTTCTCGCCAGCGTGTGAAATGGTTTAACTCATTCAGGGAATGAACTCCTGGTTTAATACCTGTTCTTCAGGGAATCAGCCCCTTAGTTTTATGAGGGTAGCTAATCATTTCTGCGTTGTTGCATGGATATTGAGTGTCTGTACAATTGAGGTGAAGTGACAGTAGAGATCTTGTTGGGGAGGGGGGGGGGGGGGGATCTGTTTGATGGGTGTTTGGAATGCTGGTTAACGCAGTGAGTGAGTCAGTTATTAGAAATCCTTCGGTGCAAAAGTTTATATAAGTGTCATTATTGGCTGCTTAGTGTGCGCAACCTGTTTTTATATCATTCATGATCTTGGGTGGACACTCAAATGCTGTAAAACATTGATTTTGACTTTCACTGAGTTCATGAGATAAAAAAAAAAAATTGAATTTATGATGGTTCACTTTAAATTGGTCAGTATGAAAAAAATGAAAATCACAATTGAATGACAACAAGACTGAATCTTGCTGTGTTTACAACTTCAAACAGGATTGAGACTTTAACCCGAGGTTCCGTGTGTGGAATGGCATGCATAAAACATCTTGCAACATGGAAAATCCCATCACCAACTTTCGGAGTGTAGGCAGTTTGGCGTTGTATGGATGACGTTACACTAGCATGGCACCCTGCGTGAGAAATGGATAAGAAATGAGGAAGGTAAGGAAAATGAGTGATCGTTATGAAACGATACTGTCTGGTGACACGACAAGGGAACGAACTGAATGAAGCGCAAGCGGGCAGCTCTTTCTGTCGCACTTCCCAGGTAGGCAGCCCGTTGTGGTATAACGAGGTTGATTGTAAAGCGTTTAGAGTTGGCCTCCAGCCGAGAATAGGCGCTATATAAGTATTCATAATTATTATTATTACTATATTTTGAAAGAATTTTCAGCTCATTCTCTTCATTCTGACTTTTTTTTTTATATATATCTAAATTGAGTAGGCACAGCTGAATAGTTGGTTCAGTTGCAAAGTTTCTTTTGAATTTTTAGCTCAGTTTGAATACATACTTTTCAACTTTTAATGAATGAAAAAGTTGATTTGTGTCTTGGATCTATCGTTACGATATATGTCGGTAGATATTTTACCAGGCCATGAATGTTTGAATTTTTAGATAGGTTTGATTTATATTTTTATACTTTTAATGAATGAGGAAGTTGATTCTGTCTTGGTCTATTGTTGTGATAATGTCAGTAATATTTGACCCTGCCCATGAAGTCCAGGTTCAGTGTGTTTGCAAGATCATCATCATAGTAATGTCAGTAATATTTAACTGGCCACCATGAAACCATGAAGTCCACAAGATCTATCATCTAATATGTTTCACCCCTGGCCCATGAATCATGAAGTCCACAAGATCTTTCATCATAGTAATGTCAGTAATATTTTGACCCATGACCATGAAGTCTAATTCAGTGTGTTTGAAAGATCTATCGTCCATTAGTAATGTCTGTTTTGTTTGACCCCTGGCCCGTGAGTCATAAAAGTCCAGTGCACTGTCCTTGCAAGGAGGCTTGCCGCAGGCGTGGAACTGTCCGACGCCGGACAAAGAGCTGCTGGCCGCTGGTCCTTCCATTTGCAGAAAGAAGAGGGAGTCAGTGTCTGCACCTCACAGGATCGGGCCGCCGCCTCGCTGTCCACGCCTTGGCGGCCCTCATGTACCTCCAGCAGGGCACCCCAGTACCCCCAGCCCCCCGCAGGGCCCCCTTAGCGACTCTCCCCACCCCACCGACCCCTACCTCCACCCCACCCTCCATCCTGCCAGCAGGATGATCCCCCATGGCCACGTGAACCTTGTCGGGGTCAGATGGCAATGACCCCAGGGCTTTGGCAGCCTTCCCAGGGTCAGGTCGTCCTGCACACGCCAACCTGTCGCAGGCTGTGGGTCTGCATGGGCAGGGAATTCTACAGCATGGGGCAGGGTAACTCTTCTTCAGCCGCAGCCTGCCCTCTGGACGTTTGTTGTCCGATCCCTTGTCATTCCCCTGGAGGACCTGGCAGAGGCATGCGGGGGACAGCTGCAGATCACCCAGACCAGGCTGAGAGCCCTGAAAGAGGCTTTGAAGTCTGTCCAGGCCACCATGGCTGCGGAGAGGACGGCAAAGTGGGGGAGGGCGATGCACCAGCCTAAGACCTTGTGCACAGCACGCCTCAAGCTGGTCATGACGCGGCCGGCATCTCCCCAGTGCCTGACCCGTCCAAGAGTCCGCCAACCACAGCTCCACGTCCCCGGGCCCTTGATTCAGCAGGCCTCCCACGCCCTCACACCTTCACCCCTCCGGGACCCTGCAGACCCCCAGACATGAGCTTCAACCAGGACTCCCCGTTCAGCCCAGCTTTACGCATGGCTCGCGTTGAGAGTGAAGAAAGCTCTGCTCAGCTTCCCAGAATCTGGTGGAGTTCCTGGAGAGGCAGTACCAGAAACCAGAAGTGGGCAGGCCCCTCTAGGTTGCCAGCAACAGTTCACAGACATTCATCGCTCATGATTTCAGGCGTCGGACATGAAGATGAACGCCTTTGACCAGCGGCGCGGCTGTTTGTGTGAGGGCAGGTACAGTGGTCTGGAGAGCTTTGAAAAAGTGCAAGAGCAGGGGTTTGCTTCGGGTCCGTACTTCCTGCTACGGTCAAGCAGACGCTGAGTTCCCAACAAAGCGATGGAGACCCAGCGCAATGCTGGGCAGCCTCACTTAACTTGATTCACAACCCGGCGCCGAGTTTACAGAACACGGCGTTCCCGGCAGGTTCTAGTGGCCAGCACTATGGGTTTTCCCTGTTCGACCCCATCTCGTGCAGGCACGTGGCTGTGCCTCAGTCTTATTTCTTTGGCGTCAGGACACTGTGTGAATTAAGACCTACAGGCGGTCATCAGTGGCACAGAACAACGGCCTGCCCTTCCCCGGCAGGGGTCTATGGAAGCTTCAGTCAAGTCGCCATTCCGTTCAGTCGCTACACAGACACCGCCGTTCAGTTGAGGGGGTTCAGTGACAGCGACGTTGCAGGGTGCATTTCGGGATGGGACCCCACCCCACATGAGGTGAACCGTGGGTCCATCCCAATCCGGGCCTGTCGTCGCTGACCCTCAGCAAAGCCCGGCGTCCCGTCCCATCTCAGTGTCGAGCAATTGGGGCCAGCAGCCACTTCAGCAGCACCGTTCGTTCGACGGCCCTATCCCATGCAGTCCCTGGCCTCGTCCATCAGCGGAGGTCTCACCCTCAGTGATCCATCCCCGCTTCCCCAGCACCTCACCTTTTATGCCAGCCTCCCACCTCAAACCACCCCTGTGGATCACCACCTTGTTTCAGCCCCGACGCCGGGGGAGAGGCGTGGGCCCCAGACCTGCGGGTGTCGGGCCCCCATGCAGGGGGAGGTGGACCTGGTCGGCCGTGCTGAGAAAAGGCGGTCCAGCATCTTCCCTCCTTCCTGTCCCTACGCCCGAGGCACGGGCGCTGGGGACGGCGTGGGCATGGACTGGACGTGCTCATGGTGACGCTGTGGACCAACGCTGGGTAAGCTTGTGGGAGGAGATGTGGGTGGAACGGTGGTGGCTGGGTAGAGGCTCATGATATCGTATGGAAACAGGGACAGGGTATTTTAACTCTTTCCGGGTGTAGCAGCCGTAGCAAACACGCACACACACACACACACACACAGTACACTCTTGCACAGACACACACACACACACACACACACACACAACACACCGCATACATGGCACACATTGCACACACCATACACACACACTACACGTGCGCGCTTGCTCACACACACAACCAACACACATGCAGGGCACGCATGCACACACACACTACACACCAAACACACACTCTCTCTTCTCTCTCTCTCTCTTCTCTAGCTCAGTGGCACATGGTGACCAAAAATTAACACACGAGATCAAACAGAATGTCAGTAAATAATCTCCACAAAATTCAAATTCTAAGGAAAAGATGAATAACGACGGATATAGCTTTATGATCACTGTTGAGCAAAAGATTGTATTTAACAAAGAATAATAAGAACTCTATTCAAAATGTTGAACATATATTGAATTTCAATATTGTATTTAAACAAGGCATTGCTCTCAAACATGTTTGAAGAAACTCCATTATATGAACATTGGTATTATGAGACTTGCAGAAACACGGTTGAACAAATACCAATATACTGAACAAGTAATCACCAGAACATTACAAAGATTGTCGAACAAGCATCTTATTAAATAAAGGAATAGCTAAGCATTTGTTTAAATTCTGTTCAAACAGTCCTATTTAAATGGACAGAGCCAGGACTTCATTGAAACACTGTTTGTCACGACGACCCTGGAGGTCTGCCCTGACAGGATCGGTCTAGGTGGGAGTGAAGGGAGTGGACTGACCTCACCACGCCCGCAATGAGACACAACAATAAAAGGATTACGATACAAACCCCATTTATTCACACCAACATCACAGTCATAAAAGCATGCCAACACACACATACATGCCATACAATCACAATCAAGCATTCCAAACACACACAACGGCACAATTATAAATAAACATTACCACCATACGGACGTATACACAATCACAATCACAGCATTTCAACAACATATGACTTCTACAAATTTATAAATAAAACATTTCCAGCAAGCCATCCAGTTTCCTATCACCATGGAGTGCCTCCACCACCTGCATCTCCCAAGTCTCTGGGATGCACCCTGTCGCATAGCGTGCCTCAGAACCGGGTCGGCTCTTGAAGAGAGTCGTTCAAGCGACACACACAAAGCAGGCAGTGAAAGGAGCGCGTCCGGGGGGGGGGGGAAACGTGGCGTTGGTACTGGATGGTCCTGGACGGGGATTCAGGTCGGCCAAGTCAAGCCGGCGGGCTTTTTACCAGTCCGCGGTCCCGACCAGGAGCGTGGCCTCAACCAGCGCGTGGCACAACCATGTCCGCCTGGTCCAACCAGAGCGTGGCTCAACCCGCACGTGCACCAACCAGGTCCGCGGGCAAACCAGAGCGTGCGCGTTGCGCCCCAACCCAGAGCGTGGCACCAACAGTTCAGACTCCGGGTGAAAAGCCCCCGGGAGGGGGGGAAGGAATAAGGTAGCTGGGAGGAAGAGAAGAAAGGGAGGGAAGGTAAGGGCACTGGAGATCCCCCGTCAGTTCCAATCTGACCCATGCTGTTAAATCTAACAGCCACTGCAGATGGCGAGGGGAGGTTCTACAATACCACCAAACACACCAGTCATCCACAGACCTGAGCATAACACAGTAACCAATCAAATCAGGACTTAATGTTCGTAAGTCTGTTCACACGTAGCAGGTAAAAGACTGCATTAAATCAACAGGCTATAAAACCAATATGAATTATCTTCACCTTCTCTCACTCACGTTTATTTAACAATTTACTTTCTTAGGAAATAAACCAACACCTGCGACCATCGCTTTATAACTGCCACCACATTTGCAAATAATTTATTCATATGGCATAAGTCACATTTTATACGCCACATCTCAAAATAACATACAAATCTCAACCACGCCATCGAACGACAAATCATGAGTACGCACGCTCGCAACATAAAACATCGTTCTCCTTGCACACACAAAACAGACGGTGGCCCGAAGGATAAGAGTCCGGTGATTGTGACAGGGTGCGGACGAGCGGAGACAAGCAAGTACCAACCGGATCACCAGGTTCTCTCCCATACCCCACCGACTACCGCATCACGAGATGCTTAAAAGGAGAAAGAATTTTGAGATATAATTTAGGTTTGGCCAGGTTTAAAGACCTGATTATCCCGAAAAAAGGTCTCAAACTATATTTCTTTTACAATTTGAAAACAAAAGAAAAGTGGCCCCAAAAAAAAAGATAAGCCGTCTAACACAACAAAACAAAACAAACAAACCACGAATCTGTGCTTACCAGCTACCCGTTGGGGGCACCCGAAGAGGCGGGTTCAAAAGACTCTCTCTGCCCTCTGTCCAGTCGAGGAGGACAGAGGCGCAGATGCGGATAAAGAAGAGTGATGTCCCTCTCCTACAGGCCGACTGTAGGATTGAAGATACAGACTGTACCTTCGACGATAAGGTGAAGAACAGACCGGAGCAGGCGCTCCCAGAGACATCTTCGCTCGAGTGAAGAGCTAACCTCCCTCAGCGATTGGCGGCCAACATGCAGCGACATCACAGAGTGAGCTGATACTTCAATCTAAAAGAAATGGAAGCTGGTGCGACAGGTTAAAAAGACAGGGAGAGGCCGAAGAGACTGCAAGTTCGAGAGAAAGGTACCAGACACCCGTTGAACCTGCAGGATGAATTAGCACGGGGTGGAAATTAGAGAGAGAGAGAGAAGAGAAAGCAAAAACCGAACGTGAGCTGCACTACACTCCAAGGTTGCAACCGCCACCACAAAAGACACACTAAGGGACGGACATGTGACAAACAACACGATAATAAACAAATGAATATTCCGCCCCCCCAGTTGGGTCAAAAGTCGTAGGCCTCGTGACAAACTCGTGGACAAACCCCCCTTCTTTAAAAGCATCTGTTTCTCTGTGATAACAGTGCTCCTTGAACCTTGTTGCTTGTGCAAAATTAAACTATGGGACCGAAACCAGCTCTCTGTGATCGACAGAGTACGATAATCCAATACAAAACATTCGACGATAGAATCACACCGAGAAATACATAATACTAATTTATCAAACAACTAAGCGAACCTTCCAAACCATGAAAGTAACAATCGAACCATTGGTGATTCACTGACCGTTATACCTTCACTGACGTGAAAACTGTCACTACACCTGATACAGAGACCAAAAGGGGTATATTAACCCTGGTTGAGGGGAAGTGCCTCTGACTGATTTTCCAATGTGCTGACTACTTGGGAGCTCGGCTAAGATAGTCAGCATCCGTATTACGGAATCCTTGATATGACGAAAAGTGAAACGCCTATCTGCAGTTCCACTGCCTAACTCATGAGTCGACGACTGACTGGCCGGAATCCGATCCAGGCACTGGAGAGGGATGATGATCGCTCTCCCGTACAACCTTCGGCCGTACTTCTTCCTGGGACGCCAGTGGCGTCCAAATCTGCCGGAGAGTCTCAGCAACAGTAGCGGGCATCGATAGTCCTAGGCGGGAAGCCTCTGGGTAACGAGTCGCAGGGTCAACCAATACCTAATTGTAGCGGTGACCGTGATCGGGATGGTGGCTTAATGGGTCCCACCTAGGTGACCCCAACTTTGCTGAATGGCTCCCCAAACCAGTGGCACTGATCCTAGGGGAACACGCTTCAAGCGACCCTTAGGCGTTGGTCCGTGGCAGTATATCGCAACTGCGGCAGTACTGCCTAACTGCGAGTTCTACCCCGGCCAGAAGAAGTTCCGTCTTTACTCGCGCGAGAGTCAGCTTGGAGCCCATATGACCTGCCTGGGTGAAACGTGGGCCTGCCGGGAGAACAGTTTCTCTCAAGCTTTGTGGGGCGGACACGCTGCTTGGCCACACGATCGGCCCGAGTGTGAAAACCTCTTAAAGAGGATCCCCTTATGGAGCTGAATGCTCACCTTGGCGTGTTGGGCAGTCCTGTGCGGGGACGATCTACCTGTTGTCGCAGGCGTATTGGACATCCAAGTCCCTGGCCTGAAGACGACAATGGGAAAGCAGGTTCTGGCCCCTTGCAAGAACCTCGTCAGAGATCGGTGAAGAACGGGACGCATTCCTGTTCCTGCTGCTTAGCTTTGGCGGTTTGTTCGTGACTCCCACCACGGCCTGTAGGGCAGATCCGTATAGAACGGATTGACTGCGTCTTTATGGCGAAGGTGATGTATTCCCTTAGATAATGGATAAAAGGACTACAGAGGTTCGCTCCACCGAGCGATGGCCCATACTTCGCCACCAGAAGTAGGGGGGTTGGAGTTAGGAATGAGTTGCAGAAGGAGGGTGGTAGGTAAAATCCAGCCTCCAACCGCACACATCATAACTAGCGCCCGCCGGGCCTTAGGGGAAACTAAATCCCTTATCCACAAAGAGTGTGATGCTCCCCCGTATCCTCCTGATGGTGTTGACCAAAGGATGAACCAACAACAGAAAGGAACACTGGTAGGCACTCTGTACCACTAGAAGCTTGGATGGCCCCACGTTAGGCCAGAAGGCACGCGGTGATGGATAAGGCGAATAGACCATGACTACCGCCCCACCCACCCCCCACCCACCACCCCGGCAGCTCTTTAGGACAATCTTTTCCTAATGTGGCCAGGACGACAAAAGAAACATAGTCGGGGTGCTAAGCGCCCCGATGAACTGCCTGCCTTGTTCGACCCGCTAGCAGTCGTCGGCGCGTAGTGCCGCTTAACCCTGTGGAGGTTCTTCTGTCCGTATCTGGGCGATGCCCATAAGCCCTGCGAGCTTAGCAAACACTCAGCCGGTATGAATCGCAGCCGCGAAATCTGAGGTTGCTGTCTCGCCTATCCGGATCCTCAACTCGGGGGGGGACACCGTGTTGGTGAGCTGTTCATGAGGATCAGATCTCCAGCTCCAACCTTAGCCAAACTGAGCCGTCCCTAGCGTTTTGCGCAGCCTATCACCAAATCTGCACGAAGGTCTCGCGACGTTATTTTCTTAATGGAACCTGTAACTTCCTCTTGTACGTTTCTGGGGTGGGGTATGGTGGAAACGCTACGCAGAGCCAACTGCTTGTCTGTTAAGACGCGCCTTATTTAGAGTGAGCACACACTCCTTTGCAGCTCCAGTATATCCAGGAAAAAAAAGGTGCATAGCCTTTTGTTCCTCAGAACAATTGGTGTTATGAACTAGCAACCTTGTCAAAATGCTCTAAGAACATATCAATGTCCTCACTAGGTCTGAACTCTGGTTGCTTTAACTTTGGGCCTCTTACCTCTATCACTTGCATGTCGATCAACCCCCTGATTTACAGATGCGGGAGGGCCGCTGAAATGGTGTTGTTCCCATCTCTCCCTTACGCTGAATCCAACTCTTCCCGACGGAGAGCGTCCTGCTGGCAGCTCCTCTCTGGGCAGAGCAGCTCTTCCCTACGCGGAGCAGCCTCTTCCCTACGCTGATCTCCTGTCTGGCAGCCGCCTCTCTACGCTGAGCCAGCCTCTTCCCTCGCTGATCCTCCTTGTTGGCAGCCTCCTCTCTACGCTGAGCAGCCTCTTCCCTTCGCTCTTCCCTCGGAGGGCCTATCTCACGTCGCTGTCGCTCTAAAAAATCAGCACAGAGGTGATGTCCTGAAGGTTCATCCACTCTCAGATCATGGGTGTTGACCCCACGTTCGATTCCGTTTAACCCGTCCCTTGGGTCTCGGCTGTTTCCATGAGGAAATCCCGGGGCATACTCCTACGTGGGGAGGGAAGCATGGAGAAGAGAGGGCTTTGGTGTCTGCGACTAAACAGAAGCCATAGTTGTTCGCATATGCTCTGTTCGCTTTACGAGCGGAAGTGCCATGTCGGGGTCTCGACAGGAAAGATCCCATAGCGAAGAGGTAGCAAAAGTTCACTGGACTATCTGCTACAGAACTGGAATAGGTAGAAGTTACGGTAGTCGAAGTTACTGGTACTTATAGTAGGGACTACATTTTGATACCTTTCTTCTTCGACGCCACGCGTCGCCAGCACCTCCAGCACCGGACGTTTGCCATGACGACAATATCTACGGTTTTTCAAATACGGGGGGAAAGACGTTTCCATTGAAAAACAATTTTTTTTAGGGGTGTATGTATATGTGTTATGTGTGTGTGTGTGTGTGTACGGACAGTTCCGGCCTGCTCCCACTTCTGGCAACACCGCGCTCCACTGCACGAGCAACCGTGCGGTGGGGGCCTCACCGAAAAAAAAAAAAAAAAACCTAATGTTCCGGCTGCCCCCACTCTGGCAAACACGCGCTCCAAAGCAGAGCAACAGTGCGGTGGGCGCTGGCCGGAAAAAATAAAATAAAAGTGGCAGACGGAATCCGGGAGAAAGGAAAAAGGGACACTAAGTCCTGATACAACCCCCTGTACTCAATAAACCACCCGGGGAAAAGAAAAAAAAAAAAAAAAAAAAAAAGAACTGGCGAACTACAAAACAGGAATGGCAGTAACTGAGCGGCGACAGAAAGGCAAAGACGTACGGCCGTACCTGCGTAAAGGCTCCGGCGAAGGAGCGTCTGGCGCGGTCGTTTCCCCTGTTCCCACCTCGATCCCCAGTCACACCGGATTGTTCCTCATGGCCACAAAAAGACTACCTTCACGTAGAGTCACCCAGCCTAAACACCCTCGAACAAACACGACAAACTGACTAAAACTTTATACAAACAGACAAAACTAAACAGGTACTCGCGAAACGGAGGGAGGGACAGTCAGAAGCCCCTCACTATCCCGACGAGCCCCCCACAATTGTCTCGACCGACCCCTGGATGTCTGCCTGACAGGATCTGGTCTAGGTGGGATGTGAAGGGAGGTGATGATGCACTCGCCCGCAAGAGGGTCCACACATTTAAAGATTACGATACAACACCCCATTTATTACTCAAAACATACACCAGTCATAAATAAGCATTTCAACCCACACACAACATGCACAATCACAATCCACGCATTCCCAACAACCACAAACATGCACAATTATAAAAATAAACATTTCACCATACGACGTACCACAATCACAACACAGCATTTAACACATATGACATATACACTAATTATAAATAACATTTCCAGTTACATCCCTTTTCCACTCCATGGAGTGCCATCCACACCCTGCCTCTACCACAGTCTACTGGGAGCACTCTGTCCATTAGGTGCTCCGACGGGTCGGCTCTTGAAGCGAGTCGATCAGGCCGACACCTCGACATCACACAAGCAGCAGTGAAGAGCGCGTCCCGGGGGGGGGGGAAAACGTGGCGTTGTTTACTGGAGGTTCCTGGCCGGGGGATCAGGGCCGGCCAGGTATGCCAGAGGCGGGCTTTTCTACAGTCCGCGGTCCCCGGGGGGGGGGGGGGGACCAGAGCGTGGGCCTCAACCAGCGCGTCGCACCAACCAGTCCGCGGTCCAACCAGAGCGTGGGCCACTAACCAGCACGTGGCACCAATCCAGTCCGCGGTTTTTTTTTCCCAACCAGCTGCGTGGCCCCACCAGAGCGTGGCACAAACCAGTCCGGACTCCGGGTGAAGCACCCGGGAGGAAGGAAACGGTAGTGGCGGAGAGAAGAAAGGGAGGGAAAGGAAGGGCACTGGAAACCCCGCCGTCAGTACATCTGACCCATGCTGTTAAATCCTAACAGCCAACTCGCATGGCTGGGCAGGGGAGGTTACTAAATACACTCACATACACCTGCTCAACACAACCGGAGCATAACACAGGTTAACCAATCAAATCAGGGAATGTGCGTTACAAGTCTTTTCACACGAAGCAGGAAAAGACTGCATTAAATCAACAGGCTATAAAACCAATATGATTATCTCACCCTTCTCTCACTCACGTTTAACAATTTTCCTTTCTTAGGAAATAAACAAACACAGGACCATCGCTTTATAATTGCCACCACATTTGATATAATAATTCAATGGTCAATAATTGTCAATTTATAGCACATCTCAAATAACACAAATCTCCCCAAACCCACGCATCCGAACGTACAAAATCTGCGTACGCACGCTCGAACATAAAACTCGTTCTCTTGACCCACAAACAGCCGGTGGGCCGAAGGTTAAGAGTCCAGTGATTGTGAAGGGGCGACGAGCGATGACAGCATAGTACCAACCCTGAATCACCAGGTTCTCTCCATCCCCACGACTACCGCATCACGAAGATGCATAAACAGGAGAAGAATTTTGGATATTAATTAGGATGGCCAACCAACAAGACTGAATTAACCAGAAAAAAGGTCTCAAACAAAATATTTCTTTGTACATTTTGAAAACAAAAGAAAATTGGCAAAAAATAAACAAAATAAGCCGGCTACAACAATCAAACCAAAACAGAAACTAAACCACGAAAATGATAGCTTACCACCTCCGGAGGGGTTGCGCCCTTGTCGTGGTCGGGGGTTTGCGTGGTCAGTGATCCTTGGCTTGCTGGCGGGGGCATCAATACTTGGAGATAGTCTTTTTTTTTCACACTGCTTCTAGGCCTGTGAGAGGTGCAGATGACTGTTTGGCCTAAGCGTAACGTTGTAAGGAGATTGTGATGCCACTGGTAGGGCTTCCATGTTCAAGATTGGCTAAGGGTGAGGATCGGACTAACAGTAAACCCGCCTTTTCTCATTTTTTTGTTTTCTGCCTCCCCTTATTTGGCCCTTTTCTATCTTCGTTCTCACCTTCAAGTCTTCTTTCCAACACTCCTTATCTCACTGTGGTCTCACCTTAAGATCCGCGCGTTTGCCGTGCGGTTGGACCTGTGTCGGAGGGGAATGAGATCTGGTGATTGTGAGGGCCAGCGCTCTCCAACACATCACTTTGGCCGGACCTCTCCTAGACAGGGGTACACTTTGGCGGGTGTTACTAATCAGGCTCCCCTTCTGGGGTTGGGGTCATAGACGGGCCAAGTTACCTAAGGCTGGCCAAGTAAACCCTGCAGTGCTCAGCCTCTCTGTTCCCGGGAAGTGAGCACTGATCAGGGGGGATGGGGGTTGTTGCTTCTGCTTGTGTTTGTCTCTCACGGAAGCCTGGAAGGGGTCAAGACATGGTTTCTTGGCCTGGCCCCTTAGTTGGACTCCAAGGTGGGTGGGTAGGGTGGGATGAATTAGTACTGAAAATACCAAGGGCTTTTTCAAAACACATCCTCCCCCAAAAAGAGGAAGGCAGCATCCCTATTTCGGGGATTTCGATTTGACAGCGATTGCGGAATATGAGAGGTACGACAGAAGACAGGTTTTTTGGGCTTCTTGGCTCGTTATGGGGAAGGAACGGAGCAAGAACGACCCTTTCAGCTTTGAGCCCTTTTGCTATCCAAAAGGGTTTCAAGGTATAGCAGGTGACCCTCGTCCTTCAAGAGGTTGAGGAATCGGTACCTTTCTTTGCAATGTTAAGTCCAAAAGCCAATCTGAACAGCTGCTGAAAGCAAACGAAACTGTGGACTAGGGAGCTCAGGGTAAATCCCACAAACAATAAATTATCAAAAGTGTGAGTGAATTCGCTCTCAGGGAATTATCCGGTGTTTCAGAGCAGAAATCAAAAACTGGAGCTGGCATCCCCAGGGTGTGTGACGGAGGTGCGCAGGGGACTTTCAAGAAGGGTGCAGAAAGAGTTGGCCACCAACACCTTTTCTGACATTCTGCAACCTGTGCTGCCTCCGGTCATCAAAGTCGCTACTGATTGTCCGGGGTTCATTTGTACGTTCCGTCCCGTTGAGGTGCTTCGATGCCGAAGTTTGGCCATGTCAGAGACCGAACGTTGTTCTGGGCAGGAGGTGTGTGGTATTTGCTGCAAGGAACCCATGATGGGCCGTGTAAAAGATCCGGCAACATTGTGAAACTGCGGTGGCGACCATCCCTCCTCTTCTCGGAATTTGTCCTCTGTGGTTTCAGGATCTGCAATACAAAGGGTTAAGACAGATAAGAAGATATCCTTTTTCGAAGCCGCTAGCAGGTGAGGTGGGCAGGTCAGTCGCGACAGCTTCTTCGTACGCTTCGGCCGTAAAGAAAGTACCAACAGTTCCAACTCGGTCCGTCTGCTGTCAGACGATTACTTTACGTTGTTCGAAGACTTGCAAGGAAAAAAAACTGTCAGCTCTGGTGGAAGCAGGTCCACACCTTCCAAACACCCAAAGTGACTGCCCATGGTGGAGGCAAAAAATCCGCCACCCCTTCAGACTTGACACAGTCTACAACATCTGCTGTGGGCAGATTAAAAAACCATGCGTTCCCCCTCGAACTCCTCTGTCAGTGCCAGTGCGGGCAAGGGAGTTCCATCCAGTGTGGAGATGGTGGAGATAAGGAAAAACCCTCAACATCTCCCAAATCAGACCTCCACCTTCGCCAAATTCAGGCCTTTGTCACCTGCGAGCAAAGGTCTGCCAGCGGTGTCAAAGACCAACACAGTCCAGTTAAACGAAAAAATAAGTTACTCCATTGGCCGCAGATTCTGATGAGGGAAGATGACCTGATTCCTTCCTTTTCGCCCTCGGGCACTGGTAATACAATATTCCAATATTTTTTTTTTGGACTATCCGTGGTTAATTTCCAACTTCGAGGAAGCTGCAGCTTCTGTTGTCAATCTATGAAACCTTCTGTAGTTGGCTCTTCAAGAAACCAAAATTCAAAGCAGAAGACCTTTACTCTTTCTTGGCTTTAATATTCTTTCAAAGCCTGCACAACCGTCCCATGTTGGGACTGTCGGGTCGGTGTTGCCCTTCTCCTTCACAAACTTTTGTTGTATAGTCCTGGCGCTCTGTCTACCTCCCTTCAGGCTGTAGCTGCGAGTGTCACTCTACACAAGAGTGTTCACATATCTGTGCTCTTTATCTACCTCCGATCTGTCGGTTTGTCGTTCAGGACCTTGGTCAGTCGGTTAGGGGAACTTCCTCGACCTTTTTGCTGTTGGGTGATTAACCGGTCACAACCTCTTTGGGGCTAGTACCGAGTTCGTCATCCAGAGGTCTGCTGATGGAGGATGTCCTTTCGGATTTGGAATTTGTGTTGTCTGAAGACGGATCTGCAAACTTACTCCTCTTTCTTCCACAGTTCACTTTCGTGTTTAGATTTGTCGTTTGTGACCCCTCGCTGGTCGGGACTATGACTTGGTCTGTCCATGACGATTGCACGGAAGGACCATTTCCCTGTCACTTCCTACAACCTGTAATAAACTGAACATGTCTCTGTCTCTCAGCCATTGAATTATAAGAAAGCAAAAACCTGGGACCTCTTTGCAGCCATGGTTTTTCTAGAGTTCCAGGCATGATTTTTTCAGAGTCCCTGACCCAGCTGAATCATGACTAACATTTTGATTTAAATGTGCTAAGGCCTGTTTCAGTGTCTTCCGTAAAACGTCAAATGCAAAACACCCTGGTTCGATTCAGAATGCAAAAATTTCTAAAGTTTGGAAAACGGGCTCAGCGTCTGGTATACCAAGACCTCGGGGTCCAACGCTCGAGCCCCATCAGAAACTCGTGCCTAAATTCAAGACACATTTTAAAATTCAGGTAAAGTCGGTCCTGGAGAAGCTTCTGCTCCAGGCTGACCCATCAAAAATCTTCCAAGAAAAAAGTGTGGAACATCATTTAAGAAAATCAAAGGAAGATCACCTGTCCCACTGTGAACCATCTCAAAGTTTTCGGAATTCTTTAATAACAGAGAAGAAAGCAGTTGCTAATCTGCTTGCTTCCAACCATTTGAAAAGAAATTCTTCCTCTTCTAATAAATCAGTCATTGTGTGAAACACAAAGCCCTAAAAGAAGAATCACCCTGCCAACTTTTCATCCGACTACTTGGAAGACTACATTCTTCCTTTCACATTAAACGAGCTGAATCTGCCTTACTCTCTTGCATCGATTCCTCTCCAGTATAGATGACATTCATTTTAACTATTGAACATCTTCCGCAAGAAGGTCTGACATCCTGTTATCTGGTATACAACACGTGTGGACTACAGGTTGCTTGCCCCTCTTGGCGGACAGCCCTTATTTTCCCATCCCCAAACCTGGAAAGATCTTCTAATCCATCTAAACTACCGTCCATAGCTTTGACCAGCTGTGTCTGTTAAAATTGATGGAAAAAATGGTCATGCTAGGCTCATGGGGAAAACTAGAAACCGATGGCCTTTGGCGAAAGTACAGTGTGGTTTCCGCAAACTCGTAGTACAGTGTGACCATTTGATTCGTCTGGAATTTACACTTAGAACGCTGTTTAAAACAGACAGCACGCAAGTGGCTCAATTTTCTTCGACTTGAGATGGATACGATACACCTGGAAGTCGGGGATACTTCATGTTCTCCACGATCTGGGTTTTCGAGGTCATCTTCCGACTTTTTATTCAAAATTTCTTTTGGCAGAACGAACAGTTTCAGATGTGGTCCGGGTTGGCACCACTCTACTCTGATGGTCCACGAGCAGGAGTTGGGTGTTCCCCAGGGGTGCATACTGTCTCACTGCTCTGTAGGATTAAAATCAACAACATTGTGAAATCAGTTCAGAGGAGTTCAGACTGCTCATTGTTGGTGGATGATTTTGCCGTATACGCAATGGATGCCTGTACCAGAGTGTCCAGCGCAGGACTCCAGCTTTGCGTAGATAGAATCCAGCGGTGGGGGATGATAACGGTTTCACCTTTCTGCTACAAAAACCCAGGTATTCACTTTTCATAATTTCCCGTCAGTTTTCCCAGATCCGGAACGTCAAGTAGGGAAAGAATCTCCCATTCTGCTGTTTTAAAAGAGGCAATTTGGGAGTCATGTTTGTCCAAAAAAACTTAAACTTTCAGCCATATTAAAAACTCAAAACTGATTTGCCAAAAGGCACTGATATTCTAGCGGGTCTTAGCACACCACCGACTGGGGCGCTGGGATTAAGAAAACTTTGTTGCACCTCTACAGAGCCTGGGTCCCGTTCTAAATGCGGACTACGGGTGTGCTGTGTTACGGCTCGCAAGATCATCTTTACTCAAACTCTTGGGACCTATCCATCATCAAGGGCTTGTCTCTGTCTTGGAGCGTTTCCGCAACACCCCTGTGTACAGCCTGTTACGCAGAGGCAGGTGAACCTTACTGTTCAATCGCAGGCTGAAACTGTCTTTGAATTATTATATCCGGACTGTTCTTCAGAAACCACAGAATCCTGCACTATGGGGGGGGACCTTGGTGTTTTTGACCCTCGTTCCAAAGTAAGTTTGAAACAAACCCGAAATGTATTCGCCGTTTGGGCTTCGGATGACAGCCTCACGTGCGGAATGCAGGTATAGTCCTGGGAGTAGTTTCCGATTTTTCAAGTTTCCGGATCAACCTCATGGACCTTTTTTCACACAGAGATTCGTTTGATCTCGCAGCTTTCCGTAAGCAGTCTACCAGCTCTCTGGCGTACAAGGCTTTGTTTGCCGGCTCTGTTCCAAATTCCCATCCTATCAAAAAGTTTTCACTGACGGTTCCAAGTCTCGAGGATGGAGTGGCTGAGCAGCCTACTGCCTGGGGCTCCTTCTCAGATATTGTTGGCACAAATACCATTCAGTTGCTTCTGTTATTCTGCTGAAACTTACTGTGCTCCTAGTATGGCTTTGAAGAGATTTCTCCGTTTCTTCGAGGAGGGGACTTTCTGGGTTTGTCGCGATTCGCTGTCAGCTTGGAGGCCATAGCTGGCCGCAACCTTTCAGATCCAGAACATTTACTTCTTTTTTGAACTTTTAGCAAGTTGGAAGGCGGAACGGTTACAACATTACTCTTGCTTGGGTTCCCCTGGCCAGGTTGGCATCGGCGGTGAACGAGAATGGTTGATCGTTTTAGCCAAGACGCCACAGAGGAGAAAACTGTCCAACATTTATATCCCCTGTTCAGATGTGAAACCAAGTTAACGATTATGTGAGGACCTCTGGCAGGAGGATTGGAACACACAGACGAGTAACAAACTCTTTCAGATCCGTTCCAACTTAAGGACTTCCTCCCATCCGCGTCGAGGAAGGTCGTAAAGAGGAAACGGTTCTGTGCCGCTGCACACCGGTCATTGAATATTACCCATGCTTTACTTTTGAAGAGTGAAGAAGATCCGTGGTGCATTCATGGTCCTGCGCCACTCACATGAAACATGTTCTTTTAGCACAGTGTTGGGACTTGCATGATGGAGACACAAACATTTTACAGCGGAAGTCCATGAAGATGTGTTCAGGGATGTCCCCGCCTGATGTGATGCCTTGGGTTTTTGGAGTGGAAGAATTAACATTTTTCATCTGAATTGAGATTTTACGGAAAGAAGGATTTTTAAAAAGTTTCTCCTCCCCCTTGGTTCGTTTGTTGACGATTGTTCATGTAACGAGAACAGTGTGTGAATGGTTTTTTTTTTATTTTTTTTTTTTATTTTTATTAATGACTGAGTGAGTTGATTTTAACGTAGGGTGACAGCCATGATGTTGGGCCCTCT
>CM031621.1:6612272-6644772 GCA_018398815.1 Conus ventricosus
CCGTGCAAGCCCCCCCTTAGTAAAGGGGGCAAACCCAAACAACCTTAACACTTTTTCGCCCAACATTTTTGTTGCTGTAGTCCGAGCAGGGGCATGTATAAAAACTTTTCCCAAATTTAAAAACTAGGGAAAATTTAACAAAACCCAGAAAGTGATGTCTTTTTTCACAATTTTGTGTGGGTTGTCATTTTTTTCAAATTTTCCTGACCATTGGGTTTTAAAAAGCTTTCATCCCAAATATCATTTAAATGTCCCCCGGAAAAAAAAACCCTAGTCGTTTTTTGTATTAAAAAATTGTCAAAAAATTTCCCAAATTTTGGGTCATCCAAGAGCGCAAATATATTAAAATTTTTTCATGAAAAAACCACTTTTTTAACAAACCGAAAAGGGCCCCATTTGTAGGGGCGGCTCAACAAAGGGGAACACTTTGCTCCCAAACCGGCATGTGCGGATGACTTTCTTTTCGCAGAGTACGGGTGCGGTTACTGGCTGGGGGGGAGCAGCCTGAAAAAAACACCCCTTTCCCCCTGACCTGCATTCACGGTTTGGGCCTCTACACCTTGCGGGCAAAGCTGTAAACCCTCCCTCCCCGCTTCTCAAAACTAAGTAACTTGTTTCTGAAAAAAGACCGGGGATGATGAAGGGATGGTGGGAACGGGAGGGGAAATGGGTGAAATTCCCAATTTGTTTCGCAAAACAGGCTGAAGAAATTTTAAACCTCTGGATTTCCCTTTAAAGGAAAGGGGATGCAGGGAAGGCCCAAAGGCTCCCCACTCCGGCAAAAGGGGCAACAGCAAAAAAACGTCATTTTCAAAATTTTGGGAGAGAAAAAGGGGGTTTCAAGAAAAAGAAAAAGGGAAACAACTCATGTTTTCCCTCCCTCCCTTTCCCCTACTACATTTGCCCAAAGCTTGACCCGGGACGTCTTGGTCCTAAATTCATGTCCCAAAATTTAGTCCCAAAAAACCCAAATTGCGGTTCCCCTGCCATTTTTACGCCCCTTAGACCCCGACTCTGAATTGTATCTATTTTAAAGGGCGCCCCTAGAGAACTTTTCCATTTCCCATAAATAGGAAAAGGAAAAATTTAAATTTAAATATACGGGTTTGATCTTTTTTTTTTTTCTTTGCAAGTTTTTTCGTTTAAAAATGGTGAAATACCAAAAAATTGCAAGTAAACCCCAAACCCTGGTGAAACACTGTGGTTGAAAATCATCCAAAATTTGTGCACCGGCAGGGGTTAAAAAAACGCTTGAACGGGGGGAAAGGGTGAAAGGGCACAAAACCAACCCACGCTTTTTAAAACCCTCATGCTCATTCGGCAAGGTAAACAACCTTGGGACAACTGAAGTGAAGAACCCCGAAAATCACTAAACCTTTTGGTTGTTTGACAAAAACCTATCTGGCGTTAAATTTTGGGCAAAAGGTAAGGATATGCCGCTCTGAAAGTTCGTTGTCCAGATGTTTGTTTTTCTCCCTTTAAGAAGATAAAAGAAGGCAAAAACGGCCGTTTTTTTTGTCTTGTAAAATTCGTTTTTTTCCATTTTGGTTGGGCAAAGTCATCCAAATTTTAATTTTTTTAAAAAAATTGTTCATTTTTACCCCCCCCTGCGGGTCCCCCCCTTTTTGCAACGGCCCAAGGGCAAGAGAGTTCAGCAAAATAATGGCCACCTCCAAAAATTTGTACAAAAGCATCCCAAAAATGCGAGAGTCCCTAAATGTCATAAAATTTGGACGGACATAATCCCAACACGGAGAAAAGAAGAAAAATTTTTGACCCCTTCCCTTGTTTTTCTGTTTGTTAAAGGGAAATATTAAATTTGGGTGAAACACACCCCACACACAAAAACCCCACACCACAACCCCCACCCCACAACGCCCCAAACAAAAATATCATATTATAACTTTAAAATTACATGAAATGGGGTCTTTGTCAGTGCAATTTTTTGAAATAAATTTTTAAAAATTTGTTCAAAAGTTTGGGGGGGGGGGGGGGGGGGGGGGGGGGGGGGTTTGGGGGGGGGGGTCTTTTTTTTTAACCCAAATCAAAAATAATAGTGCTTTTTTTTGAATTTATTTTTGTGACTTTTTCGTGTATTTGGGTTTTTTTTTTTTTTTATTTTTTTTTCCTTTTTTTTCCCCTTTTTTTCTTTTTTTTTTTAAAAATTAAAAAGTGGTTTAGTTTTTGAAAGTTTCCATAGAGAAAACCAATACTCTTTTACTACATACAGTACCCCCAATTTTCCCTTCAGTTCAGGGCCAGTAACTTCATCATTTTTTTTCCTCCCTTTTTTAATTTTTTCTGTTTTTTTTCCTTTATTTAATTGATTTTTCCCTTTCTTTCCCTTAAAGTTTTAAATTTTTTTTGTTTTTTTAAACTTTTTTTTCTCCCTTTTGTAGCCTGTTTTCTGTAGCCTTTTTTTCCCCAATTTTTGGGTTTCAAAAAAAACCTTTTTTTCTCCTGCACACTTTATGACAGGGGGGCCAAATTTTCCCTTCTGGTAATCATCAGGCTGTTTTCCCCAAAGTGCTCTTATTTAAAGGGCCCTTGTTACGTTTTTTTTTTTTTTTTTTTGGTTTTTGGCATCTGTTTTTTTAAATACCTTTCCTTTTTTTTTTTTTGGGTTTTTTTTTTTTTTAATTTTAAAGGGTGAGAGGTACCCGTTTGGAAAACTCGCACATGGCTTGAAAATTTTACCTCCCTTGGGAGGATGTCAGGGGGTTTAGCTAATTCTTTTTGGGATTCTGTTTTCCCAATTTGTCGTTTTGTTTGTTACTTTTTTTCATGAAAAGGGTTTTTTTCAGTGATTTTTTTCATTGATTCTAGGCCCAAATTGTCTGTTTTTTTGGGCCTACCTTTTTTTAAATAATAGGGATGTTTTTTTCCCTTTTCTCGTTTAACATTTTTCTTAAAAGGGCCCCCCGGCGTGGGTCTGCGGGGCTTGATGATGAAAACAAATTGCACAAGTTTAAATTTAAAAAATGTATCGCCCCTTCTGCCCTTCCCCTTTGGTTTTTGTTATCCATGCTAATAGCTGTGATTTTTCCCAAACTATCACACAAACGCGCACCCCCAACACACACACCCCCACACACACACACACACAAAACACAAACCCCAAAACCCCCCTCACACCCACCCATCTTTCCCCTCACTTTTTCCCACCCAACCTCGTCCCAAAATTTAAATGGTTTCACCCACTGGTCACTAACTTCCTATTATGGGTTTTTTTAAAAACAACATGTTGTGAAAAACCCAAACCTTTTTCAAAGAAAAACACTTTTTGGCCATTGCTGAAAGTGTTGTCTGCTCTTTCTGAAAAGACAAAAGTGTTATGAAAAATTTGGGTTGATTTTGTGGTTTTTTTTGTTTTGTGGGGAACAAACGGTGTCAATATTAAGACGGAAGGGAATAAAAAAAGGAGCAGATTTTTTTAAAAGAAATTCGCGCGGGCTTAAAAGCCACAGCGGGGGGTTGATAAGCACCGGGCCCATGGGCAGTGGAAAGTTTCCTCTGTCGCAGCCCCAGAAAAATTTCACCCCCTTTCCATGCTCCCCATCTCCTCTCCGTTTTTTCCCTTCCCTTCGCGTACCAGGCTGATACCCCCTTCAGACACCCCGTGAAAGACAGGCAAGTGTTAACCCCTTTTACCCAACAAAGGGAGTGGATTTTTTGGGGGAAAAGACCGTTTTTTTTTTTTCCCGGGCCATTAAGGCGGGGGGGGGGCCATACTCCATCTTTGGGGAAGGTCCCTTTTGTATGTGTAACATCCCCATCCAACCAAACCCAAAACTGACTTTCTTTTTTCCCAAAATTTGGGTGAAGGGAATTTTCCCGTGTGTGCAAGATGTTATGCTTTTGCGTTCACACACGGAACCTCATTTATATTCTATTTCGAAGACGAAAGGGGGAAATGGATTTCAGAACAAATGTTAAACCCCCGGGGGGAAAAACCCCCCCTGCCCAAAACGGCCCCCGAAAAAGACTCGAAATCAGAAACTGAGCTTTCCACCCCTGCTCTCCCCCAATCCTTTTGGATTTTGTTTTTGTGGCTTTGGCACCCCGAACAAAAACAACCTGGCTATACAGGAACTCCCCCGGGCTGATAAAATTTGGGGAAACCCCCAAGGGCTTGCGCTTTTGGGGGGTGGCACGGGGTTTTTTTATACAGAAAAAGGGGGTGCTGCAAACCCAAACACAGCCTAAGAAAGGGAAAAAATTTTTTTCCAAAACCCCCCCCCCTTTCCCGGGTGAAAACCTTTAAAGCCCCAAATTGACGGGGTTTTCCAAAAACCTTTCAGCGGCTTTAAAAGTGGGGATGTGTCGGCTGGGGCCCAGCGGGAAACCCTTTCCAAAGTCACAAACCCGGGAGAAGACCAGACCGACCCCATCTTCCCAAATTTGGGCCAAATGAACAATAAAAAAAGCTGAGAAAATTTGGGAAAACCCTTTTTACACTTAGCAGATGTAATAAACTCAAGAACATAAAAAAAGCACATGTGGAATAAGCAATAGCGATCGTTGGCAAATTTTAAAAAGCAGCAATGGACAGCCTGTAAGCCATTGCAACTCATTCAAAACCTGTTGACACTAGAGCAACAAAAACTGAAACACAGAAAATTAATTGTAAGTGAACCACATCCACATCACTGCTCCCCCCTCCCCCCCCCCCCTTTCCACTCCTTCCTGGCGAATAAGAGAGAGAAAGAAAAAGAAAAAACATGAGAAAGAGAGAATAGGAGAGCAATGAAAATGGGGAGAAAATTCGAGAGGGGGGGGGGGAGGTTTGGGGAAGGATGGGCAGTGGAGAAAGACATGTAACACACACATGCTCGCACGCACACATACACACTGACACTCTCTCTCTCCCCCTCTCTCTCTCTCTCTGTCTCTCCTTCTCTCTCGCTGTCACACACACACACCACACACGCTACAAGGGGAACAGATATTCCATAGGCTGAATCCCCATCCCCCCATCTCCACCTTCCCCCGAACTCACGTCCAGCCCTCCACTCCCCCCCTCCCCCACTCCACCTCCGTTCCATCTCTCATCTCCCGCAAAAACAAACAACACACACCACAACACACACACACACACACACACACAAACTTATGCAATCATGCTACAATTCGTGTTCAGCCATGGAAAGCTGCTTGTATACCATCCTACCTTTCTCCCCAAACAGTGTCCAGTCCCACTCTTCCCCTGAAGATGAAGTGTGGCTGCCTCTGTGACAAGCTGATGACAAATGGCGGACTAGACGCACTGTCCTCTTGCCTTCGTGAAAGCTCTCGTGACCTGACGCTTGTTGGTAAGGGCCGATAATATACCAGGTTAGCTCTCAACCCTTCTTTGTCTCCATCCCCCCCCCCCCCCCACCCCACCCCACCCCACCCTCCCCTCCTCGCCCCCACGACTGTTCTGCTTTTGTCAAAATGCAACCAAACAACTGGAATACCAGGCAGAAATATGTCAGGGATGGGGGTCTGCCCTTAAATCATTCCTCGAGAGAGAGAGAGAGAGAGAGAGTGCTCGCAAAGATTTGGTCGTCCTGAACTTCAGCCTAAAAAGTTGTGTCTAGAAAGTTTGGTCATTTCCTTTTTTTTTTCTTTCTTTTTTTTTTTTAGAATGTTTTGAATATAAACGACAAGAATTATTTGCACATTGATTCTTACTTTGTAAAAAAACAAACAAACAAAAATTAAAAATGCAGTTAACACTAGAGCAGATTCTCCATCTGTAGCACAGATTGTTTTTTTCTGATTGTAGATCCATAGATGCTTCCACTCTCGTGATAGGTAGCAATTTCTTTTCTTTTTTTTTTTCAAAGGGAGGCGACTGCAGACGGAAGTTGAAACAAATTTTGAAAAAGAACTATTAGTAATTCCGCCAAACGACAAACAAATGACAAACCAATTGGTTTGGGTAATAATCACTTGTCTGGTTCTGTCTTCTGATGATAAGATAGCTCAGTTGGTAGAGCGCCGGATAGCTCAGTTGGTAGAGCGCCGGATTCGTGATCCTGGGTTGCGGGTTCGAATTTCGGTATAGGGGATTTTTCCCTCGGAGTTAACATTGGTTCTGACTCCATTCCCCATATAGTCGTTCGGATGGGACTATAAAACCGAGGTCTAGTCTGTGTCACATGCACTAAGATCATACACGGACTCTAAAGATCCCGATGCTCATGTCCTAAGACGGGTGAGTACCGGCTACACGAAAATACACAATGCATGCAACCTTGTGCCAGAATAGTCTACGTGAAGACTGAGAAGGAAGGAAGTTGTTGTGACTCACTTTTTAACTCTGTTGTAAATGATACTGAAAAATGTCGTAGTGGTAGCCTACAACATTTCTTTTCTTTCTTTCTTTTAACAGTAACGATAGGTATGGTAGTGCAGAATTATTTTGTTTTAAAGATAATAACCACATATGCAGTGGAACTAAGTTGTTTCTTTTTCTTAATGATTGGCTGAGACTTGTGTGTACCAAAGCCTGTTCTTACACACATCAAAACCACTTCCTCTCAAACACTGCATTTATGTGTTTGCCTGTGTATTGAAGAATTACTACAAACCAATGAAAGTCTTTTCCTTCAGCATTTCATTAACTTTATATGGAAAACAACAACGTTTAATCCTCGTGGACATGGCGTAACCATCCGTGATAAGTGGATGAAGATCCATCCTTTAGATTTCCTGTGATCTCGTGCACGCGTGCGCGCACGCGCGCGCACACACACACACACACACACCACACACACACACACACACACACACACACACACACACACACACACACCGCGCGCGCCGCGCGCGCACAGACAGAGAGAGAGAGCTTTGTAGTCAGTAGATGTGCCAAAATACATCATGAGGCCTTTCCCCTCCTCCCTCCCCTGTCAATCCCCCCCCCCCCCCCCTCCCAGCCCCCTCCCCTTCTTTACTCCCTTCCTCTTCCTTACCTCCCCCCCACCCCACCCCCCTCTCTCTCTCCTCTCTCTCTCTCTCTCTGTGTGACTGACTCAACGGTTGAGTGAATTCTTGTGTGAACGTTTTCCCCATGGTGTGTGTCTGTGTGTGTGGTCATCTTCTTAATCTTGTTAGACATATATCGCACCGTGAGCACTGAGGGCCGCACTGACTGAGAACAAGGCATTTCAAAACAGAACCCCCCCCCCCCCCCCCGCTCCCGCCCCCCCTCCCCCCCCGGCTTTCCTACTCGCTGTACGGGGAGGGGCCCTCTCTCTCTCCTCTCTCTCTCTCTCACATGAGACCAAAGTAACTTGGAGGGAACAAGAAGTAGCAAGTGATTCAGCACAGTTGAACCACACAAATATGATGAAGGTTATGAGGCGTGTTATGCACCAGGGCTCTTGAGAGTAGAGAGAGAGAGAGAGAGAGAGAGAGGAGAGCATTGAATCAAAGAAGATGTCTCAGCTGCAGACATTTTTATGAACTGAAACTGAACGAAGAGCACAACACCAGTTTGTTTACTTTAATTTTATTTCGTTTTCTTCTCCCGTGGGTCCAACCCAACTGGAAAACAGGTAGTGAAAGGACTTCTGTCGTTGTTTTGACCCCCTCACTTCTCTCTCTCTTGCCTTTACACTATCCCTCTCTGTGACTGGTAATAAATTTGGTGGTGGCACTTGTGTATTGCATAAGAATGCGTCGCTCCCCCCCTTTTTTTTCTTTTTCTTGTTTTCTCCTCTTCCCCCCCCCCGCCCACCCCCCCCCTCTTTTTCTTTTTACATTTTGTTATTTGTTCCTTCTTTCATTATCACTTTTTTTTCTTTGTAAGAGTAATTTGATTTCCCCTCTTTTGTTACTGTTACTGATGAAGAAATAATGTTCTTTTCATTCATTCGCTATGTTCTATATTGTTGGTGTTCTTTGTGTGTGTGTGCGTGCGTGCGTGCGTTTGTGTGTGTGTGTGTGTGTGTGTTGATGAAGATCTACAATTTATCTGCTGTGAACGTTCTTCGTTTTAGCTAGTTAGTTTCTTCTCTCAGCTCCTTTGCTGGCAAGGCCAGACGGGAAAAAAAGATAAATAAATAAAGAACAAAAAAGGAGGGGAAAAAAAAGAATGTTCTGGCTGCTCTATCATCCCTGGAAATAGATATTATTATCACCATCTTTTTTTTGTGTGTGTGCTTGTATTGATGAGAAAAGTAAAACTACATCCAGTAACAATTCCTATGCAGGCTGACTACAGTCCCTGTGAGAAGAAACTGGTATGGAATACGTTTTTTTTTAAACTGTTGTCCTGCCACTTACTCTTCTCTCTTCTCTCAGGGAAGTGCTGTAGGAACGAAAGTGTTTATATGCTCGCATGTTAGTCTTGTAAAATAAGACGTCTCTTTCCCTCTCTCTCTCTCTCTCTCTCTCTCATCTGTCCGCTTTTATTCTCACTCTCTCTCACCCCTTCTCTGTTTTTATGCTCTCTCTCTCTCTCTCTCACCTCTCTCTCTCTCTCTCTCCTCTTCGTCCGCTTCTATTTGATCAGCTCTAAAGGGACAAAGTTTGCCTGTATCAATACAGGTTTCCTGCTTTAATGTCTGTTAGTAAGTGATCTTGATCTTTTTTCTACTTTTTTTTTTTTTTAAATAGGTAAGTGCATTTCTTTGGGTATGTTAACATATTGTAATTAAGTGTGAGTGTGTGTGTGCGTGTGTGTGTGCGTGTGCGTGTGTGTGTAGTGTGCGTGTGCGTGCGTGCGTGTGCGTGTGTGTGTTGCGCGCGCGCACGCGCCGAGTGCGTGTGTGTGTGTGTTTAAATAGCAGAAGAGCTGTTTCCCCTCAAGTATGAATCAGAAAGGCGTGTTCGCCCAGCCGAGCCACGGAAAGGAGTCGCCCGCTCCTCATAATCATCTCCTCTTATTATCTCCTCGTTAATGCAGCCGACCTGCTGGCGGCCAGCGAACAACGCGAGTTTTATAGTAAGTAATAAGATATGGTGGCGTGCCGTCACTAACAGACAAGGGGCGTCACTCGGTTGACATGCTGACCTTGTCTTTTTGCCTCGAAACTTCTTGAGTGTGGACATCTCCCCCCCCCCCCCCCCCCCCCCCCCCCCCCCCCCCCCCCCTCTTTCGGTTTTTTTTTTTTTTTTTTTCGTTTTTTTCTGTTCCTTTCCTGTTCTTGTCGTTTATGTTCCTTATTAACGGTTAGCTGCGCCGTAAAGACGTTTAGCTTTTTGCTGGAGCAAGATTCCACGACTATCTTTTTTTTTACAAACTCTCTCCGTCTTGCGTGCGTGAGTGCTTCCCTTCCCCTTCATCAATGTGATTAATACTTACTGTAATGTTGCTGTTGTAGATGATGGTGTTTATTTGTTTTGTTCTGTTTATTTTCTCATGTCCTATGTCCTCTTAGTCCTTTTCTTTTCTTTTTTTTTTTTTTTCTTTTAACAAATTTCAAAAATTATTTATAAAGGCTGTGCCGAAAAAACGTTGACAAATAAATCACAAGACAAAACACGACGCGCTGCGGCCTTTTAGGTCTTTTTCAGGCAAGGTCAACAACACTCAGGACAACAACAAAAAATGGACGAGCAATCACTTATCTTCATGCATTTCGGCGCACGATGGGCGGAGCCTTTTGAACAATTTGTCAAAATTTGTTTAATTTTCTGCCTGCAGTCGCCTCACTCTGCAACTAGATCTTTTTCTTTTCTTCTTTGTTGGTTTTGTTTTCGTTTTTGCTTAATGTCCCATCGTCGGTGTCGTATTGGCAAGGCCACATCAGCATTCAATCAGCTGAACAAAACAGGGAACAGCAAGAAAGTCTCCCTTGCGATCGAATTGAAGTTTTATAACTCCAGTGTGATTTCAACGCTGGTATATGGCTGTGAAACCTGGCAACTGAAGACCACCAGGAGAAGAAACTCAACGATTTTGACACCAAGTGCCTACGTAAGATCTCTGGGCATCAAATGGTCAGACCTTATACCAAATGAAGAGATCAGGGAGAGGTCCAAACAGCTCCCCGTGTCAACCATCATCTGCAGGGGCGCCTCCGCTGGCGAGGTCATGTCTTGAGGTTACCCTCATCAAGACCTGCAAACCAGGCCAGGCCATTAAATGGACCCCAGCAGGCCAGAGAAAAAAAAAAGGACGACCCAGTGAAGAGACACCTCGGACTCGTTGACAGAGGATGCAGTAACACCAGCAAACTGGCTGAGGACCGTGCACAGTGGAGCGCCTTGACTGCCTCATGCGTCGCAAGACGCGGAAGCGCCTAAGCTAAAACGTCTGCATCGCCCATGGTGGCAGTGCTTCCACGCCGCTTGTTTCGACTCCTCATACGCAGCTCCACCCACGTTTATCATGTCGCCATCCCAAGACACAATCCGCCAGAAGCAATCAACGTCAAGTCATCATGAGGCAACACGGCAGAGGAGACACGGCATTTCAGCTGAGTCACTGTTGTCATCGCAGTATTCAGTGGTGCCTGTTCTGATCCAGCATACGCAGGACTAAAACCGTGCTGATGACAATCACTCTGTGGTTGCAGAGCCAGCACTGAGGAGCGTCCCCCATCTGTAGGTTGCCGCCACATCCATCCCCAAGGACACCCTCATGAGCTGGTAGACACCAACGGTTTTGACTCGAATTCATCACGGACATGGACGTCGGAGAGGAAGTGGAAACTGACGTCACCAGGAAGAGCAGAGCTTGAATGGCCACAGGATGTCAGACTTTTTTCACAATGGCCACAGGATGTCAGACTTTTTCACAATGGCCACAGGATGTCAGACTTTTTTCACAATGGCCACAGGATGTCAGACTTTTTCACAATGGCCACAGGATGTTAGACTTTTTCACAATGGCCACAGGATGTCAGACTTTTTCACAATGGCCACAGGATGTCAGACTTTTTCACAATGGCCACAGGATGTCAGACTTTTTCTCACAATGGCCAAGGATGTTAGACTTTTTCACAATGGCCACAGAATGTTAGACTTTTCACAATGCCACAGGATGTAGACTTTTTCTACAATGGCGACAGGATGTCAGACTTTTCACAATGGCCACAGGATGTCAGGCTTTTTCACAATGGCGACAGGATGTTAGACTTTTCCACAACGGCCATAGGATGTTCGACTTTTTCACAATGGCCACAGGATGTCAGGCTTTTTCACAATGGCCACAGGATGTCAGACTTCTTCACAATTAGGTTTAAGACAGAAGATGAGGATGATAGACATTTTCCATCTACTCTGAGATGACCACAAGGCGGTCAGACGTCTTCTTATATCAATACGTGCTCCAGTCTCAGGTATCCAACATTACTCAGGCCCGAGGAAATACAGACTCACTGCTCCTGCTGGTCAGAATTTTTAGCTGCAGTATTCAGGATGCATTTTAAACCACAGCGTGTGATTCCAGTCTTTTTATCCAGGATAGACACCTTCAACTCTAGGAGAACCGACCCGGGGCCAAAAACATTATCACACATAAATGCCTGTCTGCGAATCGAAACCCACGGCTCCAGCTCGATCCTGGCGGCAGTAACCAGGCCAGCGACTGTAGTATTGTTTGATTTAAATTTGACCTGTCAATAATTAACCGCAACAACAACAAACAAACAAATAAGACAGAAAAAAAAAATTATATATATCAGTGAGAAAATAAAATATGGTTCTTTAAAAGGGTAGGCTCTGATATTCAGTCAGGTCAATTCCAATGACAGCCCACCGACCACGCAGATCCCTTTTAGAACTGTGTCCACAAGAGAAGATAAAACCTGTGCTGAAAAAAAACAACAACACAATAGGAAAGACAATACAACAGGCCTCAAAAAGAATACACCAAAATCAACTGCAACTATCTATTGAACCCCGAAAGAAACGAAGACTCTGTCAGTAAAGCGACTACGTCATTCCACGTGATTTTCATCCCACATGATCTAAGAAAAAAAAAAAGAAGTAAAAATTCGTCAAGTACATTTAAATGCAGCAAAAACAAGACAACAAAAGAACATTTTTGTTTTGTTTTGTTTTTTTTAGCTATACGAACAAAGAGACACTGTAGCGTGGACAGATGTGGTTGCACACCAAATATTAATGCGCCTAGGCCTTCCTTAAGGAGTCAAGCATTTATAGACTGGCACAATTGGATTGTTTAGAGAATTTGTAGTGTGTCTGAAAGTTGATTCTCCTCGTTTTCTTTCATGTGGCCGTCAGTGTGTTCTGGCCAGGTGGTTCCGAGCAGACAGACTAAAATCAAAGGAATGGGATTATTTTGTTTCTCGGACTTGGCGCTAAGATATGGTAACGGATGAGTGCAAAGGCCTGGAACGTGTGTCAACTAAAGGGAGGGTCATGTATTTGAAAATTGTGATTTCATCCATGAAGATCCCTCCAAACAAGGGAGATAATTGGTGGGGAGTTGTTCTTTTGATCCGTTATCAGTTTAACATTAAACGCTGGCTCAAATTTATGGTAGGCCTCAAACGCTTACATGGATTGTCAGTGTTCGTTTGCAAAATGCCAATTGTGGCGTGTGGCCTCTGCGCTCTGCACAACGTTCGCAGTCCTCATCGAGTCAACGGACCACAACACACACACACAGGCAAAAATAAAGAACAAGTAAGGTAACTCTTCCTCCCTTGGTGGAAATAATTACGCGCCGATGACGCCGAACGAATGCAGTCTACACCATCAAATCGTCAAGGACAAATGACAACTCTGAGCACACAGAACACACGAGGAGACATCCCCGAACAAAAAGCTGGCATGTTATGAATCTGAACAAGAGAAAAAAGAATGGGCCACAAAGGCAGGCGGAACATTTCACTGCCCTCCCTCCCCCTGTGTGTGTGTGTGAGAGAGAGAGAGAGAGAGAGATGGAGAGCATGCGTGTATGTGCTTTCCGAATGCGCGCATACCGTGCGTGCGTACGTGTGTGTGTGTGTGTGTGTGTGTGTGTGTGTGTGTGTGTGTGTGTGTGTGGCGCGCGCGTGCGTGTGTGCGTGCACATGTGTGTGTTTTCCACTGTCTATTCGTATCTGCACGCATATTTAATCACACGTTGCCACTGCAGTGTGTGTGTGTGGTCGTGGCATGATTGACGCGTTGTTGTTGTCTCTCTGTCTGTCTGTCTGTCCACGCTGCCAGAGCCCCCCAGTCCCTGCCTGACGGGAGCCTCGTGTCAGAACTGTGTGGACACGGTGAAGTTCCACCGTCACCAGGTGTGCTGCTACCACTGCCGCCTGGACAACATCGTCATCCACGGCGACGTCTGTCACTGCCTCGACACCAGGCTCCCTGACTCCACCTTGGGTACGGTGGAACAAAAGGGGGTCGAGGGGAGTGGGGGCGGGGGGGGGGGGGGGGGGGGTGGGGGTGGGGGGAGAGGGAGGGAGGATGGAGGGGTGGTGGTGGAAGGGGATGGAGGAGAAGAGGAGTGGGAGAGGGGCGGGGGCATGTTGGAGAGGAGGATTGCCGGGCTCGTGGTAGGAGGAAGAGGTGAAAGTGATGGACATGATAGAAACGTATTAAGCTGTCGCTACATACATACATACATCTGTGGATTACACCAGATGTGAGAGCATGCGCTCGCGCACAGCCACACAGACAGACACAGATACACTTGCAGAGACACGCATACGCGCACGCACACACACACGCACACGCCACACGCACACACACACACACACACTCTCTCTGTCTCTCTCTCTCACGGAAGAACATAAATAAGTGGGTACTACGATGCCAATATTACAAACCTACAATAACAGCTATACATGTGATGAGCACACATGCACTATTTGTCTTGTTCTCTTTCATGAACTGACTGGATTCACACACGCGCAGAGCGTGAAATCCCTTCTAGCCAACACAGGTACCCATGGATAGCACAGAGGGTAAGAAGCGCTACTTTCTGTGTGACTTCATCATTCAGCATTCTCTGTCGATGTCACGAGTACAAGAACAACTGAGTAACAAACAACCAACAACAACTGTGACAAATTTCCTCCAGGACAGATCAGTCGCTTCAAACAGCCCCCCCCCCCCTCCCCCCCCCCCCCCCCCCCCCCCCCCCCCCCCCCCCCCCAACATCGCTCCTGACCCCAATTCCAGGATGATATCAGTCACGGGAATTCCTGCCAGTATCAGATGCTGAGAATCCTTCTTTGTCATAAAAAAAATTGAATTAACATATAAGAAAGACAAACAAACAAACACACCTGAACATGCTAGTGTGACCAAGAGAAATACTGTTCCCAACTGCCGGATCAGCCAGCTAGCAGCAATTCTGCATCACGCTTGGAAGCCCGCGCTGTGTTGACATAGCACACAGACACGCACAGGGCATTCCATTGAGACGTCAAGGAACATAACTCCTTCCTAGCAGATGCTGTTGCAGACGCAACACAACAGAACCTCCACGGAAGCGTGCCCCATGAATTCATCAGCCTGTATTTTGGTGACTTCAGAGCCTACCAGTGAAAGACTCCACCACCAAACTACGGCTTAGGGATAATAGGCATTGGGGGAAGGGAGAGGAGGAGTATGGGGAGGGGGGGGGGGGGGGAGGAGGAGACCGGGGGAAGGGGGAGGGGGAATGTAATGGGGGAGGAGTAGCGCAAAAGATAAGACAGCTAAAAACAAAGAAACAAAACAAAAACCTTGAAGTTGAAAACAGGTTTAAGTTAAATCACTCAAATCCTTTTCTCTAAGACAATCATGCAGGCTGACTTTATTTTTCTTGGAGAATCGAACAGCTAACAGAACGGCCGTAGTCTCAATCAGTCAACGAGGTCGACTCGAGATACAGAAGGACAAGAAGAGCAGCTACAATCTTTATCAGTAAAAAAAAAAAAAAAAAGAGGTAAAAAGGCATAGAGCACAACCCAGTCATGTAGTTTTCGACCCGAATGGTCCTCCGTAGTAGAATCATCTTAATCCCCCTCATTGATCATCTGGGAAGAAGGGCCGAGATTCTGTGCCCCTTCATGCTCAGCTTTCACGGCGACCTCAGTTCTGATCGTCTCTTCATCTCCATACCCATGACACATTCATGTCCAAGTTGTATCAACAAGCTCATAGGGACGGTCATTTAGTGGACATAGCGTCACCCTCTGGACAGGCAATATCTTCTTCTTCTTTCTTTGAGTGTCCACCTTCATCGAGTTGAAGATTCTGACACTTGCGTGTGCATGACCGTTTTTTATCCCGCCATTAAGGCAGCCATACTCCAACTTCGGGAAGGTGCATGCTATGTGTAGCGTGTCATCCATACCAACGGCCAAACTGGCCTTCTCTTCCGAAAGTTGGTGATGGGATTTTACGTGTGTGCAAGATGTTGTGCATGCGTTCACACACGGAACCTCGGTTTATAGTCTCATTCGAAGGACTGTATGGGGAATGGAGTCAGAACCAATGTTAACTCCGAGGGAAAAATCCCCCTGTACCGAAATTCGAACCCGTAACCCCAGGATCACGAGTCGGGCGCTCTACCAACTGAGCTATTCCGGCCCCGAGCTGACTCCACAATCTGGGAAATGTTGTCACCAGCTGGTTTAGCAGGTTGTGGTGTCCTGCATCTGTTGAAACAGGACCCAGGTACCAATAAACACCACCAAAATAACTCACCAGCAGTGCAGTGTCTTCTCCGGTAGGTCGCCCCAAGACAATGATTATTGTGGCCCGTGGGTTGCCAGTAGTGAAATGGCGACAGGACACGCTTGAATGTGGTTGTGTGAGTGGGGAAGCAGCGTCATTGAGAGGGCACGGAAGCTGTCTCACACACACACACACACACACACACAGAAGAAGAAGAGGAGGACTAACTCAGCACAGTCAGCAGCATTTAGACCATTCCACCCCCCGTGGGGATACCGAGGGGGTCTTTTGTACAAGTAGTTCCCCCTCCTTCTGGACATTCGGTGCTAGTAACGTCCCCTCTTCCTTTCGCTCTCAGTAACTCGGTCTCCACCTTTGCTGTCGTCTACTGTCCTTTCTGTCTACCATATCTTTCATCTGTCTTTTTCCACAACCTCTTCCCACAAATTTCTGCGCTCCACAAAGTCGGAGTGAACTGACTATACTCTTGAGTATCCCAACAGGGTAAAACGAGTTCACACGCTACCAGATACTGGAACGCTGAAGAAGAAGAAGAAGAAGAAGAAGACCATTCCATGACCTGGCGTTCATCTGATGTTCCAGATGCAGGTGGCAACTGCAGCAGTGGTCCAATCTGTGACAACTGTGCGGTCAAGATCTCCACAGACTCTTCAGATGGGGCAGCGGCCACCCCGGGTATCCCCAGCTTCTGCTGTCAGGACTGTGGGCTGGTCACGCCCTACCTGTACCGTGACGAAAAGGGCTGCCACTGTGACGGCAATTCTCAAGGTGAAGTAGACACGTGTGACTGTGTGGATTCGGACAAAGATGAGACATTCTGAATCCCTCACATGGGCGTATGCACACTCGTTGGTCAAATATGTATGTTGAAATATCCTAAAGAATGTCACTGTCCATAGGTTATGACAGAATTTTCACTTATAAATTCTCAAAGCTCTTCCCACCAGTTTCGTTTTTTTTCTTCCGAACCATCGTGATTATGGTTTTCACAAACCATTATCACAAGTGTCGACATTCTGTCCAGGTCGACAACACCAAGCAGCACCAAAATATGACCCATCACAGGACAGCAGCACAACGCAGCAACCTGACAGCAACGCCGCTTCCCCCAGCCTCTCTGTTCCATTGATGGCAACGTTTCTAGGGATTGTGCTTCTTGTGCTCTGCAATTAAAGTATCATCGTCGTTCTTCACAAGCACGGAGTAAAGATGCACATGCAAGCAGGCCATACACTCTCCATGCTGACACGTGCTGTCTGAAAGATGCAGCCGTCTGCATGCTTAACAGCCTATTTCATACACAGCAAACTCGATTTGTTTTCAAAGAAAACTGAAACCGCAGTCAATTGTTGAAGAAGAAAAAATTCTCAGATGTCAGGCAGCCTTGCAGATCTGTTTACCCTAAACCTGCTGTTGTGCTTTTTAACTAAACTGAGCGTATTTTCTACAGAGTGTACAACTATTTTGATTTTTTTAAAAACTGGGCGTGGGGGATGGGGGATGGGGGGGGGGTTCATCTAAACACAGCAGAGGGTACATTCTGGTACAGGGATAGCCAGCCTGAGTTTCAAGTGGGCCTACCTCCTGAAAAAATAGTTTTTCCAAGTACCAATTACTCACTAGAGTCAACGAGCTTGATTCATCAGCATATTTTGGCACAAACTGAAACACACTCGCCTTTTTTTTTCTCTCGGATATTTTAGGAGCCTGTAGTCCCCAATATTGTTCAAATGTATCGGCATCATCGAAGACATTGATGCAGCCAGCCAGACGCGATTTTTCGCAAGAGTTAGCGGGAGCTGTCGCTCTTTGGTCATAGCAAACTACCACCATGGTTGCAGACCACAAGTGCATTTACCGCACAAGAACTTCGTCTTCTGATTTACTTTTCGACTGGTGTGTGTGTGTGTGTGTGTGTGTGTGTGTGTGTGTGTTGTGTGTGTGTGTGTGTGTGTGTGTGTGTGTGTGTGTGTGTGTGTTGTGTGTGTGTGTGTGTGTGTGTGTGTGTGTGTGTGTGTGGATGAGAGAGAGAGAGAGAGAGACCACTCAGTACACTGGTCTATGGGAAACATCCGTTTTTCTCTCTCCTCATCGCCCCTCCCCCCCCCCCCCCTTTCTCTCATATACACACATACACAAACCCCTCTCTCTCTCTCTCTCGTGCGAAGTAAATCTCAGGGTCTGTATTTACTCTTTTTGTTTGTTTGTTTGTTTGACAGAGCAAGAGTGTAGGACTGCTAGAGGATGAGTACATGAGGAAAGATGCTGGTATGAATGACTGCATGGTCTTTGGTTGAATTGAAAAAAAATTGCACGCATATTATGCTTAATAAGCAAAACAAATAAAAGTCAGAGAGGATATGCAAACTCTGTGTGTGTGTGTGTGTGTGTGTGTGTGTGTGTGTGTGTGTGTGTGTGTGTGTGTGTGCGCGCCATGCGTGTGTGTGTGTGTGTGTGTGTGTGTGCGGGGCATGCGTGTGTGTGTGTGTGTGTGTGTGTGTGTGCGTGCTGCTAACACATTTACAAAACGTTTATCAGTCCAGAATGGCACAATTGTATACTTAATATATTTTCAGTTGACCAAACTACATAGACACTCTCTATCCCCTTCTCTCTCTCTCACACCAACATTTCATAAAGACTTCTTTTTGAGATTCAAATTTGTATATGCTGATAAATAACAGAGGTGATACATATTACAGAAGCACAAATCCGTCAAAAGGATGTGACCCTTACGATTTCCAAGTTTCTGACTGCAACATCCCACTCAATCCGTCAACAACACAAAATGACCAGCGCCAACGTGAATTGTTTTCCACCCAAAAAACATCAAACCATGAAAAGAAGTCTAAAATTTGTACAAAAACGCACGAATAAAAGATGAAAAATATCAGGAAATAAGAAAATCAGTTGTTGTTGTTGTTGTCGTACCCTGGCTAAAAGACTCCAGGGATCATCCAAACAGCCGAAGTACTTGAACACTATGGTACAAATGCATCAGCTGGGGATGAGAACATTACGTGTGTGACCGTTTTTGATTACCTCGCCACATGGGCAGCCACACTCCGACTTCGGGGGATTTTAGAGACTGATAATGTTATGCTAGGAGCTTGTCACAACTGAAGACAATCCCCGCATAACTATGCAGAGCATAACAACATTTTGATGTAGCCTTGGTGTTCTAGCCTATGTCAATTAGCCTGACACAGCCTTAAGCCAAGGCAGAGAAAATCAGTCATGTAAAAGCTGTACTGAAGATATTAAAAAAAATAAAAGGTTTGCAGTTTATGTGCTGTTATGATAAAGCACTCAGATGACCCCGCTCAGAAGACATCAACAGTGATGAACTGGACCTTGCATCTCAAACTAAATTAAAAAGGACAGTCATATGACCTTCTTCAGAACACTGGCCAGTGAGGGATGGAATGTGGAAACCTCTTTAAGCAACAGGATACACACAGCCAGCCATCGTGGCATGGTGGGTCAGTGCGGATTCCCTGTTGGGAGATCACGGGTTCCATACCCATCAGAGCCATTCCTTTGTGGGATTTTTCTGCCCTGACTGGATCCTACCGGGAGCTGAGTTTGCTGTGGGCACAGCTGACAAGACTGGGATCACACTGTCGAGTTTCATCCAGGTAATGAATGCGTCTTTGAGAATGTTGCTTCAGTTGGCTAACCAACACTGCAGATGTCTCTCTCTCTCAGGCCTGGTTGATGCCGGGATATACTATGAAAGTAAACATAGAGTACAGCCCAGCTGCAGTCTCAGACCACAATGGACCTCCACAGCATCATATTCATCATCCTCATCGCGTTGCAGGAAAAAACAACAACAATAACTCAAATTCTGTGGCACTTCATGCCCTGCCCTCACGGTGACCTCAGTTTTACTTTCCTCTCTATGCCAACGCCACTGGTAACTTGGTGTCAACGCTGCAGGTATCTACCAATTCATGGGGATTAAGTACCTACCAATTCATGGGATTAAGTACCTACCAATTCATGGGGATTATCACTTGACAGACACAGGTAACTTGGTGTCAACACTGCCGGTACCTACCAATTCATGGGGATTATCCCTTGACAGACACAGGTAACTTGGTGTCAACACTGCCGGTATCTACCAATTCATGGGGATTATCCCTTGACAGACACAGGTAACAGAAATCAACAGATGTTCGCTCAAAGCTTGGTGTTTCTTTTCCTTTTTTTTTCTTCCCAGAACACTGTGTTGCAAGTTGCTGAATCAATGTAACAAATGATACTGCTCTGATCCACACAAATAATCAATCTTAATTTGTGACTTCATGAGAGTTGAGCATCCACGTTCAACGTGACACGAACAGTCCAGAACTTTATACCTGCTGCACAGAGTCACTCAGATGGCAGCAAAAATATTTTCTATCCAAACAGGTCAGAACATATAACTTTGTTTTCATATGAACATTATACTTTTTTTTTCAGAATGACTAAACAGTAAAAAAAACAACCAATACTCTTATAAACTAGGTGCAGATTGTCAGTTTAACTTCTAAAATCCTTTTCAAATGTAAAAAGAAAGGATCACAAATACCAGCATGCAGAGCAACCGTTTTTGGGTGTGTTTTTTTTTTCATTATTAGAACTGAATGCTGGGGCAAATCCGGGGGGGGGGGGGGGGGGAGGTAAGGGCAGAGTTTCTGGAAACCTTGTTCCATCTGACTCCCTAAAAAAAACAAAAAACAACAACAATAAAACAACAACAACACACACACACACACACACACACACACACACACACACACACACACAAATGAGAAAAAGAAAGAAAGAAAAAAAAAGCATCCTATCTATACCATGATCAATGTTTAATGGTGGGAGGTGGCGCATATAGTCATGATCGGTATCACTGTCAGCACAGCCCAACACACCAATCACTCAGCGTGCAGGCGAATCCACCACAAGAAGTATGCAAGATATTCCAACTTTAAACCGAGATTGACACTAACTTCATGCCAAAACCTGACCACGACAAGAACCATGACTTTTGTCATCAAAATCAACACTTCTCAGTCCCTGTCAATGCAGTTCCAAAGTATTTGTGCCACACGTATGACACTGAATTCAGATCAGACAATAACAACAGAAAGAGACCAGCAGATTAAAAGCTGATCTTCAGCTGGAAATGAACACAGGAAAAATGGAGAAACAAAGACATTCGCTGTGACCCCAAAGCAGAAGTTAAAAAAAAAAAAAAATGCCATTTTCGCTTGAATTAAAAACTGAGGAAAGGTCATCGCTAATGCCACGATGCCTCCTCTGCAATGTGTCCATCAAAATCATGAGTTCTGAGATTCAGAATATGTGCCAGACTACTGAACACAATGAGGCAAAGAAAACATAATAAACCAGGAAGATACACTCCTAGCACACACACACACACACATACATGCCAGCACACAGAAACACATACAAACAAACGCACACTCATACACTAACACACTAAAATAAACGCACACATACTAAAACATATATATGCACACACCTAAATCATTGCAGCATAAAATGTACTCAACTTGCCAACCATATCCAGAAAGAAAGACTATGACTTGACCATGCGTTGTTCGGCCATGTGGAAAAACAAAAAATCAACTGAATGTGGGAAAAAGGAAAAACAGGGGAGGGGGGGGGGGGGGGGGGGGGGGGTTGAGAGGTTATAGAACAACACCAAAAGATGATGTGACTATACAATTCAGGAAAACTAAACGCAGCTCACAGCAGAGCCTCAAAACAAAAAAACAGCATATAAAACAACAACTCCATAACAACAATCCAGTTTACTGAATCTTTGTACCCAGCATCCAAATCACATCAGTGTCTTTCCTGCAGCACAGCAGGTTTGGAGCAACAGCAATGCCAGTGACACTAACAATCGTCACTTCATTCACAGAACATGTAAAACAGCCGCCACTATGGTGGCAGCCAGAGAAGTAAAAAACCCAGTGGGTAAAGATCCGCAAACAATGATACGCCTGCATGCATGCGAGATGGGCATATCTATGGCTCTTTCTCTAATTTTGGATAGGAAAAAACTGTTTCAGATATTTTTTTTTTCTTTAGGTTTGCAAGCAAACCCAATCATAGCTTTTCTTAAATGTATCCTTCATACGCTTTATCCTAATTGTTAAAAAAATAAAACTTTATTTATTTCTACGTGCAGGAAACATGACATATTGATAAAATGGGAGCAGGAGTCATACAACTAAACAGGTTAAGATTTCAACATTTACAGACATTAAATTCTGCTTCCCTATCTGATCAGTACAGAATGTTGCAAGTCCTTCTTTCCATGTAGGTGTGCACCTCACTGAACTGACTTATTACCGAATTCACAGAGAAAATATAACAAATTAGTGGAATATGACTTGTAACCAAACCATCTTCCTATTTATCTTCTTTTTCTGACAACTATTGAACTCCCTACTCACACACACACACACACACACACACACACACACACAACACACACACACAAAGATTCAAAGATTTCAATCCTGTGACCCCTTTTGGGGCATGGAGGACGTGAAACAAATCAAACGAATGTAAATGAAACAAATCAAACATCCAAATATTTTCCCTATAATTAACACACTGAATATAATGTTACATAACTTTACTAAGTTTTAGAAACTTTGCAAAGTTTAGCAACACTTTTGTACCACCACAGAGCAAACGACAATAGTTAAATACAGACTTTATACATGTGATAAATGTTAGTGAACCGCCAAGCGAAACGTAGACAAACGAGTCACAAAACAAAACACGATGTGTTTCGACCTCTTAGGTTTTTATGTATGTGAATTTTCTTGGTATAAACTAACTTCTAATGTCATTACATTTGGTGCATTTCATTACAAAATGAAATTCATCACCATTCTGGTCACAGTCCCGACAGAATCGTTCATCGTGAGGTTATTCCAAATTGTCTGCCAATTTCTATCATGAGTTTATGATTGCCACAGCGAAACTGAATTACAGGGTATATATAAACATCACGCAACATTTTCACACACACACACACACACACACACACACAGAGAAAAGCTGTAAAAAAAAAAGTTTGAAAAAATTATATTTAAAGAAATACATCAACCAATATTTATACAAATCTTAATCTTTTAAATATATAGCCACAAAATCTGCAGACAGAACAAATAAATATTGTTGAAAAGTTTGATGTACTATGTAGATCAATTGCATTCAGTGACTGATGTGACCGACTCTTGAGCAAATCAAATGCATAACTGAGCGTGATTCACTTGTGTATTTATTTAATATAAATGAGGACAAACCTCAACAACACTCAAAATGCTACCGGCACTATGAGGAATTTTCGTCATGTGGCAAATGTATTCAGACAACAAAAATACAACATGTATTCAGACAACAACAAAAACAACAACAACAAAAAGAGGATAGGGATGATGCAACCCCATACCCCTGCCACTCCACGTGAAAGAAGACAAACCTGAACAACACATGAAACGCTGCTGGCAGGATGTGACATCTTCGTCATGTGGCAAATATATTCAGGTACTTAAAAACCAATTCAAAAACGGGTGGGGGTGGTGCAACCTCCTGCCCCCACCTCATCAAAAGTTGACCTGCTTAAAATGTAGATTAGATTAGATGAAAAAAAACTATCAGAATTTATAAGCTTCATACTGTAGTACAACATTTTTAAAATGGTTATTTTACAAAACAAAAATGCAGCACAATACAATTTGTAAAACATACATTTGGAAAAAAAAAAGAAAGACTATTATAAACGAAGCAGAAAGACAAATATTGAAGCAGAAATCTGAAGTTCTAGTCGTCTTTGGAAACTTTGTGCATAAACAATGTTTGAAGAGTGGTTTACTTCTGATTCAATAAAACTGAGGCTGGCAACACGGACACTGTCCCTCCATAACACCCGCGGACATTTGTGGAACTGGATTGTTTGTTGATCCACGTCGCTGTTCAAATGAAATTACATTTTCCACGGAAGCATTAAAAAAAAAGAAAGAGTAACGAGTATTTTAAGGCAGTTTTGCTTAAACGGTATGTTGCACGGGAGACACTAAACATTTGAGGCTGAAAATAAGGGTGTTTCTTGTGTTTCCCGCCTACCAAACTTTCGTCAGAAATAGATATCAGAGCCATTTTGCTTTAGTCTGGCAAAACATGTTTCTGACGTTTCACATCATGATCCAAATGAATGGTGCAGCTGGTAGACATGTAACTATGCCCTGCTGAACAAACAAACAGCATAAGAGAACTAAACAGGCCTGCTCCAAAATCTTAACAAGATACAAACTTCGTTTTGACTCTGCTGATGGAAGAATTCAATATCAGCCAGATCCAGCTGTCTGGATTACACTCAGTTCTTACCCATCATCCCTTTCCCATCCTTCAAATCAATGTACCTCTGAATCCACGATTAGATGACAGATAGGAAGCATTCTGTGATGTAAAGAATTATGAAGCAGGCCTATCATATACATATAAATAACCATCTTTTTCTTTCTTTTCTGAAGCAAGGAATAGCCATGCATCTATCACCACAACCTTTAAACGGCTCATGCTACTAAATAAACAAAAAAAGAAAATTCTGCCAATATAGACGATACTGTGAAATGACAATATGCATAAAATTGTCTTCAAATTCGTTTCTTAAATACATGCAAGACATGAAACCAGCGTGCTACTTGCTCATTTCAGCGTGAAATATTGTTGCCCGACTCCTGTGTGACAGGTCTTGTGTTCAAAATGCTTTGAGCCAGGGTTGGTATAACACTCTCAATACAAAATCCCTGAGATTCCCGGACCAACATCTGACTGTCACTGAAAATTGTGCAAGAAGCTGAGCAACAAACTGTCTTCTTGGCCAATGAAGCCCCCAAAGCAGGATGCTCACAAACCAACCAGTGAAACGCAGTCAACAGTCCATTTTTCTGACTTATTTCTGTGTTGTGTATTTGTGTGTGGTTTGGTCTTAGTTTTCAAACAGAAGTAAAATCTAGCCTTTTCATTTTGGTTTTCATCACGTAGACTCTTGTGACCTTTTTCAGTGTTTGGTCGCTCTTGTTCATCACTATAAGCATACAATTTCTGAGGCTTTTAACTGATATTTAGCCCAAGTCTAACCTTTTCAGTATTTGGTTGTTCTTGTTCATCACTATAAGCATACAATTTCTGAGGCTTTTAACTGATATTTAGCCCAAGTCTGACCTTTTTCAGTATTTGGTTGCTCTTGTTCATTACTATAAGCATACAATTTCTGAGGCTTTTCACTGATATTTAGCCCAAGTCTGGTTTTCCATACTTTTCCAGTGACTTATTCCTAAGTTCCTGGGTTTTTTTTCTGTCACTTTTCTTGTTTTTCCTTATCCAGAGATATTCTGGCGAGCTCTCAACTTCAACATTCTGTACCATTTATGCCCAATGAATACTCCGATAAAATCAAAAATAGACAAAACGACATGTTAGAGTTCAAGTGAAATAAGTAGTCAACACTAACTGACAAAATTCTCAGTCACTCAGACTTAAAATTCATTGTGGAGTTGAGAGGCAAGGAGTGCAGGTATAGCAAGTTATTGCTTTCTCATAGATTTTGCATTTCATTATTCTTTGGCAATATCTGGAAAACACTGTTAAAACAAATAAAAACTGGGACAGAGGAAAAGAGAGTCTTGCCGACTCTTGATTCATGGGGAAAAAAGTCTGAAACACACTGTAAAATGAACTTGGTTTTCTACGCTACAATATGAAGTTTGACACTTTTTGGAATAATGGGAAGAAGTGTACATAACAACAATGAAGCATTACGTAATCAACTTCCTCAGTTTAATTTAAAAACGTTAAAGTGAGAACAGGGGAAATCACCTCCGAATCTGTTCAGCTCTTCGCAAACGAGTCATTCTAGAAAGGGAATGGACGATGAGTCAGTCCGTTCATTTTAAGTTTTTGACAGACCATTCTTTCTTTATTTTTTCTTCAGCAGACATTACTTCTTCACTTGTGCAACACTTTAAAGAACAGTTCAAAAGATATACACCATAACATCAGCTCTATATATCACATAATCCATAGAATAAAATGCTATTAACGGTGCGTTTAGTATGCAATTTTTCTATGGCATAAACATGGGACATTGGAAAAGCTCCAAGACATACTATTCAAAAATAAGATATATGGCTACACTTGTTGCGCCTTGCTTCTTTTTATTTAAGTTAAATGTTGCAGACATTTACCTTAGAAGTAGTTGCTTCATCCACTTGTTGCCACAACGTCGACCCACATTGTCCAAATGATGTCAAACGTTAATTCCAACTCATCTTCCCTATTTACAGAAAATGACTGTGGCTAAGCATATTTTCACATGACTTTAGATACTACTGGCCATTGCAAATAATACAAACGATTGTCCTCATATCACATTTAGTGACATGCACTTGTGTTTTGAAGAGCTAAACTGATCTTGTGTACATTTGTCACATATGATCTAATCTGTCTAATTCTGATATCCAAACAGATCAGACGACACCATGCTACCTTTGTATTACCTTTATTGCAATTCCATGACAAAGACTAAATGAATTTGAAAGGCGTTCCCCCACCCCACCCCATATCTTTCAACCTCCAAGAAGAATGAGATTTGGAAGATTTGTTTCTTTCTTTCTTTGTTTTCAAATTTCCAAGATGGCAGTCAGAGGTAAAAGTGGAGACTATAAATGTAATTTTTGTTTTCTTTTTGGTATTGTCACAATTGGCACAAAACTATAAAAAAAATAATGTCTGTCTTGTATTTTGTCCTGGTTGACATTCAGAAGAGACTCACAATATCTACAAAAAATTAGGCACAACATTTTCGTATTCTCTTTTGTTGATGATGACCTTTTTGTCTCCCATTGTAAATTCAGTTAAAACATAAAGTGTTTACTTGAGCTCAGGACTTTGTCCATGATATTCTGCCACAATCAACAAACTAAAAATGTGTAGTATAACTGTGAGATCAGTTATAGTCGTTCAACTGCAACTGATTTCCAGTAATATTTCTTTTGATTACTTTCTCTTGACCTTTGGAAACCATGGTTTCTTTCCTGTCTTATCCACTTATGCTTGACATTCAAGAAATAAACCTTGTCAAATTGAAACAGTAAAGAAAGTTACAACCATTTTCTTAGTGCACTCCAAGAGTAAACTGTTTTGAACTATTTTTGTCATGGTGGTTTCAACACACTAAAACTATTAAAAGTTCTCGCTTGTGTCAGCTGATTGAATATTTCCATTTTCTTGTTGCCTCATATCACAAGTGACAAAAAGTAAAACTAATCTATCTTTCACCTGATGTCTCCCTAAAAAAAATTACAATTACAACAGTGTTTACACAAATTACAGTGATACTGCAAACTGTAGCAGTTTGGAAACATTAAAACTCCATTTCAAACAACAATCCCTCCCATTTTCACTGTCACCTTTCCAAAATGTTTCAAAGGCATACGTAAATTATAACATACACACACACACACACACACACACGTGAACATACACACACACATGCACACACATTCACACCACATGTGCACGCGAACACACACACACACACACACACACACACACAACACACACACACACCACACACACACACGCACGCATGCACACACACACACACACATTTTTTTTTATACAGTTTAATTATTACATAGAGTTTCTCCTCATCACACATACACGCACACAGACACACACGCACGCGGGCGCGCACTCACGTACGCACGCTGCACGCACACACGTAGCACGCTGCTGCACACACTTAAACACACACACACACACAACACACACACACTACACAACACACACACACACCACACCACACACTCAAACACACAACACTTGTCTAATATCACATTTAGTGAAAAGACGTTAAATTGAAGAACAACAACAACACACTGTAAATGTTCAAATATGTGCATAAATATCCACTTTTCAGTGATACATACTAACACACACGTTAAATGCAAACAAACTCAACTTGTAATGTTCAACAATCACTAAACTTGAGCTAGAGTCAATGTATTGCACTGTACCATTAGACTGTAACCCAGCACTATCACAAAACAAAATATACATTGATCAACTTGATGCAAAATCTGCACACCATACATTCAGAGCACACAATCACAGAGAGGACATTCAGAGTACACAATCACAGAAAGTCAAAACAATGTGTACAGGCATGACTTGATAAAATGACAGGATGAAACACTATCACAGTGTTGCTATTGCCTTCCTTACACAATAAAGTTGTTTCATCAATGACAGTAACAATCAAATTTCTGCACGCAATAGCTGTGAATGGTTTTCGTTTCTTACTTTTGAAAATAACCTCCCCTCCATGCAGTTCAAATAAAGGTATCATAAATCAATCAAACTTTCTCCAAAAGAAGTTGAATAATCCCCCCCCCCCCCCCCCCCAATCCCCAACATAGTGGATCAGTATAACTATGTGGATCAGTATAGAACTATGCTGCAGAGTGACAGATCATCAGTCCAACGTCTATGACCTACAACAGAAGCTAACTTGATGAGATGTCACTGACTGCTATACTAAGAGCAAGGCAAAAATGTGTTTTAGGCCAAGTGGCTACTTGTTTCCTTCAGTCAGTATTTTTTCCTCTGAATTTTTCATTTGGAAAAAGCTGAAAATTGAGTGAAAAAAGTGGAGAAAAAAAAATCAATTGCATTTTAAAGCACACTGCATCTGCAAAACATTCAAACCACAAAAGAAATTTGGTTAAAGAGCTTTCCTTGTAGATTGTATTAAAAAAAAAAAAAAAAAAATTTTTTTTAAAAATCTGCAGAACTGAGCTTTTAAAATGAAAAAGGTCCAGTTTTTATGGATTCTGATCCATTTCTTAAATTCTTGGTAATGTGCGACTGATTTCAGGAATAAAATCCTTACGTGGTGCTCTTCATTAGATGACATTACTGAGGACAATGACTAGCTTCACTGCAGAGCACTGGTAACACACAAAGTCATTGTGACAGCGTTTTTGACATACAGTCCCCCGCCCAAAACCCTCAAAATTCAGTCTTCCCACAAATCTTAAAAATATCAACAACAAAAAAAAAAAAAAAATCAGGAAAATTATTCCATATATATATGGCATATACATGGCATTTATGCATATGCATGTAACAGCATTGAAAAACTCCTCACGTTCAGTATTATCTTAGAAACCAATTGAAATTTGAATTATTTTTTTCAACATAGACTCTTTCGAGGCCTTACTACTGAAAAAAATGGAAACAACTGACAATAACATACCACAAAACCTTTTTGTTTCTTGGACTGGACACTGAACATAAGTTGCAGAACTTTCACACAGACCTAGTCCTTTGTGCTTGTTCGTTTTGGCAGCTTAGTCACACGATGATTCTGCTTCAACCCCTCAGCTCGTTTGTGCGGCTTGAGGACGTCATGGATGTGCCTGCAGTGCTTGTTGAGGCTCTCCAGGTGCTTGAACTCATGGCCGCACAGTGCGCAGGCAAACATCTTCACCTGGGAGTGGGTGATCATGTGGCGGTTCAGAGAGTCACTCCGAGAAAAGCCTTTCCCACACTCTGAACAGACATGAGGCCGCTCCCCTGTGTGGATCCTGCGGTGGTTGTTGAAGTTGCCGATGTCCGAGAACTCCTTGCCACAGTCGGAGCAGGTGTACGGCTTCAGCCCAGAATGGATCCTCATGTGGCGATGGTAACCCCCGCTCCAAGAAAAGCTCTTCCCACACACTTCACAGGAATAGGGTTTAATGCCGCTGTGAAACCTGAGATGGGCCTCATAGTTTATGCTCAAAGCGAAGGTCTTATCACACTGCGTGCACTTGAAGTTTTTCTTTCCATGTCTCTTGAGGTGGGAGGTGAGGTTGGAGCTGTAGAGGAAAGTCTTCTCACACACAGGACACTTGTGAGGCAGCCTCTGTCTGCTCTTCCCTTCAGACCTCGACACCTTTCTCTTCTGGAGAAGGGGCTTCACCTCCTCTCTGTCCACAGACCCCGAGGTCTTCCCGGACATTCTGGAAGCGGTGCTGTCAGCTGAGTCAGACACGCAAGGACTGCTGCAGTCTTGTGTCAGTTCCAGTCCACATTCCCCAAAGAGAGGCAAGTTGGCAAAGAGGCACTCGGAAGACGTGGGTGACAGCTCTTTACACAGGTCGCCAGTCTGCTGGCTGCAGCTGGTGTCGGTGTCTGTGCAGTCATCCAGCAGGGACTTCTCTGTGGTGATGTCCAGCATCAGCCCTACACTCAAACCATCCGTTTCTGGCAAATCAACCACATGATCCGCAAATTCCATGCTTCTGTAATAAAGGAGACTTTTTTTTCTCTCTTCCTTTGATTCACTTTACCTGTAAACTGTGCTGACTCGGATGTTTTGAAGCTGAAGAGCAGAATGAAAGTGCCAGCTTTCTGCTCCCATACCTGGAACAAAAGTGAACACATTCAGAAACTTGTCGTTCTGATCTTCACACTGTTATGTTCTGGGGATATGAAAGAGTCAGAGGGAGAGATAACAGAGGTACTAAGTTGACAGTTTAATAGTACTTTCCAAATTCTCAAAGCCCTTCACGATAACAAACCACACATGTATACAGAATCTGTTTCTTGCGTGGGAACACACCACACACACACACACATAAACACACAAGTGCATGTGCCTGTGTGCTCTCTTTCCCTTCTTCCTCTGCCTATGCATACTCACACTTATGCTAAAGTACACATACACACACATGCACGCATGCACACACGCATGCACACACACACACACACACACACACACACACACACACACACACACACACACACACACACATATGTGTGTAGGTTTTTGTTTGGTGCATTTTACCACAAATGTAAATTCCTGGTGAAATGATGAAGTAGTGCTAAAGTAATGCAAGATCTGTTCGCTCTATTCATCAGGGAACCATGCATCACTGGACAATTCAAACACAAAGAAACGCTGATGTATACAAAAATTATATTTCTCTGGCACACTGGCACCTCTTCATGTGCTGATCGGGACTTATGACACTGTTTACAGCAGCCCTAATCTTTCACCAGCGTAACTAAAACATGCCTGACTGTAAAGGTCACAATACAATGAGTTGCTATGTCAGGGCTGAAACTAGCAAAAGCAGGCTTCTCTCTGCTGAATGCCTTCTGGCTGTTTTAAAGTCTGTTGCATGTGAGAAAAGTGGAACCTGTGCTGGCCCTACATATGATTTGAAGGTTGTGGTTGTTTTTGTTGTGATGTTATGGTTATTTCTGGAGCCATCTTCAGATTCCGTTCTTTTCAGGCCTAAATATTATTGGTCTTTGTGTACAAAGTGTCATCAGCTTGTCAAGCTGGGAATCCAACAACTCCAGATATACCAGGCTTTTACCTTCTGGTTTATAGTTTCAAGTTCTGTGTCCTAAAATAAGTGTCCAAATAATCAACGAGGACTAGCTGTTAATTTGCTTTTGCAGCCTACATGGAGATTTCCTCATGAGTCATATTATTTAAAAAATTCCCACTTTTTTGAAAAAAACAAAAACTTCTCTATGTTTGGTTTTCTGGTAAACAAACTCAAATGACATGAATGTCCTGTCCCTCTGTGTCACGGTGTGTGTGTGTGTGTGTGTGTGTATCACTTCACCCGGTGAGCGAGTCACTGTCCATCAAACTCAATCATCTCAGCCACTTATCACGTAACAATATTCAGTCACAATTTCGTCAAATTCACTGTTTTCGTTTTGCTGCGCAATGAATCAGTTAGGAGACAGGATCAATTTGTGTGATCCACCGTTAGATCTGGAGCCCCAGTAGTGCAGAGGTTAGAGCACTCGCCTCTTACGCAGGGATCGCGGGTTCGATCCCCGGTTGGGGAAAGGATTTTTCGATTCTTCTTCTGTATTGAGGCGCCTGAAAAGGGCTGGCTTGGCTTCTCAAGTCGTTCGGATGGGACTATAAACCGAGGTCTAGTCTGTGTCACATGCACTAAGATCATACACGGACTCTAAAGATCCCGATGCTCATGTCCCAAGACGGGGAGTACCGGCTACACGAAAATACACAATGCATGCAACCTGTGTGCCAGAATAGTCTACGTGAAGACTGTGGGCACGGGGCAGGTTAAACATCCCCATCTGGAAGAAGAAGAAGAAGAAGAAGAAGAACTATAGTGTCAGAATCTTCAACTTGATGAAGGCGGACACTTAAGAAGGGCCGACGATCCTTTAGTTGAACGTTCTCAGAATGTTCTATGGAAAATTTTCAAGAATTACTCGTCCCAAATCTATCGCATTAAAACTTATAACATCAAACCACTCTGAATCGATGTCTTAATCTACTCTCAACTCACCCATCACAGCCTGTAGTTCTCTCTTCGAATGTTCATTGACATCTTTCCAAGAAAACTATTTTGGCCTTCAGCAGACGAACTGACAGTCACAACAAACCGGAACTGCAAATTTGACCTATCCGCGACGGCTGCTTGTTTATAAATGCATAGGAGATGGGTAGCTACTTTCATAACAAACCCGGAAAAATTTCAGAAAGCATGAGTCTAATCCTGACCTGACCTCAACTTTATCCATAGACAAATATCAATACTAGTTCTAATTTTCACCTATATTCAAACTAACTCTGTAAATCGTCTAAAAAGACTTTTAACAATTAAAAAAAAAAAAAAAGCCCTCGCAATTTAGGGATGGTAGAGTTCTCTTCTCTTCTCTCCATTAATAGAGGAAATAGTGACAACCATCAACGTTGTCTTTTTGATCGTAGTTTGAACAAATATTGCTTCCGAGAGGGTTCAGTGGGGGGTGGGGGGTAGGAACCGGAGTA
>CM031621.1:6647272-6667006 GCA_018398815.1 Conus ventricosus
CAGCCGATCGGGACAGAAAAACGCGTAATATGAAAGCTACGTGCTATATTGAGCCTGTTGCAAACTGATTCGGTGTGGTGCCGATCGGGACAGAAAAACGCGTAATATGAAAGCTATGTGCTATATTGAGCCTGTTGCAAACTTATGTCGGTGTAGGAGCCGATCGGGACAGAAAAACGCGTAATATGAAAGCTACGTGCTATATTGAGCCTGTTGCAAACTGATCTCGGTGTGGGAGCCGATCGGGACAGAAAAACGCGTAATATGAAAGCTACGAACTTGTCCTGTCTCAGCTCCAACGTTGCAGTCCATTAGGAGCAGTTCATTCCAGTCATCGTGGTGCAACCCACCAGAGGAGACAAGGCTGCTGCCAAGTCACCAAGCATCGTTCAGCGAGGCTCACAACATGTGCAGGACCCCCCCCTCCCCCCTCCCACTTACCAAGCCTCGCAGACAGCACTGCTGCCAAGTCACCAAGCATCGTTCAGTGATGCTCACAACACGTGCAGCCCCCCCCCCCCCACCCCCCCCCTTACCAAGCCTCGCAGACAGCACTGCTGCGCCAAGTCACCAAGCATTGTTCAGTGAAGCTCACAACATGTGCAGGACCCCCCCCCCCCCCCCCCCCCCTCCCGCCTTACCAAGCCTCGCAGACAGCACTGCTGCCAAGTCACCAAGCATTGTTCAGTGAAGCTCACAACATGTGCAGGACACCCCCCACCCCCTCCGCCTTACCAGCCTCGCATGCACATCACAGCTTGTTCAATGCTCAAGTCACCACGCATTGTTCAGTGATGCTCAAGTCACCACGCATTGTTCAGTGATGCTCAAGTCACCAAGCATTGTTCAGTGATGCTCACAACATAGGCAGGACCCCCCCCCCCCCCCCCCCCCTTACCAAGCCTGGCAGACAGCGCCGCTGCCAAGTCACCAAAGCATTGTTCAGTGATGCTCAAGTCACCAAGCATTGTTCAGTGATGCTCAAGTCACAAGCATTGTTCAGTGAGGCTCACAACATGTGCAGGACACCCCCTTACCAAGCCTCGCACGCCTCCGACGACAAGAACTGTTCAGTCATGCACCAGCTTGAGTCACCTTTCCCCCTACAGAGTACAGTGTCACCAGGCTCATCCAATGACAACAGCAATGACCTTGCTGATGGGACGACTTGGACGTGATTCCATCATGGGCATGGTTTAATGAATAGATATAATGTAGAAAAGATGTTATGTCACTGGTGTCTGGTCCATGGTTCCTTTGTGTGGGGCTGGGTCCGTGAGTGTGGGGTGTTGGGGTTAGGGTAGGGGGTGAAATTCTTTGTGGCAAAGGAGGACATGGTTGGTATCTTTGGTGTTTAATGGTCTGATTTCTGTTTCTGGCTAACTCCCCACCCACCCACCCCACCCACACCCCAGCCTAGTCTCACGACAGTGCTCTACTAAATTTGGTGAAAAATTCTTGCGCTGACCCATCAAAATCATATGCATAATGATGTTGGATGCCAACTAGATGAGGCAAAAAAAAGACCATGTAATATCTGAATGCAAGCGTGTGCGTGCGCACACACACACACACACACACACACACACACACACACACACACACACACACCAGTGTTAAAGAAAATTGCAAGTCAAAGAAAGATAGACACACATATTCCGAGAGAATGAATGAGAAAAAGGCACACACAGATGTACACAAATAGAAATCAAGAGATTAACAGAGAGAGACAGAACTCAGAAACAGAGAGAGAGAGAGAGAGAGAGAGAGAGAGAGAGAGAGAGAGTGACACACAGAGACAGAGACAGAGATGGAGGGAGGGAGGGAAAGAAGAAATTGGCAGAACCTCAGACATGATGTGGTGTATGCATGCCACCACACACACACATGGATGTAGCGACACACAGAAACAGCTATGTTCTGCATGTTTTAATGTCTCAAGTCCTTCACAGCAGGCAACATGTACGTCACTTCAGCCTTGGCGCTTGCAGCATCTTAACTGCTCACCATCAGCTAATTATACATGCATACATCAACAGGTCACAGACAGGGAACAGAGGTCAGATGCCGCTTGAAGAGAAACATGTTTTCACATCAAACAAATGCGCAGCTGAGCAAAGACAGGATTGGAACAAACAAACAAACAAAACTAAACTACTTCATATTCAATAGTAATGCTTTGAATTCCAAACCCGAGCTAGACTTCTAAGCCACATGCTGAAAAATATGTTAGCTGAAACGTTTGTGATGGTGACACTGGTTCAAGTCTGATTATAGTTTCTTGGTGATCTAGATTACAGCATCTGATCGGAGTTTGCTTGTTTGCATATTACAGAAGTGAATCTGTCATTCTATCACAAATCAGAGGTTTCATCTTGTTCAGAAAGTATGCAACATGTGGATGAATGAGTAGATTACAGTATTAGTTGATTCATAAATTTAAATCTCTTCGGCCAAATAGTTGTTTAGTAAGTTACTGGTTTTCATAAAACATCAACAAATTAAAATACTCGACAAGAACAAAAAAGCAGCTTAAGAATTTCCCAGCCTCTTTGATTATTTTGATAACTGGTCAATTAAAATGTCACACCCTTGCGCATTTCTCTCTGCTATCTGATTGTTTTTTTTAATAAATGCTCCCCCTCTCTCCATTGTGTGTGTGTGTGTGTGTGTGTGTGTGTGTGTGTGTGTGTGAGAGAGAGAGAGAGAGAGAGAGAGAGAGAGAGAGAGAGCAGACAGACAGAAGAGAAGAGAGAGTAAACACATCTGCATGCAGTTTCCCCCCCTGTTTTCCAGCATAAAAATGGAACATTTCGGATTGACCACAGACTTTCTCAAACAGCTCGAGCCGCTCAAAAGAGCATTCATACATGTACTCAAGTTTTTAGAAACTGACGCACATGATGTAATACCGAGCAAAGCACTCCATTTTGCATTTGACAGGTTCGAAGATGCTGAACACATTCGACTTTCAAGGATGACAATGGAAAACATGAATAGTGCCTGATCATAGGAAAGATGGATCATAGAACTGTGGTGTCCGTGCACTGGGATGTGACTGTTGCAATTTCAACGGAATCACTCTGAAAATATGTGTTCTGAACTAGATAGACTTGTAGCCTGAGCTATTTAGGTGTTGAACTGAGGAGGGAGGGGGCTTGGGGTTAATGGATGTAATGTACCTATTGTACACCAATTTTTTCCCCTTTATAATATCGATTTTTCAACACTTGTTCTGCAATCAAGGTACGTCAGACATTCTAAAAATTTCTTGCCTCCTTTCAACTCATCCAATTCTTGTACAAAGTGTAAGGGAGGTAAAGCAGATTTTTTTTTTTCAATTGTCAAGCATAGGTTTGTGCAGGGGGGGGGGGGGGGGGGGGGGGGGGGGGGAGAGAATATTGCTGCTGAGGAGCCAGCATCCATGTGTGAGATGAACTAACCATTTGATCTGTGTGAAGGAGAACCAAACAAGAGGTGGGACTGGTCCTGGCATGATGTGTGTGTGTGTGTGTGTGTGTGTGTGTGTGTGTGTGTGTGTGTGTGTGTGTGTGTGTGTGTGTGTGTGACCACAGACCTGTAAGGCAATTGAAAATGTCAAAGACTGCCAGAAATATTTTCACATTGGTTCTCATCCTTGTGCCACAACTAGTTTGAACAGGCCTTTGGAGACAACAGGCCTGCAGAGACAAAAGGCCTGTAGAGACAAAAGGCCTGCAGAGACAACAGGCCTGCAGAGACAAAAGGCCTGTAGAGACAAAAGGCCTGTAGAGACAAAAGACCTGTAGAGACCAAAGCAAACAACAGCAGTCAGAAGAGCACAGACCCTGGCCAATGCCCAACAAAGTTTGGATCCACCTTTTCAGTGAGTTAATAATTGAAAACAAAACTGTACATCCAGGGGAGGTAATATTAGCACAGACTGATGGAGTTATGCTCCATGCACCTTTTTTTTCTCTCAAATGCACAGTGCCAACTATGAAATATTAGGGCTTTATATCACTAGACAGTTTGGATATTCTATGAAAATACATTACTTCAGAGATTGCTATCAGTTAAAACCAGTCACTTCACAGGTTTCAAGTTCAGTAGAAAGTTTACTATCACAACATGTACAGATCCTGCGCATCTGCCATTAGAACCAGATCTGAATGATACATCCACACCAACATTGAATGAATTTGTCTTTGAGCTACATAACATCTTTCCGCAAAGTTTCGTTAAAATCAATTGCACGCTTTTTGTGTACCATGTTTTTCTTTTAAAATCTGGCTGAATGTATCTATAGTGGCTGCTTGATCTGTGTCCCATACCAACATTTAATCCATGGGTCACTTTATATCTTTAGACAACGTTTGGTTTACACTTTGACAGCTAAAACAATTTCTGTGCATGATATTGTCGTATGTTGAAGCAGGTCATGTATTTTCACATGCCAAAAAACAAAAACGAACAGTACTCATCCAATTGCTAGAATTCTCCTGGAAAACTTCATGTAAGAAATTTGTGTTTCAGAGCATACAACGAAAGTGGTTGATTTTATGATGTTGGTTATTTTTACATCCAAATTTTTTACCCAAAATCTACAATAGGAAAAAAAAAAAGCTAGATGTAGCTTGACCTGCAAAGAGCACAGTGCCATAAGCAGAAAATGCTCCACCATGGGACTGACTGCTTCGTGCCTGTAACATGCGCATGCAGTTTAGTATTGTTCTAAACCACATGCATGATCTGTGTGTTCATTTCACATATGCTAACTTGCTACCCATAAGGCTTTTCACGTCAACACGACAGAACATGTGCAGGAGTCTCCCTGATTTTTCTGAGCGTGCAAACTTACAGCCTATATGTAATATGAAAATGACACAGACTGCAGCCTGTATGTAGTATGAAAATGACACAGACTGCAGCCTGTATGTAGTATGAAAATGACACCGACTACAGCCTGTATGTAGTATGAAAATGACACAGACTACAGCCTGTATGTAAAATGAAAATGACACAGACTGCAGCCTGTATGTAAATGAAAATGACACAGACTACAGCCTATATGTAAAATGAAAATGACACAGACTACAGCCTGTATGTAAAATGAAAATGACACAGACTACAGCCTGTATGTAATATGAAAATGACACAGACTACAGCCAATATGAAAATGACACAGACTACAGCCTGTGAAAATGACACAGACTGCAGCCTGTATGTAATATGAAAATGACACAGACTCTTTTTGGGGGACCCATTCCTCGGCTGTGTGATGATTTGGTATCACAGAAAGAACAAGAAAAACAGTTACAGATTTTTCAGCTCAAACATTTTCCTGTTGTTATCGGAAAAGTAGTGAAGAGTCCCAGTGACCATGCCACGGCAGTTAGCTTTGCGAGCTTTCAGTGGAAGGTTGTGGGTTTAAACTCTGCAGCTTTTCATGGCACTGTCACTGGATGGATACATGGCGCCTTCTGGATGAAGACGTTCACCCGTGCAGCATGTCCTCCAGAGGGTTGTCTCCTGACAACCTGACACTGGTTGCTCCTTGTGGACAGTGTCCATGCTGCGGCAGTCTAAGGGTGGGTGGGGAGGGGGAAAAGGAAGGAGGCGGGATGGCATTGTGGGAGAAATGTCTCTTAGGATAAGAAAGAAAAAGAAAAGAAAAGAAGAAAAAGAAAAGAAAAGAAAAGAAAAAAAAAAGTGCAAAAAAAGTGCAGAGAATTTTTTTTCGAAACTGATGAATTCACAGTCTTTTGAAGATGGTGACTGCACAATCAGCTGGAAAAAGGAAGCGGTACTGCTGATACTGAATGGCTTAAAACAGATTCAGTAGTTTTTTACATGGTCCTGCTGAGAGAGTGCGAACAACACCTTCCATCACGCCCTTCTGGCTTTTGGAGAAGGAAAACAGTTGCCAGTTCCATGTGTCACAGGACATGACTGCTCTCCAGGCACCTGCCAAAGGTCTGGTGCTGGGTCAGACTTTTGGTCTTACATGGCAGACAGGCTCGGACGATACTCTTATAACCTCTCGCCAATGTCTCAGTCCACTTGCTATGACAACAATGCAAAGAAATGTAGATCTGTCCATCCTAATGACAGTACAACCAAAAGTTTCCACGGTGAAAAGCTGGAATTAAAAACAAAACGAAACAAAATATTAATTTACAACGGCAGCAGAGACTCCCATAGACATGACTTAAAAGATGCAATTTTTTTTTTTTTTGCATGCGCATATTTGTCTCCCTAAAGAAAACTTGTGATTCCTGGCCTTTCTGAAAAGCGCCTCAGCTCTCTGATGATCAGTTCTTGGGTCTGATATTACAGTGACATGTTTCTCGTCCCCTTCAAACACACGTTGACCTCCAGCCACATAAGCCTAGATTCTCTGGTTTCTACAGGACCCCAGTTTGTCCGTTACATTACCACAGTGTTCAGTGTGTCCAAATGATGACATGCACATGGGCGTCAAATTAACTGTTTCCCGCGAATCCTTTAAATTACACAATCAAATGTAACATATGTACAGCTTCTGTAAGTCACAATGCTTATCAAACACAAATGACCACTGTACATAAGATGTACACAACATGTACATGAGACACATCGTTACCTTCCATACTATTTAACATTAAAACAGTAATAAGACAAAGATACTGAGGAAAGATCGAAATCGTCAGAGAAGTACTCTGAATTTCAAGGCAAGAATGTTTACTGGAAAACAACAGCAACAAGAAACAACCAAGAACTGCCTGTCTGCAATATAAAACAGCAATCAAAGCCAGTAAACAAGGGACTAACTAAAACTGTACATGACTCTTTGTTACAAGAATAGGTTCTCAACAAACGTTTTAACAGAGTAACATGACTTTGTGTCTGCCTGCCTTTTGGCAATCTCATTATACACACAATTCATTATGCATTCAAATTGCACACATATAGATTCGTGAGCGAAAAACTATCTTAAAAAATGGTATAATAATTCTTCAAAGATGTAATGTCTTCTCTCAACTTGTATGCATACAACGCAACTCTCTGTCAAGTGGTAGATGTTCATTGTTCTGAGTTACAACAACAAAAAGCCAAGGCAAGTATCTTGATATTACTTTGAAATTGAGAGCGCAAATGCATGCATTAGTGTGTGCGCGCCACGTGCACACACACACACACACACACACACACACACACACACACACACACACACACACACCACACCTCTCTCTAAACACAGCCGTATACATATGCATGTACTCTGCTTCTATGAGCAACATGCATATCAGTACTCTGACAGAGATTAAATACTACCCATGTGTGTTGTGATGAGCTCACTGAACAAATCTGACTAGATTTAAATGGATGCCATTGCAAATGTGAGTGTATGAATAGCAACCTTTTCAAATGTTTCAACAGTCTCCTGCAATGATCTTGCTTCATCAACGCATGGAAGATCCATACCTTTTCAATCTATATCTAAAAAACAACCATGCCAAAAAAAAAAATCGCCATGCATGACTGGATGCAAACATTTGACTGCTGACTTTTTTTTCCTGATGAGACGAAGTGTTTAATGATCACGCGGCACACAAGGCACTCATGACAAAAATGAAAGAATTGGTGGATTGGACAACAGCTGAACTCCAATCATACCTTGATGCTGCAATTCAATAACAGCCATATTGTACAAGTGCATTATTTTCACATTTTTCATTTTTAGAAAAGTTTCTTTCCATCATTGGTTGGGAGAAAAGTTTGATACTAAGCGTATGTGAGCGTGAGTGAGTGAGTGTGTGAGTGTGTGTGTGTGTGTGTGTGTGTTGTGTGTGTGTGTGTGTGTGTGTGTGTGTGTGGGGAGTGTGTGTGTGAGTGTGTGTGTGCGTGGTGCACCTATTCATTTATGTGTCTACAGCACACTTTTATGCATATGTGTATGTCATGAGCATGTGCCTGTGTCAATATCCTTCCAGAGCTCACAGCACAGCTGACTGTCTCCAGGCAGCTCAACACCACCGCGTACTGCAGGCAGGCAGAATGCCCTCACCCAGCAAGCACAGACTCAAACAGGCTAACAGGGAAAGGGTTAATAATACATTGGTCAGGCTTTATGATTATCAAATTCTGTAAACTTGCTAAAGACTAGTATAATTACTCATCAGGGTCCTTCGTTTCCTTGTAAGGGTCTCTTTACAACGTGAAAGAAATCTTAAGAGGGAAAGGGTCAATACATTGGTCAGGCTTTATGATTATCAAATTCTGTAAACTTGCTAAAGACTAGTATTACTCAAGAGGGCCCTTCATTTGTTTGTTATGGTCTCTTAACGATGTGAAAGAAGTTTTTTAAGCCTACTTCTCCTCTTCTTTTTCTTTATTCCCCCATGAACACGATGGATCTCTGATATCATAGCAAGCTCATATCCTTTCCATTCACAACCTGTGATTGAAGTGACAACAAAACTGAACACAAGTAAAAAAACAACAAAAACAACCATGGCATCGTAAGTCCTGACATTGATTCCTGCTAAAAAATGATGCGACTGTATTCAAGATTATGATAAATATAGTCATTATAGTCACTGGTAGTGGAAAAATATGAATGGCATTCTCTGCAGAGCAACTGATTGTAGACAGCTTCTTTAACTTTTCTTTTGTATGGTTTGACCTCTCTCTCTCTCTTACTAGCACACTCAAGCTATGGTATGCATACATGGTGCTTTTGCACACACACACACACACACACACACACTCGGACACAACCTCATGAAATCATAAATTGCACACGTCGATAAAGGCAGCTGAGTAATGGTAACATACTCATCAACTCATAACCAGCAACAACCACCCACATGCCACGCAGAATTACGTTTCAGTCCAGCTGCCTGCCCTGGAGCTTGAAATGATCATGAATTGTTTGGGTAAAGCCACTGCCCATTGAGCTACTGTAAATATGAACAGAAAAAAAGAGGAAAAACAACATGAAAGCTGTCCATGGTGTCTTTGCAAACAGAATGTTTCTCTTTTTGTGATCACTTACTCAGATCCCCTCGGACCATTTAAAAAAACAAACAAAAAAACCCCCCAGAATTACCTGACTTGTTGACCAAAGTGAACCCTCACCTCTCCCCACTGAAAAAGCGAGCAGGGTCAACACCAGAAAACAAATCGTGGTGACTATGTTGTCATTCCATGAAAACGAAAGCAATGTTTATCCTTGGAAACTGCATACCATAAACAGCTCTGCATTCTCATTGAAGTCTCTGAATATTGCATACCGTTTGAGTCTTGTGACACACAAGAACAGAGTATCAAAAAAATATTGTGGCAGAACTGAAATCTCCGACATAAGAATGCATGGCAGGTTCATCAATCTGTTTATGGCAGAATCGGAGACAGAGGGAGAGCACTCGTTCTAGAGGGAGAGCACTCATTCTAGTGGGGAGAGCACTCATTCTAGAGGGAGAACACTCATTCTAGTGGGAGAACACTCATTGTAGAATGTGATTCCTCTCACGTTCCTCTCACGGAAGAATGAACCTCTTTGTGTCCACACTGACGCGAATGATGATGGAATCGTCGCGGATGTAGTCTCTGGTCTTCAGAATGTCATGCGACACAAACTTGGGGTAGCCAAATCCCAAGGAGTCCACGTCTTTGACCGGCTTCTGAAAGTGTTTCCAGGTGGGGTCAGGCACGAAGCTTTCCGTCAGGTTGGCTCGCATGTCTGTTTCACTGTGCTGATCATACAGCGTGAAGGAGACGGGCAGTCGGAAGGGCCACTCCAAAATGTTGTCGTACTCACCCGGCAACAGTTTGATGTACACAGACAAGTACTTCCCCTCGCCGGCACCGTTGCCGTTGAGGAAAATGGACAGCGCCGCCTTGTAGCCGAAGCGAGACGTGTAAAACGGCTGGCTGACCAGTTCTTTGCCGTTCTTGTACAAGGCCTCGATGTACTTGGCTTTGTAGGAGGAGATCTTCCAGACGAAGGTGCCGTCAGTGATGTGGGTGGTGGCGTGAAGGGCGCTGCATAGGTGAGCAATCTGCTGCTGCTGCCGCTTGACCAGGTCCCAAGCCAGGTGCAGGTGGGTCTTCTGCGTCTCCTCCAGGTGGCGCTCCATGCTGTAGCGGGGGCACTGCATGAATAAAAGATGTAGATTTTAACATTCATGCAAGTCCTTGAAACTTTTACAGACTACAATATGATGTTTTCGATGAAAACCCCTTAATGTCATGACGATTGATGTTTTCCAGAGGAATGAAGTCATGACGATAAATGTTGTCCAAAGGCATGAGGTCGTAATGTTTTCCAAAGGAAACCAACATCTATACAAACTGGCTAATTACATGCAAGGTATAAAACTGACATGCATGAGTTCTTAACCCTAAAAACAGAAATGTCTGTAATTCAGATATTGACAGGCTGGCCAGACCAACACTGACTGATACAAGCCAAATCAAGTTATCAATGAAAGAGGCCCGTTTAAAAAAAAAAGCACTTTGTTCACAAAAAAACAACAACAAACAAACTCATTTTCAAAACTCTTATGACTGTATTTCAAATTTTCTATAAATCGACTGACCCTTAAGGCATAGAGGTTTACTGATATACATCATAGAACTGACTGGTTTGAAGACATCATGTGTTCTTGCACATACATCTATCTACTCACTTGATCCCTCTCTCTCTCTCTCTTTCACACACACACACACACACTCACATACACACACTCTCTCTCTCACACACACATGCATGCACAAACACACACACACACACACACACACACACACACACACACACACACACACACACAGACTCATCTTTCCGTGTTCTCACCAATCAATCCCTCCCCCATCTGTCTACCTGTGTGGCACATTCATTTGGCTTTGCTGTACAAAATCTTCCTACTTTTTTCTCTCATTCTACTTTACAACACGCTTGTTGTAGCACAAGGACCAGGTCGTGAGAGTTTAACCACAGCTAAAAATCTCTGTGTCTGAAGGCACTGACCTTGAACTTGCAGCCGGCTTCCTTGAAAGGGCAGTTGGTGGTTGCGGAGGGACACAACTCCTGCACATGCACCTCCACCTCCTCCCTGGGAATCTTGATGGGTCACAGCGGTTGGGGCACGAGACGGGGAATCGCGGACACTGGTACTGGTGGGTCTGTGGGTTACACACACAATGCAGGTTTGGACTGAGAACTGGAAGGACTTCTACTCTAAAGTGGCTACACTGACTTCTTTCTTGTTTTTGCTTTGTTTGTTTTTACGCTGTGAACAGGGACGGATCTCATTACTGCCATAAAGTATATGCTCTTAAAAAAATTTAATACACTTTGAAAATTATCAATGGATTCCATATACTACATACTGGATTATTTCAATCCCTTGATTTGTCCTTCTATTTACAGCATACATTAACATTTTTTTTAAATTCTCAGATTGCTTGTACGTGCCAATGTCATTGGAAGAATTTCTCAACAAACTAATGTGGAAATACTCCAACATTTTTCAGTCAGCTAGCTAATTTGTTTGCATCAATTACAAAAGACCAATGAAACCCAACTGCAGCAGAATGGAATCCTGTCGACAGTTAAGAAACCCCCCCCCCCCCCCCCCCCCCCTTGTCAGTCATGGCCACATGCTGGCTGTGAGCCAGTGACCGTCTTATCATGCTGGCCATTTTCAACAGTTTTTGGCGTGGTTTTGATTCTTTCGGCAGATGCCTGACATGATCGGTGGACTTCTATCTTCTGCTGATGTTGTGAAGAGGGAGCCTAAGGGGCGGTCACCCATGCAGAGGGGGTGGGAAAGGGGCATGGTGCAACCATTTCATTCCCTTCCTGGCCACACGGTAGGTAGCACAATGGAGGTGTCTTGGTTTTTGTCTCAGGTCTGTCCACAGAAAGAGTGGACCGTCTTGAAGTTGTTCTCACAGCTGAGGGGCTAACAGGAATTCAGCTTTTGGTCAAGTAGACAGGAATTAAAAGAAAAAAGGGCAAAAACTCTCTCTGACGCTCGATTGGTGGGAGTGTTCCAACATACTTCAGTAAGCCAGCTAATTCATGGAGTAGAGACTTGAAGCTCACTTTCTCTCTCTCTCTCTCTCCCTCTTCTCTCCTCTCTCTCTCTCTCTCTCTCTCTCTCTCTCTCTCTCTCTCTCTCTCACACACACACACACACATTACCTGTTAAACATTGAATTTTTATCACTCTTGAGGTAAGAGAGGGGTTGACAATACACAGCTACATTATCTGACATATTTGGAATGAATCTCAATTGTTGTTGTTCTGCATTTTAAAAAAAAATCTACAATGACAAAAACTTCTAAATATCTAATAAGATCATGAGTGCAGAACAAAATGAAAGATGGAGTTTCATTTAACTCTTTGCCATTGTGAATTTGTAGTCAGTGAAAACTAATGAACAGTAATTAGAATTGAACAAAAAAAAAGTACCATTCATTGTGCATCACATCGATGTAGGATTCGTCAAATACACTAGCATAAAAAATGAAATCCTAACGTCATATCAAATATAAAACCACTCCTACTGTCAGTTTCATGCTGCTGAGCGCACAGACTAATCTTTTCATCACTGAAATAAAAGATAAAGCAAGCTTTTAACTTTATTGTTGTACAGACAAATTCCTATGTTCATTTTTTCTTTTCATTTTACCAGCCAAGAATGTATCAAAATGAAACGATCATCAAAGAGAGACAAGCTGTGTACCTGTAACGTCTCATAGACGAATTCACGGTCATTTTTATTTTACCAGCCAAGAATGTATCCAAATGAAATGATCCATCAAGCAGAGACAAGCCGTGTACCTGTAACGTCTCATAGACGAATTCCCGGTCGCAGTACTGGCAGGTGACCGTGCGCTTGTGACACTCGTTCTTCATGTGATTGGTCAGGAAGCGTCGCTCCAGCTTGGCCCCACACTTGTTCTCGCACCACAGGATCTCTTTGGGGCAGTTCCCTGCGTGGGTCTGTGTGGAAGAGAGGGGGAAAAACAGGCTGAGACACAGGATCTCTTTGGGGCAGTTCCCTGCGTGGGTCTGTGTGGAAGAGAGGGGGAAAAACAGGCTGAGACACAGGATCTCTTTGGGGCAGTTCCCTGCGTGGGTCTGTGTGGAAGAGAGGGGGAAAAACAGGCTGAGACACAGGATCTCTTTGGGGCAGTTCCCTGCGTGGGTCTGTGTGGAAGAGAGGGAGAAAAACAAGCTGAGACACAGGATCTCTTTTGGGGCAGTTCCCTGCGTGGGTCTATGTGGAAGAGGGGGAGAAAAACAGGCTGAGACACAGTCTACAATTTGGACACAGACACAAACATCAACAAACTATACAATGCATCTGTACTCATTCTCAGGGGGGGGGGGGGGGGGGGGGGGGGGCAAATCGCAGTTAAATTCCATGGAGAAGAGTACACAATGTACACTGGCATTGGTCTGATGGGAAGATACAATTCTCAAAATGGGCACACACACACACATACATGTCGTCTGTCTCTATTCAACCACTTCACAAGAGAGAGACAGACAGACAGACAGAGACAGAAAGAGAGAGAAAGGGAGGTGTGGGAGAGAATGGGGGGGGGGGGGGGGGAGAGAGAGAGAGAGAGAGAGAGAGAGAGGAGAGAGAGGAGAGAGAGAGAGAGGGCAGACAGACAGACATAGACGAAAACAGAGTGAGAGAAAGGGAGGTGTGTGAGAGAGAGAGAGAGAAGAGAGAGAGAGAGGAGAGAGAGATGACAGAAAATGGTAATAATGTACAGTTAACTGACGAAACAAAGAACCAAAGAGACAGAGACATAGGGGTGAGATTACTCATATGTGTGTGTGCATGCACTGCGTGCATGTGTGTTTGTGTGTGTGTGTGTGTGGTGTGTGCGTATGTGTGTGTTTGTGTGTGTGTGTGTGTAAGACAGAGAAAGAGAGCGAGCAAGTGAGCGAGCAAGGAGAGAGAGAGAGAGAGAGAGAGAGAATTATTCATTTCTGAACATTTCCTTTCTTTCTATTGTCATTTTGTTTCTTAATTTCATTTAATCATTTCTTTTTTCTTTTTTTAAAGTGGGAACCATGAGGCATCATCACTGACACAAAGTGATGAACACAAGAAACAAAATCACTGAGGAAGAACACCCAAACTCAAAATACACAACTCACAGATGCCTTTTAAAAGAAAAAAAAATAATAAATAAGCCCTTAGTGTTGATTTCTCCCTTCACGGGTCAGCCTGTATTCAGGGAGTGAATTACAGACTGCTTTTCTACACTATGCCACTAAAAGTTTAGCATGGATTGTTTCCCTTGGATTCATCAACCCACGTTTAGCCAGCCAGGATCTCTTGTTCACAGAGCACTGTCTGAGGCCTGGCTTCAGTGCAGCTTAATAACTGCTTGCTACCCTTCATGCACTGATTCAGAACACACACACACACACACATATTCCTCACCTGATCCATGTAGTCCCCTGGAAATTCCTGAGAGCAGAAGTCGCACACAACGCGTCGTTTGGGACACAGGTACTCGATGTGATCGTCCAGGTTGAAACGAAGTAGGTGCGCAGAGCAGCGGTTGGGGCAGGGGACTGACTCATACATGCAGGTGTCCAGGTGGGACTGTATCCAAGCCATAAAACAACGACACCAGTCAGCCAACAATGACAAAGGAGGAAAAGATGGGTCATCAGCCACAATGACAAAGGAGGAACAGATGTAGTGGATGAAAAAAAAAAACAAAAAAATTTCCATGTTTTTATGAAACTGGTCTTAAAGATGACAAAACAACAAGCAACCAAACCTACTTCTGTATTCTCAGTAAACATTCATTGTTGACCTGTTTACCTATCTACCCCATAAATATCACTGCGTTTTCCAAGAAATTCTCTCCCCCCCCCCCCCCCCCCCCCCCCCCCCCCCCCCCCCCCCCCCCCCCTTTCCCTACACACTTGTGTGAATAAATGCTGTCAACACTACCTCAAGAACATTACTGCATATCCTCTTTTGCAATCTACATATCAAACACACACCACACATTATGCATGGACACCACACATGCGAGCATACACACACACACACACACACACACACACACCACACACACACACACACACACGTGTGTGCCCATACGAAGTGTATTCTACACACACACACACATTATGTATGGACACAACACATGTGAGCATACATACTTGCGCGCGCACACACACACACACACGCCTGCATGCACATCCAAGTGTATTTATCACACACACAGAATCAATCAATCCCCTCTCTCTCTCTCTCTCTCTCTCTCTCTCTCTCCTCTCTCTCAACACACACACATACAAACGTAATAATCACTTATTCACATCCAGCTGACTTGGGTACAAACCAAAACAGAACCATGCACACACACACACAACACACACACCACACAAACACACGCACACACACACACACACACACACACAAAACGAATAATCACTTCAACCAGCGACTCGGGTACAAACCAAAAAGAACCACACACCACACACACACACACACACACACACCACAACAAACGTAATAAACATTTATCACATCCAGCTGACTTGGGTACAAACCAAAACAGAACCTGCACACACACACCACACACACACACACACACACACACACACACACACACACCAAACTGAATAACACTATCACATCCAGCGGAATCGGGTAAAACCAAAAAACAAATGCACACACACACGACGCACCACGCACCACGCACCAGCAGCACGCACTGCACACACACACACACACACACACACACACACACACACACACACACACACAAACGTAATAATCACTTATTCACATCCAGCTGATTTGGGTAAAACCAAAACAGAACCATGCACCACACAAACACACACACCACACACACACACACACACACGTCCCCTCTCTGGCCGACAGATCCCCGGCCACTGTCTGGCCGACAGATCCCGGGCCACTCTCTGGCCGACAGATGTACCTGCAGTGTCTGAAGCTTGTCCACCCAGCGGCAGCCGTCCTTGGCATGGGTACACCTGATCAGGCTGTTCATGATTTCACCCTCCACCTCTTTGTCCGGGTACAGCTGAAAGGGGCATCATCAACCACACTGGTCAGTCAGGGGGTGACGGAGCGAGGTGGAGGGAGGGAGGGAGAGAGAGAGGAGAGAGAGAGAGAGAGAGAGAGAGAGAGAGAGGAGAGAGAGAGAGAGAGACAGGTAAACTGATAGCCTGACAGACACCAAGAACAGAAAGAGAGAGGGGGAGAGAGAGGGGGAAGGAGACTGACAGACAGTAATTCAGAGAGAGAGAGAGAGAGAGAGAGGAGAGAGATGAGAGAGAGAGAGATGAGAGATGAGAGAGAGAGAGAGAGAAGTGAATGAATGAAGAATGAATGAATGAATGATTTATTTAATAAGGCCAAGGCCCCATCTCAAGGGGGTCAAATCTATGAGCAGTAAACAAAATAAGAACATCAAAAATCAAATATAATCAGTTCACTGAAACAATGTAAAATGTACAAACATGTTCACTCTGCTCACCCTTATTGAGAAAAGGCTCTGATACGTTGAAATGATCTATATAGATAAATTGCAAAACTTCTTATTGTATTTTCATTTTTTGTTGACAATAGCAATACCAAACGAAAACTAGATGGTCTACAATGAGAGAGAGAGAGAGAGAGAGAGGAGAGAGAGAGAGAGAGAGAGAGAGAGAGAGAGAGAGAGAGAGAGAGAGAGAAATTGACGATTTAATGCTTCCAGCTTAACAAGCCATTAAAGGCAAGGGGGGGGGGGGGGGAGGGGTACACATATGATTCGACACATTGATTGTATTATGAATGTGTGTGTGTGTGTGTGTGTGTGTGTGTGTGTGTGTGTGTGTGTGTGCGTGTGTGCGTGAGTGCGTGCATGCGTGTGCGTGTGTGTGTGAGAGAGAGAGAGAGAGAGAGAGAGAGAGAGAGAGAGAGAGAGAGAGAGAGAGAGAGAGAGAGGAGAGAGAGAGAGAGGACACGGAGTGGGAGGACGAGGAGGACGAGAAACCTGTTTGTGTGATCCAATGAAGGATTTGGGAGAAAAACAAACAAAAAAGACCCCTTCACATTGCACAGGGCACTGTGTAATTAAACTGTTCACTGGCATGACATGACTTTGTATAATGTTTCTCACAGAGAGAAGAGAGAAAGGGGTGGGGGGGGGGGGGGGGGAGGGAGAGAGAGAGACAGTGAGAGACAGAGAAAGAAAAAGAGAGATGGAAGGAGGGTGTGTGTGTATTTGAGAGAGAGAGAGAAGAGAGAGAGAGAGAGAGAGAGAGAGAGAGAGAGAGAGAGAGAGAGAGAGAGAGAGAGAGAGAGACAGAGAGAAAGACAGACATCAAAGGAAAAAGTGAGAGAGAAAAAGAGAGAGAGTGAGGGAGAGAGACAGACAGACTGACATCAAAGGGGAGAGAGAAAGACAGACACTGAGACAGACAGATAGACAGACAGACACCAAAGGAGAGAGAGAGAAGAAAAGAGGAGAGGAGAGAGGAGAGAGAGTGAGAGAGAAGAGAGAGAGAGAGAGAGGAGAGAGAGAGACAGACAGACAGACAGACAGACACCAAAGGACAGAGATAGAGAGAGAGAGAGACAGACAGACAGACACCAAAGGACAGACAGACAGTGAGAGAGGGCAGAACAGACAGACAGTGAGAAAATGAGTGACTGAGACGGTGCGTGTGAGTGTGCAAGAGAAGGCAAAGGGGAAAAAAAGCTCCTGGGGGCCGTGACCAAGCCTGTTTTACACGGATTTCAACAACCCTCCGACATGCCCTTTCCCCTGACTTGGCACTTTTGCCCCCCCCCCCCCCCCCCCCACCTCCCCCCCTCCCACCCCCTCCTCGATCCGCTCTGTCCTATCTTCCAACAACATTACGCAAGAGCTGAGAGATAGAGTAGAGGGGGCAACAGTCTCCACTGCGACACGAGTCGACCCTGGGCCGGCAATAAATCCTTTTTATCGGAAGTACCGGCTCGGGGGGGCTGCTCCGTATCTTGTTTCTTCTGTGCCTCGTTGGGCATGCAGGGTATGTCAACAGACGTCCCCTTTCCTTATAAGTCCGATCTAGTCTCACTTCAGCTGCTCCTTTTCGTGGGAAAAAAAACTGATGAATTTGGAAAACTTACACATACAAAACACCCCCCCCCCCCCCCCCCTCCACACACACAACACAACTCACTGACTGAAACCAATTTATTACCAGATTAACTCAAGGTTGTACACACACACACACTGTCACGGTCAAAAATAACCCCAACCAAATTCGTGGTCAATCGCCACCAGCCCAGTTGGACTTAAGCTCTAACGCAAACATTCTAGGCGTCACGTAGACCGGGCCCATGGGTTCGGATCCGTCCAATTAAGCTTAGTGGAGAGGCTTCATGGAGACGGTACGATCCACCCAGACTGACTAAGCCGTTTTGACCGACGCCTCGATGTCTAGCGAGACGAGTCGTAGCGCCGGGCTCAGACTCATCTGGCCACTTTGTGGAACCAGCGTCATTGTTAATCAGACGTCGTGGCGCCCCACCCAGACTCAGCTGGCCAATTTACACTGACCAGTGTCCACGACTTAAGCCACACGGCGCCAGCTAAGTAGGAAAGGGGGGAAGGTAGTGTGTGGTGGGGGTGAAATCTGCTAATCAATTAGATGACCAATTGACCACCACAAGAGTAAGGCGTGTCGGCGTGACTGTCATGATTTGAATGTCCAATGGAATTAGAGGGAGCTAACTTCGGGTGTCAGGGCGGTAAAAATACTGACCAATGGTACTCGCCCTTTTTGGACAGATCGGAACGAATAAAGGAATGCGTGAGGGAGAGAGAGGAAGAGGAGGAAAACGAAGAGACAGAGAGAGAGAGGGAGAAGTTCGGGGAAGTAGGCTCTCGCCTACAGGAAGGCAGGGAGATGAGAACGAACAGAGAGAACGAGGGGGAGAACGAACAGAGAGACAGAGAGAGGAGAGGTTCTAGGTCTGCTTGAGAGAAAAGCAGAGAGATGAGGGGAGGAGAGAAGAGAACCAAGTTGAGAGATTAGCATGAGATAGTCTGCAGAGGAAGGACTGAGGAGAGATGTGGAGAGAGAGGGAGTTGCTAATTAATGAAGAAGAAAAGAAAGAAAAGAAAAAAAGAAAAGAAAAGCAACCATGTCCATTTGATAAGAGCAGACTAGAAGAGAGAGAGAGAGAGTGCAATGCGTTAATGCAGGAAGAAAGAAAGGAGAACAGATCGATGTTGATAGTCACTGTTCTATCCTCACTGGGGTTCGACCTCATACTTGGCCAGCGCCACTTTCATCGGCAGTCCAACCTGACCAACGCCAGCAGTCCGGCTTTTACCGGTGCAAGCAGACCAACACCAGCGCCAGCAGTTGTGAGCGTTGTGAAAGTGACAGTGAAAGAAAAAACAAGGGAAAAGAAAAAGAGACAGTGATTCGTGAATAGTTAAATCACCTGGCCAGGTAAAGTAGAAATCTATTTATACCGGGTTAGTTAATGATGTTTTAGATAAATGATTTTGTGAAGTTCAGGAAAGAAGAGAATGTTTTATTTTATTTGATCCATATGCATTGATGTTTGTTACTATGATCATGTGTAGTAAGTTATGAGACTTACTAGTGGTTTGGGTGTGACGAATGATGATAATGAATGAGATTGAAGCAAGCTGTGAGGGTTTGGGCTGTGCGCTAGTCCTTTCCTTCCCCCCAAAAA